>CM035841.1:113877344-114531616 GCA_020510985.1 Pholidichthys leucotaenia | reverse complement strand
GATAGGCTTTCACTAAGCAGATCTTAGAGCAAGAGCGTAGGCTATTACTTTGACCACACACCTCTGTGCACTTGGAGATGACTGAAGGAGAGCTCTCCGTTTGCTCTTCACCTTTGTTTTGTTCACCACTTCCTGATGTGGCACTTTTCAAGACAGGAGCAGGACCTGGATGAAGTGCTGATATGTGCTTGGGACTGTTGCACTCACTACACATGACTGCCACTTTACAATCTTTTGCGATGTGCTGAACTGAACCACAACACCTATAACAAATGCGATGCTCTTTGAGAAAAGCTTGACAATCTTCTATAGGTTTATCTCTGAACAGCTTACATTTTTTGAGTGGATGTGGCTTCTTGTAAATCAGGCACTGTTGATCTGGTTCTTCTACTTTCTTAGTCTCAGAACCACCTTTCTCTGCGACATCTGTTTTGTGTACTGACACAGTGGCTTTGCGATTGTATGGAGTGGGATTTTCTGAGCGCGTGGAAGCTTGACTGTTACAGCTAGATGTAGCAAAGGTTGGATCATTTCTCATTTTAGCTTGTTGCTGAACAAACTGCACAAAAACAAAGAAAGGGGGAAATGACACACTATGAGTCTCTTTGTATTTCTTCCCCTCAGTTGTCCACTTTTCCTGTAGGTTGAAGGGAAGTTTTTCAACTATTTGTCTTACCCCTCTAGCTGTGTCTAGGTATGCTAGCCCTGATAGTGCACCATCTACTTTGGCACACTGTAACTCTAAAAGGAGGTCACCGAGTTCTCTTAACCTGGCATTGTCTTTGATAGCCTTGGAAAGTCCTCTACCTTTTTTAACCACTTGCGCTCCGTTGTTCCGCGGGCAAGCAAGTCTCTGCGTCCTAGGGCGCAGCAGGGCGCACTCTTGCGTCCTTGTGCGCTCTCGGACACATAGTCCAGATGGTGGTGATGTAGGTGGTGTTGGTGTCCAAGCGCCACTGGAAAAAAAAAGCTGCAGACACAGCTGCGAACAGATTAGTTCATCTGATTGACCTCTCATTCGACTAATAAGAGCCTTGAATTGGGTTTCTGAAACCTTGAAGAACCAATGAATGAAAACCTAGGAAGGAGGACCCACCTACTGTGAATGCAGGAGCCAATTGAAGCACAGAAGTTCGGGCTGGGTGAAAAGAGATTTACTGTTGCAGCTGATGAAAAAAAAGTACGCTGGACGAACCTGCTACAGACCCAGCAGCATGGAGAACACCCACAAGTGGGACCTGCACTCATTCCAGCAGAATAGACGTTTAGGATTCTCTTCCGTCATCATAGACCGACGGAGGCCGACGACAAAGGTCGTAAATCATTCACCAAAACCGCAATATTGGAATTATGTTTTGACCGGGATCCACGAGCGGACCAGCGTTGCGTTCGTCTGACAATGGGGAAGAGAAGTTCACCAGGACTCTGCTGCTGTGAAGAGGTAAGGTGTTATAAGCTAAATTATTATTTATCCCTGAAAACTGTAATCCAAAAATGACTTTTGACTGATCGGTAAATTACAACTGTACGGCGCACGAAGTACGAAGTGCGTGCGCCGCGATAAACGGTTCATTTGCCGTGTTCGGACCGTGAACACCCCCCCACCCCACCCCCCCGCTGCAGAAGAGGAACGCCCTCCGGTCCGCGTGGGGAAGCCGCTGTGACAGCGTTGCTGTGGAAACATGCAACGAGTGTAATCCGTCATGTAGCGAGGGCCGAACTCCGTCCTTTGTAGCGGGGGGAGGGACAACCCCCCCCCCACACACACACAGTAGCGAGGGGGGGAAGCCGCTGTGACAGCGTTGCTGTGGAAACATGCAACAAGTGCAATCCGTCATGTAGCGAGGGCCGAACTCCGTCCTTTGTAGCGGGGGGGGGGACAACCCCCCCCACACACACACACAGTAGCGAGGGGGGGAAGCCGCTGTGACAGCGTTGCTGTGGAAACATGCAACGAGTGTAATCCGTCCGCCACACACACACACACACAGACACAGCCCTGAATGTGACCTTTCATTAGAGCCCAAACTGAAGATTCTACATTGAATTATTCAAAAGTTACAGATGTTTTTCCAAACTGTGCCATTTGGCACAATTTGGCACAGTTCCAAAACGCCTGGGAACTACCTGAGAACAAAGCTGTGTAAAATATTCAGTTTTTGTGGTATTGTTACAAAATTTGGACCTCAGCTGGATAACACTTGGTTCTACATTTCTGTTGCATTTTCCAGCCGGATCGAACAGCTTTGTATTATTTGCAAGCATTTGTATCCAAAAAAACACCGTGGCCAAATTTATTTTCTTCAAGTTCAGTATGTTTAGATGACTATAACTCAGTGGCCGGAGCATGTAGAGAGATTATGTTTTTTTTTGCCAAAAAATTCTAAGTGTTTTCTTTTAAATGAGACCAACCCCATGATGATGCTGCAAAGGGTTGAAGAACAGCTTTCGATTTACTTTGGGCATGTTATTTTTTGGCGTTTTTAGGAAAATTGCCCAGAGTGCAAGGGGTTAAGAGTGCGTCTTCGATGGCCTCTGAGGAGCCATAACACTCCTCAAGGCACTGCCAGACCATTATCAAACCTGCAGAGGCATTAAGGACATGTACTGCACGGATCCTTTTGGCCTGCTCTGAGGATTTTGGTCCTAACCACTTTGTGAGCAAGTCTAGTTCCTCTCTTGCTGACAGATTTAAGTCTTTAGTTGCACTAACAAATGAGGCTTTCCATGCCCAATAGTTTTCCGGCTTGTCATCGAAATGCAGTAAACCAGTACTGACTAGTTCTTTGCAGATGAGATATTTTGCAAAATCTTGTCCTCCATTAAACTCAGCCGAGTTATTGTTAAGAGGTTGAAAGGTGTGAGCTAGAGGGTTTAACAGGTGGGTGTTTGTCATACCCTTGGTTACCTTTTGTTCTTGTTTTATGCCTGTATTCATTGGAGGAGGTACATACTGGGTTGTAGTTGTTAGCTGATCAACTGACTGATTGGTGGCTTGCACTTCTACTGCATTGTCTCTCATTTCGAGGGGCTGCTGTGGCCTCTTGGAAGCTTCTGAAGAGAGTAACTCATATTGTTGTGCAACATATTCGCTGGTGCGCCGTACTGTATCAAGGGGCTCAGTTTCAGTAGGGGGCCCTATGCTTCTCTCCCCGCTCTGATTCTCTGCTTCTTCGTAGGCTGCAACTTCTGCTTCAGCTGCTGCTATAATTTTATGACATTTTAGAATGTGGAGGCTAGCATCTAAGTCAGCCTTTTGCTTCATCATATTAGCCTCTTTTTCAGCAAAGGCTAGTTGAGCTTTATCCGCTTGTGCCCTGGCGTAGGCCTTTATGGCTGAAGACCCTGTAGATGATGTGTGAGACTGCCTGATGGTAACCCTGGACCTGGTGTCGAATGGCGGTGATGGTGGCTGCATGTCCGACGTTTGGTCTGCGGCGTCTGGCTTCTCCACGTCCACGTCTGGTCGTTGCTCTGCTTCGTTTCGCAGCTCATAGTTTTTCAAATAGTTTTTTCCTGAACGTAAGCTCATGTCTGCTTAATGTTGCTCTGTGTTGCTTGAATCCGCCGAGAAAACGTCCCACCCAGGACGTCTTTAATGTCTTTTTACTGTGCTGCCCTCACAGCACGTTTCTCTGTGCTGCTAGACAGCCAGCGAACCATTGAAGAAAACTTTGCACACAAGGCTTGCTTTTCTTGTCTTTATAAAGTTTTCTTGCATGCGTGTGTAGCATGGTGCGGTAACTGAAACATACAGGACAATGCAATTACTATCTACATATTAACATGCGGTATGCTAACAAAGAACTAATACATGTAAATAACTAACAGACATCATCGCTTTAACAAAACTCATTCACGTAATACTTTTGAACATCAGTGATCTCTATCAAGTGCTTGTACATAAAAATACAGTGATCCCTCGCTACTTCGCGCCTCACCTTTCGCGCCCTCAGTGCATCGCGGATTTTTCAAAAATATTCATCAAAAATTCAAAATTGAGAAAAAATGGGCGGGCGCTAGCAGAAGGCAGGGAGACTACATTAGAACATCAGGTATCAACACGGAGAGCACGCACAACTCAAAATCCACCTCTCTGTTCGCTGTTCTCCTGTTGGCTCGGCTCGGGAATCTTGCAAGCTGATTGGCCGAGACGTTTTACCCAGCTTCTCTCCCTGCCGAGCGCCCATACCCAGCGAAGGAAGACCGCATTCATTGTTCTTTATCGCTCGTGTTGCTTAGTCTCGCCGCGTGGAACTTTTTGCTGTTCTCTTGTGCCTTTTTGTGCGAAATAGTCTTCCTGTCGAGCCACTACGCCGCCTCCTGCAGCTTCTCCAACTCTATCGGAAGCTGCCCTCGACGATGCTGCGCTTCTAGCACGCACCTGACGATGAGGCGTCACCTGAGGAGCAGTAAAGCGCTCATTAACCTGTGCAGTAAATCATCTTCATCTTGAGTTACGTATCTTGTTATAAGAATAAAAGTTCTAAAAACATATTTATGTACACTTTATTTACATCTACGTATGTATGTACACTTACACACGCACACACACGTATCATATGAGAGAGAGAGAGTGAGAGAATGAACGTACGTATTATTTATGGGTGACGTCATTAGGGGTGACGCTACTTCGCGGTTTTTCACTTTTCGCGGTCGGTTCTGGAACCCATTAACCGCGATAAGTGAGGGATCACTGTACTCACAAAGACAAAGGTTTCCCAAGACTCAAACGAAGAAGAACAACACTGCGTACTCAATGAACTTTTTAACTTCGTTTCTGTGTGGCTAGCTGACTGTAGCCGAAGGAAAAAACACATCAAAGATCATCTATGTACAGAAGAGCACACACTCTGCAGTAACAAAAAACAATCCTTTAAGGAAAAGATGTCTCACTTCGATAACTTTTTAAACACAGGTTTTTGACAACTTTATCACTAATTTTAACTTATTTATTCCTTTTAACCAATTTATTAACTTTATAAATTTATCAATGTCTTTTACCCAAAGACATGACACACACAGATATGCAATTACACAGTTCACTAATTACTGATTATGTGATGATTATGATACTTATTAGCAGACAAATAAAAACCTTTAAGCAATTAATGCCTACAAAACACTCTTATTGTATAAAAAGTCACTGGTTACTGTCCTTTAAGTCCTTTCTGATGTTATCCAATGTTCTTCCTGGTTCCTCAGCAGCTGCACACATACTCCAGTGATACCATGTGTCGCCTTTACCTTTTAACCTCACTGCGTGTGAAGTTCTTTCCACCACTTGAAATGGTCCTGTCCACCTTGGTTCTGACCACTTCCTTTTTATGCACTTCAGGAGAGCCCACTCTGTTGTGATTGGTTTCGTGGGTTTTAAATCACCTCCTGGCTTCTTCTTTTCCTGTACCTGTTGTGAGAAAGCTGACACAAGAGCTCTTAGTTGGTCATAGAATGGTTTATAGCCCATCTTGGGCTCTTCTTCCTCACACAACTGCAATCGTGCTCCTGGTCCTGGGAACTGACGACTTGTTAAAAGTTCGTAAGGAGTAAAACCTGTTAAGCTGTTAACAGAACTTCTAACCATCAATAGAGTTTTTGCGTATGACGTCAGGGGGCGTGCCGCACTGGCCCGTTAGAGTGTGCCGCCATATTGGATGGCAAGAAACAACAGCAGCAGCAGGGTGAAACAAACCACATAGCTCACGTGTACCTACAAACTCAGCAAAATGGTGTACTCCTGTTGTTCCCCCTGATAAGGGGATAAGCGGGGAATTAAATGGCCGGTGTGAAATGCCCAAAAAAAAAAAAAAAAGTTGGATTTTTGAATAATTACCTTCACTGACGTAATCTCTCGCTTTCTCATAACGGGCTGCACGGTGGCGCAGTGGTTTAGCACTGTGGCAGCACAGTTTACCCTCGGCCGGGGGATCGCAGGGATTGTGAGACCATGGGCTCGATCACAGCCCCCGACCAACAGTGATCTGTGTGGAGTTTGCATGTTCTCCCCGTGTTGCATGGGTTTACTCCGGGATTTCTCCGGTTTCCTCCCGCATACCAAAAACATGTAGGTTTAACTCGCACACGCAGCGACCAGCAGCCGGTGGCTTGTCACCAGACTGCAAACCAAACCTACCTACAGGTACAAATAAGTAAAAAAAAAAAAAAAAAAAAAAAAAACTTTCTGAGTTGGGTCTGGTTTGGGGGCGCCTCTCTGCTTGCTACAAAGGACAATGCACACATGAAAGGGGTGAAAAACTATTGTAAATGTGCATAAAATCAGGTACGTTTTAACGCGGCGCGCCGTGGAGAGCCTTTAAAAAAAAAAAACACGCAGCGCGCTTCACTCACCTCCGAGTCCGACGAGCTGCTGTTGTTTTCCAACTCGTTCACCAGCGAAGACTTCACATCATCCAGATCCCTTTCCGCTGACACGTTTTCCGATATCTTTTCCTCCTGCTCCCCTTCGTCTTTGAAAGATATCATCTCATCGTTTGCCCCCAAATCATCCCCACTGAGCAGATTACTGGCAGTCATTGTTCTGCTAATTGCTCCAGCTGTGCGCTCTGTTTGTCCGTGGCTGTGGGGGTTACTCCACACCCGCCACCTCCGTCCAACTGAGGCATTTCGGCACACCAGAGGAGCGCACGGGAGCAAGATTAAAAACACTTGTCTGCTGTTATGACTGCTGACAATGACTCCACTGAATCTGACACAGACATCGCAGACACAGTGTCAGAGGCCACAGTGTCAGTTGTTGAAGAGGATGATAGGGATGTTATTATGTCAGACTGTGACTGTGTGTTCTCCTCACTCATTCTGATCGCTAAACAGTACAAGTTACGCCTGGGTTGTCACAGTGCAACTGCTGCTCTTGCCATCCAAGATGGCGGCACCTACGGCGTGTTTATGTTTACCCCCGCGAGTCACGTGAATTTTATGAGCCTACGCAAAAACCCTATAGGGCAATAGGTAAAGCATCTAACCAGTACATTCCTGTCTGGCTACAGATCTTAGCAAGCTTCACCTTAATGTTTTGGTTCATTCGTTCAACCTGACCTTGAGATTGAGGGTGATAAACTGTTCCAAATAAATGTTTTAGAGCTAACATTTTTTCCACTTTTTGTAGGTCTTGATTTTTGAAATGTGTTCCATTGTCTGATCTAATTCTCCTAGGAAATCCGTAAGTAGGAATGTATTGATTTATCAAAAATTTGATCACTGTTTTGCTGTCTTCTTTCTTTGCAGGATACGCTTCAGGCTATCCTGTAAATGTGTCCACTGCCACTAGGAGATATCTGTATCCCCTAATTCTTTCCACCATGTCAGTGTAATCTATGATTATCTCCTGGCCTGGCAAAGTAGGCAATGGAAAATGACCTTGATGAACTTTAACCATCTGTTTTGGATTGTGAGAAACACAAATAGCACAACTTTTTACAAAATTTTGTATCATATCAGGGAGAAAGGGATGCCACCAGTGACCCAAATGTCTGTTCATTTGTTTAGCTCCTACATGTGCTAACCCATGAGCTTCATGTAACACATTTTCTCTGATTCCTGGGGGTAACACTGGTCTATCATCCTATGCTCTCCACAACCCTTCTTCTTCTGTGGCGCCTCTCTGCTTCCACACTGTTTTTTCTTCAGGAGACGCTTTTCTCTCTTCATCTATTAACATATTTACATCAATCTGTGGCAAAATGTCCTGAACCTCCTTGCCTGTCTGTGTCAACATTAACAATGGCTGATATCCTGCTGCCTTTTTTGCTGCTTTGTCTGCCTCATGATTACCTCTAGCCACATTTGTCTCTGTTTTATTGCCATGACCTTTGCACTTAACCACTGCTACCTCTCATTTCTGTTTCATGCTTTATAGGAGTCTGAGATGCTGTCAAAAACCTTGTCTAATCCATTGGGCTAATTCTGTGTTGATTGACCCGACAACATAAGCTGAATCTGTATAAATAGTCACCTTTTTTCCTGCTGACCACTCCAATGCTTTGATCATAGCTGTCAATTCGGCCAACTGGGCTGATTGTTTGTCCTGCAATGTCCCATTTAGCACCTCCTCAAATCCATTTGCCTTTTGTCTCACAACTGCATATCCTGCCTTCAATCCTTCTGTAGGGTGACGAAAACAACATCCATCTGTGAACAAAACTTCATCTGGGTCAGTCAGTGGTACCACAGATAAATCTATCCTCACCTTCACATCTTTTCTGACTCTTTTTTCACATTCATGTGGTTCCCCATCCAACATCTGATCTGCCATGTTTATTCCTTCATGTGTGAATGTGATGTGTGGTGCTGATAGAATTTTTTCCATTCTTGTCTGTCTGATTGAGGTTATAGTGAATACTGCAGAATTTACATATGACATCACACTATGTGTGGTCAGGACAGTCAATGGATGTCCCATAACCACATGAGCTGTTTTTTGCAAAATTTTTGCCACTCCTGCAGCATGACGTGTGCATGCTGGTTGCCTTTTTTCCATTGGGTCTAATATTATGCTGACATAGAGGAGTATCTTTCTTTCTCCCCCTTTTTTCTGAAACAGAACACCATTTACTGTGTGTTCTGCTTCAGAAACATCCAAGTGGAAACGTTTGTTGTAGTCAGGTGTTGCCAAATCAGCTGCATGTGAGAGTTCATTTTTCAAAGCAATGAATGCTTCCTCAGCTCCCTGTGTCCACAGTAACTGTGCAGCAAGATTTCTCATGCCTTGTTCATTAACCAGTGCACGCAATGGTTTTGTCCTTTCGCTGTATTGTGGTATGTAATGTCTACTGAACCCTGTTAGACCCAGAAATGATAACATTTGTTTTACCGTGCATGGTTTGGGGTGATGAAGGATGGAACCTCTGTGTGACGCAGAAAGACCAGAACCTGTGGGTGTGATGACACATAACGCCTTGCACACTGTAGTTTTTGTCTTGAGACTTTAAATCCACATTCAAACAATCTCAACAACACACTCTTTGTAGCTTCCAGACAACTGTCAGGATTTGGTGCTGCTATCAATATGTCATCTACATACTGTATCAGAATTATGCCTGGAGGGAGAGGACAACCTTGCAGTTGTTCCTTCAAGACCTGATTGAAAATACCTGGTGACAAAATGAACCCCTGTGGTAGGCGGGTGTAGCGCAGCTGTGTGCCCTTGTAGGTAAATGAGAAGAAATCCCTGCACTCCTCTGCTAAAGGGAGACAGAAAAATGCATTAGCCAAATCAATACATGTAAACCATGAATGTTGTGATGTGAGAGCAGATAAAGCAGTGTATGGGTTTGGCACAGGTACTGTGGGGGTGGAAATCCGAGAATTGACACGCCTCAAATCATGGGCCATTCGGTATTTACCAGTGTTTTGCTTCTCAACTGGGAGAATAGGAGTGTTCCAGGCAGAGTGAGAATTTTCTAATACCCCTGCCTGAAGCAGCCCTTCAATGGTGTCAGTAATGCCCTCCTGTACCACAGGCTTATGTGCATACTGATTTTGCCAAATGGGTTCACCTGGTAGAACCTGAAATGAGATGGGAGAAATATTAACACATTTACCAATGTCTGAGGGTCCCTGTGACCATAAATTTTGTGGCAGCGAATTCAACATTTCGGCTGCTGATTCATGATCACTGCGTTCCCTACCATGCTCTCTCTCAATCTGTTGGTGTTCAAACAAAAGCCCATCAGTTGTGTCAATTTGGATGCGATAGGCCTGATATTTTGCAGAATATTCAACCTTTGGGATCTGTGTCCCCTGCCAATCAGTGGCTTCAGCCAGTGTTTTAACCATAGGCCCTAACTCTTTTGCTTGGTGATTAGCATGTATGAGCAAGGTAATGTGTGGAGCTGATTCCTCTGACATTTCATACCACTGTAATTGCTCTGCACTTAATACAGCATCTGCGGCGACACCCTCTTGTCCTACATACAAAAACCTAGATTTGATGGTCCAAGTTTGACCATCCAGTTGGGAGAAAAATCTATCATGATAAACATCATCCGAATTTCTGTCATAATACAGAGTGACATGTAGGGGATCAATGGGAGGTGTGTAGGGTGCAAGAAGAGCAATCCACGGCTTCCAGGCCATGAACACTGGCAACACGCCAGTCTGTGAGGGCGAGTCAGGCGATAACAGGCCCCAGTAGATGTCAGCCCAGGTGTTTGGCGCTTGTGGTGTCACATCAGGTTTCAACAGCATTTGTCCATGCACAGACAGTCCTTGCACTGAACAGTTCACAGCAACACCATTAGGAAATGACAAGATGACTCCATCGGCCGAGCACAGCACCGATGCCCCCAGTTTAATCAGCAGGTCTCTCCCCATCAAGTTTGTGGGAGAGTTTCTTGAGCAGGCATAACGTTGTTTCACAGTTTGACCAGCAACACAAGTGTCCAAAGGCTTTGTCACAGGCAGTCTTTCAGGAACCCCAGAGAAACCAATAACCTCCACAGCTTTAGCCGATAACAGTGTAGGCTCAATGTCACAGTTCAAAGTGGAATAGGTTGCCCCCGTATCAACCAGAAAAGACAGGTCACAGTCCATAACCTCTACTGTGACCATGGGATCTGCCATTCCCACGTCACTTCTTCTCTGTGGGTCCCGTCATTGTTCCTCATATTGTGTGAGGTACACTTCCCCCGCAGTTGAAGTGTATGCTGGATATTGGCCAGCAGGTGGAGCTGCCGCTGCATAGGGTGCTTGATGTCCTGCACTTGCTGGTGCCACTGGTGGTGGGTAAGGATTAGTTGGGCAATTCCTCCTCCAATGACCATTTTGACCACAGCCATGACATGCATTCAGGCCCATGACCTTTCGACCCTGAAAGCTTCTCACACCCCGCCTTCCACGGAATACCCCCTGATAATAATTGAAACCATGTGGTACACCCTGAAAATATGGTGTTTGAGGTGTCCAACCAGTGGGTGCCGGGTACACAGGGGCAGGTAAAGCTGCCATTCCCGGTGTGGGCATTGGCCCTAAGGGTGTTTCCAGAGCCTGCTGTACCAACTGCTTAGCTGTTTTGTTTGTCCTTTTAACCTCAGCTATTTCTTGTTTAGCTTTTTGTAACTGCAATTTTAACAGTTGCAGTTCTTGATTATCTCTGTCAACCTTCTCCTTTTCTGCTTTTTCCTGTTCCTTACGCATATGATGTGTGAAGTGCCTTTCCCACAATTCCACAGAACTACTGGGAATATCAGGGTTACTGTCCATGGCCTCTCTCACTGCCTGAGGCACTCCTTTTAACACTGCCTGCCTAAATACGTCCCTTTGAAAATCAGATGTATTAGGATGAGAGCCAGCAGCCGCCGTCCACTCCATTTTACATCTACTGATAAATGCCATAGGAGACTCATTCTCCTTAATTGAAAAAGTTAAAGCTCTTAAAGCTCCTGGTGGAATTGGAAATTTGTGTCTCATTGCTGTGCCTAAGGCTGATGCTACAGGGGTGAAAGGTGCTGAATCTGAAATTGTTTGGGTTCCTGCCACCTGTTCAATTTGAGAGACCTCCACAACACTTAATTGTCGCCCAAGTAAAGCTCTAAAATCTCCCATTGCCACGGTAACTCCTTGAGTTAACTGATCAAATTTTGTCATCCACTGACCTCCACCCTCACAGGGTGGGGGCATTTTTTCTGAAATGCCATTTATGTCTGTCCATGAGAATGGCTGATATGTTCTGCCTCTGCTTTTCATTACCAGTGGTGCCTGTGTGTGTATGCGGTGCTCTGTGGCCTGTTGTGTGTTTCTACGTGCAGCTGAATTAAGACGGCAGCCTGTATAAGGGTCACATTCATCACCATCCCAAACTCTTCGGCACAAATCTCTATTTCTGAAACTGTAAGGCCTGCCTCGCGTGTGCTTCTCCTGATCTCCTAATTCTCTTCTGTCTTCATCTGTCATTCTAACCTCTCCTATAAGTTGATACGATCTATTTTCCTGCAGTGGTCTGCCTTCATGTTTCTGTGCATTATTTGTTTTTGTAAGAGCTGCGGTCATAGCATCTGAACTTTCTCTCCTCTGCCTGCTCTTAAAATCATCTTGACCATAAGGGGTAGATGAAGCGAATACTATAGGGGAAAGGAGATGTAGTTCCTCACTGTCCGCGTGTTCACTCCACTGACCACAGTCGCTTATCTCTTGATAGACTGTACCTTCATCATCTGCTACACCTGATTCCACACTGCCAGTATTAGACCATAAGCTATGCTGAATATCCTGTGTTTATCTTTGCAAATTAGTTACACCAGCTTCAACATTCTGCAGCCGTTCTCCCACAGTTTTTTCCAACCTTAATCTTTCAAGTTCTTCCTGCAACCTTTCCATCTCACGTCTGTCTGCCTGCATTTCCTGTTTCTGAGTTTCCAGCCAACCTTTCAACTGTTCACATTGTTCTTGTGATGTCACCGTCTCAACTTCTACCACCCCTTCTTTAAGTTTAACCAAAGGCATCTGATTAACACAATATGGCGGTGGGGGCAATTCCCCTTTTAAGTCTTCCAAATTAGGGTAGAGGGACAGCACCTCTCCCTTTTGTTTGTCCAGCTGCTTATCAACCAATAAATCTTTATTCTTCTCTATCTCACTCACACACCTCACTGGGCCAACCGCTGCTGAATCCTGCCTCAAACCGCTGTTTGCCTCCATTGTCCTCATGTGCTGATTCTGCTCCTTATCAGACACCTGTGCCTTCATCAATTTCACACCATCCAATGCAGCAGAGCATGTAACCAAATTATGAATCAGCCTGCACTCACGTTCACACTCCTCAATATGATGCTTATGTCTCTTTTTCACCAAAAATCCTGTGACAGCGATATCTTTCATAGCTTGTATGCCATTAATCCTTCTTTGCTCGAACTCCATTAATAACTGGGTCAAACTGTCCTCCTTATTTAAATTTAGAATGCCTTCTTCCACTAATTTCTGATACAATTTATCACATTCTGCTTTAACCTCACTTCTGTCTTTGGGTGATATACCACTGAGCATTTGAGTCACTGTTGAATCCCACTGTTTTTTCATATTTTCTTTATGGGAGTCACTCTCTACAAATTCACACTTCTTATTTTTTTTTACAGGGCCAAATCTGCCTCTCCCCCGCCCCTGGGGCAAAAGGAGAGAGAGAGAGAGAGAGAGAGAGAGAGAGAGAGAAAAACTCTGTACCGTTCACTCTTCTATTTTTTTACAGAGCAAACCTGTCAATCGCTTCTTCTCTTGCTAGTAGAGAGCTGCCGTTCACCCTCCCCCCTTTGCTGATGGGAGAGAGAACCGCCGCTCGCCCCTCTGTTGCCTCTTTTTTTCTTTTTCAACTACAGCATTACCAATATAAAATAAAAATAGTAAATGCAACTGTTCGAGGGCGCCACTTCCTCGGGGGGTTACCCCAATTTTTGCCTTTCCGTCAAATGGCGAAGGATGCTCTCCTTTGCGCTGGACTTTTACGGGTACTAAACCGAGGGCGTCACCTATATGACCCAGAATTTTTAGCCTTCGTTAAGGCTAAAGGAGTCCAACCCAGTTCCTGTCCTCACAAGTCACGGACCAATTTGCTCAGTCCGTGAACCTGTAGTCAGGCCGGATGACCATAAATATGCGATATCATCCGGGCCGGGGGCCTTTCACCACTCTCCCGGTCTTCTTTAATCAAATAAGCATGCACTCATCTTTTTTTAAACATGCAAGTATTCATCAAAAAACATTTACTATATTCAACTGCTTTTTTTAAAACTAGGACACACATCAACCGTTTGACAACACCAAACTTTGGCTATAGCCAAATAGCAGAACTTTTGATATAAAAGGTGTCTGCTTACCTTGTTTATTTAGGGCCCTTGTATTGTCAGCCGGTGATGCAGGTCCGTTGTTCAGGCAATCAAAGATCCAAATCAGATGAGAATCTCCCCCTTTCACCGGACGAAGCCCCCAAATTGTTAGGATGAAAAAAAAAACCAGTAGAAAACCATCTAAGTCTACTCTTCAAAGCTTGTCTATGTGTGTAGATGGTTCATCCAGATTCGTTTTTAAAGGAAGCGATTTAGCTTACATGGAACAGGTATTTATTTAAGCAAGCAAGTTGAATATAGTAGGTTACAGCGCTGGGCCAAACATTCTTGCCCTGACAACAACAGACTGTGTCAGTTCATGAAGTCTGACTCACTATGCTCGCCCTGACCCAGAATATTTATACACAAATGAACAAAGAAGAAAGCATGCAGAGAAGATCTGAAGGTCTGCTCCTGGCTCCGGGTGTCAGATGAAGGCCATTTCCCATCCTTTATTACAACGGTGTTTCCTCCTCACAAACACCAGGCGTTTTATTGCCCTTTTGTGCTGAGACCTCCTCATAAACTCCAGGTGTTTTACTGCCCTCTGTGTTGAGGCAGAGGTCCACATTTGCTCCATTTGCAGGAAATAAACCACACATCTGCCAATATATACATTCCATTATGGCATATTGGTCATAGTACCTAAGTATAAGCAGAATACAAACATTTTGAGTCACACAAATAACTATTATATGGTTATATTGCTCACACACATATTTTGAATCACACAAATAACTGTTATGTGGTTATATTGATCATTTTATCCCATCACCGTCCAGAAGAAAACCGCCATTACGGAAAATGCCATTTTCGTGATTAACTACTGAACCACTAATCCTATCATTGTCAATCCAATTGCTAGTCATATGTTTTCATGGTCAAGGAATCTGAAAACGTACACACAAACACTGTATGGGGGGAACTGTGGCCGCCATTACGGAAAATGCCATTTTCCTGAATAACTACTGAACCACTAATCCTATTGTGATATCCTACCGTGTAGCAATGATCACACTTGAGTTATTTCTTTGGCTAACTCTGCCGTTTATTCTGCAACACACATAATAGACTGAACATGGATTCTGCGCGGGGTTTTCACACTCTTGTTCTAATGTGTCCCCTTAATAGTAGTGCTGAACAATACAGGTAGTTCCCCCTAGAGGCATGTGCCAGTAATGTTTTAAATTAGACTTGCAGTCTACCACATCCCTCCCCTCTAGATTAAACTACTTTTAATTACACTAGCCAATTATGCTAGACATCCTGGAACTCCCATTTAACCCTAAACAATCACAGTTACTTTTAACTTCTTAAACACATGTGCCATACACATAATTTCTTTCTCTTTTTTTTTTTTTTTTTTTTTTTTTTTACATGTATAACACACATAACAGTCTAACTGGGGATTTGGTTTGACTACCGCATCCCAGTGAGGTTCCAGGACGCATTCTTGTCCTGTGGCTGGGGAACTCACTACTGACTAAGTATAGTCCTTCAAGTAGTCTGGAGCTTTCCTAGCTCGCTGAGATCTTCTCACGGCTGGTGAGCCAACTGCAGGTGAAGACTCAGACTGCTCCACTGTTTCGGCTGCTGCAGTGCTGCCCGTAGAATCTGCAGAGACGGTTACCTCAGGTTTCACCTGAAGTGGTGGTTCGTTGATGCTCTCCTCAGGATGGGTGTCAGACAACACCTCTGGTGCCATCGGCAGGGGAATGGAGCTCCTACCACGAACTTGGTCGATGTGTCGCCTCACCACTCGTCCATGACCTAATGTCACCTTGAATGACACAGGGCCTGTCTTTTCTGTTATTTCTCCTGGTACCCAGGCTGGTCCTGAGCCAAAGTTGCGGGTGTAGACCACGTCTCCTTCCCTCAGTATTCTCTCTCTAGCATGCATGTCATGATAACCTTTTTGTTTCTCTTGTTTATCATGCACTTTGTTTCTGAAGTCTGGATGTATTAAGTCAAATGTTGACCTCAACTTCCTTCCACACAACAGCTCAGCTGGTGACTTGCCAGTTGTAGATTGGGGTGTTATTCGATAGCTGAACAGAGCTCTCGACATTCGGGTTTCAATAGAGTCTCCTGCCATCTTTTTCATGAGTGACTTGAACGTCTGCACGGCCCTCTCGTCTAGCTGGGAGTAGTTTTTCTCAGCTGCACTAAGAGTTCTTGAGACGAACCCTATGGGTCTCTCTGAGCCATCCTCCATACGATGAGAGAGTACAGCACCCACACCGTAGGGTGATGCGTCACACGCCAGGATGAGTGGTTTGTTTGAATCATAGTGCACTAACACACTACAGGACTGAAGTAGCGCTTTGGACTCTTCAAACGCCTTCTGCTGCTTGACCCCCCATGACCATTTTTCTTCCTTCTTAAGTAAGGTATGTAGTGGTGCCAGCAGCGTGGAGAGCTTTGGGAGGAACCTATGGTAATAGTTCAACAAGCCCAGGTAGGCTTTTAACTCAGTAACATTTTGTGGCTCAGGCGCCTCCGCAATGGCTTCCACTTTGTCTGTTAGAGGGTGTAGACCACTGGCGTTGATCTTGTGGCCTAGGAACACCACCTCTTTTCCCATGAACTCACACTTGCTTCTTTTCAACCTCAGACCGCTTTTCTCCAACCGTTGAAGCACTTCCTTCAGCGTTTTCAGATGTTCTTGTTCATTTGGTCCTGTACAAAGGATGTCATCCAAATAAACGGCAACATTCGGAATTCCACCTAGGATGCCCTCCATAGTTCTCTGGAATATAGCAGGACTGGAAGCTACTCCAAATGGTAAGCGTGTGTAGGTATATAAGCCTTTGTGTGTATTGATGGTTACATACTTTTTTGATTCTTCTTCCAGGACTACTTGTTGGTAGGCGTGACTCATGTCTAATTTCGTGAAGTGTTGGCCGCCGTTCAGCTGTGCGAAGAGGTCCTCCACTTTAGGAATTGGATACTGATCCACCCGTGATGCTCGATTGACAGTGAGTTTGTAATCTCCACATATTCTAATGGAGCCATCCGGCTTTCTCACTGGGACTATGGGCGCCGCCCATTCTGCAACCTGCACTGGCTCAATGATCTTGTCATCCAGCAGCCTCTGTAGCTCGCTTTCGACCAGTGGCTTGACTGCATAGGGCACCGGTCGGGGTTTGCAGAATCGTGGTTGGGCCTCCTTGTCCACATTAATCTTTGCAGTGACACCTTTTAGCTGTCCTAAGCCTTCTTTGAACACCTCAGCGTGTCTTTCGAGGATCTCCTCCAGCTGCAATTTGGGCTGAGATTCCACTTTATTCATCAACTGATCCATCATGGCCAGTTCTTGTAGCCAACTTCGCCCTAGTAGATTTGGTCCTTCGCTCCCAACTACTACTACAGGTAAGTCCTTTTCTTTGTTTTCGTGCTGCACCTTCACTTGTGCCATGCCTAGCACGTCTAGCTTCTCTCCTGTGTATGTTTTTAATTTTAATGAACAGGGATTTAATTCTGCTGTGTCTGTTTTCTTCCACAGTTGTGTATATTGCGGTTTACTTAATATGGTTACTCCACAGCCTGTATCAATTTCAAATGTTACTTTCATTCCATTAACATTCATGGTACGCGTGATGGGCGCTACCTTGGTCAGCTCCTCTGACGTGTTGTAAATTGTGTGAAAACCCATGTCTTCTGTATCACTTTCTCCCTCCCCTCTCAGTTGATTCGCTCGCTGTTCCTTTCCTGGGCCCTTGTTTTCATACTTTTGCCCATTAACTGTCGCTTTCAGCACCTGTGCGCTGTCCACCTTTATTCTACATGCTTTCTTAATGTGCCCTCGCTTGCCACAATTATGACACAGCTCAGTGGCAAATTTGCACTCGGCGGCATTGTGCTGGCCTTTGCAGCGATAACAACTGGGGAATTTGTGCTGAGTTTTGTCAGTCAACACTTTGTGGACACCTACTTGGGTCTTAGGCACACGAACATGCGTTGCTGTGTCCTCTGTTAGTTTCCTTTGCATTTCTCTCACATCTTTAGATGCTGTTTCCATCGCTTGGCATAATTCCAAAGCCTTTGCAAAAGTGAGTTTTGTTTCAGATAAAAGTCGCCGTTGCATTCGGTCATCATTCACTCCACACACAAGTCTGTCTCTTAACATTTCTTCCAATGAGTCTTTGTAATCACAGTGCAGTGTTAATTTCCTCAATTCTGCCACATACTCTGCTATGGACTCAGTGTTCCTCCTTATGCGTGAATTAAATTTGAATCGTTGCACGATTTCACTCGGTTTGGGGCTGAAGTGCTTCTGAAGCTCAGCAGTAAGCTGGTCGTATGTTTTATCTTTCGGTAATGCAGGGCTTATTAAATTTCTCAACAAGCTGTAAGTAGTTGCACCAACTCCACTCAACAGTACAGCCTTCCTTTTGTCTGGCTCCTCAATGTCATTAGCTTGGAAGAAAAAGTCCAACATTTCACTATATTCTTCCCATGACTGAGTCGAGTTATCAAAAGGGGTTACCGTTCCGATTACAGCCGCCATTGCTCGTCGTGGTGGGGAAACCTCGTTTTTCCTCCTCTGAACTTGCACTCGAACTACTGGAGTCACTTGAGTTCGCCACACTTGCAATGTTCTCTGTTTCTCGCCGCTGATTTTTTTCTTTTAATCCTCGTCGCCAATTGTGTGATATCCTACCGTGTAGCAATGATCACACTTGAGTTATTTCTTTGGCTAACTCTGCCGTTTATTCTGCAACACACATAATAGACTGAACATGGATTCTGCGCGGGGTTTTCACACTCTTGTTCTAATGTGTCCCCTTAATAGTAGTGCTGAACAATACAGGTAGTTCCCCCTAGAGGCATGTGCCAGTAATGTTTTAAATTAGACTTGCAGTCTACCACACCTATCATTGTCAATCCAATTGCTAGTCATATGTTTTCATGGTCAAGGAATCTGAAAACGGAATCTGAAAACGTACACACAAACACTGTATGGGGGGGGAACTGTGGCCGCCATTACGGAAAATGTCATTTTCGTGAATAACTACTCAACCACTAATCATATCATTGTCAATCAAATTGCTAGTCATATGTTTTCATGGTCAAGGAATCTGAAAACTTACACACAAACACTGTATGGGGGGAACTGTGGTGCTTGGCGGAGGTCTGCGCTCTCCGAGTGCTTTTCTAGTTTAATTTGACCTTGTTAGATTTTTTGTTTCCTTTCTTTTAATCTTTCCTTTTAATCTATCCGAAATAAAGATTAATTCATGATTATGCCATAGTTGGGTTGACACCACTCTACAGTACCTCCCGTCTGCCTTTGCTGGTCTGTAGCTGTGAATTCTTTTCAGGTTGCTCCGTCCAGCTCCCTCTGGATTTCTTTCGTCAGCTACCAAGGACAGAAAAGTTTGCACCTCGTCGTTGGACCACGGTGTTGACTTGTGTGTAGCCACTTCTCTTGTTGATTACACTCACTCATGCTTGTTGTTGGTGATTTGACTGTTTGTTGCCGTCCAAAATGGCGCAGCAAACAAAACACACATGACCCGTGTGACGTTAGTGCAGCCCCTCTATAGACAAAGAGCACTGCTGCTGACTAGTGGTATAGGATAGCAATAGCTCCTGAGTACAGTCTAAGCAGAACAGAATGAAGCCATGCAGGCAGCATGTCAGCCTGAGCTCAAGGTAACAAAAACCCAGCTTATGAACATTTGAGGATCTATCTATGCATTTGTGGATCAGACATGCCAGAGGTGATGCAAAAGTCGCATGGACTTTGACAGCCAATTGAGACAGAGCTGTGGTCTTTTCAAACCGTTTTTAGCTAAGTACACAATCCTTTTTCACATTTCTGGACCTTTTTGCATATTTGTGAATCTGTGTACACATTTGCAAATTTTTTTTTTTACATATTGGTGGATCAGTGCACATATTTGTGGATCTGTGCATGCATTTGTGATTTTTTTTCCGTATTTGTGGATGTGTGCACACATTTGCAAATTTTTTTTTAAATATTTGTGGATCTGTGCATGCATTTGTGAATCTGTGTATACATTTGCATTTTTTTTTTACATATTTGTGGATCAGTGCACAAATTTGTGGATCTGTGCATGCATTTGTATTTATTATTTACAAATTTGTGGATCTGTGCACACATTTGCAAGTATTTTTTTACACATCTGTGGATCTGTGCATGCATTTGTGGATCTATGCGTATGCTTACAAACAGTTTTGCAACAATCATGGCTCCATACCACTGAGCTTAGAGTGCCACATGTTTACATGGACACAAGTAACTGGATTAAAAGCCTGATCAGAATAAAAATGCTTCATGTAAACACGCCAATCTGAATATTCTGACCCAATCACGCTCATTTGGATCAAAATTTCATTCTGATTGAGATGGGTGGGTTATGCCGATTGTTAATCCAAATGGTGCGCATGAAAACACTTATTCAGAAGCTTGGGCAGAAAATATGTTTACTGCGCATGTCTGTACGTCAGCCACACGTTGACATGGTGTATTTCCACCTTTAAAGCAGCTTGCGGAAGACATAGCGGGAGTAAAACAAAACTGGTCTGTATCGTCCTGCTGTCTCCCTCTGTCATATGCAGAAGTATGTACTTGTAGCTTCATTATGGAGACCAGCAGAAGCAAAAGTACAGTCTGAATAACACAATACAGGTCCATTTTAAAAAGAGAAAGACACAAAGCAAGGCTTGTTTACATCGGAAGTTGCTTCTTCTACTGCTGTTTTCGGAATGCCGAAATGTCGACGTGCACATGTCAAAATGATTTAGTCCGTTCAAACATGTGAAACGCACGTCCTAATTGGATCAGCTTTTTCAGGATATATGTAAACAGTGAAGTTCTGATCTGAATTGTAATCAGATTAAAGAAATTTTGCCCATGTAACCGTGGCTACAAGAGTGTCATCAGCAGGTTGCAACAGAGATACAAAGAGAATGGAAGAGTCACAGAAAGGCATAAAAGTGGACGCCCTTTGGCCACATCCCACACTGATGACTGCTTCATTGTGAACAGTGCCCCGTAGAACTGGATGATGAATGCCACTCAACTCCAGGCACATTTAAAGGAGATGAGAGGCACCCAAGTGTCATGTCAGACCAAAACCGTTTACATCAGCGTGGTCTGCGTGCTAGACAACTTGGAATGGTACTTGACCACACCACCAGGCACAGGCATCATTGTCTTGCATGGGCCAGGGAGCATTTACGCTGGACAACCCTGCCAGCATGCCAGTGTGGGCCCCACCATAGATTTAACCTGGGCTGTCTTATGGGCCCCATGTGGGTATGTCCACAAGTTCCAAACTGGCCCCATCTTTGTTTAGCCCACATGGACTTTACCTGCTTACCTGTACCACAGGTAATCTACTTACCCACTTTAAACCCATCAGGGTCCCACATGGGTTTAATGCAGATAAGCAGGTTTCAGTAACACTGGTGCCATAGATAAAGTCTGTGTGGGCAAGCACACATGGGGCCAATGTGGAACCCACGAACAAACCTACATGGGGCCCATAAGACAGCCCAGATTATACCTATGGTGGGGCCCGCATGCTGGCTAGGAAGGGACCAGTGGGCCTCAGTGCTGTTCTCTGATGAAAGTTGATTCACGCTGAGCAGAAATAATGGCTGCCAACAATGTTGGAGCTGTCAAGGAGAGCACTATGCATCAGCCACTACAGAACTGCCCTACACCTTGTGAATGGTACAGTGACACGTCAATACTACCTGAATAACATCATTAATCCAGTCATTGTGCCTCTGTATGAACAACACAGCCCTAATTTCATCTTCATGGATAACAATGCCCCAGCTCATCGAGGTTGCATCATTAGGGAGTGGCTGCTGGAGGCTGGGGTACCTCAGATGGAGTGGCCTGTATTTTCTCCAGACCTGAATCCCACAGAAAACCTATGGGATCAGCTGAGTCATCGTGTAGAGGCTTGTAACCCTGCACCCCACAACCTCAATGACCTGAAAGCCAGCACCTTCAAGAAGAGTGGAATGCCATGCCTCAAGCAGACAATAAGTTGACTTGTGAACAACATGAGACATCATTGTGAAACTGTGATGCTCAAGGGCACATGACAGGTTATTGAGACATTGGCATTTTTCGTTGTGGTATACCCACCACTGTTGTTGGCTTTTGTTTCAATAAATTGTTTGAGGTGAGGAAATCACCATTGCATGCTTCTACTTAAATGCCCTACTTTCATGATATAATATCATTGTAGCGTGAACTTTTTACATTTTCCATAAATTTCACTGGAAAGCCAAATATCCCTAACTTTTTGAGAGTAGTGTGTATCGGTTTATCAAGAAAAAAAACAAACTTTTTTTGGGTTAAATGTGGTCCGTACTAGATGCTCTAAACAAAACTCAATTTTCAATGTCTATTTGTGGGCTAAGTTAAGGCTTGGACCAATGGAACTCATTTAGCCCAAGATACAATGTCTAAATCACAGCTTGTGCTTGGGATGGGGGGCGGGGGGAGGCAATTGAACCTTGAAATTAGTATTGTATTTTTTAACACGTTCTCCCTCTTGTCACTCACAAGCAGTGTGTGTCACGCACATGTGTGGAGCTGTCAGAAAATTGTATATACATCATTTTATAATTACTATTACTAACATATAATTGTTTGTTTATCATTTTATAATTACTATTACTAACATCATTATCATTATCATTGCATATGTCATGACCCGAGCACTATGCCTTGGTGCTCGGGTTAATCTTGTCAGGGTTTGACAGCGGTGTTATGATTCTAGCTCTCTGAGCTCTTATTGTGATAGTGCTCGGGGAGGCTTCTGCTCAGCTGTCAAGCCCTGAACAGCTGCGCTGCATTTGTGGTCGTTAGTGCAGGACTATTTCTACCCTCCCTGGCGATCACATCCTTGCAGCAGTATCTGTTAACTCTCCGTCACGCTACGGATGCTTAGGATTTATTCCTACCACGTCTGCTTGGTTGACCATCGTGCCCCTGGACTGGTAAGTGTGCTGTATAGCCTTACCCCTCCCGGTGTGTAGCGATCTTTGTGTGTCTCTGCCTTAGCAGCCGGTGTTATTATTATCACCAACCTCGTCTGTCTGTACTTGACTGTCTCCTCCTCTGGACCTGTAGAGCTGTTTAGCCTATGCCTCCTGTTGTGAGTAGACTCATGTGTCATTGTCTCAGCAGCTTGTGTTGTCACTATTCTCACCGTAAATAAAACTCACTGAACTCACTGGTGACTTGTGGCGTCTTATGGTGGCTCGCGAGAGCCACCCATGACAGTACACTGCTGCCAAAACGGCGTTTACGGTGGCGCCAACCCGAGACGCAATTTACCTATGAGTTTTGAGTTTTTGGACAGTTGCTGTTCCCGTCTGGGTACTGAGAGTGTGGGGAGAATGCCGTCGCGCAGGGGCCGCGCTGGGAGCCCGAGCCTCGAGCTGACAGGCTTCCTGGAAGTCGCGGATGAGATGCTCATCTCCGCTTCCCTGCTGGACTACCATCACGGTATACACTGGTACCTAGACGCTGCTGAAGACGTCCTTCGTCATCTCCCTTCCCGCTGGGCCGACCACCCGGAAGTCGACGTGAGGAGGGAAGATATCGCCGCACAACGCGAGATTTTCCTGATGCTGGAGGAGGAGCGCGGCTTGAAGCAGGAGAAGAGGCACTCCTGCTCGTGGCCTACGGATCCTGATCCCGTCCTCGATCCAGTCCTGGAGTTCGCACCATCTGGGGGCCGGCGGAGGCGTCGGCGCCGCAGCCAAGCACGTTTTCAGCAAGCTCCTGTTCCGGATCCAATTCCGGGCCGCCGGGATGACCCCCCCCCCCCAGTCAGCCAGCTGCTGTGAGTGAGCTGAGTCCTGTGCCGGTGAGCTCCGACCATGGGTCCTATGTTACCATCCAGCGAGCGAGGGAAGGAGCAACGTCCTCTTCAGCTGGCTCCATCTTACCTTCGGGAGGCAGGCAAGTTCAATTTCACTTTTCTAGTCATTATAGTGATTTGTCTTGTCTGACTCCTGGGGGTGAAGCTCGGGGATCGCAGCTCCCCGAGTTTCCTTCTCCAGCTGAAGCCATGTATTCTGAACCTGCTGCCTCTGTGTTTCCTCCTGCGGAGCGGTCCTCAGCGTCAGTCCCATGCCGTTGAACGAGGGGGAGGCCTGCAGCTCTGGAAGATATCCTGGCCCTGCAGCCTTGTGTTGGACAGAGGAGGAGAACGGACTGCAGTGAGGAGCTAGAGCCGACGAGTGAGCGTCCCCAGGGTTCCTCAGAGATGCAGCCCGAGTCAGCAGGTCAAGGGTCCTCTGCCCCCACGCCATACGGGTTATTGGTGTAGACGCCAGCGCGAGAGGATCCAGCTGCAGAGACCATCAGGCCGGCTGTGGAACCCGACGCAGCCGAGTGGGAGCTCGACGACGAGCGTCTGTCTGAACCTGGATCGACGAAGTCCTGGACGGCTCCAGAGCCCGAGTGCAGGCAAGTGCTCTTCCTTGTTTTTCTTTATGGTGTGTTAGAGCATTTTTGCCTGCCTCATGGGGAGGCGAGCAAGGGGCAGCCGTCTGCTGCACCCGAGCTTGTCTCGCTGGGCTCTGGCGCTGCCGGTGGAACTGATCCCGGTCCTCTCTTGTTCTCTGAGCCCCTCCACAGCATTACTAGTCTGGAATCTGTCAAGGTCACGGGACTGGAGGTTCCAGGTTCGGGGATGGAGGTCGTCGATGAGGTGACCCAGTCGGGGTCCGACGCGTGGGCCGAGGTGACCCAGTCGGGGTCCGACTCAGGTGTGGCTGTGACCCAATCGGGGTCCGACGAGGTCCAGTGGGGGTCCAGCTCAGGTGTGGCTGTGACCCAATCGGGGTCCGACGTGGGTGCAGCGGTGACCCAATCGGGGTCCGACGAGGTCCAGTCGGGGTCCGACTCAGGTGTGGCTGCGACCCAATCGGGGTCCGACGTGGGTGCAGCGGTGACCCAATCGGGGTCCGTCCTGACCCAGTCAGGGTCCGACGAGGTCCAGTGGGGGTCCAGCGCAGGTGTGGCTGCGACCCAATCAGGATTCGAGGGGGTCCAAGTTTTTGGTTGTCCCCCTCTCAGGAGCCACCAGCTGGGGGCCGTTGGAGGTTTTTGTCAGGCAGACTTGCGCCCTCATGTATTGTCGTCATTAGGCGGGCTGCATGCTATTCCTCCACGGTCCTGGCGGTTATGGGATGCGGGTCGGCCACCCGAGGAACTGCTTTGTGCGTTCAGTGTCTTGGGTTCTGTCGTCGGCCTCCATCGGTCTATGATGACCATGGAAGAGAATCCTAAACGTCTACTCTGCTGGAATAGCACCGCCTGTGGCTGAACAGGCCGATGCGCGAATGACAGTCCCTGTCACACAGGTCACACTTGTGGGTGGTCTCCGTGCTGCTGGGTCTGTGGCGGTTCTTCCTGAGGGTCCTTTTTTCATCTGCTGCAGCAGTCAGTCTCTCTTCACCCGCCTTGAGCTGTCTGGTCAGGGTGCCTCTCCATTTGGAGCGGTCCGTTGCAAGGTCCTCCCAGCGCTCTGTGTTGATATCCAGGGCCTTCATGTCTCTCTTGCAGACATCTCTAAAGCGCAGCTGTGGGCGGCCAACGTCTCTCCTGCCAGTTGCCAGTTCTCCATAGAGGACGTCTTTGGGGATTCTGCCATCCTCCATACGGTGAACGTGGCCTAGCCAGCGGAGCCTGCGCTGCCTGAGTAGAGTGAACATGGAGGGAAGGCCGGCGCAGGACAGAACTTCTGTGTTGGGCACTTTGTCCTGCCAGGATATGTCCAAGATGTGGCGAATGCAGCGCAAGTGGAAGGAGTTCAGTCTCTTTTCCTGCCGGGCGTATGTTGTCCACGTCTCACTCCCATAGAGCAGTGTGCTGATGACGCAGGCGTTGTACACTGCCATCTTCGTCTTGACAGAGAGTTTGGGATTCTCCCACACTCGTGTGGTGAGGCGAGCGAGTGTGAAGGCTGATTTTCCAATCCTCTTGTTGATCTCTGTATCAAGGGAGAGGTTGTTGCTGATCGTGGACCCCAGGTACGTGAACTGATTCACGACCTCCAGCTTGTAGTCATCAATGGTGATGGTTGGTGGTGCTTCCGTGCCTTGCGCCAAGACGTTAGTCTTCTTCAGGCTGATGGTAAGCCCGAAGTCCTTGCATGCCTGGGAGAAGTGGTCCATCAGGGTCTGAAGCTCCTGCTGTGTGTGGGTTGCGACTGCAGCGTCGTCTGCGAACAGCATGTCTCTGATTAGAGCCTTGCGTACTTTGGTTCTGGCTTTCAGGCGGGCGAGGTTGAAAAGCCTGCCGTCAGATCTTGTGTGCAGGTAGATTCCCTCTGTTGTTGTGCTGAAGGCATGCCTCAGGAGCATAGCAAAGAAAATCCCAAAGAGGGTTGGCGCAAGTACACAGCCCTGTTTCACTCCGCTGCGTATGTTGAATGGCTCTGAGACGTTGCCATCATGCTGCACTATCCCCTGCATGTTGGTGTGAAACGATTCGATGAGGCTTTGCAACTTTGGTGGGCATCCTATCTTTGGCAGGATCTTGAAAAGGCCCTCTCTGCTGACCAGATCGAACGCTTTGGTGAGGTCGATGAAAGCGATGTACAGAGGCATGTTCTGTTCTCTGCATTTCTCCTGGAGTTGGCGGATGGAGAATATCATGTCTACCGTTGATCGCTCAGCGCGGAAGCCACACTGAGACTCGGGGTAGACACGTTTGGCAAGCTTCTGTAGACGAACGAGAACAACTCGTGCATAGACTTTGCCAACAACGCTGAGGAGGGAAATGCCCCTGTAGTTGTTGCAGTCGCTTCTCTCCCCTTTGTTTTTGTAGAGGGTGATGATCTTGGCGTCCCTCATGTCCTGTGGTACGGCACCTTCCTTCCAGCACTGGCAGAGGACGTCATGCAATGGCAGCAGTAGGGCGGTCTTGCAGTGCTTGATCAGGTCAGGGGGTATGCCGTCGTTGCCAGGTGCCTTGCCAGCGGCCAAGCTATCAATGGCCTTACTGAGTTCGTCGATGGTTGGCTCGGCATCAAGTTCGTCCATGGATGGCAGGCAGTCAATGGCATCAAGGGCTGACGGTGTCACGGTGTTCTGTCTAGAGTAGAGGTCGGAGTAGTGTTCCACCCATCTCTCCATCTGCTTGTTCTTCTCTGTGATCATCTCCCCAGTGGAGGATTTGAGGGGGGCCGTCTTGCTCTGAGCCAGACCAAGTGCTTTCTTGATGCCATCGTACATACCACGGATGTTCCCTGTTATGGCAGCGGTTTGAATGTCTTGGCTGAGCTGAGTCTAGTACTCGTTGGCACAGCGCCGAGCAGTCTGCTGAACTTTGCTTCTCGCAGCCCTGAGAATCTGGAGATTCTTCTCGTTTGGGTACTTCTTGTACTCAGCAAGTGCTGAGCGCTTGGCTTCAATGACGGGGGTCATCTCGGTCAACTTGGCATCAAACCAGTCCTGTGACTTCGAGGTCTTCCTCCCAAAGGTAGCCAAGGCTGTGTGGTAGATGGTGTTTCGCAGCTCTTCCCACTTCTGCTTTGCAGATTCTCCTCCTTGTGGTACACCAAGTTCCTTCTCAAAGGTGGAGGCAAACTGCTCAACAAGTTCTGGTTGGGCCATCTTGCTGGTGTCAATCCGTGCCTTTCCAGGTTGTCTAGCATGATGGAATTTCTTCAGCTGCAGCTTGACCTTGCAACACACCAATGAATGGTCTGTGTCGCAATCTGCACTCTGGAACGAACGGGTGATTAGCACGTTCTTCAGTGAGGTGCGCCTGGTCAGGATCAAGTCTAGCTGGTGCCAGTGCTTTGAGCGCGGATGTTGCCAGGAAACCTTGTGTTGGGGCTTGGTCTTGAAGAACGAGTTTGTGATGCACAGATCGTGATATGTGCAGAACTCAAGCAGCCGCTGTCCGTTGTCGTTCATTCTGCCCACGCCAAAAGGTCCAAGACAGGAGGGCCAGGAGTCGTGGTCAGCACCCACTCTGGCATTGAAGTCTCCAAGGAGAATGAGTTGTTCAGAGTTGGGGATGATCCTGACAGTTGTTGCGAGATTCTCGTAGAACTCGTCTTTTGCCTCTGGTGTGGCTGTCTGTGTTGGGGCATACACACTGACGAGGGTGACTGGGCCTTCAGTGGTGTTCAGGCGGAGGGTGAGGAGTCATGCAGAGCCAGTGCTGCCCGGTTCTACCATCTTCAGCAAAGTGTTCTTCACTGCGAAGCCCACTCCGTGTTCCCTGTGTTCGTCACTGCCCTTTCCCTGCCAGTAGAACGTGTAGTCCTTCTCTCTCAGTGTGCCTGCATCAGCTAACCGTGTTTCCTGGAGAGTGGCGATATCCACTCCCAGTCTCTTCAGCCCATTATTGATGATGGCAGTCTTCCTGGTGTCGTTGATGTCCTTTAGGTTAGCAGCGAGTCCTGTCATCATAGTGCGGACGTTCCAAGTTCCCAGTTTTAGAGTTGGTCTCTTTTGTTTTATTGTCTTGCCTGGTGCGAAGGTTCTCAGCCTGCTGTTTGGATTTCTCCTTATCCCCATGCACCCAATGAGGAAAGCAAGCTGTGGCGGGACAACACCTTATTGGCTGAGGGCTGCCCAGCTTGAGGCGGGCGGTAGCTGTCCAGTGAGATCTGATGATCCCTCCCACCGTCGGGAACAACCCCTGGCGCCACGCTTTACGCCAATTGAGCAGTGGCTTATAACCGGTAACTGTCATTCCCCGTGTTTTGTCTACGCCAAAGGCGAAGCTGGAGTGTCCTCTCCAGTGATCCGGTGTTCTACCTTCCAGCGTTGGGCGTTGGTAGGATTCAAGCCTGGGCAGGAAGATATGGAGGACAAGATGTTGCCCATGCAGCATGTCCCCTCTCTCCACGTCACTGATGAATCCAAAGGAACAGCAGGGCTGCTACAGTTTGGCACCAGCGCCATTGCAGGAGCTGCCAGAATGATGTTGAGCACAACATAGAACTGCCTTAGGGGCTCCGACTCCGGATTTTTCCTCAGGGTTGACTCCCAAAGCCTTTCCCGTGACCGGGTATGCCGCAAGGCAGCAGAGGTTTGAAATCAGGGTTTACCTTCCCAGGTTGACGAGCCACCATCTACCCGAAGCATCTGGTTTTAAGGCGCCAGAGTTCCGCCCTCGCCCCTTCTCCTATTAGTAAAAGCAGTTCCGCCGGGCTTAGAGACTAAACCACAAGGGCAGGCTAGGAGTTGGACTTAGTTGTCAGAGGCTTTTCGAGACGCACGCCATAAGGAGCATTTTATGAGCACTGGGAGCTTAACCCCAGTGCCGCTCCTGGCTATGACAACCTTGGAACCCCATAAACTGTGTTTGCTACGGGGTGACCTGGTTCGGCTACCAGAGGACTTGTTTCTGGGGGCCTGGGACTGGGGCAGGCCGCCTGACCATGTACTGTTTTTGTGGGACTATCCATGGGCCATCGGAGGCAGGGAGGTCGCCGGAGCTCTGCCTGGGGGGCGTTGGATCTCCGCCGATCAGCTTTTGTTTTGGCCCATACGGTGTCAAAGTCATGTCAAGTTATGTAAAGCAATTTTTATTGCCTCATGTGTCCATAGTCAAGTCATGTCAGGTTATGTTAAGCAATTTAGATTGCCTCATGTGTTTTGAAAGCCATAGTCAAGTCATAGTCAAGTTATGTAAAGCAATTTTTGATTGTCTCATGTGTGTTTATAGTCCATAGTCTGGGTTTTGTTTTTTTTTGTTTTTTTTTTTGTTTTATCCCCTTTCTTTTGAGGGGCCATAGTTTGGTGTTCTCTTTCATAGTTACCATGTGTTAGTGTGCATTTTTTTTTCTCTTGGTCATAGTCATGTGTTTGCATTTACGTCTTATTTTTTTCCCCCATAGTTATCATGTTTGCATTTATTTCTTGTTTCGGTTTCCAGGGTCATTGTGTGTTTGTGCTAGGTTATGTACACTGGGGTTAGACGGATTGTCTGTGGCCTTGGTGGGAAAATTTTCAGGGTCAAGTTTTTTTTGCTTTGTTTGTTTTCCCTGGTATTGTAGTCATGTTTTGTTTTGTTTTTTCTCTGTTTTTTTTTTCCTCTAGTCCAGGGGTCACCAACCTTTTTGAAACCAAGAGCTACTTCATGGGTATCTAGTCATGTGAAGGGCACCAGCTTGACACACTCCTCTAAAATAACAAATTGTATATATACTGTATATATATATACTGTGGGCTGCACGGTGGCGCAGTGGTTTAGCACTGTGGCAGCACAGTTTTACCCTCGGCCGGGGGATCGCGGGGATCATGAGATCGTGGGTTCGATCCCAGCCCCCGACCAACAGTGAGCTGTGTGGAGTTTGAATGTTCTCCCCGTCTTGCGTGGGTTTACTCCGGGATTTCTCCGGTTTCCTCCCGCATACCAAAAACATGTAGGTTTAGGGCGCTCGCGCACGCAGCGACCAGCGGCCGGTGGCTTGTCACCAGACTGCAAACCAAATCTACCTACGGGTACAAATAAGTAACAAAAAAAAAAATATATATATATATATATATATATATAAATAAATAATTATCAATAACTTAGAGTGGGTAACAGACAAGATCAATATTCAACACTTTATTTTTATTAATTTCAGCAATTGTTCAGATGATCACTTCTACATTTCATAAAAAAAATGTCCAGTTTTCACCAGTCCCTTTTAACCATAAAAAACTAAACCCTTTTAATTCATGAACTATGTTGAACCATGTTTGAAAAAATCTGCTGCAATTCTGCTCAAAATCTGTTACATTTAATAAACACACTTTTGTGTGTTCTTCTTCACTGGAATTATATCCATACAGTTCTTGCCAAGAATCATGCTTGAGCAACCAGCACTGTCCTTTCATGAGAAGAAGCTAAACAGTACTAAGAGTGCTTATATGCACGGTGGCGCAGTGGTTAGCACCGGGGCAGCAATTTACCCTCAGCCGGGGGATCGCTGGTTCGATCCCGGCCAACAGTGATCTGTGTGGAGTTTGCATGTTCTGGTGGTGCATGTTCTCGTTTTTCATGCAAAAACATGCAGGTTAGGGAGTTAAGGGGCGCTTGCGCACGCAGCGGCTGGTTGCTTGTCACCGGACTGCAGAACAGATCTACCTACGGGTACAAGATAAGTCCAAAAAAAAAAAAAAGAGTGGGTAGTGAAGTGGCGCTCCACATAGTGGCGCTTCGCCGTCGCCCCTCAAATGAAATACACGCAGCTTCCTTTCACGGTAGTAAAAAAGAACTCTTCCTCCCGCTCACTTTGAAAATGATAAATTTTCTGTCTTTTTTTTTTGCCATGTTTTTGGGCTTGGAAACTGCACTCCACCCACCATCTTAACTGCCCGCTAGCTTACGCTCCACAAGCGCGAAGGTTTTGTCATGCGCACAATACTGACCTTTGAACTAGGTCAGAGTTCACCTTAACTTTACGTACAATAAACATATTTTCATTTTTTTATTTTTAAGACATTGTCATTTTAAAATCTATATAAATGCAAGTGTGATTTTAAAAAATATAAAATAAAAAATAGTGGCAGAAAAAATTACATCTTAGACGCAGCTCACTTGCAAGTTGTGCTATTTTTAGAACAGGCCTGCGGGCGACTCATGTGGTCCCTGCGGGCGACATGGTGCCCGCGGGCACCGCGTTGGTGACCCCTGCTCTAGTCATTGTTCTGGGGAAAATGGGATGGATATATCAGGTGATGTATTCTTTTCCTTTTCTGTTTAGGGTTTTGTTAGGTTTTGTTTGGCTCCTTCCTTGGGGGGAGGGGGGGCCAGGTGTTACTAGACGTTCAGAGCCCGTCAAGTGAGGGGGGGGCCTACTGTCATGACCCGAGCACTATGCCTTAGTGCTCGGGTTAATCTTGTCAGGGTTTGACAGCGGCGTTATGATTCTAGCTCTCCGAGCTCTTATTGTGATAGTGCTCGGGGAGGCTTCCGCTCAGCTGTCAAGCCCTGAACAGCTGCGCTGCATTTGTGGTCGTTAGTGCAGGACTATTTCTACCCTCCCTGGCGATCACATCCTTGCAGCAGTGTCTGTTAACTCTTCGTCATGCTACGGATGCTTAGGATTTATTCCTACCACATCTGCTTGGTTGACCATCGTGCCCCTGGACTGGCAAGTGTGCTGTATAGCCTTACCCCTCCCGGTGTGTAGCGATCTTTGTGTGTCTCTGCCTTAGCAGCCGGTGTTATTATTATCACCAACCTCGTCTGTCTGTACTTGACTGTCTCCTCCTCTGGACCTGTAGAGCTGTTTAGCCTATGCCTCCTGTTGTGAGTAGACTCATGTGTCATTGTCTCAGCAGCTTGTGTTGTTACTATTCTCACCGTAAATAAAACTCACTGAACTCACTGGTGACTTGTGGCGTCTTATGGTGGCTCGCGAGAGCCACCCATGACAGCATAACCATCTTATATGATTAAAGTGTAGACTGCATGCATCTTCTTTGAGTTTATGGCATACTGTATTGTTTCTGGGTAATAAGTGGACCTACTGAGTGTCCTTCATTAAGATGTGCTTAGAAGTCAAAGTGTCTCACCAGACCAGACTGTGTACATGATAAGGGGTCTGGGGATGGGGGAAAATTAATCTTGTTTTCTTATAAAGTGCTGTGACTATGATTAACTTGGAGTCTGGGGCACACCTGCAAGGCCATGTTGTTTTCAGTCCAGGCCAATGTTTTGTATACTCATATTATGACTGCATATTGTATCCAGCAGATGTTTTTGTGTTTGTATGACTGACTATGTATAAAAGCTTCCTGATTGTTTTTTATTGCCAGTGCTGGATTTTGCTGTTAAAGGTGTTGCACTCCTGCAGTAAAGAGCTCATATGAGGAATATACTTGTGTCATGAATCTTATTTGAGGTAACGAACCAACATACGATCACTCTGAGTTTCCAGATTCTGACAGGAGCACAGACTTGAAGTGACTGTTTTCACTACAGGGTGTGCTGACAGTCAGCTGAGCACATAGCGTTCACTTTAAAAAATAAAAATTTGGAGTTTGTAGGTCACAAGAAAGCATGAAAATATGTATAGAAATAGATATTTAGTAGCCTACATTAAACTGAGGAGCATGGGACACCCCCTTACGGGCTGCAACATCTTGGCCTCAAGGTAAACAGACGACCTTCTGCCAGAAAGAAAAATAAAAGTGATGATAACACAGCCTCAAATTTACCAGAAAAAGTTTCAAATGTATTTATAAACTTTATTGTTTTTTGCAACTATTCAGCCATTTTGATGTCTGCAACAAATCCCACAAAAGCTGGGACAGCGGCATGTTTACCACTGTGTTACATCACCTTTCCTTTTAAAGGGTACCTGTGGTGGTCGTCTAAATGCATTCAACTTGAAAACATTAGGCAAACTATTCGTTATTTGGTTAAATAATTATTGCCAGCCATATACCACCAGAGAAACATGCAAATACGACCGCAGGCATGACCAGCCAATGAAAACTCTGAGCGCAGCCATGACACATGCGGATGTGACGTCATATCGTTGCCAATACTCCGCCTGTATGAGCGACTAGGGTGCTGTTGTGAGTGTTTTTATTCTGTTATGGCTGAATTGTCGGACTCTGAGGAAGAATTCGTCCAACATGGCTACAGGTTTGAGCCAGAAAGGTCTTCTGAGGGTTAAAGTGACGAAGTGGTCCTCACACACAACGCAATTTCGTCTGAAATTATTCGTCTGTGCCCTGTTTCCGCTCCGATCTTCTGACAAGGTGAGCTGGGTTTGGGTACACAAAAGAAGTGTTTATCTTTGTTTTTTCGCTTATTATTCAGACATCCAAAGGCTTTACATTCCGCCATGTTGCGATATCCATATTGCATTGTATGTTTTTGTTTTTACAAGAGCGCTGAGTGTCTGCTGCTCTGCATATAGTTTTAGAATCATCTTCCGTGTTGCGGCCGTTACGAGCTCAGATCACACAAGACAAGCCGCTGAATTTAAGCATTTATTTATTTTCTACTCGTTTCAGTTCTGCATTTAATATGAACCCTGAGTTTGAAATAAACGTTTGAATTTGAATTTGAATATCCCTAAAGCCGCTGCACATCCGGGTACTACAGGCTCAGCCAATATTGATCCAGATCGCATAGTTTTAGAATCATCGGCCATTACGAGCTCAGATCACACGAGACGGCCCGCTGAATTTAAGCATTTATTTATTTATTTTCTACTCGTTTCAGTTCTGCATTTAATATGAACCCTGAGTTTGTAATAAACGTTTGAATTTTGAATTTGAATATCCCGAAACCCGCTGCACATCCGGGTACTCCAGGCTCAGCCAATATTGATCCAGATCGCATAGTTTTAGAATCATCGGCCATTACGAGCTCAGATCACACGAGACGGCCCGCTAAATTTAAGCATTTATTTATTTATTTTCTACTCGTTTCAGTTCTGCATTTAATATGAACCCTGAGTTTGAAATAAACGTTTGAATTTAAATTTGAATATCCCTAAAGCCGCTGCACATCCGGGTACTACAGGCTCAGCCAATATTGATCCAGATCACATAGTTTTAGAATCATCGGCCATTACGAGCTCAGATCACACGAGACGGCCCGCTGAATTTAAGCATTTATTTATTTATTTTCTACTCGTTTCAGTTCTGCATTTAATATGAACCCTGGGTTTGTAATAAACGTTTGAATTTTGAATTTGAATATCCCGAAACCCGCTGCACATCCGGGTACTCCAGGATCAGCCAATATTGATCCAGATCGCGGTAGCCACGATATTACGTCACAGGAAGTGTCCTGGAAGGCCATGTAGCCGCTAGTATGGCTGCACCCATGTTTTGCTGACATAGCTGAACCAGCACATCAGCAATGGATTTATATCAAATTGCTTTGAACGTGAATTTCAACTTAAACTTGAACTAGAACGTGAGACAGGGGCTCAATATAATATCTTGTTTTTCACGACCACCACAGGTACGCTTTAACAACACTCAATAAGTGTTATAGACCTACAGGTGCATCTCAGTGTATTAGAATATCATCAAAAAGGGAATTTATTTCAGTAATTCAATTCAAAAAGCAAAACTTGTATATTATGTAAATTCACGACACAAAAAGTGACATATTTCAAGTGTTTATTTCTTTTAATTTTGATGGTTATGGCTTACAGCTGATGAAAACCCCAAATTCAGTTTCTCAGAAAAGTAGAACATTACATATGCTCAATTTTAACCCATAAGAACCCAGACCCCTATTCCTTCAAGGAAAACTATGGCACCATGGGTTATTATGGGTTAAAAAAGATTTTTTAATAGAAATGTTGGCTGACTTAAAAGTATATCCATGAACCACTCAATACTTGGTTGGGGCTCCTTTTGCATGAATCACTGCATCAATGCAGTGTGGCATGAAGGCGTTCGGCCTGTGGCGCTGCTGAGGTGCTATGAAGGCCCAGACTGCTTTGACTGTGGCCTTCAGCTCGTCTACATTGTTGGGTCTGGAGTCTCTCATCTTTCTCTTGACAAAACCATATAGATTCTCTATGGGATTAAGGTCAGGAGAGTTTGCTGGCCAATCAAGCACGGTGACACCATGGTCATTAAACCAGGTTTTGGTAATTTTGTCAGTGGGGGCAGGTGCCAAGTCCTGCTGGAAAATGAAATCAGCATCTCCAATGAGCTTTTCAGTGGAGGGAAGAATGAAGTGCTCTAAAGTTTACTGGTAGATGGCTGCGCTGACTTTGGACTTGATAAAACACAATGGACCAACACCAGCAGATGATATGGCTCCTCAAATCATCACTGACTGTGGAAACTTCACACTGAACCTCAAGCAACTTGGATTCTGTACCTCTCCACTTTTCCTCCAGACTCTGGGACCTTGATTTCCAAATGACAGGACTTGGCACCTGATTTGAGCAGTACCACAGGCCGATCGCCTTCATGCTATGCCACATTGATGCAGTAATTCTTGCACAAGGAGCCCTGACCAAGGACTGAGTGTGTATGTTGCAGGTCCAGTCTAGGTTCAGACCCACAACAGGTAATTCCCGTATAAACAGGTAATATGATGAGACAGGTGGCTACATGATGTAGTTGCTGGGTAGTTTCCTCTATAGAGTTTATTAACAAATTGTCACAAAAAAATACAGCCGTGGACAAAATTTTTGGTACCCGTGTAGAAGAGCTGGAAATAACGAGGCGGTTTTGTATCACAAAAGCAGAGTCTTTAATGAACAAACTCTTCTATCTTGTCTCATCTGGTGCAGAGCTTGGCAGAAGGCAAAGAGGAAGAATTCTGCCCAGCTCGCTGGTTAAATACAGGCACACATCAAAGACATGCAAAACACAAGCTGAAATCCCCCGTTATCTAAATCCCCCATTAGTCCTGTTAACTCCTCCCTTCGCCTTGGGAGGTGATGGGAAAACCTCTCCTACCTCAGGGGTGAAGGTGTCGAGTCTGTTGCCGCCGCGTCCTGTGACGTCATGGGTCTTCACACGGCGGTGAGATTCCTTTGTTCTTTCAGAGGTGTGAAGTTCCTTTGTATATTCAATCCCAAACATTTCCACATGCTCTAACAAATGTAGGTATGGAATATATGAGTAATATATACCACAGGCCCCCCAAACAACTATGAAAGTACACAGAAAGATTCACAGTCTAGGGTAATTACTAAGACATACTACGTGTTACAGCTGTTGCCACAGAAGAAACTTTCAAGCAGCCATGCTCCTAAGAGAGTTCAGTGAAAACATAACAGCATAGTATAATCATAAATCAGTCCTAAACTGTTGTGGCACAATTAGCGAAAAATTGCAGAGTGGTGTAATCAGTCCTTGTGCAGTCTGGGTTTTAACCTTCTCCCAAAGCTGCTGTAGGTTGGTTTAGGCGTCCTGCTGGGACCTTGTTGTGAGGAATCTGCAGTGTGGGAAGGAGAGAGATTATCTGTTCCCTGCCTGGGGGCTGAGACTTTTCCTTTGGGGGGTCTACCTCGCCGAGGTGCTCGAGCCAGCTGTGCAGGTTCGTCTCTCAACAAGAAGGCAGGTTTGAGTCTGTCAATGCTGACCGTTTCATTTCTATCCCCATAATCAAGCACAAAGTGTTTGTCACCATTTTCCAGCACTCTATACGGGCCATCGTATACTGGGCGTAACGTTGGTTTTAGAGCTTCATGCTTAACAAAAACAAACTCAGCGTTTTTTAAAGTTTGAGGAACAAAAACTCGTGGAAAGGAGTGATGAGCTGGACCGTGGAGAAAGTCCGGACTGTAACTGCCTAAAAACCTTGGGACTGGGAGGTGCCCTGGTTCCGGGTTTTCTGGTAAAAATTCACCTGGTAGTCTGATAGGCTGAGCAAAGACTAATTCTGCAGGGGAAGCGTCTAAATCCTCTTTAGGTGCCGCACGCAACCCCAATAAAACCCAGGGAAGTTTATTTACCCAATTTGTGTCCATTAATGAGGCCCTGAGGGCGGCCTTTAAGGACCTGTGAAAACGCTCGCATAACCCATTAGCCTGAGGGTGATAAGCGGTGGTACGGTGAATTGTTGTCCCTAAACTGTTGGACATGGCTGACCAGAGCTCTGAGACAAATTGAGGCCCCCTATCTGACGTGATGTCTGATGGGACGCTGAAACGTGCCACCCAATTTGTTAGAAAAACGCGAGCGACTTCCTCCGCTGTAGTTGCCGCTAGAGGGACTGCCTCTGGCCAGCGCGTGGTGCGGTCTATCATTGTTAGCAGGTGTGTGAAACCCTGGGAGGAAGGCAGCGGCCCCACGAGGTCGACATGAATGTGGTCGAATCTTCTAGCAGGGATGGGAAAAGGCTCCAGAGGGGCTTTTGTGTGTTTGTGTACTTTGGCGCGCTGACAAGGAATGCAAGTTTTTGCCCATTCTTTTACGTTTTTGCGCAGGCCTGGCCACACAAACTTTTCGGCAACCATTTTGACCGAGGCGCGCACACCTGGGTGCGCGAGGGAGTGAATTGCGTCGAAAATGCGGCGGCGCCAAGCAGCTGGTACTAACGGGCGAGGTCGGCCGGTTGAAACATCGCATATTAGGGGGGGCACGCCGTCGCGCAACCCTTTTTCCTCCAGCCTTAACCCTGTTGGTCCAGACAGGAGCGCGCGCACGTCCGCATCACTACCTTGTTCTTCCGCCATGGCTGCATAATCTATCCCTTCATGGATAGGTGCTGCATATGTGTTTGCGTTAGAGAAAAGCTCAGCTGCTGAAGCAGTGTAATCTGTCTCCTCGTGCTCTGGCGGTGCCACAGCGCGAGAGAGACAGTCCGCTACTACGTTAAGTTTGCCCGCTGCATGTCGAATGTCTGTGGTGAACTCTGAAATCGCAGCTAGCTGTCTTTGTTGTCTGCCCGACCAAGGTTCTGAAATTTTAGCCATAGCAAAAGTGAGCGGTTTATGGTCCACAAAAGCCGTGAAACTCCGCCCTTCTAACCAAAACTGGAAGTGGCGGATGGATAAATGGAGCGCCAGCAGCTCCCTGTCAAAAGTGCTGTATTTGCGTTCCGTCGGGTTTAGCGATTTGCTAAAAAATGCTAAAGGTTGCCAGACCCCCTTGACAAGTTGTTCTACAACTGCCCCTATGGCCAAGTCTGACGCATCTGTGGTTAGAGCAATGCGGGCCGAGGGATCTGGATGGACTAACATTGTGGCGTTAGCTAGGGCGTTTTTAACTTCCGCAAAAGCGCGTTCGCGTTCCGGGGTCCATTCGACTGCGTTGGAAGCTTTCTTTTTTTTGAGCGTGTCATACAGGGGCTGCATGAGCTGAGCTGCATGAGGGAGGAAACGGTTGTAAAAATTAACCATCCCCAAAAATTCCTGTAGCGATTTGACCGTTTGGGGCCGTGGAAAACCTTCTATCGCATGAATTTTGTCTGGAAGCGGAGCTGCCCCTTTCGGGGAGACTCTGTGTCCCAAAAAATCAATTTGCGATACGCCGAATTTGCATTTGGCTGGATTAATTATTAATCCGTGCTCTTCTAGCCTCTGAAAAACGGTAGTGAGATGCTGCTCGTGCTCTTCCTCCGATGAGCTGGCTACCAGCATGTCGTCGAGGTAGACGAAAACAAAGGGGAGGTCGCGTAAGACTGCCTCCATCATACGTTGAAAAGTCTAAGCAGCACCTTTGAGGCCGAAAGGCATTCGCAGGAATTCAAAAAGGCCGAAAGGGGTTATAACCGCTGTTTTAGGAATGTCTTCAGCTCGGACTGGGACTTGGTGATAACCGCGGACTAAGTCTATCTTTGAAAAAATGCACGCGCCCGCTAAATGCAGTGAAAAATCCTGTATATGAGGGATGGGGTAGCGGTCATGCGCTGTGGCGTTGTTTAATCTGCGGTAATCTCCGCACGGTCTCCAAGAACCGTCGGATTTCGGAACCATGTGAAGTGGTGAAGCCCAAGGGCTCTTTGAACGTCGGCAAATGCCTAATTTTTCAAGAGCTGCAAATTCGTCCCTTGCTATGTTGAGCTTGGCCGCGTCTAAGCGGCGAGCTTTGGCAAAAACGGGAGGTCCCGTTGTTGGAATGAAGTGTTTAACCCCGTGTTTGGCTACAGTGGCTGAGAATTTGGGGGTTGTGAGTGCTGGAAATTGGGTGAGGAGTTGCTCAAACTTACCTCCTGCCGTAGTGACGTTGGCCTGCACAGGTGGTGAGGAGACTCGAGCTGAGCAAGGAATAGAAGCAAAAGACAGTGCATTAACCAGGCGCCTATTTGCTAGATCAACTAATAACCCGTGTGCACACAGAAAATCTGCGCCTAACAAGTTAAAACTCACCGCCGCTACAACAAATGTCCATCTGTAGCTGCGGCCGTGAATGAGGAGATGCAGGCTCTTTTCCCCGAACGTGTCGATGTCCGAGCCGTTGGCTGCCACTGCTCCATTGCCCCGGGTGCCCATGGCTCGATCTGCGTGGGAGGGCATGACGAAACTCAGCTGGGCTCCCGTGTCGATGAAGAACTGCTTGCCTGTGTGTCCATCCGTCACAAATAACAGCTTATTTTTCTCGCCGAGAACCGCTGCCGTTAACGGCCCTCGGCTTTGGCGTTTCCCGACATCGTAAACTTGCAGGGGGGGAACACATTTCCGGGCTTTCTCAGCGAAGCGGTGGTGATAATAACAGACGTCATTCTGTTTGTTGCGCTTGAGCCGCGCTGCTGTCACCGTGGGTTGGGCCTGCTCCGTGGTTTGTGACTCTCCAAGGTTCGGGGCGTCAGTTTTGAGGTCTGCGGATGCCGCTGTGGGTGTCCAATCTCTGCAGTCGTTGACGAGCCGATAAGCCTCGTTGGCCAGCGTGCGGAAGTCCTGATGATTGTTGCACTTCATACTGGCGAGTGTCCCTCTCATGTGTGGTGGTAGCGTGCTGAGGAAAATAAATTGAAAGAGGAAATTATCATTGTCCTCCTCCTTGAGCTGCAGTAAATCCTCCATGAGGGTCTTTGGATTGCCCCCTCTGTGGCCGTAGACTGCCAGGATTTTTTCGGCTCTTTCTTCCGCCGACGGGACGTAATTCGCTACGATGGTCGCCTTGAGTGTCTCATACTTGTCCCGGGCCGGTGGTCGCTGGATCAAGCTTCGCACACACCTCGAAGTGGCGGAGTCGAGTTTGGAGACGATATGGTAGAACTTAGTATCGTCTGCCGTGATGCCCGCCAGAATGAACTGGGCTTCGGCTTGGAGAAACCAAGAGGCTGGGTCTTCTCGCCAGAAATCTGGCAGTTTAACAGCGACGGCGTTTGTGCACATCATCACTGTTGTGCCCGCCGGGTGAGAGTGCCTTGCCTCGGCTCTCACGGCGGTGCTGGAGCTCGGTTGAGCTCTCTCGGTACCCTCTGCCGGGGGGAACAGCTGTCTGCTTGTTCCCTCGTCTGCGTTGTCGCTGGCGTAAGTCAGATTCGCCGCGGATGAGTCGCTTGAAGAACGCCTCAGGTCCATACTCGCGTCAAGGTCACCAGTGTAGAAGAGCTGGAAATAACGAGGCGGTTTTGTATCACAAAAGCAGAGTCTTTAATGAACAAACTCTTCTATCTTGTCTCATCTGGTGCAGAGCTTGGCAGAAGGCAAAGAGGAAGAATTCTGCCCAGCTCGCTGGTTAAATACAGACACACACCAAAGACATGCAAAACACAAGCTGAAATCCCCCGTTATCTAAATCCCCCATTAGTCCTGTTAACTCCTCCCTTCGCCTTGGGAGGTGATGGGAAAACCTCTCCTCCCTCAGGGGTGAAGGTGTCGAGTCTGTTGCCGCCGCGTCCTGTGACGTCATGGGTCTTCACACGGCGGTGAGATTCCTTTGTTCTTTCAGAGGTGTGAAGTTCCTTTGTATATTCAATCCCAAACATTTCCACATGCTCTAACAAATGTAGGTATGGAATATATGAGTAATATATACCACACCCCTCTGTTAATGAAAGAAAAACCCACAATGGTCACAGAAATAACTTGAATCTGACAAAAGTGCTAATAAATAAAAATTCTATGAAAATTAACCAATGAAAATCAGACAATGCTTTTGAATTGTGGTTCAACACCTTTTGAGGCAATCAGTGCAATCAAACGATTTCTGTAACTGTCAATGAGACTTCTGCACCTCTCAGCAGGTATTTTGGCCCACTCCTCATGAGCAAACTGCTCCAGTTGTCTCAGGCTTGAAGGGTGCCTTCTCCAGACGGCATGTTTCAGCTCCTTCCACAGAGGTTCAATAGGATTTAGATCAGGGCTCATAGAAGGCCACTTTAGAATAGTCCAATGTTTTGCTCTTAGCCATTCTTGGGTGTTTTTAGCTGTGTGTTTTGGGTCATTATCCTTTTGCAAGACCCATGACCTGCGACTGAGACCAAGCTGTTTGACACTGGGCAGCACATTTCTCTCTAGAATACCTTGATAGTCTTGAGATTTCATTGTACCCTGCACAGATTCAAGACACCCTGTGCCAGATGCAGCAAAGCAGCCCCAGAACATAACAGAACCTCCTCCATGTTTCACAGTAGGGACAGTGTTCTTTTCTTGCTATGCTTCGTTTTTGCATCTGTGAACATAGTGCTGATGTGCCTTGCCAAAAAGTTCCAGTTTTGTCTCATCTGCCCATAGGACATTCTCCCAAAAGCTTTGTGGCGTGTCAACATGCAGTTTGGCAAATTCCAGTCTGGCTTTTTTAGGATTTGTTTTCAACAGTGGTGTCCTCCTTGGTCGTCTCCCATGAAGTCCACTTTGGCTCAAACAACGACAGATGGTGCGATCTGACACTGATGTACCTTGACCTTGGAGTTCACCATGAATGTGTTTAGAGGTTGTTCTGGGCTCTTTTGTTACCATTCGTATTATCCGTCTCCTCCTGCGGCCATGTCCAAGGAGGTTTTCTACAATCCCGTGGATCTTAAATTTCTGAATAATATGTGCAACTGTAGTCACAGGAACATCAAGCTGCTTGGAGATGGTCTTATAGCCTTTACCTTTAACATGCTTGTCTATAATTTTCTTTCTAATCTCCTGAGACAATTCTCTCCTTTGCTTCCTCTGGTCCATGTTTAGTGTGATACACACCATGTCAACAAACAGCACAGTGACTACTTGTCACCCTTTAAATAGGCCGACTGACTGATTACAAGTTTGCAGACACCTGTGATGTTAATTAGAGGACACATCTTGGTTGAACATGTCCCTATGGTCACATTATTTTCAGTCTTTTCTAGGGGTACCATCATTTTTGTCCAGGCCTGTTTCATGAGTTTGTTTTTTAAAGTAATTCTGTTGAACCACAATTCAAAAGCATTGTCTGATTTTCTAACTAACTAACTAACTAACTAACCTGCACTTATATAGCGCTTTTCATTGGTTTTCATTGGTTAATTTTCATAGAATTTTTATTTATTAGCACTTTTGTCAGATTCAAGTTATTTCTGTGACCATTGTGGGTTTTTCTTTCATTAACAGAGGGGTACCAACAATTTTGTCCACGGCTGTACATTCTGCTTTCAGATACAATTTCTTAAACTCATGTATCTTCAGATCCAAAATACATAACAATGTTGCCTGTTTCCAAAGCTCTAGCTACTAAAATGTGAAAAACAAAAGCCTTATTGTTTCAAAAGTAATATATTGTGGATGACCCCCACAGCCAGAGAGGAAATAGAGAGCGCCAACTCTCATAGAAGCGCTTGTTTATTGGCCAGCGAGTGTCTGCTATTTTGTTTTTGTGTAACTGCGTCCCTTGAGACAGCAAAGTCAACATGGCATCGAGCTGCTTTCAAGAAGAAATTTCCCCAGAACCTGATGCTTATCATTCCTATTCTACTGCTTCTACTGGTACAAAGCGAAAAAAGACTTCAGATTCTAAAGGAACACAATGTTCTGTTATCAACTGCTTTAATTATTCAATGATTAACAAGGATGTGAGCTGAAGTTGCACAATAGACAAAATGAACAAAAAAAGTCTCGTAAATGTAGAAAATACATCAAGGTCACACACAAATGAGTGTATAATTTATGTCAACTAGTCTTCAAGCATAATACAACTCATTTCACATTATTGAATTACATATATATATATATATATATATATATATATGGTTAGGAGATGTTTTCATGATTTGTCACAAGGTATTGCCTTACCTGTTACCAGTATAGTGCTTTAAAAATTAGTAATTGATGAAAAATATCAAATATTATTATATTATAATTATATCAGCATGTCTCGTATACATATTTAGTGTACACAATGTGTGTAGACCTTGTGACTGTAGCTATACTTTATATATAATGTATACACTATTTGGATTGACATTTTTCAGTTCGACTTTTTATGTTACTACACCTGTGGATGCATGTTGGATTGACTAAAATATATATTATTATACTTGTCAAATTGATATTGTCAGAAGAAATCATAACAATTTCACTGTGTTAATGACGAACTGAAGTATTTTTAATATACAATATAATTATAGGCTACTTATACTATTATTTAATAAATGGAAAACCCACTATGAACAAGATGCACCAATAAAGATATGTAAAATATGATGAAATGGTCTGTTTTGAGTACCATACTTTTGACACATTCATTTGCAATGGACTGCCAGTTATCAAAACTTATCATGTTAGTTATTGCTAAAAAAAAGCTGAAAAAAAAGATTAACATGATTATTTCAAATTAATATTGGTTAAAAAACAAAGTGATAGCAATACCAGTTGGCCAATTCAGGCTGAAGGTAAAAAAAATAAATATTTATTTATTTATTGGGGGGGGGGGTGCATCTTTCCTGACACATGTGACATGAGCTGTCAAACAGTCAAAGTGATCTAACACTCCTATTCAATGGCTATTGGCACCCAATCGTGTAATTTCTATATATATAATCTTAGTATATTTCTCTTTTATGTATTGTATTGCACCTCACAAGTTCACATTATCTACCATATATCATTAACAGGTGCTTAAAAGTCACAGAAACTGTGCTAAATTTGCAGCAAAGCCTGCAGAACACAATACAGTCATTACACTGGCCGGGGACACTGGGCGCCCAGTTACACTAAAACAAAATGGCGGCGCTAATTACAGATAATCGCATCAGTTGGCGCTCTCTATTTCCTCTCTGCCCACAGCCTTCGGGACAAGCAGAGCGCTCAGCTGGAGCAATTAGCAGAACAGTGAGATGTATGGACTGATATTAATAGGCAGCCTCTCTTTGTCTAATCCCGGCGCCAGTAATCTTGCTATTGATACGTGTGACTCTAATGCAAATGTCCATGCTTTACTGCTGTGCATGTATTGTCTGTAGCTGGGTATATAAGTCAACTGCATTTCGCTTGCTCTCTCTCTCACCCTCTTTTTGATCACACGCATTGCCTGTTTGCTGACTAGAGACACTGGGCTCGCTCCAGCGCGCTCCCACAGCGCTGGGGTGAACCCTCGTGCTGGAGGATGAAATAAACACCCTTTTAAACTTCAGTTCACCGTGTCCGCCTGCACTTATTCCGTGCCACCACACCAGGTGTCCCTTATCTGTTCCTCTACACTGGTGATCCCTGACGACGAACGAACGCAGCCCCCGACGGTGACTCTGACGACAAACAAACGCAGCTGCCTGACGCAAATGGACTGCCCTCCCTTCTGCCGCACGGGAGACCTCGACGCAGAACCAACACCAGGCAAACTCCCCCGGAGATCATCCACGACCGGGAAAGCTGCAGAAAGCAGCCTGAGATCTGGACATCCACGCTGGGACCGGCCGAGGGACACAGAACGTCTACTCCCTCTCACCGCCCCTCCGCATCTACACGAGCATGCATGCACCTCGTCCTCTCTCCATGACGGCGACCTCCAGGGCCGGACGTAGAACGCAGCGCTTGGGCCAGAACGCACCATGACCCGGCACGAGCGAACGACAGCAACAGCCCGAACAGGGAAGACCATCGGCGCTGATGACGCTGATTTCCATCAAGCTCCCTGACCCTGACTCGCCTCGCGACAGCGGACCTGCAATGCACTGAACCCCCGCACGCACACCGGGGGGTTACGAGGACAGCGCACCACACACGGGACACACGGGACGATGGCAGTCTGTGGACTGCCATCGTCCTCCGCCGCTGCACATGCCCGAGAAACACGGCCTACCGCCATCCTCGGAACCTTCAGGGCTGCTCACACACCTGAAGCACACACGCAGCCCGCACACAGGATTTTGTATGGGTCTCAGCCACGGCGCACAATGGGAATCCAGCCGTCAGCTGTCCCCGAGGGCTTTAGGGCTGCACCTGCACCTAAAGCCAACACGCCAAGTCCCTCACACAGCTTCAGCTCCTGTTTTTCTTCATGGCCGCTACGCATCCTTGCAGGACTGAGCCGCGAGTGGAGTCAGAGACAAATGTTTCTTCTCACAGCCGCTGTGGATCTCCGCCACGTTTAACAGGACAGCCCCTCAACATCGTGGATCCACATGCAATTTTTGCGCGGCCCAGACAACTTCGCCGTCCCGGGCCGGCACTTGCTACCCCCACCCCCCTCCCTCCACCTCCGCCTGCACAGAGCTTTTCCCGCAGCTCGCTTCCAAAGCCGGACGATCGAGGCCTCAGCCCCCTGCTGAGCCCTCTGTGGGGGAGTGGTGTGGGTGACCCCCACAGCCTTTGGGACAAGCAGAGCGCTCAGCTGGAGCAATTAGCAGAACAGTGAGATGTATGGACTGATAACAATAGGCAGCCTCTCTTTGTCTAATCCCGGCGCCAGTAATCTTGCTGTTGATATGTGTGACTCTAATGCAAATGTCCATGCTTTACTGCTGTGCATGTATTGTCTGTAGCTGGGTATATAAGTCAACTGCATTTCGCTTGCTCTCTCTCTCTCACTCTCTTTTTGATCACACGCATTGCCTGTTTGCTGACTAGAGACACTGGGCTCACTCCAGCGCGCTCCCACAGCGCTGGGGTGAATCCTCGTGCTGGAGGATGAAATAAACACCCTTTTAAACTTCAGTTCGCCGTGTCCACCTGCACTTATTCCGTGCCTCCACTCTGATGACCCTTATTTTATCCTCCACAATATTAACCTTACATTTGTATTTAAATTGTGCCCTTCAGAGGTAAAGTGGGCTATCCCACAAAACCATTATATTGAGAAAATGAGCTCTAAAGTTTATGTGATTTAAATATATTTTCATATTTAAGTCACACCTTGAAGGTAATTATAGGGGGTAACTTTTTAATGATATAGGCACACTGATTTTTTGAGAATATTTCCACTTTAGAGCTCATTTTCTCAAAATAATGGTTTTGTGGGATAGCCCACTTTACCTCTGAAGGGCACAATTGTTCATTAGTAAATTTCCAATTTTGATCTGCTGTTAACTGAACAAAATACATTCAATAAATGTCTGTATATCTACACTGTAATAGGTGAGTGAAGAAACTAATATCTTACCTGTACCGTCAATCAGGAAATATCTAAGCTACAGATCTGCACTTTCTATATTAAAATATTCCCAATGTACCAAAACACAATTACAAACACTTTTAACTAACAATATGTACCAAAATACACCAAAAAGTAAAAAAAAAAAAAAAAAGGTCTAAATGTGAAGGTGTGGCACACATATTTGAGATGCTTAGGCTGCATATGTATATTACTGTTACCTCACGTCTTAGAAGGAACAATAAGTCTGGATCTCCTGAGGATAACAGGAGGGTGTGAAATCTGTCTTTAGAAATGGTTCTGAGAAGACTTCCTGACCACCAGGGTTTTAGGTGGAGAAGAGAAGACCTGGGGGGTGATGTATTGTCTCTGGGGATTGAATGACAATGTGACTCTGTACTTTGATGTCCCAGGTATAAAAAGGGGAGATGTGGGAAGTTCTCTCTCTTTTCTGTTTGAGAGGATGTTGGAGACACGTGATTATTAATAAACCTGAATTGAGAAATAAATTCAGCCTCTTCATTTCACGCTCTCCACACTGGTGACCTTAAGACGTATAATGAGCAGAGACAATTCCCCCGAACCAGACTCGCCAAAGACCAACCGGGCAAACGCAGTCTCAGTCAAGCTACCAGAATTCTGGCAGGACAACCCGGACTCATGGTTCCTCCTGGCCAAAGCCCAGTTCGCTCTCGGGGGAATAACAGCAGATGACACAAAGTTCTACCACGTCATCGCCAAACTCGACAGCCGCACAGCTCGACATGTGCGGAGCCTGGCGCAGCGCCCACCCACTGGCGACAAATACGGCGGGTTGAAAGCTGCGCTCATTCAGCGTTTCACCGCGTTTGTCGACCACAAACCGCTCACTTTTGCGATGGCCAAAGTTTCGGAACCATGGTCGGGCCGGCAGCAGAGGCAGCTGGCTGCAATTTCAGAGTTTACTACTGATATTCAACACGTAGCGGGTAAACTTAACGTAGTGGCAGACTGCCTCTCTCGCGCCGTAACCTTTCCAGTCCGCGCAGAGGTAGATTATACTGCCACGGCCACGGAGCAAAATAGCGGCGCGGAAGCGTACACGGCCCCAGTCCACGTGGGGATAGATTATGCAGCCATGGCCGCGGATCAGGGTAGCGATGCGGACGTGTGCGCGCTCCAGTCTGGACCAACAGGGTTAAGGCTGGAGAGCAGGAGGGTGCAAGATGGCATGCCCCTTTAATCTGCGATGTCTCTACCGGACGTAATCGTCCGGTAGTGCCGGCCGCGTGGCACCGCCGTGTTTTTGACTCGATTCACTCTGGTGCATCCGGGGGTGCGCGCGTCGGTAAAAATGGTAGGAGAGAAGTTTGTTTTTCCGAGCCTGCGCAAGCACGTTAAAGAGTGGGCAAGAGGCTGCATGGCTTGCCAGCGGGCCAAAATACACAGACACACTAAAGCCCCCTTAGAGCCGTTTCACATCCCGGCCAAGAGGTTCGATCATGTGCATGTCGACCTCGTAGGCCCCCTACCGTCGTTGCAGGGGTACATGCATCTTTTGACAATGGTGGACCGCACCACGCGTTGGCCTGAAGTGGTCCCACTGGCATCAACCACAGCCGCAGAGGTGGCCCGCGCGTTTTTAACGGCTTGGGTAGCGCGTTTTGGGGTCCCGTCGGATATTACATCCGACAGAGGACCTCAATTTGTTTCTGAGCTTTGATCAGCGATGGCCCACAGCCTGGGGGCAACAATTCACCGTACTACCGTGTACCACCCCCAGGCTAATGGTTGATGCAAGCATTTTCATAGGTCATTGAAAGCAGCCCTCAGAGCGTTGCTTACGGATGCAAATTGGGTAAACAGACTACCATGGGTTTTATTAGGGTTGCGTTCTGCACCTAAAGAGGACTTAAAAGCCTCCCCAGCTGAGTTAGTGTTTGCGCAACCACTCCGGCTGCCAGGGGAGTTTCTTCCTGATAATCCGGCGCCAGAGCGTCCCCCTGCTCAGCGGTCACTGAACGACACAGGAGCGGACATGCTTCCGGGCCCCGTTCATCACACTTTTCTGCGTGTTTTTGTCCCTAAATCTTTAAAAAATGCCGAGTTTGTTTTTGTCAGGCACGAGGCTCAGTGCCCAACCCTGCGACCACCTTACAATGGCCCATTAGAGTGCTGGAAACAGGTGATAAGCATTTTTTGCTAGATTTAGGGGACAGGAGGGAAACAATTGGTATAAACAGACTTAAACCTGCTTTTGTGATGGCTGATGAGGCTGTGCAAGTGACGAGGGCTCCTCGACGCGGCAGACCTCCCAGGGAGCATGCCCCAGAGCCCCCACAGGGATTGACTAACAGTTCTCATCCTCAGATAGCAGATTCACTGCAGGATGGCGCCGCGGGAGTGGCTAAGCCCGCTTACAGCAAGTTCGGAAGACCGTTGAAGACCAGACAGCATATGGACTGATGTTTGTGATTTTATCATGTGGTGTAGACTATGTTGTATTGTTTCATCTTCGACGTTTGGGGGGGGTCATGTGGCACACATATTTGAGATGCTTAGGCTGCATATGTATATTACTGTTACCTCACGTCTTAGAAGGAACAATAAGTCTGGACCTCCTGGGGATAACAGGAGGGTGTGAAATCTGTCTTTAGAAATGGTTCTGAGAAGACTTCCTGACCACCAGGGTTTTAGGTGGAGAAGAGAAGACCTGGGGGGTGATATATTGTCTCTGGGGATTGAATGACAATGTGACTCTGTACTTTGATGTCCCGGGTATAAAAAGGGGAGATGTGGGAAGTTCTATCTCTTTTCTGTTTGAGAGGATGTTGGAGACATAACACACATTTCTCAATTCAGGTTAATAAACCTGAATTGAGAAATAAATTCAGCCTCTTCATTTCACGCTCTCCACAAAGGAGCCATTTTAGAAAACAGAAAATATAATGTGAATAGGGATGCGGGATCCCGCAAATATCAGACCACATGTCTGTATTCTCAGCAGAAATGGTGGCGGTTTTATGAGCACTTTGGTGGGTGGAAGAACCGAATAGGAGGTATTCAGTCATATGCAATGATTTTTCAGAAGTTTTGTTAGCGATCAAAGAATTTAAATCCAAAGCAAGACCAGATCTACTGACAGAAATATATCTTACATTGTTCAGACTTCACAGAGCAGGGTGTGAGGTGGGTTTAATGTGGGTTCCAGCACATGTGGGAGTAGAGGGGAATGAGGGGGCTGACAGACTGGCAAAAGGGGAGAACACAGGGAAGAAATAAGAGTTTATACTGCAGTACGGTCCTCCTGAAATTGTGGAAAGTGTAGGGAGTTAGAAATAATGAAGCGATATGGCTTTATAAATCAAAGTTTAATATCAGCTTTCGCTCCCTAACATCTCATCTTGGTGCAGAAGCAGAATAAGAGGTCGAACGCAGTCAGACCTTCATACTTTATACCACACTCAACAAAAGACATTGCATATCAAAGCCGACATCCCGCATTAACGTAATCCCCCCTCCACTGTCCTCCGTCTCCTCCACCTGACCCTGGGTGGTCAGGGAGATCGATCCGGTCTCCACCGCTGCGACTCTGTCTGCTCTTTGATCCTCGCTGGCGGTTGAGACCTCTTGTCCTGTTCATAGGCGTTAGGTCATTCCACATATGTAATCACTAAACATTCTCATATGTCTATACATATGTAGGTATGGAATATATGATTAATATAAGCCACAGCCCCCCCAAACGACTAAGAAAAGGACAATCAAATTAAGTTTACAGTTTAAGATAATCTCTATGACATATTGTAACGTCGGGGCCATTTTAAGGGAGCCAGGGATTTCCCAGCATGCTTTGCCAGTTTGAAACGTTACTGTGTGTGTTAAATGTGTTACTTCTGAGTTATACTGCTGTGTCATTATAACTGCATTATAATGGCCCAGCAGTGTTTAGCAGGATTAGGGCAAGATGTATCATGTGTGTGTAACCGTGATGTAAACAGAGGTCTGTGGGAATGACCTCCACTGCTCTGGGTACTAAGTTGCAGGTTGGGGGTCGGGGTGTGTGTAAAATAAATCAGGTTGATCACAGCCATCTGCTCCATTGTCTTTGTGTGAACCCCTGCAAATGTCACACTGGTGTCAGAAGTGGGATATGGAGCGAGATGAGGATCCAGGCGGAGGTACAGCGGCCGGAGCGATTCATCGCTCAGCCGGGAACGGAGTATAGAGCAGAGACGCTGGCCCCTGGAGAGCTTCGCTGCGATGGACGGAGCAGAGCAAGCCAGCCCCGTTTCCCGCCCTTTTCAGGGCAGGACGGGCTGGCGATTCCAGAGCAATTAGGAGCGGCAATCTACCGGGAGATGACCGTCCCATCCATCCAGCAGCGGGCCAAGATTCCCCGCTACAACGGCGAGAACCTGTTGGATGACCGCCTGGCCCAGATCGAGCTGGCTGCTGCGCTGATCATCAGAGGAAACCACCGTGCTAAGAGTGAGTGGAGGAGGAGCTACAGCACATCACAGCAGCGCGTGCACGAAGGAGACAGCCGTGGCGACGCGAGGAAGGACGGCTTCCGCTGCTCAGAGCCAGGGTACATGGCATGGTACTGCCCCGCACACAGCGCACGACAAACTGGCCCCTCGCCGACGCTAAATTAGAGCGAGGTGGCATGGACGGGAAAAAAAGCCGCCTCCTGCAGATGCTTCCCCCGGCAGATGACGTCACAGAGGCGCAGGAGCGACGCAGCGGAGCGAGCAGGACGAAGATGCGGCCACTTTCCAGGCGCGGCAAAGGCTGGACGCATGGGAGAACTGGCAGCGGTGGGAGTTGGCCGGAGCGGGCCTGGGACTCCCGCTGCCAGGGAAGGGACTGTGCGTGGTCCTACAGAGGCTGTCAGATGTGTCCATCTGCCCGCTGATGGCCAAACCGGAACCCTACCCCAACCAGATGCTCTGACCGAGACTCAGATGGCCCGTGCATGCCGCCCTGGCACCGGGCTGACTCGCGTTGGATTTCTGAAAGTGGACTTTGAATTTTCTGGGGACAGAAACCAGTCCAGGGGGGGGCAGTGTAACGTCGGGGCCATTTTAAGGGAGCCAGGGATTTCCCAGCATGCTTTGCCAGTTTGAAACGTTACTGTGTGTGTTAAATGTGTTACTTCTGAGTTATACTGCTGTGTCATTATAACTGCATTATAATGGCCCAGCAGTGTTTAGCAGGATTAGGGCAAGATGTATCATGTGTGTGTAACCGTGATGTAAACAGAGGTCTGTGAGAATGACCTCCACTGCTCTGGGTACTAAGTTGCAGGTTGGGGGTCGGGGTGTGTGTAAAATAAATCAGGTTGATCACAGCCATCTGCTCCATTGTCTTTGTGTGAACCCCTGCAAATGTCACAATATTATACTGTTAACCTCTTGACAGGAAAAACGACGAAAAATCTTTCCAGCAGTCATGCTCCTGTAGGGAATTCAGTGGTAACAACAACAGCATAGTAATGTCACAAATCATCCTTAGAACTGTCACAGCACAATCTGATACACAGTTAACAAGTCCTGGTCAATTTGCATCAGTCCCTGTGCCGTCTGGGTTTTAATCTTCTCCCGAATCTGCTGTGGGTCCGCTTTGGCGTCCTGGTGGGACCCTCCTGTAAGGAATCTGCAGCTTGGGGAGGAGAGTGATTATTTGTTCCCTGCAGGGGGGCTGAGTTTTTTTTCTTGGGGGGTCTACCCCGTCGAGGTGCTCTCGCCACCTGTGCAGGTTCGTCTCTCAACAAGAAGGCAGGTTTAAGTCTGTCAATGCTGACTGTTTCTTTTCTGTCCCCTAAATCAAGCACAAAATGCTTATCACCAGGTTCCAGCACTCTGAATGGTCCGTCGTATGGTGGACGGAGGGTTGATTTTAAAGCTTCGTGTCTAACAAAAACGAACTCGACGTTTTTTAAAGCTTGGGGGACAAAAACCCGCGGAAAAGAGTGATGTGCCGGTCCGGGGAGAGTGTCCGGTCCGGTGCTGCCTAAAGGCCTCAGGGCTGGAAGATGCCCAGGCTCTGGGTTCTCTGGTAAAAACTCACCTGGGAGTCTGAGAGGTTGTACAAAAACTAATTCTGCTGGGGAGGCGTCTAGATCCTCTTTAGGCGCAGAACGCAACCCCAATAAATCCCGGGGAAGTTTATTCACCCAATTTGTATCCGTTAGTGAGGCCCTGAGGGCGGCCTTTAAAGATCTGTGAAAACGCTCGCATAACCCATTAGCCTGAGGGTGATAAGCGGTGGTGCGGTGAATTGTCACCCCTAAGCTGCTGGCCATGGCTGACCAAAGCTCTGAGACAAATTGGGGCCCCCTATCGGACGTGATGTCCGATGGGACGCCGAAACGTGCCACCCAGTTTGTTAAAAAAATGCGAGCGACTTCCGCAGCTGTGGTTGACGCCAAAGGGACCGCCTCAGGCCAGCGTGTAGTATGGTCTATCATTGTTAACAGGTGTGTGAAACCCTGAGACGAAGGTAGTGGTCCCACGAGGTCGACATGAACGTGGTCAAACCTCCTGGCTGGGATTCGAAAAGGCTCTAGGGGAGCTTTTGTGTGTTTGTGTATTTTGGCGCGCTGACAAAACATGCAAGTTTTTGCCCATTCCTTTACATTTTTGCACAGGCCCGGCCAAACAAACTTTTCTGCGACCATTTTAACCGAGGCGCGCACCCCTGGGTGCGCGAGGGAGTGAACCGAGTCGAAAATGCGGCGGCGCCATGCAGCTGGGACTACCGGGCGAGGTCGGCCGGTTGAAACGTCGCAGGTTGGGGGGGGTACACCGTCACGTAAACCCCTTTCCTCCAGTCTTAACCCTGTTGGTCCAGACAGGAGCGCGCGCACGTCCGCGTCGCTGCTTTGCTTCTCCGCCATGGCTGCATAATCTATCCCTACGTTGATTGGGGCTGCGTATGTGTCCGCGTTGGCGAAGAGTTCTGCGGCTGAGGTAGTATAATCTGTCTCCTCGTGCTCTGGCGATGTCACAGCGCGAGAGAGGCAGTCTGCTACCACGTTAAGTTTGCCTGCCACATGTCGAATGTCTGTGGTGAACTCTGAAATTGCAGCTAGCTGTCTTTGCTGCCTGCCTGACCATGGCTCTGAAATTTTAGCCATCGCAAAAGTGAGCGGTTTGTGGTCTACAAAAGCCGTGAAGCGCCGCCCTTCTAACCAGAACTGGAAGTGGCAGATGGATAAATGAAGCGCTAGCAGCTCCCTGTCAAAAGTGCTGTATTTACGCTTGGTTTGGTTTAAAGATTTGCTAAAAAATGCTAAAGGTTGCCAGGTTCCGCCAACATGTTGCTCCACGACTGCCCCTATGGCCAGATCTGAAGCGTCTGTGGTTAACGCTATGCGGGCCGAGGGATCGGGGTGAACCAACAATGTGGCATTCGCTAGAGCACTTTTTACTTCCGCGAAGGCGCGTTCGCGCTCCGGGGTCCATTCGACCGCGTTGGAAGGCTTTTGCTTTCTGAGCGCGGCATATAGGGGCTGCATGAGTTGAGCTGCGCGGGGGAGGAAACGGTTGTAAAAATTCACCATTCCCAAAAATTCTTGCAGCGATTTGACCGTTTGTGGTCGTGGAAAATTTCTTACCGCGCGGACTTTGTCTGGCAATGGGACTGCCCCCTTCGGTGAAACTCTGTGTCCCAAAAAATCAATTTGTGACACGCCGAATTTGCATTTGGCTGGGTTGATTATTAACCCGTGCTCTTCTAGCCTCTGAAAAACTGTAGTGAGGTGTTGTTCGTGTTCTTCCTCTGACGGGCTGGCTACCAGCATATCGTCAAGGTAGACGAACACGAAGGGGAGGTTGCGTAATACCGCGTCCATCATATGCTGAAAGGTTTGAGCAGTGCCTTTGAGGCCGAACGGCATCCGCAAAAATTCAAAAAGACCGAAAGGGGTTATTACAGCCGTTTTAGGAATGTCTTCCACTCGAACGGGGACTTGGTGATAGCCGCGGACCAGGTCTATTTTAGAAAAAATGCACGCACCCGCCAGATGTAGTGAAAAATCTTGGATGTGAGGAATTTGGTAGCGGTCATGCGCTGTCGCATTGTTTAATCTGCAGTAATTGCCGCAAGGTCTCCAAGAGCCGTTGGTTTTCGGGACCATGTGGAGTGGCGATGCCCAGGGGCTTTTCGAGCGTCTAATAATGCCTAATTTTTCCAGGGTGGCAAACTCATCCCGTGCTATGGCGAGCTTGGTCGCGTCTAAGCGCCGAGCTTTGGCGAACACGGGTGGGCCTGTTGTGGGGATGAAGTGTTCAACCCCGTGTTTCGCTACTGTCGCTGAAAATTTTGGAACTGTGAGTGCTGGAAATTGGGTGAGGAGTTGGTCAAACTTACCTCCTGCTGTTGTGACGCTGGCCTGCACTGGTGGTGGAGAAACTCGAGCTGAGCAGGGGATAGAAGCAAATGACAGTGCATTAACCAAGCGCCTATTTGCCAGATCGACTAACAACTCATGTGCACACAAAAAATCAGCGCCCAACAAGTTAAAACTCACCGCCGCTACAATAAATGTCCATCTATAGTTGCGGCCGTGGATGCAAAGAGGTAGGTTCCTTTCACCGAAGGTGTCGATGATCGAGCCGTTGGCTGCCATCGCTCCATTTCCCCGGGGGCCCATGGCCCGGTCTGCGTGGGAAGGGGTGATAAAACTCAGCTGAGCTCCGGTGTCGATCAGGAACTGTCTCCCGGTGTGTCCGTCAGTCACATAAAGCAGCTTATTTTTTTCGCCGAGAGCCGCAGCTGTTAACGGTTCTCGGCTTTGGCGTTTCCCGAACTTTTGAATTTGCAGGGGGGGAAGCATTTGTATGCCTTCTCGGCGAAACGGTGGTGGTAATAGCAGATGTCGTTCCGCTTGCTGCGCCTTGGTCGTGTTGCCGCCATGGTGGGCGGGCTCTGCTCGGTTGTCTGTGGTTCTCCGCTGCTCTGGGCTTCCACGCTGAGATCTGCGGATGCTGCTGTGGCCATCTGTTCCCCGCAGGCGTTGATGAGCCGCTGCGCTTCTCGGGCCAGTGCGCGGAAGTCCTGCTGGGTGCTGCACCGCATGTTGACCAGCGTCCCTCTCATGTGTGGCGGAAGAGTGCTGAGGAAGATGTTTTGGAAGAGGAAGTTGTCGTTGTCCTCTTCCTTGAGCTGCAGCATGTCCTCCATGAGGGCCTTGGGTCTGCATCCTCTGTGGCCGTAGATCGCCAGGATCCTCTCTGCTCTCTCCTCGGCTGAGGGGACGAAGTTCTCGACAATGGTTGCTTTAAGCTCTCTGTATTTGTCATGGGCGGGCGGCTGTTGGATAATGCTCCGCGCACATGTTGACGTGGCAGCATCGAGTTTGGCGACGATATGATAAAACTTCGTCTCGTCCGCCGTTATGCCCACCAGTGCAAACTGAGCCTCAGCTTGCTGGAACCACGAGCTCGGGTCTTCTTGCCAGAATTCTGGCAGCTTGACGGTGACGGCGCTTGTGTGGGCCGTCCCTGATGTGTCCGCCGGGTGAGAGCGCCTTTCTTCTGCTCTCACGGCGGGGCTGGGGATGGTGCTCGGTTGAGCCCTCTCTGTAGCTTCTGCCGTGGGGGAACGTCTTCCATCCATTCCCCTGTCTGCATGGGCGCCGGCGCTTGCCTGGGTCGCCTCTGATGAGTTACTCGTGGGAGAACGTCTCTGTTCCATCCTCACGTCTGGTCACCAGTGTAGGGAGTTAGAAATAACAAAGCGATATGGCTTTATAAATCAAAGTTTAATATCAGCTTTCGCTCCCTAACATCTCATCTTGGTGCAGAAGCAGAATAAGAGGTCGAACGCAATCAGACCTTCATACTTTATACCACACTCAACAAAAGACATTGCACATCAAAGCCGACATCCCGCATTAACGTAATCCCACATCCATTGTCCTCCGTCTCCTCCACCTGACCCTGGGTGGTCAGGGAGATCGATCCGGTCTCCACCGCTGCGACTCTGTCTGCTCTTTGATCCTCGCTGGCGGTTGAGACCTCTTGTCCTGTTCATAGGCGTTAGGTCATTCCACATATGTAATCACTAAACATTCTCATATGTCTATACATATGTAGGTATGGAATATATGATTAATATAAGCCACAGAAAGCATCAATAAATCAATAAAAGAGCAGTAGGGAAAAGCATGGGAAAATGAAGGGAGAGGAAGATATTACCATAACATACAGAGACCAGTCGATAAACATAAACACCCTTTTACTTGTAAAAGGAAAGATTCAGTTGTTTTAACCAGGTTGAGGCTTGGGCATTGTGGGCTTAGAAGTTGGCTGGCTCTGATAGGAAAGCACCATGATGACAAATGTGACCGTGGGAGCATGGAAACAGTGTCTGATGTCATAATCCACTGCAAGAAATATGCTAGACAACGGAGGAAACTGTTGAGAGACCTGGGATCTGCCGGAGAAACTGTTTTTAACATGCACACTTTGATGAACCTGGACAGCTGGAGAAAAGTTAAAAAACCTATTGGAGTTTCTGCACACAACCGGATTGTATGGGAGAATTTGAGCTACAGCTGCCAACCTGATGTCTGAACTGTGGAGGGCAGCAATACGCCATTGATGCGTCTAGTCTGCCTGAACCAAGAAGAAGAAGTTAACCGAGAGAACAGAACAGAGACTAGGGAAAACAGCTGAAGTACATTGGATCGAAACGTAGCTTCAGTTATATTGAGTTTACTATATAGTCCACGATATTGAATATATAGCAGGTAGGAAGGGCGTGGACATTCCCGAATGTATTTTATGGAAGTGGAGGTCTGACCATTTTGCTGCGTGCGTGTCTCAATTCAAGATGGTGGAGAGCCCAGGGGAAGTTATCGTCGTGGTCCGAGACTTGGTGGGTAAACGGTTAAAAAGACTTTTGTCTGTCGCCAACAAATATGAGGAATGTTTGTCAGAGGACACTAATCTGACCTGGAGAAGGTTCTGTTTCTGCTTTCAAAGAAGACTAGCACATACCTGTGCATTCCCGTGCATGTCCATTGAAAGCAAGTGTAAGCAAACATTTCTGCATGGCTGTCGAAAATTACTGTTACCATGGCAACAGCAACCATGGCAAAACCTGCCTTGGATCTTTGATGTCACCACTTGTTCGTTGATGCCTGCCTTTGAGCTTTGATAATCTCATAGGGAGTGCTATGATCATGAGTAATGCCTGCCTTTGATTTTTGATGTCATAGCGAGTCCTATGATCTTGAGTGCAGCCTGCCTTTGATCTCATGGCTAACTAACTAACTAACTAACCTGCACTTATATAGCGCTTTTCTATGATGTTTTTGCGAGTCCTATGATCGCGACATCATGACATCGTGACCGACAGAGATTTCTTGAATTATATGTAGAGTGATATTCCTTGTCTCCAGGGCAAGGGGCCTAGCCCACATCCCCACTTTAAGTTTGGATTTTCTGTATTTGACATTATTATTATTATTATTATTATTATTATTCTGTCTTGCATATTTATTTCTTCATTGGTCTTCCTCTTAGTTTAAGTTTATCAGCATTATTATTATTATTGTGAGTGATAGCTGCCGTTGATCACATAGTGACTATGTCATAGTCCAAGACACCTGTCTATATGTCTCTATGATGTCATGTAGACATCAGATCTATATTCAATTCATCCATCCATCCATCCATCCATCTTCTTCTGCTTAATCCTTTTGGGTCGTGGGGGGGCTGGAGCCTATCCCAGCATCTTTGGGCGAGAGGCAGGTCACACCCTGGACAGATCACCAGTCCATCTCAGAGCCAACACAGAGAGACAGACAACCATTCACTCTCACAGTCATACCTAAGGACAATTTAGAATCCCCAGTTGATGCCAGTTAACCTAACCTGCATGTTTTTGGCATGTGGGAGGAAACCGGAGAAATCCCGGAGTAAACCCATGCAGACACGGGGAGAACATGCAAACTCCACACAGATCACTGTTGGTCAGGAGCTGGGATCGAACCCAGGATCCCCCGGCCAAGGGTGAGCTGCTGTGCTGCCGCAGTGCTAACTACTCCGCCACCGCAGTTCAATTCAATTTTATTTATCAGAATCAGAATCAGAATCAGATTTATTGCCATTGTTCATGTGATACACAAACTAGGAATTTGTCTCGGTGCCATGCTGCAACATTAAAAACATAATGAGAAAAAGGGATAAACTAAAAAACTAAAGGACTAGAAACGTGCAATAAGTGTAGAAAAATAAGTAATAATAAGTAATAATAATAATAATACTAGTAATAATGAGTAGTACTAGTCAAGGCAGTTTTAAAAAATTAGCATGTACCAGATAATGTGAAGTACCACATAGTGCAGTCAATAATGCAACAGAAAAACAGTGATGATTGACATGAGTCTGGTTGAGCTGCTGTACATAGTGCACGAGAGTCAAAAGTCACTTAGTGTTCAGCAGTCTGATGGCAGAGGGGAAAAAGCTGTTCATGTGCCGGGAGGTTTTAGTCCGAATGGACCGAAGCCTTCTACCTGAGGGGAGGGGGGCAAACAGCACGTGACCAGGATGTGAAGGATCGGCTATGATCCAGCCAGCACACCTCCGGGTCCTGGAGATGTACAGGTCCTGGAGAGATGGGAGCTTGCAGCCTATCACCTTCTCAGCAGTGCGCACGACGCGCTGCAGCCTTAGTCTGTCCCTGGCAGTGGCTCCTGCGTACCACTCAGTTATGGAGGAGGTGAGGATGGACTCGATGATGGCCGTGTAGAACTGCACTAACATCTTGGTGGGTAGCTTGAGCTTCCTCAGCTGCCGCAGAAAGAACATCCTCTGCTGGGCCTTTTTGATGAGGGAGCTGATGGTTGGCTCCCATTTGAGGTCTCGGGTGATGGTGGTGCCCAAGAAGCGGAAGGAATCTGCAAAGGTGATGGGAGAGCCTGTGATGGTGAGGGGGGGCAGGGGGGATGTGACTTTCCTGAAGTCCACAATCATCTCCGCTGTCTTCAGAGCATTCAGCTGCAGGTTGTTGTGGCTGCACCAGGACACCAGCTGAGCCACCTCTTCCCTGTAGGCGGACTCGTCGCCGTTGGAGATGAGCCCGATGAGGGTGGTGTCGTCCGCAAACTTAATCAGCTTAACAGACTGGTGGGAGGAGGTGCAGGAGTTGGTATAAAGGGAGAAGAGTAGGGGGGAAAGTACAGAGCCCTGGGGTGATCCAATGCTGATGCTAACAGAGTCTGAGACAGACTTCCCCAGCCGCACATGCTGCCTCCGGTCCGTCAGGAAGTCGGTGATCCACCTGCAGAGGGAGTCAGGCACGTTGAGCAGGGACAGCTTGTCCTGGAGCAGATCGGGGCGGATGGTGTTGAATGCGGAGCTGAAGTCCACAAACAGAATCCTGGCGTAGGTTCCCGGGGAGTCCAGGTGCTGCAGGATGGAGTGGAGGGCCAGGTTGACCGCGTCGTCCACAGACCTGTTAGCACGGTAGGCAAACTGCAGCGGGTCTAGGAGGGGTGTGGTGATGGACTTGAGGTGAGACAGGACCAGGCGCTCAAAGGACTTCATGACTACAGAGGTGAGCGCTACAGGTCTGTAGTCGTTAAGTCCAGTAATCTGTGGCTTCTTGGGGACAGGGATGATGGTGGAGGATTTGAGGCAGGTCGGCACGTGACATTGCTTAAGGGAGGTGTTAAAAATGTCTGTGAAGACAGGAGCCAGCTCTTTCGCACAGTGTCTCAGGGTGGAGGGAGACACACCGTCCGGCCCGGGGGCCTTGCGCGGGTTCAGTCTGGAGAACTGTCTGTGCACGTCCTGCTCACTGATGACAAGGGGAGGGGAGGAGGAGGAGGAGGAGGAGGGGGGGACCGCTCTTGATGAATTAGGGGCTGAGGAGGCAGTGGAGCTGGGTGGAGTGGGTGAGTTGGACACAGCTGACGAGGTGTCAAAACGGGCATAGTGTTGGGACAGTCTTTGACAAAGGGCTTTGTCATCCTGACCTTTAGAAGCCTGAGGCCGATAGTTGGTGATTTGCCTCAGTCCTCTCCACACAGAAGCCAAGTCATTAGCAGTGAACTGCTGCTGGAGTCTCTCAGAATACACAGATTTAGCTCTCCTCAGCTCTCTGTTAAACCGATATTTGACCTCCCTGTAGCAGTCCCTGTCTCCACTTTTCAACGCTGCTTCCTTCTCCTTCCTGATCCGTCTGAGCTTAGCTGTGAACCAATATATACAGTATATATTATATATATACTGTATATATTATATAGCGCCATTTCACAACAACAGTCATCTCATAGCACTTTCAACTGTAGGGGAAACCCCCACAACTGCAGAAAGACCCCAGCAATCAGGCGATCCCCTGTGAGCAAGCGCTTGGTGATGGTGGAGAGGAAAAACTCCCTTTTAAAAGGAAGAAACCTCCAGCAGAACCAGGCTCAGGGAGGGGCAGTCATCTGCAGCGACTGGCTGGGGGGTGACGGCATCACGGGTCCTATGATGTCAGAGATCATAGGATCAGCATGAGTGATGCCTGCTGTTGATCTCATAGTCAAAAGACACCTGTCTCTATGCCTATATGACATATTGACAGACACCTGTCTATATGTCTTTATTATGTCATATAGCCATCCTACCTATAGATCATCGGAACACAATAGGTCATAGCAAGTCCTATGATCGTGAGTGATGCCTGCCGTTGATCACATAGTGAAAGACACCTGTCTGTATGTCTCTATGACATCATATAGACACCATATCTATATGATGGCATCGCAAGTCCTTTGTGCCTGAGATCATAGGATCATTGCGAGTGACGTCTACCATTGACCACCTAGTCAAAGACTCCTCTGTCTATATGTCTATATGATGTCACCTGTGTGTATGTCTATGTGATGTCATGTAGACATCATATCTTTATGACGGCATTGCGAGTTCTATGATGCCTGAGATCATAGGATCATCATAGGACACCATGCAGACATCATAGGCCGTCCTATGATGTCCTATGATCGTAACACACAGATTTCTTGAATTTATATATATATACTAGTGCATACCCGTGCATGACCTGAATCCGATTGAGATACTGTGGCATGACCTTAAAAAGGCAGTTCATGCTCGAAAACCCTCCAATGTGGCTGAATTACAACAATTCTGCAAAGATGAGTGGGCCAGAATTCCTCCACAGCGCTGTAAAAGACTCATTGCCAGTTATCGCAAATGCTTGATTTCAGCTGTTGTTGCTAAGGGTGGCCCAACCAGTTGTTAGGTTTACGGGGCAATCACTTTGTCACACAGAGCCATGTAGATTTGGATTTTTTTTTCCCTGAATAATTAACACCTTCATTTAAAGACTGCATTTTGTGTTTACTTGTTTTATCTTTGTCTAACATTTAAATTTGTTTGATGATCTGAAACATTTGTGACAAACATACAAAAAAATGAGAAATCCTGAAGGGGGCAAACACTTTGTCACACCACTGTACATATGCAGTGAGGCCAGGCACAAAATTAAAATAGTCCACAGCTTTACACTGCTAACTTTTCCCTGCATCCTTTAGTAAATCTTGACAGTAGATTTTTAACACCAAAACAGGGTTTTGCAATGGTGCAACATTGGTAAATCTGCCCCATAGCCCCTACGTTTAAAGTCCCTACTGTCACCTCCACACTTCTACCTTTCCTTTTCTCTCTTTCCCTTCTAACACGCCTTCCCCCACTCTTCCTCCATCATTGACCAACAGTAGCCCCATTTCCACCAGCACTGTGTCAGTTAACAGAACCGCAGAACCGGTGGCGGTCGTTGTTAACCCAGGCCTTGACCAATCAGGTGTGAAAGTCTCATTCGTCATGATCCGCATGTTTGATTCGGCAAAGGTGTTACATCGGATGCCCTTCCTGACACAACCCTCCCCATTTACCTGGGCTTGGGACCGGCACTAGGAGTACACTGGCTTGTGCACCCCTTGTGTCTAGACAACTATTGCAGCCATGTCAGGCACAAATGAGTTAAGACATGCTTTTTTTGGGCATTTGATCCCGGTGCAATTAACAGGAAATCGACAGCCACAAACCTTCATAAATTACATTGTGCCAGCGATTGAAATACTCTCCCAGATTTGGCTTTGACATGGCATCTCCTACAAATACATATGCATTGAGGCCAGGCACAAAGTTAACATTATCCATGACTTTCCACCACTAAGTTTGCATTGTGCCCTTTAGTAAATTTCAACAGTAGTTTTTCATTGCCAAAAACAGTTTTGCGCTGGTGTAGCACATCAGTAAATCTGCCCTGAAATATCTTGTCTATGTAGTGTATTCAACTGAATATAGGTTGAAAAGGATTTGCAGATCTTTTTTTTTATTGTTGTTTTTAATTACATTTTAAACATCTTAACTTCATTGGAATTGGAGTGTTTTAAAAAAAAATCAAAACTAAAATTTACAGGAAAAAAGTCACAAATTTATGACAACAAACCTGTAGTTCCTGATTTACCAAGTGTAGGATTAATAAAGGTATTTATCTCATCTTATCTTTATTCTTGTAAATGGGAGATTTTTTCTAAATCTGCAACTTTATTTTGATGTCATTCATTCATTCATTTATCTTCTTCCGCTTAATCCTTTTCGGGTCGCTAGGGGGCTGGAGCCTATCCCAGCATCTTTGGGCGAGAGGCAGGGTACACCCTGGACAGATCGCCAGTCCATCACAGGGTCAACACAGAGAGACAGACAATCATTCACTCTCACAGTCATACCTAAGGACAATTTAGAATCCCCAGTTTTGATGCCAATTAACCTCTTGCACTCTGGTGTACCGCGGGCGGGCACGTCTCTGCGTCCTAGAATGCACGAGGGCGCTGCGTCCTAGAGCGCACTGAAAAAAAAAAAGCTGCATTTCCGTTCTTCCACTACAGACACAGCCGCAAACAGAAAGCCAAAGGAGTGCTTTGACTGGTTTAGATGTGATTGACCTCTCATTCGACTAATAAGAGCCTTGAATTGGGTTTCTGAAACCTTGAAGAACCAATGACTGAAAACCTAGCAAGAAGGACCCGCCTACCAACGGCTGCGAATGCAGTGAGCCAATTGAAGCACAGAAGTTCGAAAGCGTGCGTCCCTTGCAAAATCTGTTTTGTGTAAGGCTGGGTGAAGAGAGACTGACTGCTGTAGCAGATGAAAAAAGGACCCGCAGGAAGAACCGCCACAGACCCAGCAGCACGGAGACCACCCACAAGTGCGACCTGTGTGACAGGGACTGCCATTTGCGCATCAGCCTGTTCAGCCACAGGCGGTGCTGTCCCAGCAGAGTAGACGTTTAGGATTCTCTTCCATGGTCATCATAGACCGTCCACATGCTGTTGTGGACAGGTAAGTGTTATAAGCTAAATTATTCTTTATCCCTGAAAATTGTAATCAAAAATGACTTTTGACCGATCGGTAAATTACAACTGTGCGTAGTAGAACGCGGCGCACGAAGTCCGAAGTCTGTGCGCCGCGGTACACGGTTCGTGCGCCGCGTCCAGACCATGAACGCGGGGACTGTGCACCGCGGTCGCCACATGGCCACATGACTGTTCCGTCATGTAGCGATGGCCGATGTCCGTCCTCTGTAGCGGGGGTGGGGTGGGTGGGAGTTGTTATCTTCTACATTACAAATATTTTAGAATAATTTTTAGTGCACTGTAGGTTATTTTTTCTTGCAAAAAAAAGCCACACATTTTTTACGTAGCATGCTTCTTTGTTTGTGGGGGCTTGTTTGTTCATTCATTCATTCATGAATGAATAAACAACCCCCCCCCCACACACACACACACACAGCCCTGAGTGTCACCTTTCATTAGAGCCCAAGATGAAGCTTCTATATTGAATCATTCAAAAGTTACAGACGTTTTTCCAAACTGTGCCATTTGGCACAATTTGGCACAGTTCAAAAACGCCTGGGAACAACCTAAGAAAAAAGCTGTGTAATATATTCATTTTTTGTGGTATTGTTACAAAATTTTGACCTCAGCTGGTTAACACTTGGTTCTACATTTCTGTTGCATTTTCCAGCCCGGATCTGAAGCTGTGTGTTATTTGCAAGCATTTGTATCCAAAAAAACACCCAGGTGAAATTTATTTTCTTCAAGTTCAGTATGTTTAGATGACTGTTACTCAGTGGCAGGAGCACTTAGAGAGATTATGACTGTTTTGCCAAAAAATTCAAAGTGTTTTCTTTTAAATGAGACCAACCCCATGAAGATGCTGCAAAGAGTTGAAGAACAGCTTTTGATTTACTTTGGGTACATTATTTTTTGGCGTTTTTAGGGAACTTGACCAGAGTGCAAGGGGTTAACCTAACTTGCATGTTTTTGGCATGTGGGAGGAAACCGGAGAAATCCCAGAGTAAACCCACGCAGACACGGGGAGAACATGCAAACTCCACACAGATCACTGTTGGTCGGGGGCTGGGATCAAACCCAGGATCCCCCGGCCAAGGGTGAGTTGCTGTGCTGCCGCAGTGCTAACCACTGCGCCACCGCGCCACCCATATTTTGATGTTTTATTTTTAATTTTGTTTCCTTTTCCCAATAAATTTCCAACTTTTTTCTTTCAAGTTTTTTAACGTTCAAAGCCAAATTCCAGTGCTACTAATAACAAAGACAACAGAGTGGGAAAATATCTTCATTCTTTCTTTTCTCCCACAGTGAACACTCTGCCTGGTTCTTCGGGTTAAAAGCCCGTCATTCATCTGGTGTCGGAGCAGCAGTGAAGCAGAGACCACACAACGCATTCATTTGAACTTCTTCCACCACCATGTCTCCCAGGAGGAAGCTGACGTCTATCCAGGAAGGAGAGGTATTGGTACGCCTGTGATCCATCATCATCCCCACTTTTAGGTTAATGTGGTGCAGCAACTTGTTTTTGATGACATTTTTCTGTCAGCAGGATTACAGAAAAATCTAACAGATGGTATAGAGTAACAGATTATTAACTGAGCCCCAGGAGAACAAGGATGGTTCCAAGGTTGTCATAGCCAGGAGCAGTACTGGGGTTAAGCTCCCAGTGCTCATAAAATGCTCCTTACGGCGTGCATCTCGAAAAGCCTCTGAAAATTAAGTCCAACTCTTAGCCTGCCCGTGTGGTTTAGTCTCTAAGCCCGGCGGAACTGCTTTTACTAATAGGAGAAGGGGCGAGGGCGGATCTCTGGCACCTTAAAACCAGATGCTTCGGGTAGATGGTGGCTCGTCAACCTGGGAAGGTAGCCCATCTAGGGGAAGGTAAACCCTGATTTCAAACCTCCGCTGCCTTGCGGCACACCCGGTCACGGGAAAGGCTTCGGGAGTCAACCCTGAGGAAAAATCTGGAGTCGGAGCCCCTAAGGCAGTTCTCTGTTGTGCTCAACATCGTTCTGGCAGCTCCTGCGACAGCGCTGGTGCCAAACAATAGCAGCCCTGCTGTTCCTTTGGATTCATCAGTGACGTGGAGAGGGGGGACATGCTGCATGGGTAACATCTTGTCCTCCATATCTTCCTGCCCCGGCTTGAATCCTACCAACGCCCAACCCTGGAAGGTAGAACACCGGTGCGTATCGGCCTGTTCAGCCACAGGCGGTGCTGTTTCAGCAGAGTAGACGTTTAGGATTCTCTTCCATGGTCATCATAGACCGACGGAGGCCGACGAGGAGGAAAACAGTGAGCCTCATTCACTACCCTTAAGGTAGTGCTGCAGCATCAGCAGGTGCTGCTAATTAGGAGACAAAGGTTTATTGACTGTGAGAGCAAAAGATGGATGAGACTATTATTGGTTCATATTTGGTTAGTGTTTGGAGAGTTTATTTTACTGGAGTGTTTTTTAATTCACGTTGTTCTACAAACTCACACAGAGCAAAATCTCAATCCTTCATTATAAATCCATTCAGCCACACTGTATGATGTGGATCTGATAGTTTTTTATGATGTGTGGTGAACCAGAGTGGTGGCCTAGTCGTAGAGCATCCTGGCCGGGTCTCACCAAAGACCATATAAAAAAATGGTACTTCCTTCCTTCTAGTTTGGTGTTCAGCATAAATTGAATGGGGAGAGGAAAGTTGGTGACTCAGCCACAGGGGGAAGCACAAACCAGTGTACTCACTGTACCAGTCCCACAGGGAGGGTTGTGTCAGGAAGGGCATCCCTCATAAAAATTCTTGCCAAATTGACATGCGGATCATCGCAATATCAGGTGGATGATGCACTATGGCAACCCCGAAAGGGAACAGCCAAAAGATGAAGAAGACTTGGAGAGTTTATTTTGATAAATGGAAGAGTTGGAGACTTGACAATTTTTTTCATGTTTTCATGTGTCAGACTATCAATTCATGGCAGCCGATCACGTCCACTAGAACAGGCCAAACAGACACTACAATTATCACGATACTTGAGACAAGATGCAATGCTATCACAATGCTTTGATTCCTTAAGGATTATGATATCAGTATAGATTGAGTGTTGCAATACCATATATATTATTTTTTCACTTTATTCAGCCTCAAACTGTGCCCCAAAGTAAAACCATCAACATCTGTTTCATCCATAAATATAACATCTGTCTGATTACTGATAATAATGAGGCCTCATTCAGGAGGGAGACTGAACATCTGGCAACATGGTGCAACAGCCATAACTTGGATGGATGGATGGATGGATGGATCGATCGATCCCAAACTGGGAATTTACAGTGTAACAGCAGCATGACAGTTGACAACCAAACAACAGAAACACACACATGACAGACAAAGGGATTACCCATGGAAAGTAAAAACTAACACCACTATAAAACCTATATACTGTACATCATAGCTTAATATGATGACCCGTATAAAGACATGAATCATCCCATTGCACAAAGGAGGACTATCAGGAGCAGAGTGAAAAAGTGATGTACCATACCTGCCAACTACGCCCTTTTTGCCGTAATGGTTACGGTTTTCAAGACCCCATTCCGGGTTGCGGCTTTATTAATCAAAATTACGGTTTTTCACGAAAAATTTAGTCAAAAATTTTAAATCATAAAAAAAAACACAAAAGCAATTCCAAACACGAGATCGCTAGGAATCGTATCTAAATTTAGAACAAAGGCAGTCGGCACTGCTTTCTGTAGGTGTATTGCACATGTACGAGAGGTCTGAGCCATTGTTTCCATTTGGAATCGCGAAGGAATTAGGTCAGCATTGTATACGTTTTCATCATGGAATCTGCCGGAGAAAAATCACAAATGAGCGTGAAACCCAAACGAAAATTACAGTCTTTTCGTGAGGAATACTCCAAAACATTTCCAGGAATTATTATTCGCTCAAGAAAGGGTGAAAATTACGCCAACTGCTCTTTGTGTAGACAAGATTTTTGGATCGGACATGGAGGAATCAGCGATGTGAAAGACCACGTGGGAACAAAAAAACACAAGTCGAATGCCAATGCCAGTGACACCAGCGGCAAACTTTCTACGTTCTTCGTCGCCCCAACAGATTCTTTGAAAGTGATAAATGCCAAAGTTTTATTCACGGAAGCGATTATTGAACATGGAGTTCCAATCGCTATGGCCGATCACATGGGACAGTTATTTCGAAGAATGTTTCCGGATTCGAAGATTGCTAAGAAATATGGATGTGGTCGAACCAAAACTTCAAACATTATCCAGTGTCTTGGCGCAGAATCATCAAAAAGTATCGTTGATGTAATAAAAAAAGAACCTTTCAGCATGTCGACTGACAGAAGTATGGACTACGATGATGTCAAACTCTACCCTATTTGGGTTTGTTATTTTGATAACGAAGTGGGAAAAGTGTTATCGGTGCATCTTTCTTTGAGAGAATGCAATACAGCATCCACGGGTGAAAACATATTTAAAATTCTTGAGGAAGAGATCGACTCAAACGATATACTTTGGCAGAATTTAGTATGTTTTGCAGCTGACAATGCCTCGGTGATGCTGGGATCGAAGAAAGGAGTTGCTTCGTTCATAAATGCAGTATCTCCATCTACTTACATTGCAGGTAAGTTTTTCTATGAATAAAAATAATTACAAGAATTCTAGGGAATGTAATTGAATTTTATTGACACGAAGTTTCTGAAGAGTGGAATATTTAAAATAGTATATATTTTTGAAATTTGATATTATTGAAGTAATGTCTGAATTATTTTCAATTAATTATTGGCTATATTCATTTGACATGATATTGTTATTTTTTCTGAGTTTACGAAATATTGCATGAAGATCTGGCGAATGTATTATGTGTATTTGAGATGATTTATTTGTGATAATGCAACACAGTCATTAGACCTAAAATTTAAAAAAATGGCTTCAAATTTCCTAAATTTGAGAACTAGGATATGTACGTTAGGCATATTAATTTTATTTTTTTATAAAATATTTTAAAAAGTTATTCTAAATTTCCTTTTGTATCACAATGCAACCATGATGCTTTATTTTAACTCATTTAAGACATTGTGATGTTTTACTTGATTCTTTACTGGAACACATTTCAGATTATCATGTCAGTAAATACAGACGTGGACAAAATTGTTGGTACCCCTCTGTTAATGAAAGAAAAACCCACAATGGTCACAGAAATAACTTGAATCTGACAAAAGTGGTAATTAATAAAAAATTCTATGAAAATTAACCAATGAAAATCAGACAGTGCTTTTGAATTGTGGTTCAACAGAATTATTTTAAAAAACAAACTCATGAAACAGGCCTGGACAAAAATGATGGTACCCCTAGAAAAGATTGAAAATAATGTGACCATAGGGACATGTTCAACCAAGATGTGTCCTCTAATTAACATCACAGGTGTCTCCAAACTTGTAATCAGTCAGTCGGCCTATTTAAAGGGTGACAAGTAGTCACTGTGCTGTTTGGTGACATGGTGTGTACCACACTAAACATGGACCAGAGGAAGCAAAGGAGAGAGTTGCCTCAGGAGATTAGAAAGAAAATTATAGACAAGCATGTTAAAGGTAAAGGCTATAAGACCATCTCCAAGCAGCTTGCTGTTCCTGTGACTACAGTTGCACATATTATTCAGAAATTTAAGATCCACGGGACTGTAGCCAACCTCCCTGGACGTGGCCGCAGGAGGAGACGGATAATACAAATGGTAACAAAAGAGCCCAGAACAACCTCTAAACACATTCATGGTGAACTCCAAGGTCAAGGTACATCGGTGTCAGATCGCACCATCCGTCATTGTTTGAGCCAAAGTGGACTTCATGGGAGACGACCAAGGAGGACACCACTGTTGAAAACAAATCATTAAAAAGCCAGACTGGAATTTGCTAAACTGTATGTTGACAAGCCACAAAGCTTCTGGGAGAATGTCCTATGGACAGACGAGACAAAACTGGAACTTTTTGGCAAGGCACATCAGCTCTATGTTCCCAGACGCAAAAATGAAGCATTACCAAGAAAAGAACACTGTCCGTACTGTGAAACATGGAGGAGGTTCTGTTATGTTGTGGGGCTGCTTTGCTGCATCTGGCACAGGGTGTCTTGAATCTGTGCAGGGTACAATGAAATGTCAAGACTATCAAGGCATTCTAGAGAGAAATGTGCTGCCCAGTGTCAGACAGCTTGGTCTCAGTTGCAGGTCATGGGTCTTGCAACAGGATAATGACCCAAAACACACAGCTAAAAACACCCAAGAATGGCTAAGAGCCAAACATTGGACTATTTTAAAGTGGCCTTCTATGAGCCCTGATCTAAATCCTATTGAACATCTGTGGAAGGAGCTGAAACATGCCGTCTGGAGAAGGCACCCTTCAAACCTGAGACAACTGGAGCAGTTTGCTCATGAGGAGTGGGCCAAAATACCTGCTGAGAGGTGCAGAAGTCTCATTGACAGTTACAGAAATCGTTTGATTGCAGTGATTGCCTCAAAAGTTTGTGCAACAAAATATTAAGTTAAGGGTACCATCATTTTTGTCCAGGCCCATTTCATGAGTTTGTTTTTTTTAAATAATTCTGTTGAACCACAATTCAAAAGGATTGTCTGATTTTCATTGGTTAATTTTCATAGAATTTTTATTTATTACCGCTTTTGTCAGATACAAGTTATTTCTGTGACCATTGTGAGTTTTTCTTTCATTAACAGAGGGGTACCAACAATTTTGTCCACGTCTGTAGATTTCCTTCATTATGGTGAATAAAAGTTTTTGGGTTGGTTGGGCAATCGGAATCACAAGATTTTCCAGGCCTAATGAAATATTAGATTTAGATTGATTTTATCCTCATTGAATTATACCATATTATGATGTATTTCACAAACACTGATTAATGAAACTCATACTTGTATTAAATGTTCAAAATCATCTCTATCATCCATCCTTTTTCCATTTTTAATGGGGTTGATTTTTAACAGTGATATTACTGTGAATATAAAGATACATTTTCAACTATATTTCATGTTACCTGAGGCCCCACTGTTGAACATTATTTCCATTTACCATTCGTTGATAACCTGTCTATTTGCTAGTTCATATACAAGTTGATATATGGATTATTGTGGACAAATATATTAATTCAGCTTATAATATTCTATATTTTCTAACTATACACCCAGTGGTTAGATCCAATTTTGTGAAATCAAATATGAGAACATGTTCTTTACATGGAAAGATTGTCTGTATGATTAAAACTTACAAATATACTGTATTTTATGATGCACATGAATATTAATAAGTTTTGTTATGTGTTTACAGGTTGTTCCTGAATCAGAATCAGAATCAGAAAAGATTTATTGCCAAGTACATTCACAAGTAAATAACTGGTAAATATACGAGGGATTTGACTTGACACTGAGAACGACATAGTTGACATTTCCAGTGACGCGGCAGCGTCAGTGACGCGCCTGTCAGCAGAATGGGAACAGGAGGCAATGGGGGAGAAGAGGATAAACACAATAGGAGAGAGAAAAAAGCATCGTTTGTCAGAATACAGTTCATATATATGATCAATATTATGATTACAAGAAAAAAACTCTCAATGCACAAATAGCAGACAATAGAATCCATACAATGACACAAAGAGAGCAGTGAATGAGTAATCTTCACGTCAGTATAGCGAGTCAGTGTGAGTGAGGGTGTTGAGTGAGGGTGTTGATATCAGTTAAGGACAACAAAGTCTCTTCAGCAGCAGATGTTATGTCTACCGTCTGGGCAAAGGCGCGTGTCCTTGGCACGGCAGATGGAATAGATTGCCAGACAGCTGGCTGTCCTTGAGAGTCAAATGCTGCCCGCCATGTTATGAAAACAAGTATACTGAAGATAATCTGGAGGACTGTGTGCTGAGGGCATCAAAACAGGTCGAATACCTGTCACCTGTCAATTCCTGCCACCTGATACACTTAGCTGTGCAGAAGGGAGCCAAACAACTGCCTGTGAAGCTGGACGACTTGCTGGTGGATGTCTTCTACTACCTGGAGAAGAGCAGCAAAAGGAAGCAAGCCCTAAAAGCTTTTCAGGAGGAGGAAGGTGTGCTGCAGTCAAAGATCCTTAAACATGTATCAACACGATGGCTTTCCTTGGAGCACTGCTTGGACAGACTACTCCAACAGTGGACAGCTCTGACCAAGTTCTTCAAGGCTGAAGTGGCGCATGAAAAGAAAGACAAGCCAAGTAGAGGAATGAAGAGGCCCCTTACTTCAGATGTCAAAGAAAAATCTGAAAGACAAAGCAAGAAAAGAAAGCTGAAGCAGGACACTTCTAGTGAAATGACCTCAACTCCAACCAGAGCAAGCAAATGTGACAAGAAGGAAATTAATACCCCAGCTAAGTCTTCATCAAAAGAATTTGACTTGGCAAGTTACATGTTCAAGGAGAAGGAGTTGGCGGATAAGGCTAAGAAACACCAAGAGACCAAGGTAGCAGAAAAGACCACAGTGGACACAACATGCAGTAGCAAAGCTCAAGTAATTCTCAACAAGATGGAAGATGCAAATACCTTGCTGTTTGCAAATTTCTTGTTGGCAATATTGCCATAATTTAATGAGACAAACACCTTTCTACAGAAAGATGAACCATGTGTCCACCTCCTGAATCATGTGCTATGTGGGCAGTTTAGCAAACTGGCCATGAGATTTGTGAAGCTGCATGTAATCACCAGTGCATCTGATATAACAAAGATTGACTTCACAGACACAGAGAAGCAGAAGTAGGATGAGGATCTCTTCATCGGATCCGACTGTAGGGACTACCTGGAAAAACACGGGGAGAACTGTGACCTGCCTGCGTTCTTTTCCAGTGTGAGGAGATTCTACAGCAGCACATGCACCTACATGCTTGCTGCCTTTCCATTTGAGGACCCTGTTCTGGTGAATGCCAGGATACTTGACATTGAGCACAGACAGCAGTGCAAGTTCAGCCAAGTGAGGTTCTTTGCTGAGAGGTACCCTCACTTCTTGACCAAGGATGACAAGAGAAGGCTTGAGGAAGAATTTCTCATGTATCAGTGTGATCCTCTCAGTCCTGCAGTCACTCAAGCTGACAGAGTTGACACTGCATGGCATGAACTTTCCAAACAGAAGGACACAGCTACAGGAAAGCCCAAGTATGAGGCCCTTGTCAAGGTTGCCAAGTCAGTGTTGGTAATGTATCACAGTAGTGCAGACTGTGAGTGCATATTCAGCCATGTGAACAAGAACAAAACTGAGTTCAGGTCCAGTCTGTCAACTAAAGTTCTGGGCAACCTCATGACCAGGAAAATGATGATGGCAGCTTCGGGTAACAAGTGCCACAGTGTGTCCCATTCAAAAGACCAACTGAAGAAAGCTAAGAGGTGCACCATGGAAAACAACAATGCTTGAGAGTTGAGACTGGACTTGTGTGATAGGGACAGACAGACAGACGGTTTTATTCTGGTATTCAAGGCTATGGCCCATATTACAAAGTATATTACATGTATATTTGCTGGGTGATACAATAGTTACTGAAGCATTCATATAATCTCATCTCACTTTTGGTAGATACAACATTTATAATTATTATCTCAATGAATTGATATAAAATATATTAATTGAGTAATGATATATTTTTAATTTTACGAGCCATTAACAAAAATTTGGCAAAATTCTTCAAAACATTTTCATCATTGCTTGACATCAGTCTTACAAAGTTTTCTCTACATGGGTTGATATAAGTATGGTGGAAACATTCAATTCTTTCATTATGATATCGCTGACACACCATTAATAAGTGGTACTAGTATTCATCTTCAACAACTGATAAGCCTTGGCTATGACAATATTGACAAATTCTATTACAAAATAGTGTATTGTTATGCCTCCCAGTTTCAATGGCTAGTTTGAAATTATTACATCTGAACTGATTTTTAACATATTTGTAATACCATGGAATGTCTGAGGAAAGATATCTTTCAACTTGTAAGTTGAAAGTTGTTTGATAGGGAAGAGACTACTCCAGTGTAGCTGTTGTGAAAAATTGTGACTGTGCTGACAGTACCCTTCTTTTTATGTGATATATGGTGTCAGCATAATTTTGTGGATATTATACTGGTGTTCAAATGACAGACTTTATTTTACACACAATGAGGTATTTTTGATTAGCCAATAGTATTGTTGCTAATGTACATGAAAATTCAACAAAATGTTTACTAGAATGTGCAATGTATTCACAATTTTGAACAATGTAATCTTGATGCCTTTCATATTTTTAGTTTTGTATTTGTGAAACAACAAGAATGTAGGTAAAATGAATGAATGAATGAATGATGGTTAGGTTTATATTTCTTCACAATGTTTTCAGAACGTGGTGATATTGTTGTCTTTCTGTTCATGTTTCAATTGTTTTAAAATTCAATGTACTTTTCAAACAAGAATTATATATTAAATGTTTGGTTGATTGTGAAATGTTTCCCCTTTGTGTTTTTTTAAAATTTTTACACCTTTCACATTTGCTGAGGGAAAAGGTCAAGAGAAATGGCATTTATCAACAATTGTTAAATGCATGATTATTTACTAAGAGAATATTACCATAGAGTTTGTCCTTGATCTTTTCCATCAGTATATCTGCATTGACAATTTAAGGAAAATAGAAACATTGTTGAAGAAATATGAGGTTGTTGGCCACATTTTAACTTGATTTAATGCTAATATTTGTTTGGCGTAGGGGGGCTTCGCCCCCTCCCTGAACCCCCCACCAGGACTTTGTCCTGGACCTACTGGGGCCTGCGGCCCTGGACCCCGGCTAACTACTAGGCTTTTCAGGTTTTAAAAGTTGGCAGGTATGTAGTCTGTAAGGTGCAGTGTGGCAGCATAGCTATGCCAGAATACAACATCATAGTGAGTTATTGTACAGTGAAATTGCATGTGGCAGGAAAGATTTCCTGTACCTGGCCGTTCGACAACGAAGCTGTAGTAGTCTACTGGAGAAAGTGCTTCGCTGTCTATCTAGTGTGTGGTGGAGGGGGTGATCAGGATTGTTCATGATGGATCGCAGTTTATTTAGTGTTCTCCTCTCCATCACTGTCTCAAAGGTCTCCGGTCTGAGACCAATTACAGAGCCAGCCCTCTTGATAATCTTGTCAAGTCTGTTGGTGTCTCTGGCCCTGATACTGCTACCCCAACAGACAGCAGCAAAGAAGATGGCGCTGGCGACAACAGTCTGATAGAAAAGCTCCAGCATCCTGCTGCACACGTTGAAGGATCTCAGCTTTCTCAGGAAGTAGAGTCTGCTCAGCCCCTTCTTGTGCACAGCATCGGTGTTGGATCTCCAGTCCAACCCGCTGCTGATCCTGACACCCAGATATTTGTAGTCCTCAACCACTCCCATATCCTCCCCCCTAATCTGCATTGGCTGAGAAGGAGCCTTCCTCTTCCTGAAGTCAATCACCATCTCTCTGGTCTTGCTGACATTCAACCTCAGGTGATTCTGCTCCGTCCACTCCACAAATCTGTCTACCAGTGCCCTGTACTCCCCCTCCTCTCCTCCTCTTATACATCCCACAACAGCTGAGTCATCAGAGGATTTTTGCAGGTGGCATGACTCAGTGTTGTACTGAAAGTCAGTGTTGTATAAGGTAAAAAGAAAAGGAGAGAGCACAGTCCCCTGTGGAGCTCCCGTATCACTAGCCACCACTCCCGACAAGACACTGCCCAGCCGGACAAACTGTGGTCTGCCTGTCAGGTAGTCAGTAATCCAGGAGATCACAGAGCTGTCAACCCCCATCACCCGCAGCTTCTCACCCAGCAGCAGTGGCTGGATGGTGTTAAAGGCACTGGAGAAATCAAAAAAAGTGATTCTCACAGTATCTCCTCCACCATCCAGGTGCAGATGTGCTCATTGCAGCAGGTAGATGACAGCATCTTCAACTCCTAAATGGGGCTGATATGCAAACTGCAGCGGGTCCAGCCACGTCTTCACCTGCGGCCTCAGGTGGGCTAAGATTAGTCCCTCCAGGACCTTCGTCACATGAGATATGAGGGCAACTAGTCGGTAGTCATTCAGATCCGATGGAGATGACTTCTTGGGGACAGGAACCAGGCAGGATGTCTTCCACAGCGCTGGTACTCTCTCCAGACTCAGGCTCAGGTTGTACAAGTGTTTCAGTACCGGAGCTAGTTGGTTGGCACAGGTCCTCAGGGTCCTTGCGGAGGTGCCATCAGGGCCCAAAGCCTTCAGTTGTCGGAGTCTCTCCAGCTGTTTCTCCACCTGATCTGTAGTCACCGTGAAGTGAGGGAGGGTCCTGGTGCCCCCTGAGGAGGAAGAGGAAGGGGGAGATGGAGAGAGGTTCTGCACAGGAGGGTGGGTGGGGAGGGGTGTGTGTGGGTCTGGTTGTGTTGCTCGGGTGACAGACTGTGAGTTGAACCTATTAAAAAACAGATTCAGTTCCTCAGCTCTCTCCTGGCTCCCAGATGGCTGCCTGACTCTCCCCTTGCACCCAGTTATTTGTTTCATTCCCTCCCACACATCTTTAGTGTTGTTTTGCCTGAGTTTCTCTTCCAACTTCCTCCTATAATTGTCCTTGCACCTCCTCAGCATCTCTCTCAGCTCATGCTGCACTCCCCTCAGCTTCTCCTTGTCTCCAGCCCTAAAAGCTCTCTTCTTTTTGTTCAGAAGTGCTTTAAGGTCACTGGTGACCCATGGTCTGTTGTTGGAGAAGCAGTGTACAGTCTGAGCTGGCATGGTCATGTCTTCACAGAATCTAATGTATTCTGTGATGCAGTCGGTCATATTATCTGTGTTCACCCCATGTGGTTCACAAAGCAGTCCTGTAGTGCATCAGCAGCCTCCTGTGTCCACCTCCTCACAGTCCGTGTATAGGCAGGCTGCCTTTGCACAGGGGGAACGTACTTGGGTGTTAACATGACCATGCAGTGATCTGATTTACCAATGGGGGGTAGAGCTGTGGCACTATATGCATCTCTGGCATTGGCATACAGTAAATCCAGTGTTTTGTTCTCTCTGGTGGGACAGTCAACAAACTGGTGAAAGTTTGGAAGTGTTTTTCCCACTGAGACATAGTTGAAATCACCTGTGATGGCCATGAATGCATCCGGGTGCTTCTCCAGTAATGTAGCCACAGTGGAGCTGATGACGTGGAGATGATAACTTGGCCCTTAACTTATAAAGACTAAATATGGATTTATGCTACACCTTCGTACTCCGTGTCCGCTCGACCGCGAGGCTTCAGAAACATAAATTTCATCATCATCTCCAGACACGGGGATCCTCTGCTGCTGTGTACGTGCAGCCCAAATTTGAAGACCGTATTGCCCATGCACACTTACTGTGCATGCACAAGTCAACCTCCCATTCAAACGACGGCACCACTGAAACAACATTATAAAAGCAAAGAACAGGAGGAAGTGGATGAGCAGGAAGAGGCAGTAGTTGTAGTCTGGTTGTAGTCACATATATATGTTTTTATCTCTGTGGTTGTAGCAGCAGCTGCATGACCAGAGAAAAAGCAAAATAATAGCGATTAGCAAACCCATAAAGTGGATTCTTCTTTTAAAGAGCAACTTTTTCTCTTGTATAGCTGGTGAACAAACTAGCACATCTGCTCCTTGGCGCTACGTTTTGAGCTGGGGTGAAACTGCAGTGTTAAACGCTTGGCCTGGCAGATGCAAAAAGAAGCATATATATAACCACGTGCACACTGGGCCTGTCCCCATCATGGAACATGGAATGGGAGCATAAATCCAGCTTAACGATATAATAGTGGACTTTAGCAAGACTGGTCTCTTCATTGGTAATGAGGAGATAGAGAGGGTGTCAAATTTTAAGTCCTTAGGTCTGACTGTCATGCAGAATCTGTCCTGGTGTAAAAATACAGTATCTCGCAAAAGTGAGTACACTCCTCACATTTTTGTAAGGGGCAATACTGAAGATATGACACTTTGATACAATGTAAAGTAGTCAGTGTACAGCTTGTATAACAGTGTAAATTTGCTGTCCCCTCAAAATAACTCAACACACAGCCATTAATATCTAGACCGCTGGCAACAAAAGTGAGTACACCTCTAAGTGAAAATGTCTAATTTGTATCCAATTAGCCATTTTCCCTCCCCAGTGTCATGTGACTCGTTAGTGTTACAAGGTCTCAGGTGTGAATGGGGAGCAAGTGTGTTAAATTTGGTGTTATCACTCTCACACTCTCTCATACTGGTCACTGGAAGTTCAAGATGACACCTCATGGCAAGGAACTCTCTGAGGATCAGAAAAAATAATTGTTTTTTTTCCACAATATCTTTATTGAACCTTTTTTTTTAACAAACATAACACAAACAATCAAACACTAACACTAAAGTACTACCAAAAAAAATGCACTAAAAACACCTACAACCACCAACAAAATCAAGTCTTCAACAATGCTCCTCTGTTTAGTCTAGACAATCCATTACATAAGTATACATATTATGTTCACCAGTTTGGAATTTACAAGGTCCACACACATCATTCACCTTCTTCTTCAAGAGTTATGTTTAAATTTTTTACATAATCAATAAAAGGTCTCCATATTCTCAAACACACTTTCCTTTGATTTCAGTATATACTGTATGTTATTCTTTCTAATGGAAGGTTTGTTAACATCTGTCTTAACCACTGAGTCACATCTGGTCTGAGTCTTTTTCCACAGTAATGCAATACATTTTTTGGCATTAAGCAAACTGAGGTCTATGAATGTTCTTTCACTTTTATTAAAGTTATGCTTTTTTGGGTACAGACCCAACAAAAACAGTTTAGGATTCAATATGATTTGTTTTGAAATTATTTTTTCAATTGTTACCCTCACCTCTTCCCAAAACATTCTAATTATTCTACATTCCCATAAACAATGAAATAGGGTTCCTTTACTTTCCATGCATTTTGTGCATGTATCTGGTATGTTTTTGTTATATCTATTTAACTCCACTGGTGTAACATACATCCGCATTAACCATTTAAAATGTATCAATTTAAGACGTACATTTATTGATTTGGTTTGAGCTTCTGTACAAGCCAATTCCCATTGTTCCTCTGAAATTTCAGTTTGCAGATCTTCTTTCCAGTAGTTTAATCTTTTCTGTGAGTTTTCACTTGAGGATAGTGTCAATGAGTTATAAAACTCTGAAATAATACCCTTTCTTTTACTATCTTTCATCAACATTTTTTCCAAGGATGAATAAATAGGTCGAGTGAGAGCATTATTTTGGTTTGATCGAATAAAGTTCCTAAGTTGAAGATATTTAAAAAAATGTGTTCTATTAAGATTAAATTTGATCCTCAGCTCTTCAAAAGACATTATGTTATCTGAACATGACAAATATAAATCTTGAATTTTTTGGATCCCTTTTAAACTCCATACTTTAAACACAGCATCCGCTCTCCCTGGTTTAAAATATTGATTACCCCATATTGGACTAAATTGTGACAGTAAGTGTGGTTCTTTTAAATATTTTTTAGTTTCACACCATATTTTAATCATATGTTTTACAAATGGGTTTTTAACTTGTTTCTGTAATTTTTTTGCCGAGTCTGAATATATGAATATGGGAAGAGGTAAAGGCAAATTGTATGATTCCATTTCAGTCCAGTGAGGGAGATCATTTGATGAAAAATAATATGTCATAGACCTCAGTTGTGCCGACCAATAATACAACATAAAATTTGGACATTTAAGACCTCCACAATCAAATGGTAAATATAATAAAGACAAACGTAATCTAGCCCTCCTGTTGTTCCATATAAATTCCACTAACTTTTTTTTAATTCTTGAGAATAAATCTAAAGGTGGTGGTAAGGGAATGTATTGAAATAAATAAAGTATTTTAGGTAAGATATTACTTTTAAGTATATTGATTCTCCTGATCATCGACATTGGTAGTGACATCCATCTCTGAAGTAACTCATTAATATCTGTCATTAAGGCTTCATAATTGACACTGGCGACTGATTCTAGCTTAGGCACAATTTGGATTCCTAAATATTTAAACTGATTTACAACATTGAATTGATTTACCTCAGGGGCTGGGTAATTTCTCTGGGTCTCATTTAGCATTAATATTGAAGATTTAGTTTTATTTATTTTATATCCTGATATTTCCCCAAAATTCTTTATTAAATTCAACAAGGTCGGAATTGATTTTTTAAGATTCGACATAAACAAAATTATGTCATCGGCATACAGGGAGATTTTATGTTCTGTTGGTCCAACTTTAATTCCATATATTTGTGACTGTAGACGTATCGCCATCGCTAAAGGTTCAATTGCCATAGTAAACAGTAAAGGTGAAAGTGGACAGCCTTGTCGACATCCTCTATTGATTTTTATTGATTTTGAAATATTGTTATTTGTTAGGATTTCTGCTATAGCATTATTATATATTATCTGAACCCATTTTATGAAATTATTTCCAAGTCCAAACCTTTGTAAGACTTCAAAAAGAAAGGGCCATTCGACTCTATCAAAGGCCTTTTCGGCGTCCAGTGATAGGACAGCTGTATCCGGTGCTTCTTTATTAGAATAAATAATATTAAATAGTCTTCTTACATTATGGAAGCCTTGTCTTCCCTTTATAAAGCCATTCTGATCTCGATTAATAATATTTGGTAAAATTTCTTGTATTCGTCTTGCTAAAATTTTACAGATTATTTTAAGGTCGGCATTTAATAGGCTTATTGGTCTCATATTTTCACATTTATTAGAGGGTTTACCTGGTTTTGGCAACAGTATAATTAAGGCATTATTCATGTATGATGGTAAATTACTATTTTGAAATGCTTCTAAAACCATTTCCAAAAAAGGTTTTATTAATTTATTCTTAAATTTTTTATAAAGGTCAACTGGAAGACCATCTGGTCCTGCACTTTTTCCTGATTTCATATTATCAATGGCTAGCCCAACTTCTTCTTGACTAATTTTAGACTCCAGTATCTCCCTGTTTTCATTTGAAATACATGGTATAGATAGTTCGTTCAAAAACCCATTTAGTTTTGTTAAGTCAGATTCATTTTTGGTATCATATAATTTTTCATAGTAATCTCTAAAGGCTCTATTAATTTCTAAAGGATCTATAACTACCTGTCCGTTACTTATAATATTGGTAATTGGTGTTTTAAATTCTAATTGTTTAATCTGCCATGCCAATAATTTTCCTGATTTTTCACCTTGTTCATAAAAAGATTGTTTCAATCTTAGAAGACTCGAGGCAGCTCTATTCGCTGATTTTTTGTCATATTCAGCTCTCAAAATCAGTAATTCGTTCTCCAACCTTGGATCACTTCCTGCATATACTTTTTCTTGAAGAATTTTTATTTTATGTTCCAATTGAACTCTCTCCTCTCGAGTCTTCTTAGATTTTGAACCTGTATAACTAATAATATGTCCCCTAATAAAAGCTTTGAAAGCCTCCCACTTTACACATGCTGATGTTTGTGTAGTATTGATATCAAAGAACTCATCTATCTGTTTTTCTATGTACTTAACAAATTCCTCATCCTGAAGCCATTTATGCTGAAATTGCCATCTACCTGGTTCCTTTGTCAATTTCTTATCTACATATATTAGACAGCAGGGTGCGTGATCAGAGATCACGATGTTGTCATAAAAGCAGTTTTGAATCTTGGACCTTAATTCTACGGAGATCAAAAAATAATCAATACGTGAGAAAGTCTTGTAGGTATTGGAATAACAAGAGTAGGCTTTAACTTGTGGATTCATTTCTCTCCATATATCTAGCAATCTCAATTCTTTCATAAAATGAATAATGGTCATCCTACATCCATTGTGCGTACTGTCCAGTCCTGTTGATCTATCTATACCGGGATTCAATGTACAATTAAAATCCCCTGCTATTATATGTTGCCCTGTAAGTGATGATAAGATAAGAAATAAATTAGCAAAGAACTTTTGATCATCTATATTGGGACCATATAGGTTTACCAAATTTATATTTTCTAATAACAAAGATCCTTGAATGATTAAATATCTTCCAAATTTGTCTCCAGTTACATTTTTCACTTGAAATGGGACTGATTTATGTATGAGAGTCATAACTCCCCTGGCTCGGGATGAAAATGATGAGGTGAAAACACTTCCTTGCCATCTACTCCTAATTCTTTTTACATCCTCCTCTATTAGATGAGTTTCTTGTAAAAACACAATTTTTGAACCCATATCTTTTATTTTATTCATAACTTGTTTAAGTTTTTTTAATTTTTGTAGACCTCTGCAATTCCATGAAGTTAAATTAAGATTAACGCTTTGGTTTATGATCAATAGGGAGTTTAGGATTACCTTGCAGTATAAACATGCTCATACAGAGAAGCAAAAACATGAGTGGTTGAACATTCATCCTACAAACTACACACAAACAAATTCCCCCTTCCCACATTTGTGGTAATCCCCCCAAAATCAAAAAAAAAATTCTGTCTCCCGATATAGCCATCGACCGTTCCACACCCACGAGGATCAGCCAAAGCCACTCCTTCTTCATCCTCCCAATCACCCTAACTCTGCTACTTTTAATGACATAACATTAACTCTCTTCTGTAGTTTTCCAGCTTAACTCCAAAATTTTTAGCAGCTTTGTACATCATAGTTTTGTTTTTTGTTTTTGTTTTTTTTTTTTAATATACGGTATAATACAATCTATATTTTGTAAACTTGCTATTTGCTTCAAGTCAGTCAGATGCCTGTGCAAATGCTTAAATATTCTACCTTATATTTTGTTCATGCTTAGCTCCCACCAGTCTCTTCTTGGATCTTCTTGATGAACTCCTGCGCCTCCTCTGGGGTCTTGAAGATGTGGGTTCTGCCCTCATACGTGGTCAACAGTCTCGCAGGATAGATTACACCATGACGAATCCCAAGGTTGCGCAGCTCTTTACGTACGGGATCAAACTACTTCCTCAATTGTTGGATTCCTGTGGCCAAATCTGGGTAGAACTGCACCTGCTGGTCCTGGTGTTTAATCTGGCCTTTAGCTCGCGCAGCGTTGAAGATCTTCATCCTGTCTCTGTTGCTGATAAACTTCATAATAATCGTCCTCGGTGGTCCCTTATCTCTCCGTGGGCCGATACGATATGCGCTTTCCAGAACGACTGCTGATTGCAGCTCCGCGCTGCCCAGCGCCTCCGGAATCCACTTTTCCAAAAAGGAACATGTGTCCCGACTTTCGGATTCCTCCGGTAGACCCACCAGCCTCAAGTTGTTCCGTCTCGACCGGGATTCCAAGTCCAAGACATTATTTTCCAGACTTTTATTTTTTTTTCCAAAGTGCGCACCTTTTTTTGTAACTTAGATTTTTATTCATTTTTCATCATATATAATGCATTCAGATCACATTCTACATTTAAAAAACAAAGGGGTTAGGGTAGGGAAAAATAAAAAAAAATAAACAAAATAAAAATAAAAAATAAAAAAAAATAAAAAATAAAAGGGGGGGGGGACAAATGTTGGAGCATCAAGTTTTTAGTTTCCATCTCTTAATTCTTCTGGTTTTTTCAGTGTCTTTGGTTATTCTTTCAATTTCTGCCTCGTTGTTGCACTTTGTAGTGTGTCCATTTCCGCCATTTTTTCTCCCATATTCCTTCTTGCATTCTTCGTCGATATGTTAGTTTTTCCATCATACGTATGTCCTCAACAATGTCAGTCCATTGTTCTTGGTCAGGAAGAACTTCTGATCGCCATTTTTTTGTGATAGTTTTTTTACATGCAATCAACAAGATTTTAACTAGATATCTGTCCTCAGCCTGTATAACACTGTCTTTTTTAAGATCACATAAGTACATCAGGTTACAGTTCATTGGTATATTATATCCTAATATCCTCTGTATTGTCACATGCATAGATTTCCAAAATGATGATATTTTGTAGCATTTCCAAAACATATGTGAGTGGTCTGCATTTTGAGCCCCACATCCCCTCCAGCATAAAGATTGGGTATTTGTATATTTTCCTTGAATCTGTGGTGTAATGAAAAAGCGAATCAGGTTTTTCCATCCAAATTCCCTCCATGCCCTTGAATTTGTTGATGTGTGTTGTGTTTTCCATATTTCCTGCCAGCTTTCTTCTGTTATGTTTAAATTGAGCTCTTTCTCCCATTTCTCCTTTATATAGTTACTTGTATGATTGTTTGTCATAAGTTTCTGATATAGTTTTGAAATAATTCTTATTTTATTTCCTGCATATGAGCTTAAAATAAGTTGTATAATCTCGTTCACATCTGTTTGGAGGTTATGCCTAATCTTCTTCATATAGTAATCTCTCATCTGCAGATATCTGAAAAATTCCGATCTTTCTAATTTAAATTTTCTCCTGATATTTACAAAGCTCCCGAGATCTTTTTTTCCGATATTGCCCCATGCTGTGATTCCCTTGTTCACCAGATTTTTGTATCCCCTATCTTGTTTTGCCGGTTCAAACTGACTGTCAAATGCTACCCATTTCAATAGTTTTATGTCTTCCCTTATATTATATTTTTGTACTATTTTATACCACAGTTCTAAAGTAAATTTAGTGATTGGGTCTATTTGTTTGATTTGCTTATATGCATCTTTATCCCCTATTATGCTTTGTACTGGGAGTCCCTCAATTTCCTTTTCCATTTCTTTCCATTTTGCCTCATATCCCTCGTCGCACCAACATATGATATATCTTATTTGTGCTGAGTAGTAATATTCCTTTAGACTCGGTAGGCCCATGCCTCCTTTCTCTTTTGGTAATTGGAGGGTTTTATATTTCACTCTTGGTTTTTTACCTCCCCAAACAAATCTCGATATCATCCTGTCCCACTTTGAGAATTGGGCATCTGGAATCTCTGTTGGTATAGCCTGGAAGAGGTAAAGTAATCTAGGTTGTATGCTGATTTTGACTGTCTCAATTTTTGAATTCAGATCCATATTTAAGATTGACCATCTATCAATATCTTTTTTTATTTCTTGTTCCAACCTATCATAGTTTGCTTTATATATTTTGCTTAGGTCTTTAGGTATGTTCACTCCAAGGTATTTTATTTCTTTTTGCTTCCAGTTTAGTTTGAGCTTATCAGTTATCTGGTTTAGAGGGTTATAGTGGAATGTCAGTATTTGTGTTTTTGTTATGTTTATCTTGTATCCTGATAATTTTCCAAAATTTTCTATCAAGTTCATCATTTCCATTATTGATTTATCTGGTTGTTCAAGATAAACTATAATATCGTCTGCAAATAGCCCAATCTTGTGTTCCGCCCCCTTTATTGTTACACCTTTTAATTTCTTATTTTGTCGTATCGCTTGAGCCAATGGTTCTATGAACAGAGCAAACAAGGTGGGCGATAAGCAGCATCCCTGCCTAGTTGATCTTTGTATATTTACTTTGTCTGTTAAGCTACCGTTTATCTTGATTCTTGCCACAGGTTCTTGATATAGCGTCCTTATGCATTGTACTGATTTTTCGTTAAATCCAAAGCGCTCCAGTACACTATATAGGAATTTCCAGTTAACCCTGTCAAATGCTTTTTCTGCGTCTAAACTCATTATTACTGCGCTTTTCTTTTCTTTATGTATTTGGTTAATTATATGTATTGTTCTCCTGATATTGTCATGTGTTTGGCGTCCCTCTATGAATCCAGTTTGATCATCTTCTATCAATTCCGTCAAGAATGTCTTTATTCGTTTACATATAATTGTTGTGTATATTTTATAATCTACATTTAATAAAGAGATTGGTCTATAGTTTCCACATTGTTCTTTATCTTTCCCTGGTTTTAAAATAACTGAAATGATTGCTTCGTTCCATGTTGGAGGTATTTTGTTGTTGTTCAGCGTCCAATTAAATGACTTTAGGAGTTGTGGCAAGAGTTCTTCTATAAACAGTTTATAAAACTCAGATGGGTATCCATCACTACCTGGTGATTTACCATTTTTAAGTGACTTAATCACATCTCTGATCTCTTGTGTTGTTATTTCTGCTGTTAGTTTTTCATTTTGTTGATTTCCTATTGATGGCAAGTCCAATGTGTCTAGAAATTTTTTGATATCTTTAGTATTTGTTTCTTCAGGTTGCGAGTATAGTTCTTGGTAGAAATTATGGAAAATTTCTTCGATGTTTTCTGGGTTAACTGTGGTTTTATTTGTGGTGGGGTCTTTAATCTTGTATACATTATTCATTGTTTGTTGTTTTCTTAACCGTTTTGCCAGCAGTTTTGTGGCTTTTGGTCCCGTTTCATAATATTTTTGCTTTAGATATCTATTTTTCCTTTCAATTTCATCCATTTGTGTTTCTTTTATCTTTGCTTTTTCTTCTTTAATTTCTTGATATATTTTTGGATCATTTGTGCTTTGATGTTTACGTTCTAATTCCCTTAGTCTCTCACATCTTTGTTCATACGCTTCCAGTTTAGTCTTATTTGCTTTTCCTGTTTCAACAATTAATTTACCCCTTAACACGGCTTTTAGTGCGTCCCATAGTATTGTTGGGTCCACTTCTTCATTGTCATTCTCTTGGATATATTCGTTTATGTTTATTTTTATTCTTTCTTTCATTTTCTCATCATTTAACAGTCCTACGTTAAGTTTCCATGTTGTTTGTCGTTTTCTATTGTTTAAATATATTTCCATGTATATAGGATTATGATCTGATATTTCTGCCCCTCCAATCCAACAATTTCTCACCCTGTGTCTGTCACCTTCATTCATAAGGAAGTAATCTATTCTAGAGTGTACTTTATGGGCTGCTGAATAATGTGTATAGTCTTTTTCGAGTGGGTGTAGGTCCCTCCATATGTCTACCATACCCATTTCTGCCAGTGAGGTTCTTATGAACTTTGTTACATGTTTTTTTGTCTTCTTAACACTTGTTGTGTCAACTTCATGATCCATGACAGCATTTAAGTCTCCTCCACAAATTAGGACTCCTTCACTGTGTGTTGCTATGAGATCAAACAGATGTTGAAAAAAACCCTTGTCACTTTCTGGTGGGGCATAGATGTTCACTAATGTGATCTGCATACCATCTATTCTTCCCTTTATTATTACATATCTGCCTTCTTTATCCTGGATTTCCTGTTCACTTTCAAATTGTATTTTGTTTGAGATTAGTATCATAACCCCCCTTTTTGCTCCTCCCTTAAATGAACTGTAGTAGGAGTTCTTATAGCCAAATCTCTTTAGTTTCACATGTTCTGCCTTGCTCAAATGTGTCTCTTGCATAAATATAATTTCAGCTTTTTCCTTCTTGAATTTTCTTATTATTCTTTCCCTTTTAACAGGTGAGTTCAGACCATTCACGTTTAGTGTCATTATCTTAAGATTTTTACCCATATTCATGTTTTTCCATTTTTTTAACTTGTGCTCCTAGCCCCTTTAACAACAAAAATAACACATATTTATATAAAAACACATTAAAAAAACTCGACCTCCGTACTTTGGGCCTTTCTTCTGCCCACTGGTCCCTGTTGGTGGGTGGGGGGTTTGTCTTCACAGAGTGAAGGGCCCTCCCTAGACCTGTATTTACTATCAAAGTAATAGTCATAAGTCTAGAAATGTCCAACAAATATCACTTAAACCTCTCCTAGCCGTCTGTTTCTCTTTTACCTTGTCTTCTTGGCCTTCATTTCTTCTGTGCCTTTCTTAATCTTTGTTATGATCTAGGCTTTCAGTTGAAAGCCTTGTAGCTTGTCCTGGGCCCGCTGCTCTACGTCTCTCCCCCTTCTTCCGCCGTTCACTCGTCTCCACTCCGTCTGTCGTGGTGCGTTCAGGGCCGCCGCTGCTCCAGCCGTCTCCTTCGGCACGCTCACCTCAAGGCCCCGCTCCATCATATCCCGCGCTGCCTCTTCGGCCGTGTTGTAGGTTCTTGTGCCTTCCTCCCAATGAATCCTCATTTTCGTTAGCGGCGTTTGGAATCTAATTTTTTTCTCTTTCAGCGTTTTTTTAATATTGGCATATTTCTTCCGCTGCTGCACGATTTCTGTCGGGTAGTCATGGTCAAAAAATACCTGTTTGTCGCCGATTCGTATCTTTTTTTTCCATGCTTGCGTCAGGATTCTTTCCTTTATGTCATATTTCACAAAGTTTACCACAACTGACCTAGGTGGAGAGTTTGTTTTCGGGTTCTGTGCCGGTGTTCTGTGCGCCCGTTGAATCTGCAGATCCGTTTCTCCGGGTATTTCCAGTTCTTTTTTTAAGAACTGATCCATGAATTTTGTCATCGAGTTGCCTTCAATGCCCTCCGGAATTCCAAAGATGCGCATATTGCTTCGTCGGGATCTGCTCTCCAAGTCGTTTATTTTCTCCTGCATCCTCTGCGTTTGCGTCGTCAGGGTCTGTAGTTGTTCGTTTGCCTCGCTTTTCCAATCTTCTAGTTCCGAAATTCGGGTCTGCGCTTCTGTCATACACGCCCGCTGGGAGCGCAGCTCCTCCATGTTTTCCGTTAATTTACGCTCCATTTCTCTTCGGAGGTCCATGATTTCCTCCTTAATTTCTTTTTTCAGTTCCTCCTTAAGAGCCGCTAAATCCTGTTGTAGCTGTCGCTTGAATTCTCTCAACTCTTCACCCAAACTGGCGATGCCAGCGTTCATGTTGTCGAGTCTGGCGTCCTCCATTTTCTCTGCTGTGGACATCTCGTTTTTTTGGGCTTTGCGTACAGCGGTTTTTCCTGCGTTGTTGGAGAGGAATTCTTCAATTTTACCCTGTTTTTGTCCTTGTGCCCGGTTCCTTCGTGTTTTCATCCCTTGGTTTATTGATTCGTTTATGTCGAGTTGGCCATTTACCGATGATTTTTAATTCGGCTAGGGAGAGCTCTTTGTTTAAGTGTTATGTCTCTCCGCCATCTTCCCGGAAGTCCAAAGTGCGCACCTTTAATTGAAGACAGGTGACGTCATCTTCAGCACTCGCGACACGAAGCTCTACCTGCGCCATTCGTTCTACACAGTCACCCAATTCTTTTCTCATTCCTTCCAACGCTGCCATAATCCCATCAAATTTAGCGGAAAAGTCCGCTCTCATTGAACTAATGGCGTTAAGCACCGCACCTGTGCCGTTTCCCACATTCACCGCACCGCTGCTCGCTTCCTCCGCCATATATGGAGCTTCTTTATCTGCTGCGTCACAGACGTGAAAGTCCGTTAATTTAGACTGTTTCGGCGGCTCGCTTTTTCCTCTACCTGGTTTTCCAGCCTTAGGCTTCACCGACATATCCTCGTCCAAACGCTGGGATAGGTTCTGTCCCAAATGAGAGAGTTATTTGCCGTTTTTTCGTCTCCAGGAGCAGAGCAGAGCGAGACGTGTCCCCCTCACGTGGCCGCCATAACCGGAAGTCCCAATTAATCATTTTAATTTTAATTAAATTAAAATTAAAATGAGTCAGCTGCTTCAAGGAATGCTTCTTTTACCATCTCTCCGTCTTGGAAGGACTTATTGTTTTTAACGATGGCGTGACTCACCCGGAACAATGCTTCGGTGGCGGCTTTCGCTTTTGAAGTTTGTTGAGTGAAAAATGACTGCTGTCCGGACAACTGGGATTTTAGTTCCTCCACCTTTCTCTTTCTCAGCTGGTTTTTGGCAGAAAGTCGATGTCTTATTTTCCATGAACAGTCCGACTCATTTTGATAACCATATGTTTTAGCAAGGGTTTAAAATCTGAGGTAATTCGCTGACTAGCTTGTAAGTTTTGCTGCGCTTAGCGCCGTTGTTTATGCATGAGCGGTGACCTAAAGGTCAAAATTCAGTTGTCATCTGAATGGTTGCCCTGTATGTCAATCAAGTGACGGGATGTTTGATAGGCTGACAAATATTTTTTTTAATGTCACGCTGCGATCGACCAGTTTTTTTTTTTTCCAAACTTTATTGAGAACAAAATAAAGGTACAGAAACCAGTCAACAGTCATACAAACTGCGATCGACCAGTACTACCTCCGCGATCGACCAGTAGATCGCAATCAACGTAATGAGCACCCCTGCTCTTGACAATACTCCATAGATTCTCTATGGGGTTTAGGTCAGGAGAGTTTGCTGGCCAATCAAACACAGTGATGCCATGGTCATTTAACCAGGTTTTGATACTTTTGGCAGTGTGTGTGTGTGGGGGGGGGGGGGTTGCCAAGTCCTGCTGGAAAGTGAAATCAGCTTCTCCATAAAGCTTGTCAGCAGAGAGAAGCATGAAGGGCTCTAAAATTTCCTGGTAGACGACTGCGCTGACTTTGGTCTTGATAAAACACAGTGGACAAGCACCAGCTGATGACATGGTTCCTCAAATCATCACCGACTGTGGAAACGTCACACTAAACCTCAAGCAACTTAGATTCTGTGCCTCTCCACCCTTTCTCCAGACTCTGGGACTTTGATTTCCAAATGAAATGCAAAATTTACTTTTATCTGAACAGAGGTCATTGTCAGGGGTGGCCCTTGCGAGCCACCATAAGACACCACAAGTCACTGATGAGTTTGCAATGATGTTTATTAAGGATAAGGGATGACACAAAGTAACAAAGTAATGAGCCCCGAAGCGCTAAAACACACTACACTAGGAACAGAAGCTGTAAGGCTGATCAAGCACACTTACGATTCAAGGATTAGGATGAGGGACGATCGTAGACAAGGAATCAATAAGGCATACTGACGCCTGAGACGAGGAACACTCACTCGACGTCTAAACACAGGAACGTTTGACGAGGCTGCTGCATTGGGCTGCATTCAGCGTCCGCTTAAAAGCCGGTCCACTGATGAGCCACAAATGCAGCACAGCTGTTCGGCTTTGACAGCAGGAAGCTCCTGCGAGCGCTGTCACAATAAGAGCCTGGGGAGCCAGAAGGTAAACACTGCTGTCAAGCCTGAAGGAGATGATGTAAGGCCCGTGCGCGGACGAGATCGGCGCTCGGACCATGACAGTACTTCCCCCCCCCAAGGGCGAGCTCTGAACGACCAATGACACCCATGCCCCCCCCCCCCTCCCCAGGGTGGGCGGAAGGGGGAACAGGCCATGGGGGAGAGGACCAGCCATAGACCAAAAAAAAAAAGCCATGACGATAACAGGAGCGCACAGGCAGACAGAGAGAGAGAAAGGAAAAAAACAACACTCCCATGCACAAATTATTACCCAGGCAGAGCGTAAAGGAGACGATCACAGGGCAAAATAACAGAAAACAGGATATTCACAAATGTAAAAACCATGATTAAGGCAGACTGAGAAATAAAACAATTACAGGGCACGACAACAGAAAATACCATATCCCAAAGGCACAAAACACACCAACAGTTACAGGCAACGAATGGCCATTTAACAGAGGAAAAACAAACAAAAAACTCCCGCTAGGAAGGGGTGAGATACACAATATCATATACAAAACCCCCCGCACACCCCAAAAGGTTACAGAAACACCAAAAATGAAAACCAGGGATGACGGCAGTCCTAGTACCGCGGCATGAGAGCCGATAGTTCGGGGGGTCGCCCTGCATCTAGCGTCCACATCGCAGGCAGGGGGGAAAGGAACAGTTCGGGCGGCCTACTCCAGTCCCTTGTCCGGAAACACAGTTCTTCTGGTGGCCGGGCCAGGTCACTGAAGGGGCGGGAAAGTTTGTCGGGTGGCCGACCCAGAACGCTGAACCAGCAAAACAGCTCACCAGGCAGCTGACCCGCATCACACAGCCACCAGGACCGTAGGGGAGAAGTTGAAGACGGCCTCCCTGGAGAGGGGGAAGACGAGGGAGAGCCGGGCGGAGTATTAGGAACCCCAATGGCCCCCGGTGGAGATGAGCTGGGATGAAGATCCTGAGGGTGATGATGAGCCAGTCCAGTGTCAGGTGGCAGGGGATCTGCAGCTCCCTCACCGACCTTGAATTCTGCTGGTGCTGCACCCGCGATGGACCCCGATTGGGTCACGGCCGCACCCACGTCGGACCCTGATTGGGTCACGGCTGCACCTGCGTCGGACCCCGATTGGGTCGGCGCAGCTCCAGGACCGACCTCCAACCCCGAACCCGGAACCTCCAGCACAGCGATCAGCACCAGCTCCGCACCGGTGACCCTGGGAGAAGGCTCAGGAGAAAGGGAAGAACCGGGATCAGCATCACCGGTAGCGACAGAGCCCAGCGAGACGAGTTTTGGTCCAGCGGACGGCTGCCCCTGGCTCGTCTCTCCGAGAGACAGGCAAAAGTGCTCCACAATAGAGAGGAGAAAAACAAGGTAGAGCACTTGCCTGTACTCGGGTTCTGTCGCTGTCCAGGACTCCGACGATCTGGGCTCAGACGGAAGGAGATCGTCTTCCGGCTCCCACTCAGCTACGTCGGGCTCTGCAGCTGGCATGATGGTCTCCGCAGCCTGGGAACCCTCCGGCACTGACGTCCACGCCGACAACCCGCACAGCGTGGTGGCAAGGGACCCTCGACCCGCTGGATCGGACCGCTTATCTGTGGAGACCCGGGGACGCTTCGTTGTCGGTGCAGGCTCCACGCTGCAGTCCGCTCTCCCCCTCTGCCCATGACGTGGCTGCGGGGCTGGAACCAGGCTCTCCAGAGCCACAAGCCCCCTCCTCATCCCGCGACGTTGGCCTGGCGTCGAGGACCGCTCAGCAGAGGGAGACACAGAGGCAGCGGGTTTAATGATAGAAGCTACAGCAGGTGGTGGGAGCTCGGGGGACTGCGAACGCCGAACTCCACCCCCAGGAGTCAGACAAGGCAAATCACAATTATGAGGAGAAGAGTGAACTTTTACTTGCCTGTCTCCTGGAGGAAGGATGGTGCCTGCCGTAGAGGACGTTACTCCTCCCTTTCCCCGCCGGTTGGTGACAGAGGGCCCCCTGGAAGGACGAGGGGCCGCTCACGACAGACCACGAACGGGCTTCGCTGGGGCAGAACTCAGAACTCTCTCTGCAGCTGGAGGTGACATCAGAGAGGAGGGGACGACAGCCGAGACGATCCAGGCACGATGAGCTGAAGGGACAGCGGAGACAGGTGGCCCGGGGGGAGAGGCTGCTGGGATTCCCTCCTGACGTGACGCCGAAGGAGCAGCTGGCTGGGAGGCAGACGACCGGAACAGGATCCTCCGACGACCCGGAACAGGATCCGGACGGGGTTCTTGCTGAGGGTTATCTTGGCCGGGGCACCGACGTCTTCGATGACCCCCGGGTGCCGCGAACTCCTGGGGTGGATCGAGGACAGGAACGGGATCCCAAAGCGGGGAGCGGGGATGCCTTCTCCTCTGCTTCTCGCCGTAGTTCTCCTCTACCATACGGAGAATCTCGAAGTTGTGCAGTGATGTCGGCCCTCCTATTGTCGACTTCAGGATGGTCGGCGTAGTGAGGGAGATGATTAAGGACATCCTCAGCAAGGTCCAGGTACCGGTGTACGTCGCTGTGATAGTTGAGGAGAGAGGCAGTGATAAGCGTTTCGTCCACGTACTCCAAAGCCTCTGCCAGCCCGTAGTCCCAACTCCAAGCGTGGCCCCTCCGCGACGGCATACTATCAGCACGCAGTACCCAGACAGGAAAGAGCAAATGTCCACTTTATGCTAACTCACCGGGAATGGCGTCTCGGTTTGGCGCCTCCGTTTAGGCGTCTTGGCAGCAGCCTACTGTCAGGGGTGGCCCTCGTGAGCCACCATAAGACGCCACAAGTCACCGATAAGTTTGGAATGATGTTTATTAAGGATAAGGGATGACACAAAGTAACAAAGTAATGAGCCCTGAAGGGCTAAAACACACTACACTAGGAACAGAAGCTGTAAGGCGGATCAAGCACATTTACGATTCAAGGATTAGGATGAGGGACGATCGTAGACAAGGAATCAATAAGGCATACTGACGCCTGAGACGAGGAACGCTCGCTCGACGTCTAAACACAGGAATGCTTGACGAGGCTGCTGCATTCAGCGTCCGCTTAAAAGCCGGTCCACTGATGAGCCACAAATGCAGCACAGCTGTTCGGCTTTGACAGCAGGAAGCTCCTCCGAGTGCTGTCACAATAAGAGCCCGGGGAGCCAGAAGGTAAACACTGCTGTCAAGCCTGAAGGAGATGATGTATGGCCCGAGTGCGAACGAGATCGGCGCTCGGACCATGACAGTCATCTGCTGGTGTTCGTCCATTGTGTTTTATCAAGATCAAAGTCAGCGCCGTCGCCTACCAAGAAATTTTTAGAGCCCTTCATGCTTCCCTCTGCTGACAAGCTTTATGGAGAAGCTGATTTCACTTTCCAGCAGGACTTGGCACCCCCCCCCCCCCCCACACACACACACACTGCCAAAAGTATCAAAACCTGGTTTAATGACTGTCAGAATCTGGAAACTCAGAGTGATCGTATGTTGGTTCGTTACCTCAAATAAGATTCATGACACAAGTATATTCCTCATATGAGCTCTTTACTGCGCAGGAGTGCAACACTTCTAACAGCAAAATTCAGCACTCGCAATAAAAAACAATCAGGAAGTTTTTATACATAGTCAGTCACACAAACATCTGCTGGATACAATTCTCAGTCATAATATGAATTGGCCTTGGCTGAAAACAACATGGCCTTGCAGGTGTGCCCCAGACTCCAAGTTAATCATAGTCACAGCATTTCATAGGAAAACAAGATTAATTCTCCCTCACTCCCGGACCCCTTATCATATACATAGTCTGGTCTGGTGAGACACTTTGACTTCTAAACACATCTTAATGAAGGACACTCAGTAGGTCCACTTATTACCCAGAAACAATACAGTATGCTATAAACTCATAGAAGATGCATGCAGTATACATTTTAAATCACATAAAATGGTTATGCAATGATAATGATAATTATGTCAGTAATTATAAAATGATAAACAATTATAAAATGATTAAACATGTATGATAAACAATTTTCTGACATTTCCCTCCTGTTTTATCATTTTTATCACAGTTTTTATTTTAGGGATGCCTTTATTCATCAGAAACATGTAACTTCTCTCGATTTTCTACATGCCCATCATTTGCATCATATTCCAATTATACAGGAGATTACTCACAATCCTCACAGTCATCATCAGTTTTTGAAAGAGCTGCATATTGTCCTTTACACTCAAGTTTCAACATAGCAGTTTGCAACAGAAAAGTATGATGAGCAATGGCCTGTGTTATCATAGATCTCATGCAGGGGATAACACACATGAAGAGCACACTGAATAAGATCAATATCACAATCAGTGGGGTTAACCACTTCAGAAGAATCTGCCACCAAGCTCCAATTTGAAACCAGTCCCAGGGACTCCAACCCTTATCTTCATCTGAAGTGTGTTGTAAGTGTAAAATGTCATTCAAATGGCTAATAACGTGAGAGAGATTCTGATTCAAATCCGGGATGTATGTGCAGCACTCCTGACCAATAATGTGACACACCCCTCCTTGTGCAGCTAATGTTACATCTAAAGCCATTCTATTTTGCAATGTCATCATCCTTGAGAATTTCTGTTCCTCAGTTAAAGCTGTGAAACCTTGTTCTGTTAATACAGTTAGATTTTCCATTGTCCATGCTAATGCATTTATGTGATATGTAGCCAGGTAACTGCCATACATTGGAAAAAGAGTACTCATTACAATTTTGAAATCACTAATCCTCTGTTTCTCAGACAGCCTACCTATTAGTTGTTGCATATCTGGGGTTGTACTTCTTCGTGCCCTAGTGTGAATTTCAGTTTGATCAGGATGGTAATAATGGGAGTATGATGTTTTCATTCTGTGTGTCAGGTTTGAACTTATGCTAATGTGTGGGATCAAAATAGCCATGTAGCATCTACCACACCACCCTGGAGGAAGTAATGAATAAACATTAGATCCACAAACCCACACATGGTTCTGTAAACATCCGTACCCATCATCATTTGGCCACATAACGTTAGGGTTATCACTACATTTACCAGTACAACTCTTGCTTTTTAAGGTGAAATTTACAGCTGCAAGATAAGGGAGATGAAATGCATTTCTACAAACAGAATCATGGTATCTTACTCCACAGGTCGCCTCCTTTACATCATTACACCTTGGTGAAAAACCAAGATTGAAATTATTTTCATTACAAGCTTTATTAAAACAGATTGGTGAAGTAAACAGCGTAGGATTTACCTTCATCAAGGGCTTCCTAACAGCAAGCAAAGACTTTCCAATTCCAATAGTATTGAATATTCTTAACTTAGACCCTGTGTAATCAGTAACAGTGACATTCAGTTTATTCAGGTACCCTTTAGACAAATTCCTTACCAACCAATGTCTAACACCATTACTTGAATTAAGCAGATTGAGACGTGAGGTCATCGCTATTGTCACTCCGGCTGTCTCCTCTTCGCTCAGTGGCACAAGGATCATGGGGATTGCAGTCTTGTGTGAATGGGGTAGCAATGAACACACATAGCAAGAAGCGTTGATTCCCACTCCTCTCACTGAAACCACCGTTGTTTGGTACCACAGGTTGTGCGTATAGTCCACGTATTGTCCATTGTCCATGTTTTGCGGGCTCCTTGTCCTGGAATCTGAAATGGTCCCCCACCCCACAGTCATGAAAAGTATGGAACACAGAGTCATCAGTACCTTTGGTGCCATGCCTCCACCTGAGAGAGTACCCCTCCGGGCCCCTATCTTCACCAGGTTTGAGACGGCTTTGCCCTTAAAAGGACAAGCCCCCTTTGTAACTGGACTTACTCAGGGAAAAAAGTCAGCTCACTTACAGGCACCCATAGTCTCTTAACATGTGAAAGGTGAATCCAAGATGGTCGTTCGGCAATACGTATGGCAGTGGGGGTAATTAACAACACCTGAAATGGTCCGAGCCACCTTACGGAATCCCAGTGCAGTCGATGGTGGTTCTTTATGAAGACATAATCTCCAGGTTGCAACGGGTTATCCACTTCCTCCTGTGGAGCAGAAAGAGCCCGAACAGAATCAACATATTCTCTCTTTTTCGAACATTCTCTAAGATGTACACCAAGATCAGTGTATTTGTAAGGTGTGGTTAGTGGTGAGAGGACAGGCAATACATAAGGATGGTGAAAGGCACATTCAAAAGGTGACAATCCTGTCTTTGAGTCTGGTATAGGGTTAATCATTAGTTTGATGGTACCATTTTTTTTTCTCACCGAAATGTCATATGCTGTAGCAATTTTTCTTCATTTTCCCTCCAAGTCATTAGTCTGCATTAATAGAAGAAAACAAAGATAATCTCAGGTTGTTTTTTTTTTTTTTATTTTTTCAGCACTGTAGCTAGGCTGTCAGTTCTGCAAGTATGGGGGTGCAAATATGGGAGGTGCAAGTATGGGGGTTCCCCCTATAGCTCAAAGTGCAATGAGGTGTTATGAAATAGCGCATATGTAAATAAAGTTGAATTGAATTCATTATCAATCATTTATTGATAATTTTTATGCATTATCTATTTTTCTGAGGGTTACTAATTATTTGCTAATTAATTTCTTTGATACCCCCTGTTTTGATACATGAAGACACACATGCAGCAAAGTTACAGGGTATTTGCTTGATTCTTTTACTAAAGGAAGTGTGCTACCGTTTTTAATTTAGATGAAAATGTGTGGGTAGCCCATTTCCTTCAAAAATAAGAGTTCAATAATCATAGCCTTTTTTGTGACTTTTCTTGAACTAGCTTACAGATTCCATTTAAGAGAAACAAATAACTATCTGTGCATTTTTGATATGCTTCAGCATTGATGAATAAGATCAGTTTGTCCAGTTGAATACAGATGGGTTGAATTTGAATAAATGAATAAAGATTGCATCACACTCTTTCAGTCAATGGAAAGGTGGACCTTTTGCCTAATTAGAATTTGATTTAAATTTTTACCAGGAATACCTCATTTCATATATTCCTCGGTAAATTATGGGGTGAATGTAGTTTACCCCAGCCCAGTTTGGCCACTGCCGAATCAGGAAAAACACATTCCTCCTTACTGTCACATTTCTGAAATATGATGTTACCACACCATTTGTGGTGAGTAATATCAATATAAAATCATATAAACATTACATTTGTAAAGTCGAAGTCATTTGAATCAGTACACCTTATGTTATCTACAATGTCATACAAAGTCATACTTGGCTTCAAAAAATGTTTATCAACTTAAGGATCCTTTCTCCACGATCTTTGTCTGATAATCCATAGCCCCTGGCAAATCATATATGTCACACGTCAGTCCTGCACTGTCATGTTTCAGTCAAAGGAAAAAAAGGTCAGTAATGCGTCAAAATTGCGTTTAAAAATATGTAAACAGTTTATCACATACGCAACATTAATCAAGACCCCACAAAGTTGGATTGAAAAGATAAAAAACCCAAACCTTGTAAAAATACCCATATTTAGACCACTTTTTCCACACAGATCAACCACACACATACAGAGGATTGTTTTTATTTCCACAAGGTCGAAACAGCTCCTTCCATTCTCTCAACTCTGCCATAACACAAAACTAGTCAACTCCTTCTGCTCAAGGCCACTATTTTCAGATACCTATAATTTCAAACATTTCTCAGAAGGATAACAATTAGACAATCAATCCTTTTATACCAAAAATTACAACAGTTTAAAAACCTGCTCCTTCCGCCTTTGCAGAGAACTCAGAACTCTCATCCCTTTTCCTCACACTGGAGCCATTTACAGAAACAAAAACAACCCAAACTGCAGCTGCCTCTGTCTAAGGCTCACACACACAAAAATAAAATAACTTTCTCATTGTCCGTTTTAGTGTTATCCGGTTCTGTTGCCACTTAACCCGACCGTCTTTAGATCTTATAGTCTACTATCAATATCTTATAACATAGAGTAAAGTTATTATTATAATTTTATTTACTTCCTCCTTTTCCCAACCTCTTGGGCTTCTTTTAATAACTTGCTGTATGGACCCTCCTTAGGATCGCAGCATTGTTAAGCTGGGGGAGGATTATCTTTTTCATTTAATAATGGTTAAATGCTCGGTTGGTTTTGATATTTATCTTATTGTTTTTATCTTTATTTTAGTTGTAAGTTTTACTGTCGACACCAAGGCTGTGCATTCATCCACATCCAGTGTGGGTTTGAAAGAATAGTCTTTTTCCCCTTTGTTTACATATTTTTCAGGATCCTTTATCTGGTCTTTTCTTTTAACCGGTCATTATAATTTTTACTGTTCAACGCGCTGTCTGTTCTCTTTTCTGCTGTTTAGTTTTTTGCTTATTCTCTTTCTTCCCCACACAGTTACCCATTTTTCCCTTTTTTGCTGTTTTTATTATTTTTTAAACCCTTAGTAATTCCACAGGAATTAAAATACTTTACCAGGAAAAGTGTGAAGCGCCGTCACACTACCATTACATCATAACCGCGACCTGATATTCTATTTTTAGTTCCAAACTTGGGAATCTCAACCCAACCTTATTTCTAGTTCCAAACTCGGGGATTTCAACCCAAAACCTTACTTTTGTCCCTGACCGGGGATTTCAACCCAAACTTTTACCTTGTTGCAACTACTTCCGCACACTTTATTTACTTTATTTACTTTTCGCGTTAGTCACTCGTAGTTGGATTTGGAGAGTCTTGTAACATATTTAAGAACACATTCTATTTTACATTACTCACTCAAGGCTGGATTTTAGAGAGTCTTCTAAACGCACATATAGTAAATAATAAAAAAGACGTCACTTACTTTTCTTTCTTTTAATCGAGGAGGATGAGCTTCACTAGACGACGTCTAGAGTCCTGCGCCGTCCAGATTTCCTCAATGGGGAGTCCAATACTGACTGTATGCAGTCAGACCATGCGCATGGATTTCCAACCTGGAGAGCGCGTCGCCTCTATCCGTCGTCCAGATATTGCCCACCTGGGTCACGGCACCAAGTATGTCAGAATCTGGAAACTCAGAGTGATCGTATGTTGGTTCGTTACCTCAAATAAGATTCATGACACAAGTATATTCCTCATGTGAGCTCTTTACTGCACAGGAGTGCAACACTTCTAACAGCAAAATTCAGCACTCGCAATAAAAAAACAATCAGGAAGTTTTTATACATAGTCAGTCACACAAACATCTGCTGGATACAGTTCTCAGTCATAATATGAATTGGCCTGGGCTGAAAACAACATGGCCTTGCAGGTGTGCCCCAGACTCCAAGTTAATCATAGTCACAGCATTTCATAGGAAAACAAGATTAATTCTCCTTCACTCCCAGACCCCTTATCATATACATAGTCTGGTCTGGTGAGACACTTTGACTTCTAAACACATCTTAATGAAGGACACTCAGTAGGTCCACTTATTACCCAGAAACAATACAGTATGCTATAAACTCATAGAAGATGCATGCAGTATACATTTTAAATCACATAAAATGGTTATGCAATGATAATGATAATGATGTCAGTAATTATAAAATGATAAACAATTATAAAATGATTAAACATGTATGATAAACAATTTTCTGACAATGACCATGGTATCACTGTGTTTGATTAGCCAGCAAATTCTCCTGACCTAAACCCCATAGAGAATCTAAGGAGTATTGTCAAGAGGAAGATGAGAGACACCAGACCCAACAATACAGATGAGCTGAAGGTCACTATCAAAGCAACCTGGACCTCCAGAACACCTCAGCAGTGCCACAGGCTGATCACCTCCATGCCACACCACATTGATACAGTAATTAATCCAAAATTTGCCCTGACCAAGTATTGAGTGTGTACATGGACATACTTTTCAGTCGGCCAACATTTTTATTAAAAAACTATTTTTTAAAATTAATTTTATGTAATACTCAAATTTTTTGAGAAACTGAATTTGGGGTTTTCATGGGCTGTAAGCTATAATCATCAAAATTAAAATAAATAAACACTTGAAATATATCACTGTGTAATGAATCTATATAATATATGGGTTTCACTTTCTGAAATGAGTGACAAAAAATATTTAACTTTTTCATGATATTCTAATTTTTTGAGATGTACCTGTAAATAGTATATAATTTGTGCGTGTCCACTCCGGTGACCCTGCCCCCTGAAAAAAGTTCAGGCTCAGGAAATTTTTTTGCTTTAACCCCTGCACATGCTGTGTAAATGTTTTACTGTAGACCAGCAAATCGTCTCAATATTGAATGCAAATTTTGTTCCCAAGACCCTCCAGACTCTCTTCCATACTACACTGAAAAGCAGAAGGCGTATTTGTGAGACCAAATGGAATTCTGTTCCATTCATACAGCTCCCACAGAGTTAGGAAAGCTGTGAATTTCTTAGCGTCTTCACTGATGCTACCTTGATGGTAGGCTTTGCCTTTGTCTAGCACACTAAACCACGTTTCCCTGAAGCCCATCAAGAATCTTCTGAATGTGTGGGATGGGGTGCCTATCTGGGATTGACTTTTTATTAAGACCCCTGTAATCACACAGTTTTAATCATCACAGTTTTAAACTTCCATCTTTTTTTTCTCACGCAAACCACTACTGAAAAATAAGAGGTGGATTTGCATATGAATCCCTTATTCAGTAGATCTTGAATGTGGTTCTTTATAGGGCTGGGAACGATCCATAATTTCCAGAATCAATTTGATTCCGATTTTTGAGATTCTGAATCGATTCGATTTGATCCGATCCCGATTGGATCTGGGAAATTACCATTTTAATAGCCATTTTACTTGCCAGGAAAAAAAATCTTTCAAGACCTAATGCTGCAAATTTTACTAACAATACTCTAACTTGGTTAATACATAAATTATCACATATAGAATTAACCCAAAATCAGTTACAATAATGCAGCACTTTTTATTATTTAACTTATGATTTCACAAAGTGCTAACAAGTGCTTTCTTTCGTCCAAAGGGTGTGTCGTGTCAAGTTAGCAACCCAGAGTAAGTAAGCAAATTCAATGCATGAAGCATGTATACATAATCTCACTGTATTTCAGTCCCTCCAGGATTTCTTTGGCTGTTTTTGTGATTGTTGTCCCCCAAAAAGCCTGAATTTGTAGGCACTTTCCTAAAAAGTTTTTTAGAAGTTTTTTGCACTAAAAGTTGTGTGAGGAGGTACAGATTTGAAAGCAGCTGCTTTTTCCATAGATTACAGTGATGTTGTTCTATGTAACGCCACAAGAAAAGCACAGGATTGCCAAAAAATTCCTGTTAAATAATGATGTATGTAGAATTAAATGCTCAGTAAAATTGTCAAAAAATGACCAACATTGTATTCTTGTTGAGAACTTAAATTAATAAAAGAATTAGTCATTACAACAACTAAATTGCATTGAATGCATATTGGAGTATGGAGAAAATTATGGCAGCACCTTCTTGAATCTTGAATTTACAAACTAAGACCCTGAAAAATTTGAGGTCTTCTTCTGTGGTGAAATCCACAATGAAGCAGGGACGGCTCCTCCACTGACGACCTCTTTCCTTCAGAAGGTCTCAGTGCAGGATGGACCTTGGAGTGGAAATCCAGTCCTCACAGATGTGAAGGGGAGATGAAAAGAATAGATTTCACAGTAAAATTAATAATTCTGTTTTTCAATTCCCACACCACAGTAGGGATTAATAATTTAGATTATTTTATTTTTTGTTGTTTATATTTTAACTACAAATTAACTTTCAATTTTTGAAAAGGGTTTCAATTAATTGCCTTGGAAGATTTGTTCATTTCAGTTAAGTTCTACTGAGTAAAAATGGCTCATGTTGCAGCCTTTATTAATTCTGCCATTTTCATTTTATTGTGATTCATTATTATCTTCAGATCGCTCACTTAAGTGCTAGAAGTCCATAATCTCATAAAATATACCTTTATTCTGCATTTGTTCACAGCGCTGAACCAACAGTTAACTCTTTGTCAGTAGTTTGTAAAAGAAACCACCATCATGCCGGATAAATTATTAATTTACGACACAAATGTTGAAACCAACAAATGATATTTTACTTACAATTTCAGCAGCTCCAAGTCTCCCTCTCTGTTCACGGGTTTCAGCCAGTCTCCATGCGTTTTCAGTTTATCAATCGTCGACTTTATGTTCCAATACAGCTCTGTAGCGACAAGTACAAAACCGTACCTCCTCACATGTAAACATGGAAGTAAAAACGTGCGCACACGTGGCAGGGAACTCCTGCCGCATGAGAACCGTTTAACACCACAGAAGAAGAACTAGCATATCTGTTAACTTGTTAGCTATTAGCGCCATTAGCGCTCCGGGTGTTTCTGGTTCTTGGCCGCGGTTCCTGGCTCACTGACCCGGTTTCAACCCGATCAGACTCAGTTGACATTCACAGATGTAAAAGCATGATATTAAAAGATCGATCCTCGGATTTTGTGGATCGATATCGGCTCAGTCAAACGTGGATCGATCTATATCATTGTATTGATCTTTTGAACCCACCCCTAGTTCTTTACCTCATCATACAATGGTCGGGGTATGGCATTATAAATTTTGGCTACAGGGACATCATCACTAAGCTTAAGCCTTATTCATGCTGCATTTCCCCTCTCGTCCACTTTGGTCCGTGTGTGCTTTGGACAAGTCCAGCACGCATGCGGCGCTGTACATGCTCAATTTTTTCATCTACCCAGGCCAAGCGGTTGACGCATGCACATAACCATGTAGTTTCACTCCCGCCCTATAGGTAGCGCCAATGCGCTGACACACCAGGATTTTTACCAACGAAGTAGCACTGCTTGCTTTCTGCTGCTTGACTTCCTGGTTTTCATTCCTTTTCCATGAAGATACTGCTGCTTCTGCTGAAGTATGTATGTATGATTCATGTATGTTTATTCTCGTCTTCCACTTCCTTGTTGTCTTTCTTCGTCTACTTTGTCTTGGTATGCTACGTTGATATCACCACCTCGTGAATGGGATGTTCAGTCTTGTGCATGCGCTTTTCAACGCGTTCAGGTCGTGGGCAGGCACAAAATTTGGGCTGCATGCAGTCGTCCATGGTCGAGCACTGTGGACACTAGCGGAGTGGAGACAATGACGTAAATTTCATCACACAAGGTTTCCGGTTACATGTACGCGGACAGCAAAGGTGCAGCATGAATCCAGCTTTAATGTCCATTTTTAAATTTTCGATGTAGCCCACTTCGTCTTTATGCCTGGCAAATGTACTCGACTCATCCTGGATTATCAGCTTAACCACTACTTGTTGCTCACTGGTTAAATGACCAAGGTAAAGGACTTCCTGGAAGATGGCGTCATGAGCGGCTGTGCAGTTAAGAGCTCGTATCAGTCTTTATATTCAAACGCCATTTAGAGTTATATAGATAAAATATTATAGAAATGAGTGGCGGAAATATACGCAGAGGCCGTAAAAGCACTAAGACAGGGGTGTCCAACCATGTGCCATGGAGAGCCAAGACCCTGCAGGTTTTACCTCCAACCAGTGTCTTCAACAGCAGATTTCTGTGAACTTCTTCCCACTGATTGCTGATAAGTGAAAACACCTGCTGAAGAGACTGGGTAGAAGAGAAAACCTGCAGGGTCTTGGCTCTCCATGGCACATGGTTGGACACCCCTGCACTAAGAAGTCACCTATAAAACAACTTGAAGAAGAAGGAGCCACCGAGCACAGCGAAAGTGATTCTGAAGATACCACAGCGGGGAAAATGGACCACGACCACACCGAGGCCCTACAGGCGGGATTAGCCAGCATTAGGCAAAGATATAAAAGAGCTGCAACAAAATCTTCATGAGGAATTGACATATTTTAAAGACGAAATAAAGAAGGAAGTGATACAAGAAATTACATCCCTCAGACAAGATATGGACCATAAATTCACAGAATGCAACAAAGAAGTACAGGATCAAAAGGCGAGTATAACCGAGGCCCAGGGTTGCATATCTGAGCTGGAAGAGTGGAACACGGAGGCTAATGAGATGCTGCTAAAGATGCTAAAGCAGACAAGCTACATGCAAGATAAAATGGTAGACCTTGAAGCGAGGTCTCGGAGAAATAACGTTCGCATCTTCGGCCTACTGGAAAAAACTGAGGGAAGCTCCATGAAGAACTACCTGGAACAGTTATTAAAAAGAGAGCTGGAGATCTCCGGGGATTTCAGTCTGCAGATCCAACACGCTCACAGAACCCCACCGCAGGAACCGAGGGCAGGTGCTCAACCAAGGGCAATAGTGGTTCATTTTCAGACATTCAAAATCAAGGACATGGTGCTAAAAAAAAAGCGTGGCAGAAGAAAATTAAAGTGGGCGATGCACGCATTCAGTTTGACCATGATTATCCTGCTGAAATTGTACAGAAATGCAGAGCATATCGTGACATAAAGAAGACACTAAAAGACAGGAACATACGCTTCCAAACTCCATACACGAAAATACAAATTTATTGGAGTGATGGAGTAAAGAGTTACAACGACGCTGAGCACGGGACGTAAGAGCGAGGGGACTCCAACTGGACATGCCGAACAACACAGACGGCAGCAATGAGGGAGAGAACTGTGGAGCGTCAGGGTGGCAACGAGTGAGAGGCGGAGAGACGAAGAGAGGCGGCGGGACAGCTGTGTCCCTGAGCCGGGATACAGTGCACCGAGTGAAGGAGAAACTGCATGAATTTCAAAGGAAATAGCAACGAGGAAGACGGAGAACTTCAGGGGTTAAATAACGAACTACAATGGTAAGACTCATGTGTGTAAAAGTTGGAGATGAAGAATCGAATCTCCAAATGGGGTAAAAGAACAGCGTTCTCACCCACTGAGATATAGACTCAACTCTACTCATAAAAAACAAGGGAATAAAAAATTTTTTTTTTTGAATATATAATAATCCATCCATCCATCCATCCATCTTCTACCGCTTTTCCGGAGGTCCGGGTCGCGGATGCAGCAGTTCAAGCAGAGAAGCCCAGACTTCCCTCTCCCCAGCCACCTGCTCCAGCTCTTCAAAGGGGATACCAAGGCGTTCCCAGACCAGCTGGGAGACATAGTCTCTCCACCGAGTCCTGGGTCTGCCCCGGGGTCTCCTCCCAGTGGGACGTGCCTGAAACACCTCAAGTGGGCGGCGTCCAGGAGGCATCCTAATCAGATGCCCATACCACCTCAACTGACTCCTTTCAATGTGGAGGAGCAGCGGTTCTACTCTGAACCTCTCCCGGATGACTGAGCTCCTCACCCTATCTCTGAGGGTGAGTCCAGCAATCCTACGGAGAAAGCTCATTTCAGCTGCTTGTATCCGCGATCTCATTCTTTCGGTCATTACCCAAAGCTCGTGACCATAGGTGAGAGTAGGAACGTAGATTGACTGGTAAATCGACAGCTTTGCCTTAGAGCTAAGCTCCCTCTTCACCACAACAGACCGGTACAACGTCCGCATCACTGCAGATGCTGCTCCAATCCGTCTGTCGATCTCTCGCTCCATTCTCCCCTCACTCGTGAACAAGACCCCAAGATACTTAAACTCCTCCACTTGGGGCAGGAGCCTGTCCCCAACCCGGAGAGGACAATCCACCTTTTTCCGGCTGAGGACCATGGACTCGGACTTGGAGGTGCTGATTCTCATCCCAGCCGCTTCACTCTCAGCGGCAAACCGTCCCAGCAAGACCTGTAGGTCATTGCTGGATGAAGCCAACAGGACAACATCATCTGCAAACAACAGAGATGAGATCCTGTGGTCACCAAGCATGACACCCTCCATTCCCTGGCTGCGCCTAGAAATCCTGTCCATAAAAATTATGAACAGGATCGGTGACAAAGGGCAGCCCTGGCGGAGTCCAACTGTCACTGGGAATGACTCCAAGTGTTGGCAATACGAACCAAACTCTCACAACGGTCGTACAGAGACCGAATAGCTCGTAACAACAAGCCCGATATCCCATACTCCCGAAGCACCCCCCACAAAAATCCACGAGGGACGCGGTCAAATGCCTTCTCCAAGTCCACAAAACACATGTAAACTGGTTGGGCAAACTCCCACAAACCCTTGAGAATTCTCGAGAGGGTAAAGAGCTGGTCCGATGTGCCACGGCCAGGACGAAAACCACATTGCTCCTCCTGAATCCGAGGTTCGACCAACGGCCGGACTCTCCTCTTCAGTACCAGTACTGGTACTGGTACTGGAGAATATATAATAAGAGTTTGTAATATTGTATGGCCTTATGCTTATCCTTTTTTTTTCTTCTTAATTCATAAATAGACTGAGAGTTCATATGTAAATGTTGGACTTAATTAGACCGAGGGGAGATCCATCGGTAGAATGTTTTCTCAGTCTAGGGATGGGCCCTTATTGAAGAAGAGGATTTCCTATCCACCTACCAACAGGGACACGGGGGGAAACCGAGAGACCCCCAGGTGGAAGCTACTTTTGGTTTATGTTCTTACTGTGATGTTCAAATATGTGCATAGTTCTGGTTCAAACTGCTCGGGGAAGCATATGAAAACAGGGTTTAAGTGCTATGATAAAAAAATAGTCTTAAGATTATATCGCTAAATGTAAATGGTCTAAATACACCTGTAAAGAGAGCAAAAGTCTTAACAAAAGTGAAGAAAGAAAAGGTGGAAATTACATTTCTACAAGAGACTCATTTATCTCCAAAAGAACATGAAAAATTTAATTTAATTTAATTTAATTTAAATTTAATTTAGGATTTAGAAACTCATTTTACAGCTCATGCAAACAGGGACATAAGAGGAGTCCTGATATTAATCTCAAATACAACTAAGTTTGAATTTGGAAAAGAAATCAGGGATAAAGAGGGACGATATGTACTGGTGAAAGGGAAACTGGAAAATGAACTTGTCACCCTGGTAAATGTCTACGCTCCTCCTGAAAGTGATAAACATTTTTTTAAAGTTCTCTTTGATAATATTGCAACAGAAACAGAGGGAATTCTAATTTGTGGAGGTGATTTTAACATAATTATGAATCATACCCTGGATACAACAAGTTTAAAGAGAAACAAAAAACATTTGACAAAATTTTTAAAACTGCAACTAGAAGAGATGGGTATGATTGATATTTGGAGGAGTCTCAATCCATATGAAAAAGATTATACTCACTACTCGGCTACCCACAAGGTCCACTCAAGGATAGATCACTTCTTTATAAATATAGGTGATAGGTATAGGGTAGATGAATGCAAAATAGGAGGAGCTGATATTTCAGACCATAATGCTGTATATTTAAAAATTCAGATAAATGCCCGAAAGAGACAAACATGTTGGAGACTCAATGTGGGAACACTGAACAACAAAGAATTGGTAGAGGATATAAAAATAGAAATTAAACAATATATCGAAGAAAACAATAATGGAGAAGTGGATCCAGCCATACTGTGGGATGCTTTGAAGGTGGTTGTTCGAGGAAAATTAATAGCAAAAACGGCATTATTGAAAAGAGTAAGATTGGAAACCTATAAGAAATACTCAGAGAAGTTAAAGGAATATGAGAAGAAATATCAAGACACAAATGATCAGGAGACATTTCAACAAATCAAGGAAACCAAAAAGAAAATAGATGATAATACTACTGAATGAAATTGAGAAAAGTGTGGGGAGCGTGAAATGAAGAAGCTGAATAGTTTCATAATTCAGATTTTATTCTTGAAGTCACATCCCCATCAAATCTCTCAGAAAACATAAGAGACTGAACACAGTCAGGACCTCTCTATTTATACCAGTGACAACAAAGACTTAATCACACATCCTTGTTACATCCCCCTCTTGCCTCTAACCCCCCTCCGTGTCCTCCAGTCTCCCACCTGGCCCCAGGGGGTCAGGAAGTCCTTTCAGGCCTCTGCCGCCGCGTCTCCATGTCCAGGTGTTGTCCGCAGGCGGTCCAGGCCCATTGTCCTCTTCTAGGGCGTGAGGTCAGCCACGTATGTAATCTCAAACGTGTCTTTGCGCTTACACACATGCAGGTATAAATATATAAGCCACAGCCTCCCCCAAACGCCAAAGAATGGACCATACATTTGGGTTTCCAAAAAAAAAGAAAAAAAATTATACCGGATGGCATGAATGGCATAGCTATACTACATGCTCACATTAAAAAGAAAATTCAGGAACCACATCAACAGCACAGCCTACACAGCATGATCACATTAACATCTCAGTGATAACTCTCACAGCATAGTCTATACAACCTGATCAAAAATTTCAGTGATAACACCAACAGCATAGCTTATACCACATGATTCCATCAAACATCAGTCTGTACGTCGTCTGGGTTTCAACCGTCTTCCGAATCTGCTGTACGCAGGTTTCGCCGTCTCAGCGGCGCTGTTCTGCAAGGAATCTGCAGTCTGAGGAAGTGAATGGTTATTTGACCCCTGCGGGGGGGCCGAGACATGGTCCCTGGGGAGTCTACCACGCCGAGGTGCTCTCGCCACCCGTACAGACTCATCGTTCATCACAAAAGCAGGCTTAAGTCTGTCAATACTGATTGTCTCTTTCCTGTCTCCTAAATCTAGCACAAACTGCTTATCACCAGTTTCCAGCAGTCTAAACGGTCCATCATATGGTGGCCGGAGGGTCGGTTTTAAAGCATCATGTCTAACAAAAACGAACTTGGCATTCTTTAAAGCCTGGTTAACAAAAACCCGCGGAAAAGTGTGATGAACGGGGCCCGGGAGCATGTCTGCTTCCGCGCCGCTTAGTGGCCTCAGAGCTGGGAGGCGCTCCGGCCCTGGATGCTCTGGTAAGAACTCACCGGGCAGCCTGAGGGGTTGTGCAAACACTAACTCTGCTGGGGAGGCGTTCAGATCCTCCTTGGGCGCAGAACGCAACCCCAATAAGACCCATGGTAGTTTGTTTACCCAATCTCCATCCGTAAGCGACGCTCTGAGGGCTGCTTTCAATGACCTATGAAAACGCTCGCATAAACCATTAGCCTGGGGGTGATACGCGGTAGTGCGATGGATTGTTGTCCCCAAGCTGCTGGCCATTGCCGACCAAAGCTCGGAGACAAACTGAGGTCCCCTGTCTGACGTAATGTCCGACAGAACCCCAAAACGCGCTACCCAGGCCGTTAAAAAAACTCGAGCCACCTCTGCAGCCGTGGTTGAAGTTAGAGGAACCACTTCCGGCCAACGTGTGGTTCGGTCCACCATTGTCAAAAGATTTGTGAACCCCTGCGACGACGGTAGGGGGCCCACGAGGTCGACATGCACGTGGTCGAACCTCCTGGCCGGGATTTGGAACGGTTCTAACGGAGCTTTTGTGTGTTTATGGATTTTGGCCCGCTGGCAGGCCGTGCAGGTTTTTGCCCATTCTTTCACGTGCTTGCGCAGGCTCGGCCAAACAAACTTCTCTGCCACCATTTTCACAGACGCGCGCACTCCCGGGTGCACGAGAGAGTGAACCGAGTCAAAAATGCGGCGGCGCCATGCGGCCGGGACTACCGGGCGTGGACACCCCGTGGATACGTCGCAGATTAAGGAGGGCATACCGGTTTGCAAACACCTGCTCTCCAGCCTTAACCCTGTTGGTCCAGACTGGAGCGTGCGCATGTCCGCATCTGTACTCTGCTCTGCCGCCATAGCTGCGTAATCGATCCCCACGTGAACTGGGGCCGCGCGCGCTCCTGCGCTGTCATTTTGTCCTGCGGCCGCGGGAGCATGTACCCCACCCGCACGCACCGGTGCTGTGAACGCGCGGGAGAGGCAGTCTGCCACTACGTTGAGTTTACCCGCTACGTGTTGAATATCAGTGATAAACTCCGAAATCGCGGCCAGTTGCCTCTGCTGCCGACCTGACCAAGGCTCTGAAACTTTAGACATTGCAAAAGTGAGTGGTTTATGGTCGACAAACGCAGTGAAACGCCGACCTTCCAGCCAGAACTGGAAATGGTGGGTGGCCAAATGGAGCGCTAACAGCTCTCTGTCAAAAGTGCTGTATTTGCGCTCAGTATCATTTAAGGATTTGCTAAAAAACGCCAGTGGTTGCCAGACCCCGGCGACGTGCTGTTCCACGACCGCCCCTATGGCGACATCTGATGCGTCGGTAGTAAGGGCTATGCGGGCTGAAGGGTCTGGATGAGCGAGCAGCGTAGCATCAGCCAGGGCTTTTTTTACCTCCGCGAATGCGCGCTCCCGCTCCGGGGACCACTCGACCGGATTGGAGGGTTTTTGTTTTTTGAGCGCGGCGTATAATGGTTGCATGAGCTGCGCTGCGCGGGGTAGAAAACGGTTATAAAAATTTACCATCCCCAAAAACTCCTGTAATGATTTGACCGTTTGTGGGCGGGGAAAATCTGCCACTGCGTGCACCTTGTCCTGTAACAGGATCGCCCCTTCTGGGGAGACTCGGTGCCCCAAAAAATCGATCTGCCCCACGCCAAACTGGCACTTGGCTGGATTAATTATTAACCCATGCTCCCCCAACCTCCGAAAAACGGTATTGAGGTGTTTTTCGTGTTCCTCCTCTGAAGAACTAGCGACTAAAATGTCGTCCAGGTAGACAAACACGAAGTGTAGGTCTCGCAGCACAGCATCCATCATGCGCTGGAATGTTTGTGCGGCGCCTTTGAGGCCAAAAGGCATGCGCAAAAATTCAAAAAGTCCGAAAGGGGTTATTACCGCTGTTTTAGGGATATCTTCGGGCCGGACAGGCACCTGATGGTAACCGCGGACCAGGCCTATTTTAGAAAAAATGCGCGCCCCCGCCAGATGCACCGAGAAATCTTGAATGTGCGGAATTGGGTAGCGGTCATGCGCCGTGGCGTTATTTAGCCTGTGGTAGTCGCCGCAAGGTCTCCAGGAGCCGTCAGCTTTAGGGACCATATGTAGTGGCGAAGCCCATGGGCTGTTCGAACGGCGAATAATGCCCAGCTTTTCCAGGCTGGCGAACTCTTCGCGCGCAATGGAGAGTTTAGCCGCATCTAAACGCCGAGCTTTAGCGAAGATGGGGGGGCCCACTGTAGTGATAAAATGCTCCACCCCGTGTTTTGCAACTGTTGCAGAAAAAGTAGGAATGGTGAGCGCTGGGAACCGGGTGAGGAGTGTGTTAAACTTACCCCCTGCTGTGGCGACGTTGGTCTGCACTGGTGGCGGTGACACTCGAACTGCACAGGGGATAGAATCAAAAGACAGTGCATTTACTAAGCGTCTGTTGGCAAGATCAACTAGCAAATTATGTGAACACAGAAAATCAGCACCTAACATGTTGAAGCTCACTGCCGCTATGATGAAGGTCAATTCATAAGCGCGGCCGTGTAAAGACAGAGACAAAGTCCTTTCTCCGTAGGTGTTGATGCTCGAGCCGTTCGCCGCAGTTGCCCCGTCGCTGCGGGGGCCAGCCACCTGGTCAGCGTAGGTCGGGGTGATGAAGCTCACCTGAGCCCCGGTGTCTATGAGGAAGTGCCACCCGGAGCTCTCGTCCTTGATGTAAAGCAGCTTATTTGCCTCACCGAGAGCCGAAGCTGCTACCGGTTCTCGGCTTTGAAGTTTCCCGAGCTCTTGTAATTGCACGGCGGCACACACCTGCGTGCCTTCTCTGCGAAACGCCGGTGATAAAAACAGAGGCCATCTCCTCCGCTGCGTCGTGGTCGCGCTGCTGCCATGGTGGGTGGGTACAGCCCGGTCGTCTCCGGCTCCTCGTTACCCGGGGTCGCCGCTCTGAGATCTGCCGCTGCCTGCTCGCCTGCTCGCCGCAGGAGTTGAGGAGCCGCTGCGCCTCCCGGGCCATCGCACGGAAGTCCCGCTGAGTCTCACCACGCATGTTGGACAGAGTCCCTCTCGTGTGCGTCGGGAGGTTGCTGAGGAAGATTTGTTTGAAGAGGAAGTTGTCGTTGTATGACTCTCTCAAGTGAAGCATGTCTTCCATCAGGGCGATCGGTCTGCGCCCTCCTTGGCCGTACATAGCGATGAGCCTCTTGGCCCTCTCTTCGGCTGAGGGCGCGAAACACTCGATGAGGGCAGCCTTCAACTCGCCGTATTTGTCGTCAGCGGGCGGCTGCTGTACCACGCTCCGCACGCATCCTGTAGTGCGGGGGTCGAGCTTGGCGATGACGTGGTAGAACTTAGTGTTGTCCGCCGTTATTCCTGCGAGCGCGAACTGCGCCTCGGCATGGAGGAACCACGAGTTCGAGTCATTCTGCCAGAACTCCGGTAGTTTGATGGCGACGGTGCTCGCTCGGGCCGTCTCCGACGAGTCTGCCTCGAGGGTCTCCCCTTTTGCCCATTATTCTCACGTACTGGTCACCAATGTGGGGAGCGGGAAATGAAGAAGCTGAATAGTTTCATAATTCAGATTTTATTCTTGAAGTCACATCCCCATCAAATCTCTCAGAAAACATAAGAGACTGAACGCAGTCAGGACCTCTCTATTTATACCAGTGACAACAAAGACTTAATCACACATCCTTGTTACATCCCCCTCTTGCCTCTAACCCCCCTCCGTGTCCTCCAGTCTCCCACCTGGCCCCAGGGGGTCAGGAAGTCCTTTCAGGCCTCTGCCGCCGCGTCTCCATGTCCAGGTGTTGTCCGCAGGCGGTCCAGGCCCATTGTCCTCTTCTAGGGCGTGAGGTCAGCCACGTATGTAATCTCAAACGTGTCTTTGCGCTTACACACATGCAGGTATAAATATATAAGCCACAAAAGAAACTTATTCTTAAGACCGAACTATTATGAAACGGGCTCGAGAGCTACAAAATTATTAGCAAAACGTATAAGAAAACAACAGGCGATAAATACAATACACAAAATTAAAGACCCACTAACTAAGGAGATAATTGATGATCCAGAAGAGATAGAAAGAATATTCTACCAGTACTATAAAAAATTATATACACAGCCACCTGCTGCAGAGGAAGATGAAATGAGATCTTTTTAAAATGATTTGGATTTACCGGCAATTGGCACCTTACAAAATGATAGATTAACAGCCAAAATTACAGAAAAGGAGGTAGAAGAAGCAATAAATTCATTAAAAAATAATAAATCTCCAGGGAGTGATGGATATCCAGCAGAATGGTACAAACTGTTTAAAGAAGAATTAATTCCACTGCTCCAGACATCTTTTAATTGGACACTCTTAAAAAATAAAATCCCACCAACATGGTCAGAAGCAGTAATAACAGTCATTCCCAAAGCGGATAAAGATAAGAATGAGTGCCACAACTATAGACCAATCTCAGTGTTAAACATAGATTAGAAGCTGTATACAAAAATAATAGCCAAAAGATTAAACACATTTCTGGCAGAACTAATAGATGAAGATCAAACAGGATTTATAAAGGGACGTAAAACCCAGGACAATATTAGGAGAACCTTACATATCATAGAACAAGCACAAAAGAAAAAACAAAGTACAGTCTTGATGAGTATAGATGCCGAAAAGGCATTTGACTGTGTGAATTGGAGATATTTATATTTGGTGCTAGAGCGGTTAGGATTTAATGAAAAATCAATACAGGTGATTAAAACACTTTACAAAGAACCTACAGCCAGAATAAAACGAAATGGAAGCTTAACCAGTAAAATACATCTGCAAAGATCCACAAGACAAGGCCTATCACCGGCTCTCTTTGCCATTTACATTGAACCATTGGCTCAAGTGGTTCGACAAAATGAGAAACTTAAAGGTTTCACAATCAAAGGAGTAGAACATAAAATTGGACTTTTTGCTGATGATGTGATGATCTTCCTCGAGCAACCAGACACAACGCTTCCCATAGTGATGAAGCTCCTTGAAACATATGGCCATCTATCAGGATATAAAATAAATATTTCTAAAACTCAGATACTTACAATTAATTATACACCCTCAATAACAATTCAGAAATCTTATAAACTTAGCTGGAATATGAGGCAAATTAAATACTTGGGAGTAACATTAACAAAAGACCTCTCTGAATTATTCAATATAAATTATGAAAAGGTTTATCAAGATATACAGAAAGATATAGAAAGATGGGCAACTCTACCACTGGACTTTAAAGGTGAACTGAACTGAACGGCATTGAACGGCACTGGGTGATAGTACATACAATTATAAAGATAATTTATCATTGGCACCCCCTCCACAAATCCCGGAATCTTGGAGAAAATCGCGATTTAGAATTTCCCGCCCTGAAAAATCAGACAAATCCGCCGAAGCGCAGCCGGAGTTCCGCGTGATGTCACGAGTGTGACCCAGTCCTCATGTTTGCCATTGCGAGCACGTCGACACTGGTTGTTTTTGGTGCATTTTGTCGTGATAGTCGACTACAAAACACTTCCAACACCTGGGAAGATCTGTTCAGTGGCCAAGGAAAGCTGTCATGGCGACGAAAGAAAAGAAAGGGGGAGGAAAAGCGACCGGGAAGCGATGCGTTTCTAGATATACAGTGATCCATCACTTATCGCGTTTAATGGGGACCAGAACCGACCGCGAAAAGTGAAAAACCGCGAAGTAGCGTCACCCCCCCCCCCCCCAAGGGCGTCACAAGCACTATTTTGCACAAAAAGGCACAAGAGAACAGCGAAAAGTGCCACTAAGCAGCACGAGCGATAAAGAAGGCGCTCTGCAGGGAGAGAAGCTGGGTAAAACGTCTCGGCCAATCAGCTTGCGAGGTGAAACGTCTCGGCCAATCAGCTTGCGAGATTCCCGAGCGGTGAAGAGGTGGGTGGAGAGGAGTGGAGCGGTGGTCAGAGAGGTAGATTTTGAGCTGTGCGGGCTCTCCGTGTTGATACCTGATGTTCTAATGAGAAGGCAGGGAGACTACATTAGAACATCAGGTATCAACACGGAGAGCCCGCTCTCCCCGGCTCCCCAGCCCGCTTGGGAATCTCGCAAGCTGATTGGCCGAGACGTTTTACCTCGCAAGCTGATTGGCCGAGACGTTTTATCTCGCAAGCTGATTGGCGGAGACGTTTTACCAAGCTTTGCTCCCTGCCGAGCGCCTATACCCAGCGAAGGAAGACCGCATTAAACGCGATAAGTGAGGGATAACTGTAATAAGTTGGAAAAATGCAGATTTTTTTTTTCCCTTTCTTTTTTATTGTTAATTTTCCTTATCCTGACACCCCAAACATGCCAAAGTAAAGACTCACCATTCTGTATTCAATAAGCGACTCTCCTCCCCATCACTGCTGCGGTCTGAGTCGGTGCTGGAATCCCCCGAAAATTCTGGCTCTAATCTGTTCGGTTCGATGCCTCCCTCGCTCTCTTCCTGTTCACTTGACACTCCTGCATCCTCCTCTGTCTTGTCACCGATCCTGAATGCCTCTTCACTCTGAAAACTCTGGTGTTCTTGACTGCTGGAACTGCTATCATCTGCCATTGTTGTTTTGATAAGGCTCACACTCGTGACGTCACGCAGCGTCGTCTGCACTACTTCCGGTTTGTTTGGCACTGCCAGCCAGAGGCAAAAGTTTATCGGCTTATAGCTTGGCCATCGCACGGCCTAAAAATTTCTTTTATGTGTTGAAAAATACAATAGGTAATCAGGAATTAATCTGCTATTCTACTTTTTTGGCAAAAAGGGGAGTTCAGTTCACCTTTAATTCAAAAATCGAAATAGTTAAAATGAATATACTACCCAGATTTCTCTATCTATTCCAATCATTACCAATAGAGATCACTCCAGACCAATTTATAAAATGGGACAAAACAATATCCAGGTTCATTTGGGGAGGTAAACGACCCAGAGTTAGATATCAAACTCTCCAGCTTTCCAAAAACCTAGGTGGAATGGCATTACCAAAATTAAAGGAATATTTTTATGCTGCTCAATTAAGACCTTTGTATTGCTGGTGTAATCCAAATTTTGTAGCAAAATGGAAAGATATAGAAAAAGTAGTATCAGATATTCCGATTCAAACTCTGATTGAAGATAAAGACTGGCATAAGAAACTCAAACATGAAATGGATTCAATCAGTGAACATCCATTAGACACATGGTTTAAAATTTTAAAAAGATATAAGATTAAGGAAGACATAAAAATTCTGAATTGGGTAGGATATGATAAAAATTTTAAACCAAATCAATATGACCACAGATTTAAAAGATGGACAGAAAAAGGAGCCACAGCTTGGTGTACTCTAGAAAAGAAAAGAAAGTTGGAGAGTTATCAGAATTTAAAAGAAAAATATGAATTGGGGACTTCTGATTTTTTCCAGATATCTCCAATTAAGAGACTACTACACAAAAGTGATCCGGGTAGATCCCTCCAAAGAAGTGAAGGACGTGATAAAAGTTATAATTAAAGCATATAAAGAAAACGAAAAGAAATTTATATCATCAAATGTATAAGGCATTAAACCTAAATAATAAGCATACAACCAAGTATATAAAAAAGAAGTGGGAGAAAGAAATGGATATAGAAATCACAGAAGATGAATGGCAAAATATATGTAAGACTCACCACTCATCCACCAGTTCGCGGATTTGGAGGGAATTTGCCTGGAAAAACTTAGTGCGTTATTTTATCACACCAAAGATGAAAAATAAACAACTCAACCAACCTCAGAAGTGTTGGAGAGAATGTGGAGAATATGATGTGGATCATACACGTTTTTTGGAAGTGTAAGAGAATAACTGTATTTTGGGAGATGATAAGTGAAATGTTACAGAAGATAATAAGATACAAGATCCCTATGACCTGTAAGATACTTTATCTTTGTAATCTAACAGAGGCAAACATCTTTGGGAGTGATAGATATCTTGTCAAAATATTGTTAGTAGCGGGTAAAAAAGCCATAACAAGGAATTGGTTGAAGAAAGAACCACCTCACCTACAAAGGAACAATACTTGGCTATTATAGAAGACATCTACATAATGGAAAAACTAACACACAAACTACGACTACAAGAAGCTGAATTTGACGAGAAATGGGAAAAATGGACAATATACAAATCCCGAAATGGCGATAGATAAATGGACTTCAAAGAAATAATATGGACTATGAGGAGGAACAAGAGCTAATGTTGGACTCGAGCAGTAGATGTTATTGATTTGTTTTTCTGTTGATGTTACTGTGACAGGTTTCTTTTTTCTTTTATATATACTCTTTCTCTGTGTGTGTGTGTGTGTGTGTGTGTGTGTGTGTGTGTGTGTGTGTGTGTGTGTGTGATTTAAGTTGAAAAACTAATAAAAATCTAAGTAACAAAAAAAAAAATGACCAAGGTAAATAGGTGGATCCCAAAGCTTCTTTCTCGGGTCAATCTGGGAATTGTCTGCAGTGGAGCCACGTTGCACCTTGGGGGTTTCAACCTCAACTGAGCCAGTTTGCTGTTTTTCAGCCTGCACTGGGTAACAGTCTATTATCCCCTGTAGGTTTCCTATGAGGGTCCTAGCTGACACCGTGATGTCATGAAGTGTAGTATTCCTTCTTCTTCTTTTAGATTTGATTGGCGATTGGCAACCAGCTTACAGGTGCATTACCGCCACTGACTTGATTATCATCACTCTATATCTTTGTATAAGGAGTTCTGATCAACTACTTATGTGTGAAAAAATTATCCGTCCTTGGACTGTGTCCGAGGCGCGGCCAAGAAATCATTTCCCTAAGTTAAATCATCACTCATTTTTAATTATTAGTGTAGTATTCCTCACCCCAGTGTTCACTTTACATGAGGAGGGGGAGACACTGATGACCTGACAAGTTATTTTAAGCCCCTCCTCCAATGTCAGATTCTCTTCAGGTTCATAAACCATTTCAGTTTTCACTCTAAGATATGGTTCTAACACGACAGTTAATGCACTGCATTTTCCCCAAAAAATCTACAACAGGTGCACTACAAGTCCTAATGGGGAAAATGACATCATCACTTGCAGCTTCCTGCATTAGATTTAGCAATACCACTGCCTTCAATGACCCCAATCGTAGTGAGTTTCTAAGCAAAGCCAATCTCTGACCGGGCTGATTCTGTACCACATCCCTGCTCACCAATACGGGAGCGGACATCTCACTAGACCCGGTTGTTTTAGCTTTTGCATCATACAACATGACAAGTAAGTAAGTAAATCCACGACATGGATATCACCACAATTTATTTGCATCATTCGTCTTTCGCTGACTCTTCCCAAAGTCAGAGTATGTACCTGGCTTACAAACAGCTGACATGTCCGACCAATCATCAAGGTCTTCGTCCCCAATGCTGCTTTCAGGATGTGGGACTTTGTCCATCTCAGCTGCTGGGAGGTCTGAAGAAAGAACCAAAATAAAGTATCAGCCTTTTATAGATGGCTTATTAGGATATAAGTGAGTGATGTGTTTTAAAAATAACATCTAGAAAAAAAAGGTAAATTATTTTACACAGAGAATGCTGAGAAAGACATTTATTTGAGACACTAATATTACTGTGATTATTTTATAGATCAGTTTCATTTGGTGGCATAAATGAATGTGGTGGGACAGAATATCCAAAAGTATGAGATAAATACTTAAAAATTATTTGTTTTGGAGCCTGATATCTGTAATGCAATACACTTCCAATTATTATCAGTTTGATAATTGGTAATAATGGGAAGTTGTTTTGAAGTTTCATGTATAGACATTGTCATTTTCATTCATTTCATTTTCATTCATTTTCATTTCATTTTCATAGACATTTTCAGTAAGATAAATTTACACACAAATTAAGGTCATCACCAAATTTGCTATATTTGAAAATGATAGATTATTATATATAGATTAATGTAGAGCAGGGATGTGAAACACATTTTAGCCCGGGGGCCACATACTGCCAGATTTAATTTCAAGTGGGCCGGACCAGTAAAATAATAGCAAAACAATCTAATGGCAACTCCACATTTAGTACAAAGAAGCGCATTATGAAATGTTTACATTTATTGAATCATTGATCTTTTACAAAACATAAGTAACCTGAATGATGAATCTTCATCAAAGTATGAACAACCTGAATTTTTTTCTTTTCTGCCCTGTTTTGAACTGAAGCTGCTGACGAACAACATCTTAATCATGATAAAAACAAATGCAATTTAAGGAACCAGATATCGTATTGCTGTCATTTACTGTTTAGTCCTGGAACTTCTTTGTATTTTGAACAATATTGACCATGTTTATATGCACATGAATAAACCAGTTATGACTGGATTGCTGGAGTTTCAATCCAGATTAAGACCCTTAATCAATTTTTGGCAGACAAAAGACTGTTTCACAAGTGCGAGAGAGCAAGTTACAGTATTATATTCACAGTTTAATCATGATAGAAATGGTTAGATAAGTTAGATATTAAATATCTTTACACATTGTACTTTACTCTAAATGTCAGTTAAAAGGCCTCGCAGCTTACACCGCTTCCATAACAGGATGTGGTTTCTTAGCCCTGCACTCAAACACCCCTATAGCTTCGCAAATGAAGAACTGCTTCTGCTTAAACATAGAAAATGGGTTAATGTCATTGGGTCAAGGGTTCCGGTGAAGAGAAGCTGAAGTAGACAGAGGAAGTGAAACCAGAAAGAGACAGGGAGAGGAGCAGCAACAAGGAAGCACCTGCCTGGGTCGACTTCAGGGCGAGACGACCCAACTAAACTCCTCAAAGATCTATTGCCTTCAATTAGCACACATTTTCTCAACATAATAAATACAGTGGTGTGAGAAAGTATTTGTCCCCTTCCTGATTTAACATTTTTTATGTTTGTCACAAACGTTTCAGATCATCAAACACATTTAAATATTAGACAAAGATAACAAGTAAACACAAAATGCAGTTTAAAATGAAGGTATTTATTATTAAGGAGAAAAAAAGATCCAAACCAACATGGCCCTGTGTGAAAAAGTGATTGCCCCCTAAACCTAATAACTGGTTGGGCCACCTTTAGCAGCAACAACTGCAATCAGGCATTTGCGATAACTGGCAATGAGTCTTTTACAGCATCGTGGAGGAATTTTGGCTCACTCATCTTTGCAGAATTGTTGTAATTAAGCCACATTGGAGGGTTTTTGAGCATGAACCACCTTTTTAAGGTCATGCCACAGCATCCTAATCTGATTCAGGTCAGGACTTTGACTAGGCCACTCCAAAGTCTTAATTTTATTTTTCTTAAGCCATTCAGAGGTGGACTTGCTGGTGTGTTTTGGATCATTGTCTTGCTGCAGAACCCAAGTGCGCTTCAGCAATTATCAATGAATATTATGAACTGGAGTCACAGCAACAATTCAGACAACTATAGGACACTGAAGGATTTTACTCATCTGCAAAAAACATTCAACAACATGAATCAAAAAATCAACAAACAGGGACAACAGGAACTGAAAGTTTTTGAATACACAGATCACAACCCACAGGACATAGAATATGACAATAGACCCTGATAATAATTTATTTAGCTCCATCAATAATGACTGTAATGACTACACAGATGAACAGTTTAACACAATGGTCACATCTGATTTCAATATTTCTATGATCCACTTCAACAGCAGGAGTCTCTATGCAAACTTTAATAACATTAAAGATTATTTACATCAGTTTAAAGAGCCCTTCAATATTGTGGCAATATCAGAGACGTGGCTCAGTGAGGAGAAAGGAGAGGATTTTACCATGGATGGCTATGAATTAAATTATATAAATAGAAAAGTGAAAAAAGGAGGAGTTGCAATTTTTGTTGACAAGAGCTTGAAATACAAGGTTGTTGAAAATCTGTCAGTAACTGTGGATGATTTATTTGAATGTATTACAATAGAAATCTGTCTGGACAATGTGAAGAATGTAGTAGTGAGCTGTGTATATAGAACACCTGGATCAAACATTGACTTATTTAAGGACTGGATGGAAAAAATGTACGCAAAACTAACTCATAAAGTTATGTTCATCTGTGGGGATTTCAATATAGATCTGATGAACTCAAAACAACACAGTTTGACAGAAGAATTTATCAACACAATGTACAGTATGGGCTTACATCCAACAATTACCAGACCTAGCAGAATCACGTCACACAGTGCCACACTAATAGATAACATATTCACAGACATTATGGAAAATAATATCAGGAGTGGGCTTTTATTGAATGATATCAATGACCACCTGCCGATTTTTGTTGTCTATCAATGTGATTATAGGAAGAAAAAGTATACCAAAAATATTAAATATAAAAGAATAAGAACCGAAGAATCAATGCATTTACTGACAAAGGAATTATTAATACAAGATTGGAAGATAGTTTATGATGAAAATGACATAAATAGAGCATATGATAAATTTTTACAAATATTTCAATCATTGTACAATAAATACTGTCCTATAAAACAATACAGTGACAGACAACAAAAAAAAATATTCCTTGGGTCACCAAGGGGTTAATAAATGCATGTAAAAAGAAGAATACATTATATAAACAATTCATTAAATGCAGAATGGTGGAAGCTGAGATCAAATATAAAAGATACAAAAATAAGCTTACTACTATAATGAGGACCTGTAAGAAAGAATATTACAACAGAATACTAGAGGATAACAAAAATAACATAAAAGGAATATGGCAAGTACTCAATGGGATTATTAGTAATCGTCCTAAGAATGCAAATTATCCAGAATATTTTATCGAAAATGGCAATTTGATAAATAATATGGAAGATGTGGTCAGTGGTTTCAATAAACTTTTTGTAAACATTGGTCCTGAATTAGGAAAATCAATAGTGACACCAGAAACAAACTACAGTGGTTCTGTGAATGAAATAGAAGATAGAAATCCAAACACAATCTTTTTGGGTGCAGTTACTGAAAAGGAAATTATCGAGACTGTGAGTAAATTTAAGAACAAAAAATCAACGGACTGGAATGAAATTGACATGACAATAGTGAAAAAAGTAATTGAGAGAATTGTTAAGCCACTCACCCACATCTGTAACCTGTCATTTCAAACTGGTACATTTCCAGACAAAATGAAAATAGCAAAAGTAATACCTCTATACAAAACAGGAGACAGTCATCGCTCCACAAATTACAGGCCAGTCTCTTTACTCTCACAATTCTCCAAAATACTTGAAAAAATCTTCACTAAGAGACTGGATGATTTCACTGAAAAACACAACCTCCTTACAGATAGCCAGTATGGTTTTAGAGCAGATAAATCTACATCTTTGGCACTGATCGAACTTATAGAAGAAATTACTAGTTGTATAGATAAAAAAAATGTTGCTGTAGGAGTATTTATAGATTTAAAGAAAGCTTTTGACACCATTGACCACAGAATACTACTAAGGAAACTGGAAAGGTATGGGATAAGAGGGGTTGAACTGAGTTGGGTGGAAAGTTATTTAAGTAACAGACAACAATTTGTACAAATTAGAGAGCACAAATCACCCTTCATGGACATCACTTGTGGTGTGCCCCAGGGGTCAGTTTTGGGACCCAAACTCTTTATTTTATATATAAATGACATATGCCAAGTATCAAAAATTCTGAAATTTATTTTGTTTGCGGATGACACAAATATCCTTTGCACTGGTGAGAATTTGCAGCAGGTTTTAGAGGTGGTCACAACTGAAATGGAAAAATTAACGGTGTGGTTCAACAAAAATAAATTATCTCTGAATCTAAAAAAAACAAAGATTATGTTGTTTGGAAATTATAAAATAAATCATGAAATAATGGTAACGATAGATGATACCAGAATAGAAACAGTACAGGAAAATAAGTTTCTGGGGGTGACGCTTGACAATAAAATCTGCTGGAAACCTCACATCAGTCACATCCGGGCCAAATTAGCAAAATGTATAGGCATACTGGGGAAGACAAGACACATCTTGGACTATAAATCATTGGTCTTATTGTACAATTCACTGTTTTTACCTTATCTTAACTACTGTGTAGAAGTCTGGGGAAACACCTACAAGACCAACCTACAGTCAATATGCACATTACAAAAAAGAGCTATAAAGATAATAAACAATGCAGGATATAGAGACCATACCAATTCGTTGTTCTTAAAGTCACATGTCATAAAGTTCATCGATTTAGTTAAATTTAAGACAGCACAAGTAATGTACAGGGCAATTAATAATCAACTACCAACTAATATACAAAAAATATTTAAAAAAAAGAGACAATGATCATAATTTGAGGGGAGACTTAAACTTTACAAAACCCAAGATGCGTACAACCAAGAAAAGTATGTGCATATCTGTCTGTGGGGTGGATTTGTGGAACAGTCTAGAGCCGGAACTGAAACTATGTACAAACAGAAATCAATTCAAAAAGAGGTATAAGCACCATTTGCTGAAAGGATATATGTTAGAAGGGTAGTGGTTATATGTACGATTCATTATGTTCACTCTGGGATATTATGGGACACTATGGAATGGTGGGTGGGACAACACTGTGTATATCTGTGTTGTTTGAGGCTGGTTTTGATGTATGGACTTCATTGTATGTTAGAATGGATGGGTGTTAATGTTGATTTGTAAAAAATACAGTAAATTGTTTACTTGGGGTCTTAAAGGTGGTAATTTGTATAAAATTCACATGGGTGTATCTATGGAAAAGAGGAGATGGAATTAATAAGTGTTCACTTCTTCCTTCTCCCTTTCGAACAGTGTATAATGTTACTTTATTGCATTTGCCATTTATAGATTGTAGATTAGTTTATTTGACAGGGACAGTGCAATAAACATAGACAATTAATCAAAGACAATCAATCTGATGTGTTGCACATAGAGTGTATAGCTATTAGCTAATTTGCAACTCTTGTCCCTGGATGGGCTTTAGAAAAAAGAATCAAGATAAAAAATATACACAATAACCACATACATCAATGCAGAAAAATTATAAATACACAATTATAAATATTATAAATATTATAAATACACAAATATAACAGCCTGACTCACATTTAACATAAATATTATAAATATTATAAATACACAAATATAACAGCCTGACTCACATTTAACACATATAACATAACTCACATTTGCCTATTTCAGGCCTTCCTCCCTCCGTCACTCACTATAAACAAACACATTTATTCCTTCCCTTCATTCACTCTCACTTTGCAGACAATTAATTCATACATGAGTACATTCTTGTTTATTTTTCAGCCAGTTTTTAACATTTTTAGTGAATGTTTTAAAGTCCGTTATTATTTTAATTTCATTTGGCATTGTGTTCCAGATGTGACTGCCCTTTATAGAGAAAGCTGTTTGTCCAAATGTGGTTCTGCGGTGGAATATTTTACAGTTATTGTTAACAGAACTCCTGGTGGCTCTGCTGCTGTCCTGTCTTTGGACAAAACCAGCAAGTGGCTCGGGTGCTGATTTATGGAAACATTTGAACGTTAATTTCAGAAGACAGAGGTCAATGAAGCTCTCAAAACTCAATAGGTTGTATTTTTTTAAAACATTACAGTGATGCCACCTAATGGGCTTTTTGTCCAAGATTTTTAGGGTTTGATTATATAATGAACCTATATGTCTTATTGTGGAAGGGGCTGCTTGAGCCCAGACTGTCAAACAGTATGATATATGAGAAAAAACCATAGAATGCATATACAGTGCAGCTGCTTCGTAAGGTATGTAATATCTAATTAATTTAAAGCAGTTCAGATTTTTTTTTACTGTTTTTGAAATTTTCTTTATATGAAGATTAAATTTGAGTTGAGGATCTAGTACAATGCCAAGGTATTTGAATTCTGTAGCTAAACTGATGTCATGATCATGTATATTAACTTTAAAATGTTGCAGGTTACATTTTTTGATTGAAAAGCACATTGAGACTGTTTTCTGAAGGTTCAGCAATAGATGGTTCTTGAGGAGCCACTCTTGGACATCAACCATACTTGTAGACAGTACATCTGCAGCCTGTGCTGGAGTCTTGGCAGCTGTGTAAATAACTGCATCATCTGCATAAAGTTGGCATGTTGCAGCTGAGCAGTGTAACGGCAGGTCATTAATAAAAATGCTGAAAAGTAAAGGACCAAGAATGGACCCTTGTGGGATACCCATGCGGTTGTTTAAAAATGAGGATTTATCCTGGTGAACTTTTACACACTGTTCTCTATTCTGGAGATAAGATGCAAACCATTCTAATGTATTTGGGGAGAAGTTAAAAGATACCATTTTGGATAAAAGCAAACTGTGGTTTACAGTATCGAAAGCCTTTTTGAGATCTAGAAAAACAGCTCCTACCACATTACCCCTGTCCAAGGACTGTTTGACGTTTTCAATAAGGCAACAATTTGCTGTTTCTGTTGAGTATCCTGGTCTAAAACCAAATTGATGTGGATGAAGAAGTTGATTGTCTTGTAAGTAGTCTATCAGCTGTGTAGCTACAACTTTTTCAAGAACCTTAGATAGGACTGGTAAGATAGAGATTGGGCGGTAATTGCATATATCGTCTTTACTGCCTGATTTATGAACTGGTATGACGACAGCTTTTTTCCAGCCAGATGGAAATGCACTAGACCTAATGGAGAGATTAATGAGATGAGTCAGTGGTTTGATTAATATTTTGCTGTGCATTTTGAGAAAGGAGGTGCTCATATTGTAGATATCATTAGTTTTTGAGTTTGACAGTGTTTTAACAATACCAGCAATTAACTTCTCATTTACCTCATCGATGTGAAAAGTATCTGTTGGAAGTATGGAATTTGTGTTGTTGAGCACATTTGGCAGCACAAAAATTTTTGTTAAGTCTTCCACAGAGCCCACAAAGTGTGAATTAAATTCATTTGCCAAAGTAGCCTTGTCACTGATGGTCTTGCCATTGATTCTAAGTTCCTTTACCCCCTTCTGATCGTTTTTTTTATTAGTTAAGTTATTTAAATGCCTCCATAGGGAACTGTTGTTACCCTTTGCATGATCTATCAGTTTATTGTAATAAGATATTTTTGATTTTCGCAGCTCATGTACCACTTTATTTCTTAAACTTTTGTACACAAGGTGATCATTTTGTAGTTTGGAGGTTAGTGATGTTTTCAGTGCATAGTCTCGCCTCTTCATAAGTTTTCTTATTTCATTATTTAACCATGGTAGGCTAATCTTCTGTTGTCTACTTTTAATTTGCTTTGAAAATTTTTCTATAGACTTTGTGATTGTTGCAGTTATAAAATTACAACAATCATCTACTTCACATGTTGACATGAGCTGCTCCCAATTTTGATTCTCTAAGTAATGTTCAAACTCCTCATTTTTTGATTTGGGGATAATAAAATTTGATTTGTCAATATCGACTCCCCCAAAATACTGTAGTCGCTTTTTAGTAAGTTTCCTGACAGCAAGAACCATGTTATGATCTGAGAGACCAGTTACAAGATTATAGGTTCTGGTTATTCGTTCTGGTTTATTAGTAAATACCATGTCAATAAGTGTTCTGGATTGTTTGGTTATCCTGGTGGGTCCTTTGATGATTTGCTGGTAATTAAATTTAGTCATGAGGCTTTTCAGTTTTTGTTTGTCTTTTTTATCAGACCAGTTGATATTAAAGTCACCATGAATTATTGTTTCTCTGTTCTTCTCAAGTTGTTTAACCAGATCACTTAATTCATTATAAAAGGAAGAGTTGTGTGACGGTGGGTTGTACACTACTGCAATGTTGAAATTCATTACCGGAGAGAGACATACATTAACAGCTAAACATTCAAGTGAAGTATTCAAATCAACCAGTTGACATTTATATTTGTCTTTGATATAAATTAAAACACCTCCTCCCCTCCCTACCTGCCTGTCTTTTCTAAAACACTGGTAGCCCACAATATCGATCATATTAGTGTCTATGTTACTGTGTAGCCAGCTTTCTGAGAGACAAAGGTAGTCCAGATTTGAGTCCAACAGCAACACCGAAATCTCATCTCTTTTGGGGATTATGCTCCGTATGTTTAAATGACCGCCGAGGATCCCCTTTGGTTTAGCCTTGGTGTCCCAAAGAACTCGTGCATGATTAACAGTTTGGAAAAATAAATGTTGTTTTTGCTTTTGTACAGCTCGGTTTTGTGCTAACCCAGTGGTCTGCTGTTTAATAGTGGCAGGTCCAGGGTTAAGGTGAATATCTCCTGCCAGAAGTAGCAGAACTAACAGAACTTTAATTGTATATCCTCTGCCATATTGTGATTTTTGCTTAACAGCCTTGTTTGCCTTAATTTGGAAGTTTTTGCTCCGGGCTTTTAAAGACCACATAGAGTGTAGGGTGAGATGTCCAAGCCCAAATCCATACAGATAAAACTTTTTAACTTCACCTTTGGTTGAGTTTGTCGGAAAATCCTTCTTGTTGCAGGTCCAGACACACAAAGACAAAACGAAGAGGAAGTAGAGAAGTAGAGAAGGCTTATTAGTGGTGCCCATCAGCCCACTTTTTAATCCGGTGGCCGCCATCTTCAGTCTTTCTTGGAAAGAAGGAAAAAGAAAATCTGTGGATAGTAAAATAAATTCTGCTTATATCGCCAGAATCTGATCCGATCGTCCTCGAATCCAGCTGGGCCTCAGCTAGCCAACTAGCCCCTTCCGTTGCTGGTCTCGTTGCTCATAGTCGCCGTAACTGGTCTCCCGTCCCGCTCCTCCAACCGAGTCTCGTCACACACCGCCGCTGCCACCGAGCTCCGCTGAGGTCACGGTAAGTCCTCCGCTAGGCACCGCCACCTACCGTTGTCTGCCTGGGTGAAATCTCTGCTGAGCCCCGTCAACAAATAGCCGCTTGCCTGGTAGTATCTCCGCTGGGCCTCGCAGCTGGGCTTCGATTCCGGCTGGTGTAAGGTGGAATGACTGGCGCCAGCATTAAGCTAACTAGCGTTAGCTTAGCAATCGCTTCGGGTAGTCTCGTCGCACACCGCCGCTGCAGTCACGGTAAGTCCTCCGCTGGGCACCGCCGCCTACTATCTATCTATCTATCTAGCTTGTGGTCACAAACAGATGGCCGGACATTCTCCTTAAGGATTTTTTGGTAGACAGCAGAATTCATGGTTCCATTTACCACAGCAAGTCTTCCAGGTCCTGAAGCAGCAAAACGGCGCCAGACCATCACACTACCACCACCATATTTTACTGTTGGTATGGTGTTCCTTTTCTGAAATGCTGTGTTAATTTTACGCCAGATGTAATGGGACATGTGCCTTCTTCTTCTTCTTCACTTCCGCCCTCCAGAGAGAGCAGTCACATTTTTCTGTGCTCTGCTCCATTGTCTTTCCCTCCCTAACTGACTAGATCCCAGCTTGCTCTTGTCTGTCAGAATCAGAATCAGAATCAGAATCAGGTTTATTGCCATTGTTCATGTAGTACACAAACTAGGAATTTGTCTCGGTACAATGCTGCAACATTAAACATGATAAGATAAGAGAAATAAACTATACATGTAATAAAGTGTAGGATAAGATTAAGTGATACTGGTCAACAGTTAAAATATATATTAGCCAGCAGCAGATACTGTGGAGAACTATATAGTGCAGTCGGTAATGCAGGAAGAAAACAGTGATGATTGACATGAGTCTGGTTGAGCTGCTGTACATGGTGCACGAGAGTCACTTAGTGTTCAGCAGTCTAATGGCAGAGGGGAAGAAGCTGTTCATGTGACGGGAGGTTTTAGTCTGGATGGACCGAAGTCTTCTACCAGAGGGGAGGGGGGCAAACAGTACATGACCAGGGTGTGAGGGATCGGCTATGATCCGGCCAGCACGCCTCCGGGTCCTGGAGATGTACAGATCCTGGAGAGATGGGAGCTTGCAGCCGATCACCTTCTCAGCAGTGCGCACGACGCGCTGCAGCCTTAGTCTGTCCCTGGCAGTGGCTCCTGCGTACCACACGGTTATGGAGGTGGTGAGGATGGACTCGATGATGGCTGTGTAGAACTGCACTAACATCTTGGTGGGTAGCTTGAGCTTCCTCAGCTGCCGCAGGAAGAACATCCTCTGCTGGGCTTTTTTGATGAGTGAGCTGATGGTCAGCTCCCATTTGAGGTCCCTGGTGATGGTAGTGCCTAGGAAGCGGAAGGAATCAGCAGTGGTGATGGGAGAGCCTGAGAGGGTGAGGGGGGGCAGAGGAGTAGTGACTTTCCTGAAGTCTACAATCATCTCCACTGTCTTCAGAGCGTTCAGCTGCAGGTTGTTATTGCTGCACCAGGACGCCAGCTGGGCCACCTCTCTCCTGTAGGCGGACTCGTCGCCGTTGGAGATGAGCCCGATGAGGGTGGTGTCGTCCGCAAACTTGATCAACTTGACAGACTGGTGGCTGGAGGTGCAGGAGTTGGTGTAAAGGGAGAAGAGTAGGGGGGAAAGTACACAGCCCTGGGGTGATCCGGTGCTGATGCTAGTATAGTCTGAGACAGTCTTTCCCAGCCGCACATGCTGCCTCCGGTCCGTCAGGAAGTCGATGATCCACCTGCAGAGGGAGTCAGGCACGTTGAGCAGGGACAGCTTGTCCCGGAGCAGAGCGGGGCGGATGGTGTTGAATGCGGAGCTGAAGTCCACAAACAGGATCCTGGCGTAGGTTCCCGGGGAGTCCAGGTGCTGCAGGATGGCCTGGTGTCTGTGTCTGCGTGGCTGTCTACTGGTGATTCATCAAACGAAATTATGGATTTTATAAGCTGGGCTTTGAACGCAATCGACACTGTCTTTTCAACGAGGAAATCGGGTCCGGGGGAGCCCATTTGTCCTGCGGGCACAGCTGCCGCAGGTTACATCAAGGACACATACAATTGGAAACTTATGTGTCTGAGCGATCTTTCAATTGAAGATATAGAAGATATATATCTATTTGGAGCTACGGTCTCAGGACTTCTACTGATCGGCTTTGGGATAGTCCTGGTGTATCGCAAATTAAAGAAGATGGACAGAGCTTATCAAAAAGCTGACCCAGCGAAGCTCTCTAATTAATTCGATCAGCTGGCAAGGACTCTAATAGCGGCTAATAGAGAACTGTACAGGAAGATTGAAAACAACACGGTGGCGCTAAGAGCTCTCCAGGATATGATTTCAAAGCCTGGCAACGATGGAATTGGAGCACTGAACCCGTAAGAGAATGGAAAGTTTTTTCTCTGAAGTCAGTGCTATTCGACCTGTTTTCGGCGCCCTCAGCATTCAGTCCTCCCGATGAACAACAGTATAATTGTTTCCCTTTCATAAACATTGGTGTACAGTATCTGGACTCTCAAGGACAGCTATGTCTGACTCAGAGTATTCCATCTGCCGTGTTCAAGGACATGTGCCTCTGCCTTCAGACACTAGTCATAACATCTGCTGAAAGAGAGACTATTGCTGTTCACCTAACTGATAACTGCCACCCTTGCATCCAATACACACACAACTGACCCACACACAACTGACCCACTTATACTGACGAAGACACATTCATTCACTGTTCTCTCTCTGTGCTGTTTGTCATTGTGTGAATTCTATTGTCTGCTAATTGTGCATTTGAGAGTTTTTTTTCTTGTAATCACAATATTGGTCATAAAAATGAGCTTTATTTTGATCAACAATGCTTTTTTCTCTCTCCTATTGTGTCTTCCACTCCCCTTGCCTTCTATTCCCCTCCTGCTGACAGGCGCCTCCATGGCTCGCCGCGTCATTGGGAAGCGCCTATCAGGCGTACCCAATGTCAAGTCAAATTCCTCGTATGTTTACTTGTTTATTTACTTGTAAATGTGCTTGGCAAACTTTATTCTGATTGTGATTCTAAAAAGTACAACTTTTGTCTCGTCAGTCCACAAAGTATTTTCCCAAAAGTTTTGGGGCTCATCAAGATGTCTTCTGGCAAAACTGAGATGAGCCTTTTATGTTTTTTTGCTCAGCAGTGGTTTTCATCTTGGAACTCTGCTATGCAGGCCATTTTTGTCCAGTCTCTTTCTTATGGTGGAGTCTTGAACACTGACCTTAACTGAGGCAAGTGAGGTCTGCAGTTCTTTAGATGTTAATGTGGGGTCTTTTGTGACCTCTTAGATGAGTTGTCGCTGCACTCTTGGGGTAATTTTGGTCAGCTGGCCACTCCTGGGAAGGTTCACCACCGTTCCATGTTTTTGCCATTTGTGGATAATGGCTCTCACTTTGGTTCGTTGGAGTCGCAAAGCTTTAGAAGTGGCTAGAGAAATTGAACTCAGCTTTCCAAAGATGTGATAAATCAGTTAATTTATGTTTTAACGGGGGGGGGGGGGAATCACTTTTTCACACAGGCTCATGTAGGTTTGAATTTTTTTTTTTACCCTAAATAATAAACACCTTCATTTAAAAATTGCATTTTGTGTTTCCTTGTGTTGTCTTTGTCTAATATTTACATTTGTTTGATGATCTGAAACATTTAAGTGTGACTAACATGCAAAAATGAGAAATCAGGGAGGGGCAGACACTTTTTCACACCACTGTATGTCTTTATTATCAGGACATGTACCTTTGTCCTTTAAGGCAGCTGTAATTAAACCCCCTTTTAAAAAAACCTATTCTTGATTTGGGAACCTTGACGAACTACACACTTGTATCCGGTCTCCCTTATCTCTCAAAAATCCTTGAAAAGATAAGATAAGCCTTTATTAGTCCCACAATGGGGAAATTCCAGGATTGCAACAGGGGGAAAAGCCAGTTGCTAATCAGTTATGTGCCTTTTTAGAGAATAATTGTCTATTTGAGAAGTTTCATTTGGGATTTAGGAAACATCACAGTACTGAAACAGCACTCGTGAAGGTTACAAATGACCTATTGACATCAGATAAAGGACTGGCCTCTGTGCTTGTTTTGCTTGGCCTTAGTGCTGCGTTTGACACCATTGACCATTGTATCCTCTTGCAAAGACTAGAACATTCAGTTGGTCTTAAAGGAACAGTCCTTAAATGGATTGAGTCTTAGGGCACATTCACACGGCCACTGTTTGGTTTGGACTAAAGGACCAAAGTGTGTATTCCGTGGCTAGATTGGTTTGTTTGGTGCCATCTGAATGCTGCTGGAACTCTGGTGCAGCACCAAACAAGCAAACTCTGGTCCCCCTGAAAACGGGGGCGGGGGTGGAGGGGTGGGGCTCGGTTCACTTGCAAACACAGTCTGGTGCGCTTCGCTTGCCGTGTGAATGCAAATGGAGTATCCAGTGGACCAAAGGGCGGACGTGCCCCTCTGCGTTTGTGTAACCACAGCAACACACAGTGAGAAGAGAAAGTGGTGTTTACTGTAAAGGTGCCTTCACATCAAACGCAAACTGGTGAATTTTTCGTACAGCACAATTACATTAGACAGGCAAAGTTGCCACTCACCTGAAAAAGTTGTCCCTGCCCTGCCCGTAACTCAAGCGGACCAAACTGCTTGGACGTCATGCAGTTACAACAGCTGCTCGTTTGTGGCGCTATAGCTGAAACCACCACTGACCAGGAAGAAAAAAATCTTGGCAAAGAAGCGAAATCTGGCTCATCGATTGGCCGGGACCGAAAAGGGAAATCCGGTGTTGTGCCGAGAATTGCTCGCTTGCCAAGAATTGCAGTCCATCCACCAAAACTATAAAATATAACACTACAGCCAGGCTTGTAACCATTTGTGCATTTTTAGAAGTACACATTATACATTTTTAGAAGGAAAAATTGTTATTACTTCTTGTAAATTATCTTTAAATTATGTTTATTCGACGATGGGAATGCTATTCTCGGCAAGTGAGCAATTCTCAGCATAACACCGTTCCCTTCAGCCGAGTTGTTTATGCATCACAAACTAATAAAAATAAAAACTCCGCTGTCTGTATAAACCTCATGTTGCCATCATGTCGCTGAACGTTTTCAAAACATCGTTATTCTTGTGTGTAACCACAAGCAGCTGAGAAATCTGGTCCTCAGACCAAATATCTATCAGAGCCTGCATTTCCTCATTACTCACTACTCCAAGTCCAAGAGACATTTTTTCAAACTTTTCTCCTCGGCTTTCTCTGGTAAAAGTATTTCTTGGATCAGTGCAGTTGTCTTTATTGGCATTTTCTACCCAAAATGGAGGCAGAAGGACCAGGAGCTCTTCAGCTGAATCAGGATGTTGGATTTGTTTACCCACAGATTCCTGCTACGGACAGGGCAGAGACAACTTTTTCAAGTGAGTGGTAACTTCGCCTGTCTGCATCTCACCAAGATGGTGAATTCATGTCTTTTCATGTATTTACATTGAGTTATAATGTAATTGTACTGCGTGAAAAAATTTGCCCGTTTGCGACACGGAAGCGCACCAGACTTTGTTTGCAAGCAAACCGAGACCGCCCATTATCAGGGGGACCAGACTTCGCTTGTTTGGTGTGCACCAGAGTTCCAGCGCACGTTCAGACGGCATCAAACGAACCAAACTATCCACAGAATACACTCTTTGGTGCTTTAGTCCAGAGCAAACAGTGACCGTGTGAATGCACCCTTACTTTACAGAGCGCTCTCAGTTTATGTATATTCATGGTGAATCCTCCATGAGCATGAAAGTCAATTATGGAGTTCCACACCCCTTTAAATATTCAGTTCTTTATTAAGAAATTTTCACATATCTGTGTCTAACCTTGTTTTTTTATTTGTTTATTTTTTTACATTTATTTTAGCAATTCTAAGTGGGAATGAATGTGGAGGTGTCCTAATTTATTCCTCACTATTTGTTTAGAACTACATTTTACAGAAAATTTGAAAAAAGTCTAATTCATTTTTAATAGTTTAGTTGTATTATGTGAATCTCCCAGTATTTTTAACATTAATATTAAATATCCAAATATGTTAACAAACACACAGGCTTATACAGGGTGTCCTAATTTTTCACGACTGTCTATGCTACCTTTAGGTGACATGAGAAATCATTCCATCAACTTCCACTGCTATGCAGATGACGCTCAGTTATACTTGTCAATGAAACCAGATGATCTTAACCAGTTAGCTTCACTTCACGAGTGTCTCTGGGACATTAAAATTGGATGGCATCTGACTTCCTGTTGCTAAATTCAGAGAAAAACAAATTTAATGTATCTGGGCCCAAAAATGCAAGTAATGCATTATCTAAAGAAGTAGTCAAACTAGATGATGTTATTCTGGCCCCTAGTGCCGCTGCAAGGAACCTAGGTGTAGTTTTTGACCAGGATTTGTCCTTGAACAAACATTTAAGACGAATCTCTAGGACTGCCTACTTCCACTCGCACAACATTGCTAAAATCAGGCCAATGCTGTCTTTAAGTGATGCGGAGAAATTAATTCATGCTTTCATTACCTCCAGATTGGATTATTACAATTCTTACAATTCTTACAGTTCTTTTATCAGACTGTCCTAATAAGTTCATAAAAACTCTTCAGCTCATTCAGAATTAGGGATGAGAATCTTCCTCGGATCCGAGGAATTCCTCGGATTTGATCATGTCTAGGGTCATTCTCGTGAATCGTCTAAATTCGAGGAGAAAATTTTAGGGGGGGGCGGTCTGGCGGCGAGTCGTATTTTTAATCGGCTGTGAAAATCCACCGCGCAAAACGCGCTACCCAGCGAGATCAGTAATGTAATGTAACAAGGCCACTGATAGGCTGATACTTATTGAAGCAACCAATCGGCGATTTGGTTAGATTTCTTTTGTCATATCCGGATAACACGTGGAGCGAAATGCAAGTGGCGGACAGTTCAATCAACTGCGTTTTCCCGATTTCGTCAAAATGGTGAACCTAAAACTCACGAAAGAGAACAAAGCAAGAATTTTAGAAATCGACAAAGGGATAAAGAACAAGTTTCGTTGGGAATGGCTTGAAAAAACCGTGTTAATGACGGTAAAGATCAGTAAAAATACTGAAGTTGTGGTTGAAAAAATGGCCGACTTCATAGCGAAATGCGAAGTACCAGGGAAAGCCCAGTGTGTTTATTGCAACGATTTCTTGAGTTATGGATCTCGTGGTTATGTTGCCTTTGTTGAGCACTGTTCAAAACAGAAACATCTCAAAATTGTGGCTACAAGGAGATCGAACTACTCACTCAGTGCTGCGTTCAAAACGATCGATGGACACGGTTAAACTCAGATGCCAGTCAGTCAAAGTTCATCACAGCCGGCCCCGATTACAGCAATTAGTGATCGGAAGACACATTCCGAGGTAAGATTTTTTTTTTTCTTGTTTAAGTAATGTACTTGAGAATTTTCGCGTAATGAATTTGTTATGAAATAGCATGTGTAAGTTGTGATGGCATGCCATCACAACTTGCTGCATCACAGCATTACACAATGCTGTTCTTCAACCCTTTGCAGCATCTTCATGGGGTTGGTCTCATTTAAAAGAAAATGCTCTGAATTTTTTGGCAAAACAGTCATAATCTCTCTAAGTGCTCCTGCCACTGAGTAACAGGAAAGTTCACCTGGGTGTTTTTTTAGATACAGATGCTTGCAAATAACATACAGCTGTCAGATACTGGCTGGAAAACACAACAGAAATGTAGAACCAAGTGTTTTCGAGCTCAGGTCAAAATTTTGTAAAAATACCACAAAAAATGAATATATATTACACAGCTTTTTTCTGAGGTTGTAACAAGGCTGTGTCTGTACTGGAAGACCGGAAATACAGCTTTTTTTTTTTTCAGTGCACACTGAGATGCAGAGACGTGACCGCCCGCTGAATTCACAAGAGTTCAAGGGGTTAAAATATACTAATATGCAACTTATTTATATTCCTAGTAACACTAACAAATGCACACATTAATAAATCAAAATGTTTGCAGAATGTCAGTATATTTTAATAAATGGGTGATGGACTTGGTGATGGAATTTTGTAAATATCTATAATTTATTTTACTTGGTTAAATTATTTTGTCTGTTCTAGAACTATGTAAATGTAATTCTGTCAGTTCTAAACATATTAGATAGTAGTAAAATATAATTTAGTATTATTACATCAATATACTATTCAGATATCATAAATTTAATACATATGTACTGTGTTTCACTTTATTTTGTGGTTGAAAAAATGGCCGACTTCATAGCGAAATGCAAAGTACCAGGGAAAGTGACACTGAATCAAAACAGTATTGAACATGATTACACATGTGATGCAGCAGCAGATTAAAAAGATAAACTATAAATGCATTTGTACTTACTTCTAACTTTAAATATAAGACCACATTTTGAGCATTCTAAAACACCAGATTTTGTTAGCTTCTGGGGGGCAACGCCCTCCAGACCCCCCACCAAGGCTCTGTCTTGGATCCGGCTTGGGGGCCTGCATCCCCCAAGACCCCCGGCTAAGTTTCCTCTTTTTTTCCAAAACCCCATTCTCATCCCTGCAGAATGCTGCTGCATGTGTACTGACCAGGACTAGGTTAAGAGAACACATTTCTCCTGTTTTGGCTTCTCTGCATTGGCTTCCCATGAAATAAAGAATTGACTTTAAAATTCTTTTTCTTACTTATAAAGCCTTAAACAGTCAGGCACCGTCATATCTTAAAGAACTTGTAGTGCCTTATCATCCAACTAGAATGCTGTGCTCCCAAAGTTCTGGTTTCCTTGTGGTTCCTAGAGTTTCCAAAAATAGAGCAGGAGGCAGAGCTTTCTGCTACCAAGCTCCTCTCCTTTGGAATCTTCTTCCAACCTCTGTCTGGGAGGCTGACACACTCGATACATTTAAAACTAGGCTAAAATCTTTCCTCTTTGATAAAGCCTGTAGTTAATTATGCTGCCGTTCTCTTATCGTCTTTTGTATTATATATTGTATTGTGTGTATGTATTACTGTATGTATTATCATGTTTTTATTCTGTAAAGTGCCTTGAGATAATGCTTATGATTTGGTGCTATACGTATACAAATTATTATTAGTATTATTTTTATTACTACTACTGTACAATGAGTAAAGTTAGGGTCACCAAACTTGAGCCACAGGTTAACCCTGTTACTCTGAAGGGGTTTTGGGATCGCAAGTCAAAGGTCACCATCAAAATGGCTTATAAACTATATCTCAACAACAAAGAAAGCTATGATCACCAAACTGGCTATACAGGTTCATCTTGGGATCCTAACCGCTGACTATGGGTTTGGGGTCAAAGGTCAAGGTTAGCATTTCTTATGCCTTGTTACTGTACAGCGAGTACAGCTAGGGCCACCAAACCTGGTGCACAGGTTCACCTTGGTATCCTGACCTTGGACTATATGTTTGGAGTCAAAGGTCAAGGTTAGCATTCCTTATGCCTTGTTACTGTCCAACGAGTAAAGCTAGGCCACCAAACTTGGTACTCAGGTTCACCCTGTGACCCTGAAGTGTGACTGTGGATTTGGGATTGCAAGGTCAAAGGCCAACATCAGAATGCCTTGTAAAGTATATCTCAACAACAAAGAAAGCTACGGTCACCACATTTGCTACACAGATTCACCTTGGGATCCTGACCTCTGACTATATGTTTGGAGTCAAAGGTCAAGGTTAACCTTCCTTATGCCTTGTTACTGTCCAACGAGTGAAGCTAGGCCACCAAACTTGGTACACAGGTTCACCCTGTGACCCTGAAGTGTGACTGTGGATTTGGGATTGCAAGGTCAAAGGTCATCATCAGAATGCCTTGTAAAGTATATCTCAACAACAAAGAAAGCTAGGGTCACCATACTTGCTACATGGGTTCACCTTGGGATCCTGCCCTTCAACTATGGGTTTTATACTTTGTTGTATTTTTGTGGATGATGGGCTTATCATAACTTGGTTCTGCGACAGTAATTACATTGAAAAGTTGAAAACTGCTCTCCATTATTAAGTATTGGGATCTTCAAAGAAAATGAAGGCGGGAGATATTGCACTCGCCTCAGAGTCCTCTTGTTGAGTAGTGTTGCTAACAGACAAACAAACCAACGCCAGTGAAAATATAACCACCTTGGGGGAGTAACAATCAGTGTTTTCAACTGGTTAATATACATCCATTCATTGTATGAAACATTTGGCTCTTACTTCCTGTTAGCCTCCAGATGTGTAGTATTGCAATATTATCATACAAAGGGATAATATATTCAACAGTTTAGCTGCATAATGTTCGCTATATTTAGGCATTATTGTGGATATATTAACCTGGAATAATTGACAGGGCTCTACTTCCAGCCAACTTCTGCCTTTTTATCCCCCGCCGGTTGAAGCACCCATTATGTTATGGGTCGGTCCGTCCAGCCGTCTGTCCCACTTTTGTGAAATCAACTCCTCCTCCTACAGTTTTGGCCCGATTGTTTTGAAACCTGGTACCATGGTTTGATGTACACCGAGGATGCGCATATTGCAATTTGGTTCTTGTCGGCTGATTTTTGTGGGAATTGTAGCCCCTGAACTATGATCTTCTGTTTCACCTCACTTCATAGAGAGTAAGGCCGAATCTCAATCTTGTCTCTAAACCCTCATGTCCTGAGCCCTTGTACACTTAGGTGGCCGCCACAGTGTTTCCTCTGGCTTAAAGACCTTGGCGCGGTGGCAACATATTTTTCCGGGGGAGGGGGGTGCAGAAAACACATATGAATGAACACGTATGTTTATGTTAATTTTATACTATTTATTTCTCTTTTTTAATTTTGCACAGCAACTTTGCATATAATAATAATAATAATGCATCAGATTTACTGTATATAGTGCTTTATCATAGACACTCAAAGACACTTTTTACATATACATTATTCATTCACTCCAGACAGACAATGGTAGTGGCAAGCTACTACTGTAGCCACAGCTGCCCTGGGGCAGGCTGACGGAAACGTGGCTGCCAATCCGGGACAACGGCCTCTCCGGCCACCACCGGACATTTATACACATTCATTCCCAGTGTTATGGACACTGGAGGTAAGGTGGGTAAAATGTCTTGCCCAGGGACACACCAGCAGGATATCTGGGGAGAGCGGGATTCGAACCACCAACCATCTGGTTATTGGACGACCTGCTCTACCTCCTGAGCCACTGCTGTGCATATGGAACTTACAGTTTGAAGTATTGTACAGCCAAGGCTTGAATGTTGGAATATTGGACCATTTGGGGTCCCACCCAGACGTCCTGTGTTTGGACTTTTTACTGGTGTCATCCTTCTCTCCTTCCTCTGCTCTCACCTCTCCTGGACCTTCTGCCTGAACACTTTCCTCTCCTTGGCTCCTCTCTTCTGTCTCATCTTGCCCTTTCTGACCTCTGTCTAATTCAGCTTTTCTCGCTGTCAATGGTGGTATACCATATACCATATATATTTTTTTTAGAAATCTCCTCACTGCCAAGAAAAACCTCCCTTATTTTGAAATCCAAATGCTGGCATGTTCAGTTTGTCTGAAGGCTGCTGATGGATTTCGTGAATTTCGGTCATCTTAACTTGCCAGGTACAAAAATTGGGAACATAACTTAATATTGTAGTAGCTGGTGAAATATATCCTCAGCAATTCATCAGTCCCCCTTGCCTTTCCCTTCACATGAAGCTGGCTGCAAATGAATTCTAACCACATCTCTTAGCTAAGCGATTCTTCCGTTATTGCTCCCGTTTCCAGTGGGTTAAAACCATGATAAATGCCTCCAGTGCTTACATACTTGTTCTGATTTTTTTTTTCTGCCTTTAAAGTACTTTAATAAACTCATGTTTCTGTCAGATAGTCAAGCCTTATTCATGCTGCATTTCCCCTCTAGTCCGCCTTTTTCCACGTATGCTTTGGACGAGCCCGGCACACATGCGGCGCTGAACATGCTCACTTTTTTCATCTACCCAGGCCAAGCGGTTGATGCATGCACACAACCATCATTTGTAGTTTCACTCCCACCCGATAGGTAGCGCCAAGGCACTGATGTGCCAGGATTTTCACCAACGAAGAAACGGCGGACATCTTCACAAAGTTTCCCTTCAAATAGAGTTTATTTCTTCTTTTTGACTTCCCGGTTTTCACTCCTTTTCCACGAAGATGCTGCTGCTGCGAGTGAGACACTGCCTGCTGCCTGACTGGAAAGCTTACGTGGGCAAGGCGCTTCTAAACTCCGCGTGGATGACGTCCACGCGCGTTATTTGTGTACGCACTTGCAGAAAGTCATTGCTTCATATATTTTTCTTAAATTCATATCTCCTTCTTGGCGCGGTGGGCTGCCATCGAGAAATGTTACCAGAGGAAACCCTGTGCCATCAGTAGTGCTCAAGTGTGCGAGTCTGTGAGGGGATGAAGTGGCTCAAAATGGTAGAAATGGGACTTACTTTGTTACCTTGGCAACACTAAAACACTTGCAACTATGGGTATTACTGCTCTACTTTTTCTGTATATAGGATTGCTGGGTTTTATCATTTATCGTTATTTGCACTATAGGATGTCTGGGTCTCTGTTTTGTCACTGTTTGCATTATGGGTAGCATTACTGTACATAGACCGCTGTTGTTGTTTTTCCAGTTTGATCCCTTTTGTTTTTTTAAATTATGCACACCACTGAAGAGAGAGAAACACCATTTTATTTCTCCTGTATGTCCTATATGTATAGTAGTAATGACAAATAAAATCTTGAATGAAAGTTTTTTTTTATTTAATTTACTTTATAAAAGGATTAGAAAACAAAAATAGTTTATATAAGATATCACAAAAATAAAATAACAGAACAAAATAAAAACAGATTCCAGGCAAAACTAAAATCAGTAACAAACAGGGGTACATTGACAAAAGATAAAAGAAAATGATCCTGAAAGTTCAAGCTTGTGTGTGTTTCAGGGTCTTTAGAGGTTTTTGTTCCAAGGTTGTCATAGCCAGGAGCGGCACTGGGGTTAAGCTCCCAGTGCTCATAAAATGCTCCTTATGGCGTGCGTCTCGAAAAGCCTCTAACAACTAAGTCCAACTCCTAGCCTGCCCGTGTGGTTTAGTCTCTAAGCCCGGCGGAACTGCTTTTACTAATAGGAGAAGGGGCGAGGGCGGCTCGCTGGCGCCTTAAAACCAGATGCTTCGGGTAGATGGTGGCTCGTCAACCTGGGAAGGTAGCCCATCTAGGGGAAGGTACACCCTGATTTCAAACCTCTGCTGCCTTGCGGCATACCCGGTCACGGAAAAGGCTTTGGGAGTCAACCCTGAGGAAAAATCCGGAGTCGGAGCCCCTAAGGCAGTTCTATGTTGTGCTCAACATCGTTCTGGCAGCTCCTGCAACGGAGCTGGTGCCAAACTGTAGCAGCCCTGCTGTTCCTTTGGATTCATCAGTGACGTGGAGAGGGGGGACATGCTGCATGGGCAACATCTTGTCCTCCATATCTTCCTGCCCAGGCTTGAATCCTACCAACGCCCAACGCTGGAAGGTAAAACACCGGATCACTGGAGAGGACACTCCAGCTTCGCCTTTGACGTAGACAAAACACGGGGAATGACAGTTACCGGTTATAAGCCACTGCTCAATTGGCGTAGAACGCAGCGCCAGGGGTTGTTCCCGACGGTGGGAGGGATCATCAGATCTCACTGGACAGCTACCACCCGCCTCAAGCTGGGCAGCCCCCAGCCAATAAGGTGTTGTCCCGCCACAGCTTGCTTTCCTCATTGGGTGCATGGGGATAAGGAGAAGTCTGAACAGCAGGCTGAGAACCTTCGCACCAGGCAAGACAATAAAACAAAAGAGATCAACTCTAAAACTGGGAACTTGGAACATCTGCACTATGATGACAGGACTCGCTGCTAACCTCAAGGACATCAACGACACCAGGAAGACTGCCATCATCAATAATGAGCTGAAGAGACTGGGAGTGGATATCACCACTCTCCAGGAAACACGGTTGGCTGACGCAGGCACACTGAGAGAGAAGGACTACACGTTCTACTGGCAGGGAAAGGGCAGTGACGAACACAGGGAACACGGAGTGGGCTTCGCAGTGAAGAACACCTTGCTGAAGATGGTGGAACCGGGCAGCACTGGCTCTGCACGACTCCTCACCCTCCGCCTGAACACCACTCAAGGCCCAGTCACCCTCGTCAGTGTGTATGCCCCAACACTGACAGCCACACCAGAGGCAAAAGACGAGTTCTACGAGAATCTCGCAACAACTGTCAGGATCATCCCCAACTCTGAACAACTCATTCTCCTTGGAGACTTCAATGCCAGAGTGGGTGCTGACCACGACTCCTGGCCCTCCTGTCTTGGACCTTTTGGCGTGGGCAGAATGAATGACAACGGACAGCGGCTCCTCGAGTTCTGCACATATCACGATCTGTGCATCACAAACTCGTTCTTCAAGACCAAGCCCCAACACAAGGTTTCCTGGCAACATCCATGCTCAAAGCACTGGCACCAGCTGGACTTGATCCTGACCAGGCGCACCTCACTGAAGAACGTGCTAATCACCCGTTCGTTCCAGAGTGCAGATTGCGACACAGACCATTCATTGGTGTGTTGCAAGGTCAAGCTGCAGCTGAAGAAATTCCATCGTGCTAGACAACCTGGAAAGGCACGGATTGACACCAGCAAGATGGCTCAACCAGAACTTGTTGAGCAGTTTGCCTCCACCTTTGAGAAGGAACTTGGTGTACCACAAGAAGGAGAATCTGCAAAGCAGAAGTGGGAAGAGCTGCGAAACACCATCCACCGCAGAGCTTTGGCTACCTTTGGGAGGAAGACCTCGAAGTCACAGGACTGGTTTGATGCCAAGTTGACCGAGATGACCCCCGTCATTGAAGCCAAGCGCTCAGCACTTGCTGAGTACAAGAAGTACCCAAACGAGAAGAACCTCCAGATTCTCAGGGCTGCGAGAAGCAAAGTTCAGCAGACTGCTCGGCGCTGTGCCAACGAGTACTGGACTCAGCTCAGCCAAGACATTCAAACCGCTGCCATAACAGGGAACATCCGTGTATGTACGATGGCATCAAGAAAGCACTTGGTCCGGCTCAGAGCAAGACGGCCCCCCTCAAATCTTCCACTGGGGAGATGATCACAGAAAAGAGCAAGCAGATGGAGAGATGGGTGGAACACTACTCCGACCTCTACTCCAGACAGAACACCATGACACCGTCAGCCCTTGATGCCATCGACTGCCTGCCATTCATGGACGAAGTTGACGCAGAGCCAACCATCGACGAACTCAGCAAGGCCATTGATAGCTTGGCCGCTGGCAAGGCACCCGGCAACGACGGCATACCCCCTGACCTGATCAAGCACTGCAAGACCGCCCTACTGCTGCCATTGCATGACGTCCTCTGCCAGTGCTGGAAGGAAGGTGCCGTACCACAGGACATGAGGGACGCCAAGATCATCACCCTCTACAAAAACAAAGGGGAGAGAAGCGACTGCAACAACTACAGGGGCATCTCCCTCCTCAGCGTTGTTGGCAAAGTCTACGCACGAGTTGTTCTCGTTCATCTACAGAAGCTTGCCGAACGTGTCTACCCCGAGTCTCAGTGTGCCTTCCGCGCTGAGCGATCGACGGTAGACATGATATTCTCCATCCGCCAACTCCAGGAGAAATGCAGAGAACAGAACATGCCTCTGTACGTCGCCTTCATCGACCTCACCAAAGCGTTCGATCTGGTCAGCAGAGAGGGCCTTTTCAAGATCCTGCCAAAGATAGGATGCCCACCAAAGTTGCAAAGCCTCATCGGATCGTTTCACACCAACATGCAGGGGATAGTGCAGCACGATGGCAACGTCTCAGAGCCATTCAACATATGCAGCGGAGTGAAACAGGGCTGTGTACTTGCGCCGACCCTCTTTGGGATTTTCTTTGCTATGCTCCTGAGGCATGCCTTCAGCACAGCAACAGAGGGAATCTACCTGCACACAAGATCTGACGGCAGGCTTTTCAACCTCGCCCGCCTGAAAGCCAGAACCAAAGTACGCGAGGCTCTAATCAGAGACATGCTGTTCGCAGACGACGCTGCAGTCGCAACCCACACACAGCAGGAGCTTCAGACCCTGATGGACCGCTTCTCCCAGGCATGCAAGGACTTCGGGCTTACCATCAGCCTGAAGAAGACTAACGTCTTGGCGCAAGGCACGGAAGCACCACCAACCATCACCATCGACGACTACAAGCTGGAGGTCGTGAATCAGTTCACGTACCTGGGGTCCACGATCAGCAACAACCTCTCCCTTGATACAGAGATCAACAAGAGGATTGGAAAATCAGCCTTCACACTCGCTCTCCTCACCACACGAGTGTGGGAGAATCCCAAACTCTCTGTCAAGACGAAGATGGCAGTGCGTGGACAACATACGCCCGGCAGGAAAAGAGACTGAACTCCTTCCACTTGCGCTGCATTCGTCACATCCTGGACATATCCTGGCAGGACAAAGTGCCCAACACAGAAGTTCTGTCCCGTGCCGGCCTTCCCTCCATGTTCACTCTACTCAGCAGCGCAGGCTCCGCTGGCTAGGCCACGTTCACCGTATGGAGGATGGCAGAATCCCCAAAGACGTCCTCTACGGAGAGCTGGCAACTGGCAGGAGAGACGTTGGCCGCCCACAGCTGCGCTTTAGAGACGTCTGCAAGAGAGACATGAAGGCCCTGGATATCAACACAGAGCGCTGGGAGGACCTTGCAATGGACCGCTCCAAATGGAGAGGCACCCTGGCCAGACAGCTCAAGGCGGGTGAAGAGAGACTGACTGCTGCAGCAGATGAAAAAAGGACCCGCAGGAAGAACGGCCACAGACCCAGCAGCACGGAGACCACCCACAAGTGCGACCTGTGTGACAGGGACTGTCATTCGCGCATTGGCCTGTTCAGCCACAGGCGGTGCTGTTCCAGCAGAGTAGACGTTTAGGATTCTCTTCCATGGTCATCATAGACCGACGGAGGCCGACTATAGAGGTTTTTGTGTAACTTCTTAAAATAAAATCCCAATTCTGTTTTAAATTATTGCGTTCTCCTTCATTTTTGCCCATCTATATTTATAATTGTAATATTTTCTTGTTCAAATAAAGATGAAATTATTTCTTATTTCATTTTCAGTGTTAACATTTTAATAGCAATCTATCTTTTTAAACCTTTTTATTTCAACCAAACTTTTAATTTGTGTGACATGAAAACATGTGACCAACTATTGTGGGTCTTCTACTTTCTACTTTCTTCAGGAATGACCTGAATACCTGTGCTGCAGCCTTCTTAAGACAATATAATTGATTACAACTACAAATCATCTTCTTTCAAACTGCATAATTAACCAAAAATGTAATTAAATTACTTAAATGGCATGTATTTTAGCATATATGTCATATATTCTTATTTTGGCAGAAATCTTATGTCAAAGCAGTTTTTTTGTGTGTGTGTGTGGGGGGGGGGGGTTGTGTGGGGGGGGTGGAGCAGGAGTGAAGGGTTGGTCAGTGGTGAACAGGTGAACAATCAGGAGCTTTCCCTTGAAAAACCCCAACATGGCGCTCTGAACTGTGGGTAATTACCTTACCTTAAGTCAGCATAGCAGGGCTCAAAGTCAGCAAGTGAGCAGTTGTCAGAATCTTGAAACTTTAGAGTGATTGTATGTTGGTTCGTTACCTCAAATAAGATTCATGACACAAGTATATTCCTCATATGAGCTCTTTACTTGCAAGGAGTGCCATACTTTTAACAGAAAATGCAGCACTGGCCATCAAAAACAATCAGGAAGTATTTATACATAGTCGGTCACACAAAACATCTACTGGATACAATTCAGTCATAATATGAGTATATGAAACATTGGCCTGGACTGAAAACATGGCCTTGCAGGTGTGCCCCAGACTCCAAGTTAATCATAGTCACAGCATTTCATAGGAAAACAAGATTAATTCTCCCTCACTCCCAGACACCTTATCATATACATAGTCTGGTCTGGTGAGACACTTTGACTTCTAAGCACATCTTAATGAAGGACACTCAATGGGTCCACTTATTACAGAGAAAACAATATAGTATGCTATAAACTCATAGAAGATGCATGCAGTATACATTTTAATCATATAAGATGGTTATGCAATGATAATGATAATGATGTTAGTAATTATAAAATGATAAATGATTGAACATGCATGATAAACAATTTTCTGACATTTCCCTCCTGTTTTATCATTTTTTATCACAGTTTTCATTTAGGGATGTTTTTATTCATCAGAAACATGTGACTTCTCTCGATTTTCTATATGCCCATCATTTGCATCATATTCCAATTATACAGGAGATTATTCACAATCTTCACAGTCATCATCAGTTTTTGAAAGAGCTGCATATTGTCCTTTACACTCAAGTTTCAACATAGCAGTTTGCAACAGAAAAGTATGATGAACAATGGCCCGTGTAATCATAGATCTCATACAGGGACTAACACACATGAAGAGCACACTGAATAAGACCAATATCACAATCAATGGGGTCAACCACTTCAAAAGAATTTGCCACCAAGTTCCACTTTGAAACCAATCCCAGGGGCTCCAACCCTTATCTTCATCTAAAGTGTGTTGTAAGTGTAAAATGTCATTTAAATGGCTAATAATGTGAGAGAGATTCTGATTAAAATCTGGGATGTATGCAGCACTCCTGGCCAATAACATGACTCACTCCTCCTTGTGCAGCTAATGTTAAATCTAAAGCCATCCTGTTTTGCAATGTCATCATCCTTGAGAATTTCTGCTCCTCAGTTAAAGCTGTGAAACCTTGTTCCGTTAATACAGTTAGATTTTCCACTGTCCATGCTCACGCATTTATGTGATATGTAGCCAGGTAACTGCCATACATTGGAAAAAGAGTACTCATTACAATTTTGAAATCACTAATCCTCTGTTTCCCAGACAGCCTACCTATTAGTTGTTGCATATCTGGGGTTGTACTTCTCCGTGTCCTGGTGTGAATTTCAGTTTGATCAGGATGATAATAATGGGAGTATGATGTCTTCATTTTATGTGTGAGATTTGAACTTATGCTGATGTGTGGGATCAAAATAGCCATGTAGCATCTGCCACACCACCCTGGAGAAAGTAATGAGTAAACATTAGACCCTAAACATCCATACCCATCATCATTTGGCCAAAAAACAGTAGGATTATTGCTACAGTTAAAAGTATAATTTTTGCTCTTTAAGGTAAAATTTCCAGTAGCAATATAGGGAAAGTGAAATGCATTTCTACAAACAGAATCATGGTATCTTACTCCACAGGTTGCCGTCTTCACATCATTACACCTTGGTGAAAAACCTAGACTGAAATTATTTTCATTACAAGCTTTATTAAAACAGATTGGTGAAGTAAACAGTGTAGGATTTACCTTCATCAAAGACTTTTTAACAGCAAGCAAAGACTTCCCAATTCCAGTAGTGTTGAATATTCTTAACTTAGACCCAGTGTAATCAGTAACAGTGACATTCAATTTATTAAAATACCCTTCAGACAAATTTCTTACCAACCAATGTCTAACACCATTACTTGAATTTAGCAGATTAAGACGTGAGGTCATCGCTGTTGTCACTCCAGCTGTCTCCTCTTCGCTCAGCGGCACATCATGGGGATTGCAGTCTTGTGTGAATGGGGTAGCAATGAACACACATAGCAGGAAGTGTTGATTCCCAGTCCTCTCACCGAAACCACCATTGTTTGGTACCACAGGTTGTGCGTATAGTCCACGTATTGTCCATTGTCCATTGTCCATGTCTTGCGGTCCATGTTTTGCGGGCTCCTCGTCCTGGAATCAGAAATGGTCCCCCACCCCACAGTCATGAAAAGTATGGAACACAGAGTCATCAGTACCTTTGGTGCCATGCCTCCACTTGAGAGAGTACCCATCTGGGCCCCTATCTTCACCAGGTTTGAGACGGCTCTGTCCTTAGAAGGACAAAGCCCCCTTTGTAACTGGACTTACTCAGGGAAACAAGTTAGTTCACTTACAGGCACCCGCAGTCTCTTAACGTGTGAAAGGTGAATCCAAGATGGTCGTTCAGCAATACGTATGGCAGTGAGGGTGGGAGTGTCCAGTGTTGTCGGTGGTGGTTCTTTATAAAGTTATCCGCTTTCTTTCTGTGGAGTAGAGAGAGCTCTTGACAGAATCAATGTGCTCTGAGATGTATTTGTTAGACGTGATTAGTGGTGAGAGGTCAGGCAATACATAAGGATGGTATAGGGTTAATCATTAGTTTGATTGTACCATTTTTCTTTTCACAAAACCTGTACTTTGTGGGTGGTAGGCACTATGAAATTTGATCTTACTTCTTACAGCTTGGATTAAGTCTTGAACTGTTTGTGCCGTAAAATGAGTTCCATTATCTGCATAAATCAGTTCTGGAACCCCAACGGCGGGAAAAACGTGATTCATGTGCTGCATTTGCTGAGGATGTGGGGTGAATTTCTGTCCACCTTGTGAGGGTGTCAATCAACACCAAGCAATATCGTAGCTTCTCATTCCTCCTTGAGCATTATTTTATAAACAAAAGATGCACTTTTGGCATGTTTTTGTTACTTCTTTCAAAATATTAGGACAGTTTTCCCAACATCCTCATCATTCCCTCCTGTTGGCACATGAATAGTTCATGTGCCACCAGGGCAGCCCATTTGTATAACATGGGTGGTAAAACAATTTTTCCATCAGGCAAGCCACATATAACAGGAGGGAGGTCCAAATTATTTTAACAGTCTTTTAAAACATCAACATCAACATTATTAAGAAACAGACGGTTCTTAAAAAATCAATAGCAGTATAATGAGCAGCGATATCAGCCAAGGTTTACTGGTTTTCCTGTGGAGGTGACAAACCCCGCAGGTTCAAGGTAAGCGGTATGCAGGCAGCATGCGTTATAAGGATAATAGAGGGCCTGATCTTGCTATTATCCCATAAATAATAAGAAAGTGGTCTGTATTGCTCAGCATGTATTTGAGTTATAATTGCAGCAATGTGTTTATCCTGGGCACTACAGAAAAATAGAGAATGAAATAAAATAAAAGTCCTGTCCTAATTTAGCAAAACTACCACACATAAGCATCAATAAGGTCTTTAAGTTCAGTCCTCAATTCTAAATTGGAGGCTGGTGTCCCGTTCTTTTTTTGGTTTTTTTTCTCTCTCCTCAAAATGTCATATGCTGTAGCAATTTTTCTTCATTTTCCCTCCTCCTTAGAGAAAATGACACTTCATTTATTTAGATGAAATCTATTTAACTTGAAGAATTTCTTTATTTTTTTTTTTAGAAAAGATAAAATATGTCATTAGTCTGCATTAATAGAAGAAAACAAAGGTAATCTCAGTTTTTTCTTTCTTCTTTTCTCAGCACTGTAGCTAGGCTGTCAGTTCTGCAAGTATGGGGGTGCAAATATGGGAGGTGCAAGTATGGGGGTTCCCCCTATAGCTCAAAGTGCAATGAGGTGTTATGAAAATAAAGTTGAATTGAATTCATTTATTTATTCATTTATTGACAATTTTTATGCATTATCTATTTTTCTGAGGGTTACTAATTATTTGCTAATTAATTTCTTTGATACCCCCTGCTTTGATACATGAAGACGCACATGCAGCAAAGTTACAGGGTATTTGCTTGATAAAAAGTGTGGGTAGCCCAATTCCTTCAAAAATAAGAGTTCAATAATCATAGCCTTTTTTTGTGACTTTTCTTGAACTAATTTACAGATTCCATTTAAGAGAAACAAATAACTATCTGTGCATTTTTGATATGCTTCAGCATTGATGAATAAGATAATTTGAATAAATGAATAAAGATTGTATCACACTCTTTCAGTCAACAGAAAGGTGGACCTTTTGCCTAATTAGAATTTGATTTAAATTTTTACCAGGAATATACAAAATGATTTTTATATATTGCTTGGTAAATTATGGGGTGAATGTAGTTTACCCTGACCCAGCTTGGCCACTGCCGAATGAGGAAAAACACATTCCTCCTTACTGTTACATTTCTGAAATATGATGTTGCTGCACCATTTGTGGTGAGTAATATCAATATAAAATTATATAAACATTACATTTGTAAAGTCGAAGTCATTTGAATCAGTACACCTTATGTTATCTACAATGTCATACAAAGTCATACTTGGCTTCAAAAAATGTTTATCAACAAGGATCCTTTCTCCAAGATCTTTGTCTGATAACCCATAGCCCCTGGCAAATCATATGTGTCACACGTCAGTCCTGCACTGTCATGTTTCAGTCTAAGGGTAAAAAAAAAAGGTCAGTAATGCGTCAAAATTGCTTTTAAAAATATGTAAACAGTTTATCACGTACGCAACATTAATCAAGACTCCACAAAGTTAGATTGAAAAGATAAAAATCCCAAACCTTGTAGAAATACCCATATTTAGACCACTTTTTCCACACAGATCAACCACACACATACAGAGGATTGTTTTTATTTCCACAAGGTCGAAGCAGCTCCTTCCATTCTCTCAACTCAGCCGTAACACAAAACTAGTCAACTCCTTCTGCTCAAGGCCACTATTTTCAGATACCTATAATTTCAAACATTTCTCAGAAGGATAACAATTAGACAATCAATCCTTTTATACCAAAAATTACAAACAGTTTAAAAACCTGCTCCCTCCGCCTTCGCAGAGAACTCAGAACTCTCATCCCTTTTCCTCACACTGGAGCCGTTTACAGAAACAAAAACAATCTAAGCTGCAGCTGCCTCTAAGGCTCACACACACAAAAATAAAATAACTGTTTCTCATTGTCCGTTTTAGCGTTATCCGGTTCCGTTGCCACTTAACCCGACCGTCTTTAGATCTTATAGTCTAGTATCAATATCTTATAACATAGAGTAAAGTTATTATTATGATTTTATTTACTTCCTCCTTCTTCCAACCTCTTGGGCTTCTTTTTATAATTTGCTGTATGGACCCTCCTTAGGATCGCAGCATTGTTAAGCTGGGGGAGGATTATCTTTTTCATTTAATAATGGTTAAATGCTCGGTTGGTTTTGATATTTATCTTATTGTTTTTATCTTTATTTTAGTTGTAAGCTTTACTGTCGACACCAAGGCTGTGCATTCATCCACATCCAGTGTGGGTTTGAAAGAATAGTCTTTTTCCCATTTGCTCAGATATTTTTCAGGATCCTTTATCTGTTCTCTATCTTTTAACCGGTCATTGTAATGCGCTGTCTGCTGTTTTTATTATTTTTTAAACCCCTTGGTAATTCCACAGGAATTAAGATGCTTTACCAGGAAAAGTGTGAAACGCCGTCACACTACCATTACAGCATAACCGCGACCTGATATTCTATTTTTAAGATAAGATAAGATAAGATAAGATAAGCCTTTATTAGTCCCACAACGGGGAAATTCCAGGATTGCAACAGCACAGGGATAGCAACACTCAGAGCAACAATCAGAAGGCAAGAAAAAAAAACAAGCAAGCAAGAGCAGCTAATATACATATGTACATATTACTATAAGATATATACTGTACAGTATATACACACACACACACAGACACACAGTACGGAGCATTGCAGCTAGGTGGAATAAATATGCAAGTATATAAACACACACAGTGCGGAGCAATGTAGCTAGATGGAATAATATGTAGATATACTGTATAAAAACACAGTGCGGAGCATTGTAGCTAGATGGAATAAATATATAGATATATAAATATAAACACACCCAGTGCTGAGCATTGTAGCTAGATGGAATAAATATGGAAATATATAAACACACACAGTGCAGAGCATTGTTGCTAGATGGGATGAAACAGCATAACCGACTACTTAGTTATCCTACATGGTATGATTATGTGCCCATACATATTCTCACCCTCCATAGCGACCGGTATTTTAGTTCCAAAACTCGGGGATCTCAACCCAAAAACTTATTTTTGTCCCTGACCGGGGATTTCAACCCAAACCTTTTACCTTGTTGCAACTACTTCCGCGCACTTTATTTACCTTTATTTACTTTTTGCGTTAGTCACTCGTAGTTGGATTTGGAGATTCTTGTAACATGTTTAACATTACTCACTCAAGGCTCGATTTTAGAGAATCTTCTAAACGCAGATATAGTAAATAATAAAAAAGACGTCACTTACTTTTCTTTCTTTTAATTGAGGAGGATGGGCTTCACTAGACGACGTCTAGAGTCCCGCACAATCCAGATTTCCTCAATGGGGAGTCCAATACTGACTGTATGCAGTCAGACCATGCGCATGGATTTCCAACCTGGAGAGCGCGTCGCCTCTATCCGTCGTCCAGATATTGCCCATCCGGGTCACGGCACCAAGTATGTCAGAATCTTGAAACTTTAGAGTGATCGTATGTTGGTTCGTTACCTCAAATAAGATTCATGGCACAAGTATATTCCTCATATGAGCTCTTTACTTGCAAGGAGTGCCATACTTTTAACAGAAAATGCAGCACTGGCCATCAAAAACAATCAGGAAGTAACATCTACTGGATACAATTCAGTCATAATATGAGTATATGAAACACTGGCCTGGACTGAAAACATGGCCTTGCAGGTGTGCCCCAGACTCCAAGTTAATCATAGTCACAGCATTTCATAGGAAAACAAGATTAATTCTCCCTCACTCCCAGACACCTTATCATATACATAGTCTGGTCTGGTGAGACACTTTGACTTCTAAGCACATCTTAATGAAGGACACTCAACGGGTCCACTTATTACAGAGAAAACAATATAGTATGCTATAAACTCATAGAAGATGCATGCAGTATACATTTTAATCATATAAGATGGTTATGCAATGATAATGATAATGATGTTAGTAATTATAAAATGATAAATGATTGAACATGCATGATAAACAATTTTCTGACAGCAGTCAGCCACTTCTTGATTTCAAATTGGGACAGCCCTAAACCCTCAGTCACTTAACATGAGTGCACTTAAAGTCAACGAGTCTGCAAGGGAGGAGAATGAGAGTCGACCTAACTGTCTTGTGAAATCAACTCCTCCTACAGTTTTGTTCCGATTGTTTTGAAACTTAGTACTATGGTTTGAGATACTCTGATGATGTGCATATTGCAATTTCACTCATTGAATGACCTTGAGGTGAAAGGTCAGAGGTCAGATTTTTCCCTAAATTTTCTAAACACAATAACTACTGAAAGAAATGATGTAGGCTTTTCAAATCGATACATTAGTTATATCTAATACACATCTTGGACGACTTACACCCTCACCCAATGATAGGTTTAGGGTCAAGGGGTCAAAGTTCAAAGTTAACATTGCAGTTGCACTGTGGTAACTGCTACATTTACTATCTATAAATGCAAGAAATATCTGTGTGTTTGTGTGTGTGTGTCTGTCTGTCTGTTCCCCGCATGTCTCTTGAACTGTTCGTCAGACTGGCCTCAGATTTTAAGATAAGATAAGATAAGCCTTTATTAGTCCCACAATGGGGAAATTCCAGGATTGCAACAGCACAGGGATAGCAACACTCAGAGCAACAATCAGAAGGCAAGAAAAAACAAGAACAGCTATTAAACATATGTACATATTACTATAAATATATATATATATATATATACAGTATATAGACACAGTGCGGAGCATTATGGTTGGTGAATGTGCAGCAGAAAGTCTAAGCTCTCTCTCCACGGATGCGGCGGGCCAGCTGGAAGTCTTTGGGCATGATGGTGACCCTCTTAGCGAAGAAGAGACCCACCAGGTAGGCCTCGCTGGCCTCCTGTAGAGCCATGACGGCGAAGCTCAGGAAGCGCAGGTCGGTCTTGAAGTCCTGAGCGATCTCCCTCACCAGGCGCTGGATGAGCAGCTCCGTAGATTTCTGGTAGCGACGGATCTCTCTCAGAGCCACAGGCCTGTGACGGTGAGGTTTCTTCTCTCCGCCGGTGGCCGGAGCGCTTTTCCGAGCAGCCTTGGTGGCTAGCTGCTTCCTGGGGGGCTTTTTCCTCCAGTAGATTTTACGGGCGGTCTGCTTGGTTCTTGCCATCGCTCTTTATTATTCTGTCTTATATTTCTTGCACGCCGCCTAAACTCCAGCCCGTCACCCGCGCCGTTTTCGCTACAGTTCCCGGTATGTCGAGTTTCAATCTGTTAGCACCGGGTGGCGGTTGAGTGCTAGCTAGCACTAGCTCTTCCTGCTGTAATGTCTCCTACTGTAAACAGTGGCTCCGTCCGCCGACTCGGGAGACCTTTGGGGCGATCTGTGTGTCCGTGATATATATATAGAGTGTCATGTATTTTGGTTTACTACGGCACCCGTCGTAGTGCCTTTGCTGAAAAGCATTATGGGTAATGTAGTGTATGTGGAGTGTGTTGTCGTTGGCTGTGTGCTATGAGTTGCTGCTCGCCAATGAACCGTTAACGATACGTCGTATGGTCCGAGTTATTATTTGTTATATCGAGTAACGTAACGGGTGAAAGATATAACAAAAAGTGGCGACGAGGACGTCTGGACCGACGCTGCAGTCCGCGACGGAGGAGAGTTTTTTTTGTCGTTTTTTTTTTTTTTCCCGCCGCTACTCCGTGCTGACAGGGTGATACACCGCGCCACTGTGCTGAGGTGGATGCTGCGGGCTGTCTGCTAAGCGGGGAGGAGCGGAGCAGTGAAAATTATTAAGAACAAAAAAAAACTCCGTGAGTAATGCCGGAGGGAAGAAACGACGTTACGGTAAGGAGCTGCGAGGGAAAGAGCGACATTCAACTAGGAGTGTTAAAATGGCTGGAGTCATTGGCTCTATCGGGCCCTTTGATGAGAGCGCGGAGCAGTGGAGCTCCTATACAGAGCGCTTTGACTATTTCGTCACGGCCAATGGAATAACGGATGAAAAGTTAGTGCCCACTTTTCTGAGTGTGATGGGTCCCAAGACATTTAACCTACTACGTTACCTCATACAGCCAGTAAAGCCAGGCTCTAAAACCTATAAAGAGCTGGTGGACACACTGACCCACCACTTCTCACCCAAGCCTCTAGTGATTGCAGAAAGATACAGGTTTCACAGACGTAACCAAGAAGAGGGTGAGTCTGTTAACATGTTTGTTGCAGCGCTATGCAAGTTAGCCAAACACTGTGAATTTAAAGATGTTTTAAATGACACATTAAGAGACAGGCTTGTGTGTGGACTACGAAATGAAGCAGCACAGAAGAAGTTACTCACAGAAAGTGATTTGACGCTTGAAAGAGCCATTAACATTAGTGTGATGATGGAGATGGCTTCCAAAGAAGCACACCAACTGCATGCTACAGGCAGAGTACATAAACTCAACAGTGGTAAAACCAATGCAACAGGTCCATGTTTCCGCTGTGGCAAGGTGGGACACCTTCCTAATGACTGTTGGTACAAAGAGATGGATTGTAACAACTGTGGGAAAAAAGGCCACGTGCAGCGGGCATGTAGAAGCAAAAGGAGCAAAGACAAAGGCCCAAAGACAAGGAATAAAAGTGACATGGTAAAAAACAAAAAGAAAAGAAATGTTCACACAGTTAAACATGGCGAGGACAGAGTGAGCGACTCCTCAGAGGAAGAGGTGTCAACTGCAATAAATACTGTCCGGATTATGAATGTGAATGAAGGCTCAGAAGGCTTTTGGACTAAACCAAAAGTGGAGGGACATTTTATTAAAATGCAGATAGACACCGGATCAAAGGCATCACTTGTGTTGCATGGCATTTACAAGAAGTTTCTGAAACATCTTCCACTCCGATCTTCAGACACCGTCTTCAGGGCGTATACTGGACACCGAGTGCCCATGAAAGGGATGACAGAGGTAACTGTTCAGTACAATGGCCAAACTGCTAAGCTTCCAGTTTATGTTACCAAGAACAACTGTCCAGCTATAATGGGGCGTGTGTGGCTAAAGAAAATCCAACTTGACTGGCAAGAAGTAAGGAAGCTGTCACACAGTTCCACTCAGCTGCAGGCCATACTGGAAAAGCACAAAAAGGTTTTTCGTGATGAACTAGGCAGTATGAAAAAAATTATAGTGAAGCTGCATGTCAAACCTGACAGTAAACCAGTGTTTATGAAAGCCAGGCCAGTGCCGTACGCCATCAGACCAAAGGTGGAGGCTGACTTGGATGCTCTGGTCAAGAATGGAGTTCTGGAGCCTGTGACAACCAGTGAGTGGGCCACGCCCATAGTTCCAGTACCCAAAAAGGACGGAGGAATCCGAACCTGTGGAGACTTTAAGGTAACAGTAAACCCTGTACTAACAGCAGAGCAGTATCCCCTTCCACTGATTGATGACTTATTTGCGGGGCTGAGTGGGGGACAAAAGTTCAGCAAAATAGATCTCAACCAGGCTTATTTACAAATGCATGTAGACGAGCAGTCACGTGAAATGCTGACTATCAACACCCATAAAGGACTCTTCAGATACTGCAGACTGCCTTTTGGCATCACATCTGCTCCAGCACTTTTTCAGCGAGCTATGGATCAAATCCTGAGTGGATTACCAGGAGTGCAGTGCTACCTGGATGATATCCTGTGTACAGGAGCAGATGATGAAGAGCATCTGCGCAACTTGGATGCAACTCTCACGAGACTGGAGGAGTATGGATTGAGAATCCGCAAGGATAAATGCGAATTTTTCCAGTCATCCGTGGAATACTTAGGTCATGTGATCGATGCTAAGGGACTGCACACTGCACCATCGAAAATCACAGCCGTTGTGGATGCACCTCCACCCCAAAATGTCAGTCAGCTGAAGTCTTTCTTAGGACTGCTGAACTATTATGGACGTTTCATACCAAACTTGGCATCACTATTAAAACCACTGCATAACCTGCTGCGCAAAGAGGAAGCATGGAAGTGGACAGTAAGCTGTCAGGAAGCTTTTCAGAAGGCAAAGGATGCGCTGACTGCATCAGAGGTTCTGACCCACTTCAACCCATCACTTCCGATCCAGCTTGCCTGCGACGCCTCTCCTTATGGCGTAGGGGCGGTGATTTCCCACGTAATGCCAGACGGTGAGGAAAAGCCAATCGCCTTTGCGTCAAGGACATTAAACAAGGCAGAAGCTAACTATGCTCAACTAGAAAGAGAGGCTCTGAGCATTGTGTTTGGTGTGAGAAAATTCCACCAGTACTTGTATGGACGGAAGTTTACACTTTTTACTGACCACCGACCTCTCACAACCATCCTTGGACCATACACAGGAATACCATCTCTTGCAGCGTCCCGACTGCAGAGGTGGGCGTTGCTGTTGTCAGGACACTCCTATGACATCAGGTATCGAAAGTCAGACTGTCATGGTAATGCAGATGGGTTATCCAGATTACCACTTCCTGTCATGAAGCCAGAGTCAAGCACTGTGGACATCTTCTATTTCACAGAGGTAGAAAACGCACCTGTTTCAGCTGTGCAGGTGAAAAAGGGGACTAGAAATGACCCTGTGTTGTCTGCAGTCATGGACTTGATCATTAAAGGACAACCTGCGGGTGATGACGCAACCTTGAAGCCCTTCCTTGGGAAGTGGACAGAATTGTCTGTTCAGTCGGGTTGTTTGCTGTGGGGGAGGAGATTGATTATTCCCCTGTCATGTCGAACAAAAGTGTTACAGCAACTTCACGCAGGACATAGTGGAATCGTGAGAATGAAAGAAATAGCGAGAAGCTATTTTTGGTGGCCAAACATTGACAAGCAGATTGAAGAAATAGCCAAAAGTTGTTCATCGTGTCACAAGGTACGGAACAACCCACCATTGGCTCCTCTCCATCCCTGGGAGTTCCCACAGGAGCCATGGCATCGTGTGCACATTGACTTTGCAGGTCCGTTTGAGGACAGAATGTTTCTCGTGGCTGTGGATGCACATAGTAAATGGCCTGAAGTGGCTATTATGAGGTCAACCACCACAGAGAAGACCACAGAGGCATTAGGAGAAATGTTTAGTCGTTTTGGGTCTCCTATACAACTAGTTTCTGACAATGGACCTCAGTTAGTTTCACAAGAAATGGATGCTTTTCTACAAGCTAATGGAGTGCAGCACATTAAATCAGCTCCATACCATCCTGCGACGAACGGCCTTGCAGAAAGGTTTGTGCAGACAATGAAACATGCATTGAAAGCATCACAAGGTCAAGGAACACTGCATCAGAGGCTGCACAAGTTCCTGCTAAACTACCGCAACACTCCACATGCAATCACAAAGACAACCCCTGCTAGTCTGATGTTCAAGAGAGATCTGCGCACTACCTTTGACCTTTTGAAACCCTCAGGATTAAAGGACACTGTGCAAAAGCAACAAGAGAAACAAATTATGCACAGAGGACATCGGGCAAAGGACAGAGTATTCACGTCAGGAGAATCTGTGCTGGCCAGGAACTACAGAGGTGAACCTAAGTGGGTTCCTGCAACTGTTATCGCACAAACTGGACCAGTCTCATATACAGTTCAAACCACGGACAGTGTTTGGAAAAGGCACGTGGATCAACTCCTGCAGACACCACCAGCGCCTGCAGAACCGTCTCTTGGATATCCTAACGATCCACCTACACCAGTGCAGAACTCAACCACTTCAGAGACCGGAGTTCCAGCTGGAGATGTGACATCTTCTTCTGCATCAGCACCAGAAGCAACCTCCACATCAGAAAGAACACAGACTCATGTTCCTGCAGAGCGCCGATACCCTACCAGGGAGCGACGACCTCCTGTCCGTCTGAGTTATTAGACTAGATAGTAACTGACCCACATTTATGGGGCAGAATAATCCCCAGGGGTACAGTTATGGGATGAGGTAGTCTACCCTCACTCCTAAGGTAGCATAATAATTAAAGAAAAAAAAAGAGACAAACAAAGACACAAGAACTGCAGCAGACACTTGATATCTCCTGTAGGACATCTATTGTAAGAGGGGAGGAGATGTCATGTATTTTGGTTTACTACGGCACCCGTCGTAGTGCCTTTGCTGAAAAGCATTATGGGTAATGTAGTGTATGTGGAGTGTGTTGTCGTTGGCTGTGTGCTATGAGTTGCTGCTCGCCAATGAACCGTTAACGATACGTCGTATGGTCCGAGTTATTATTTGTTATATCGAGTAACGTAACGGGTGAAAGATATAACATAGAGAGTGAAAGGTGTAGAAAGAAGATTAAAAAAGAAAGGCTGTTGCAACGGGCAGCCAACTCGTGTGGCGCCACCGGTCTGGCGGAACGGGGGAGAAAAAAAAAAACCAAAACGTAGTTTAAACGTAGTTTCTTGAGAAGTCTTGAGAAGTTTGCGTCCCCAAATATGTAATTTTTATCAATAAAAGTATTAGCCACCGCTCTTTCTCTTCATGAGCTGGTGTTAAGAAGTGTGGGCAGAGTTTCAGATGGACTCTGTGCTGATTGGACAATGTGCAGTATCACGACCATACTGATTGGATAACGCACAGCATCACATCCTGTCAGTCACCACAGTGTTCCCGGGACAAAACAAGGAAATGAAAGTGTTATGTCTGTAAATGAGCTGGTATTAGTAAGATGGCGGCCGGGTTGGTTAGGAGATAGACCAGGGTGGCTACTACCAGTTTCCGGCAGTGACGCCGCCCAGGGTGTAAAAGAGTGGGCGGAAGAGGCTCTGCCTCTTTTGTCGTGAAGCCACCTGGCCAGCAGGAGAGTGCCGTAAGCCTTTGTATATAGTTGTGTTATATCCTGACTAAACCCCTGTTAACCGAGGTGAGACTCACTTGTCATTCCTACATTATGGACACAACATTTGGCGACGAGGTAAAAGCGGTAATGGAATGCTCTGTTGCTAGCTTTCGGCCGTTTCTTGAGGCACCAGGTGAGCCCCTCGTGCTTTGGCCTTGTTTGTTCGCTGCCTTCACCAACTATCTTGTTGTCCTGAACTTGGGAGAGATGGAGAAGCTCCATGCGCGAGCTGTGTTGGTACATAATTTAGGAATGGAAAGGCAGAGGATTCTAGAAAATCTTGGAGGTGCGGACAGTTTCGATGAAGTGGTGCAGCTAATGGCGCAGTACTTTAAGGCGCCGGAGAACGTCATTGTTAGATGCATTCAGTTTCGACAGCGCCGCCAGCGGTCGGGAGAGCCTGTGTGAAGATTCGTGGTGGACTTCCGCGAGCTGGTGAGGGAATGCAGATTCGGGACCATGGAGGACGAGATGATTCGGGACCAGTTGGTGGAGCATGTCTGTTGCACAGTGGCCATTCCAGATTGTTGACGCACCCAGGAGAGATGACGTTAGCTGAGGCTGTCGAGCTTGCCCAACAGTTCGAGGCAGCAGAGACCATCACGAAGGGCCTTACTGAAGGGGCCTCTCTAGAGAAGAATGAGTCTTGCGCTAAGGCACTGAGCCTGGACCCTTGTGATGGCGAATGCGGAGAGGATGATTTTGCCTCCATGGTCAGGATAAGGTCTGCCCCTGGTATGTCAAAATGTTATGGATGTTGGTCCACTGAGCACCGCTATAAGTCCAGAGTGTGCCCGATGAAAGGAAAGTGTTGTGGCAAATGCAGGATTTTAAACCCTTTTGCCAGGGTGTGCGAAAACTTTGTACGCAGGAGCCGTGGGAGAGAACCAGGTGCTGCGCAGAAGGCTCCGACGGTTGTGCATACCATCTCCCCAGAGACAACAGGGAGGATCGGCTGCACCATCACGTTGGATGGAGTTGAGATTCCGCTCCTAGTGGATACGGGAGCAGTGATTTCGGTCCTGAATCTTGAAACCATGGACAGACTGTTTCCCCACCGACAGATAAGAAGGCAACAGGTGGAATTTTATGGTTATGGGCGGAACAGGTTGGCTATTTTGGGCTGTGTTGAGATGGAGGCCCGGTATAAGGACAGTGTGGCGCCCAGTGTTCGCATTAACGTTTCTGCATCCGGTGTTAACGTTATGGGTTGCAACCTATTTTACAGCCTTGGGTTCTCCATTATGAACGTTTCGGGTGAAGAATGTTCTGGATGTTGACTGTGGGGCTGACCTGTTCCTGCCGTGGAGGGTGCTGAGGTGTGGGATTCGGACTGGATGGACAATGTGACTTTGGGAGTGCACACACCGCTCCACATGGAGACCTCTCGGGATGGACCCGATGCTGTCACGCAGGTTGCCCTGGACAAGGGTGCCGGACGGCACGGCGGGACCCCCGATGAGGTTCATCAGGACGAGTTGCCAACGCCGGGAGAAAACGGTGTTAGACCGCGGAGCGTGGTTATTGTAAAGCGCTCCCAGCGATGACCTGCCAAAAGGAAACCCAGGAGAGCCCGCCAGACGGAGCATCTGGAGTCGGGGGCCTGTTGCAGGACCGGCGATCTGATTAAAAGGAAGTGGGCTCCCTCGAAGACCAAGGTTGAGGCTCGAGTACGTCTAGATCACAGTCCACGCGAGCAGCGGGACAACCAGAGGTGGTTCCAGGTGGAGCCCAGTTGGATGGAGGCAGATGGGTGCAGGTCTATTCATGTCTGGAGACACCCGAGGGATCTGCGGATGCCGGAGGTGGAGAGGAGATGGCGCAGCAGGAGCCCTGAAGTGAAGAGATGGAGATGCCTTGAGAGGGATCCATCCAGGGACTGAGGGTTTTATTTTGCATGTGTGTGTCGTTTTTTTCAGTCCTGTTTTGATGTTGGTTTCTATTTGGTGCCCCAGTAAATTGTGTTTAAAAAAAAAAAAGAAAAAAAAAAGGAAAAGTAAGCAGTGAGAGTGAGTGCGGGAGGCGTCCTTTTGATGTATAGTTGCAAATCTATTTTAGTTGTTTGCATGTCAACTGTAGATGTCTGTGTGTGCACTGTGCTTTAGTTTGTCTTATGAATTGGGTTTTGTGTTAAATTTTTGTAGTCTGACCAGTGGCAGCTCTGTGTGAGATTGTGTTAGTAATTTCTAGAGCTCGCCTGGTTTATTTGACTTATTTTGACTGGCTGTCCTGATTTGGTTTTCTCAGTGTTTGAAATAGCTTGATTTAATTGGATTGTTTTATTTGAGTATCCCCTTGTTTGTCATACTCTGTGTGCCCATTGTGGGGTGGGAGTTGGGGTGGGGGCCGCCAATAGAATGTGTCTTGTGTTTTATTGTGTATTTTTTTTTTCCGGTTCCGCCGGAACAAAATTGGGTTGCAGTCCTTCAACTAATTCAATTAGGTTGCAGTCCTTCAACTAACTTGCTCTTCTTCATCACTCGGTCCTGCTTCTTCCTCAAAAACTATCGAGAAATTGCTCAAATCTTCGCTGAAATCGCTCACTACTTCCTCTGCTTCAGTGTACTCAGCCATGCTTGTTTACTATTGGGTTCCTCTCATTACGTCACAGTATGGCGGCGCCGTTTGACCCAATTTTGACAAACATCGCAATCGTCTTCATCACAATGTAATTTATGGTAGTATATGGAAAAAAAATTATTGAATTTTTTTGTCTACACAGAATAAAAACACAGTACAGTGATCCCTCGCTACTTCGCGCTTCACCTTTCGCGCCCTCAGTGCATCGCGGATTTTTCAAAAATAGTCATCAAAAATTCAAAATTGAGAAAAAATGGGCGGGCGCTAGCAGAAGGCAGGGAGACTACATTACAACATCAGGTATCAACATGGAGAGCCGCACAACTCAAAATCCACCTCTGACCACCGCTCCACTCCTCTCTGCCCACCTCTTCGCTGCTCGGGAATCTCGCAAGCTGATTAGCCGAGACGTTTTATCTCGCAAGCTGATTGGCCGAGACGTTTTACCCAGCTTCTCTCCCATACCCAGCGAAGGAAGACCGCATTCATTGTTCTTTATCGCTAGTCTCGCCGCATGGAACTTTTCGCTGTTCTCTTGTGCCTTTTTGTGCGAAATAGTCTTCCCGTCGAGCCACTACGCCGCCTCCTGCAGCTTCTCCAGCTCTATCGGAAGCTGCCCTCGACGATGCTGCGCCTCTAGCACCTGACGATGAGGCGTCACCTGAGGAGCAGTAAAGCTCTCATTAACCTGTGCAGTAAATCAACTTCATCTTGAGTTACGTATCTTGTTATAAGAATAAAAGAGTTCTAAAAACATATTTATGAACACTTTATTTACATCTACGTATGTATGTACACTTACACACACGTATCATATGAGAGAGAGAGTGAGAGAATGAACGTACATATTATTTATGGGTGACGTCATTAGGGGTGACACTACTTCATGGTTTTTCACTTTTCGCGGTCGGTTCTGGAACCCATTAACCGCGATAAGTGAGGGATCACTGTAGTTCTTCTTTCTAATGATATCTTGGTTGAATTATGTCAGACTCTTTAAGGTTTAATGCTTAAAGAATTATGCCATAAAGTTGCTATGATTGCATAGGTTTAATGGATAATTCGGCTTGAACAACACCAGGTGTGTCGGGGAGGGGGGGCGGCAGCCGCTGAACCAGTGGATTGCAGTCCTTCGGAGGCACATGGGTAAAGCAGCAGCTAATGGGTCTCAAATATTTGTAATTGTGTCCTGTTATTGTACTGCATGAGTTTATTGACGATACACAGAAGAAATTCAATATTACACTGAACTCCATCACTGAACAGTGATATAAACTAAAATAATTATAATGATGACTGAACAACTCCATTCCCCAAAGTGCAAGATACACTATTATCTTGAATAAGTGATAAAAGATCACACAGATAAGTGACCTAAAAAACAAATAAACAAGCGATTTGAAACAGTCGCCTATATTGGATGTCCCATTCATTTTCAATAATTAGGTATTCTGTAATTAATATTCACACGATCAAATAAATCCTAGTGCCATTTACTCCCTTTTATATTTGTCAAAGTCTAACATGTGACTGCCTACATATAGGCTACACCTCTTTGTATTCCACTTTCAAACACAGCCTACATTTGGGCCCGTAAAACCTGATTGGGATACTTGTTTCAGACAGGAATACTTGCGTTCTACAGGCATGCACTAGTTACTTTAAAATCAGTAAAGCTAGGGCCACCAAACCTGGTATACAGGTTTACCTTGGAATCCTGACTTCAGACTATGGGTTTGGGGTCAAAGGTCAAGGTTAGCATTCCATTTGCACAATCACTATCATCATCATCATCATCATCACTCTATAAATTCAAGAAATTGTCAGTGTGTCTGTGTATCACGATCATAGGACATCATAGAATGGCCTATGAGTCGATGATGTCCTATGATGATCTTTGATCTCAGTGATGGTTTATATGACATCAAAAAGACCTCAAGGCAGTACTGCTTCAAATGGGTGTGGTTTAAAATAGTGTATGATATCCTATGATGATCCTATGATCTCAGGCATCATAGGACTCGCGATGCCGTCATTTAGATAGGTGTCTTTGACTTATGTGCTCAACGGCAGGCATCACTCAGGATCATAGGACTTCCAATGACCTATGATGATCCTATGATCTCAGGGCATTCATAGCACGGCCTATGATGTCTGCATGATGTCCTATGATGATCCTATGAACTCAGGCATCGTAGAACTCGCAATGCCGTCATTACCTCCGCTTTCATCGGCGTTGGTTTGTCTGTCTGTCTGTTTGTTAGCAAGATAACTCAAAAAGTTATGGACGGATTTTCATGAAATTTTCACAGGTTGTCAGAAATGGGGTATCCTACAGATGATTACATTTTGGTGGTGATCCGGATCACTGTCCAGAAGAAAACCGCCATTACGGAAAATGCCATTTTCATCAATAACTACTGAACCACTAATCCTATCATTGTGAATCCAATTGCTAGTCATATGTTCTTATGGTCAAGGAAACTGAAAACGTACACACAAACACTGTATGGGGGGAACTGTGGCGCTAAACTGCCATTACGGAAAATGCCATTTTCGTCATTAACTACTGAACCACTAATCCTATCATTGTGAATCCAATTGCTAGTCATATGTTTTCATGGTCAAAGAATCTGAAAACGTACACACAAACACTGTATGGGGGGGAACTGTGGCGCTTGGCGGAGGTCTGCGCTCTCCGAGTGCTTTTCTAGTATGGATATGAAGTCTATCTGACGTCATAGAGACATATAGACAGGTGTCTTTGACTATATGATCAACGGCAGGCATCACTCACGATCATAGGACTTGCTATGACCTATAAAGTCCCTATAATCTCAGGCATCATAGGGGCAGTGCCATCATATAGATATGTTTATATGACATCATATAGACATATAGACAGGTGTCTTTTACTATGTCAACGGCAGGCATCACTCACGATCATAAGACGTCCGATGACCTTTGATGATCTTATGATCTCAGACATCATAGGACTCACGATGCCGTCATATACTGTACATATGTCTATATGACATCATGTAGACAAATACACAGGTGTCTTTGACTATGTGATCGATGGCAGGCATCAGTCACGATCATAGGACCTCCTATGACATCATCAGAGATCAAATGCAGGCATTACTCACGCTCACTCACGATCATAGGACATCACAGATCAAAGGCAGGCATCACTCACGATCATAGGACTCGCTATGCCATCATAACAGATCATAAGACTCACTATGACATCATCAACGATCAAAGGCAGTCATCACTCACGATCATAGGACTCTCTATGACATCATCAAAGACCATAACACTCGCTATGGCACCATCAAAGATCAAAGGCAGGCATCACTGAAAGAGTGCAGACGTGCTTGCTTACTCCCTTGCTTACACCTGCTTTCTACACAATACATCAAACACAGCTTTCACCATGGTTACTGTTGCCAGACACACACATCAGAGATCAAAGGCAGGCATCACTGAACAAATGATGATGTCAAAGATCAAAGGCAGACATCACCATTGTTACTTTTTCCATGGTAACAGTAACTTTCTACGGGCATGCAGAAATGCTGACCTACACTGCCTTTCTATGGCCATGCAGAAATGCTTGCTTATACTTGGTTTCTACGGGCATGCACGGATATTCACCAGTTACTATAAAACGAGTAAAGATAGGGCCACCAAACCTGGTACACAGGTTCACCATCAGATCCTCACCTCAGATTATGGTTGTGGGATTGCAAGGTCAAAGGTCAACATCAAAATGGCTTAGAAAACTATATCTCAACAACAGAGAAGGCGAGGGTCACCAAACTTGCCACACAGGTTCACCTTGGGATCCTGATCTCTGACTATGGGTTTGGTGTCAAAAGGTCAAAGGTCAAGGTTAACATTCCTTATGCCTTATTACTGTCCAGTGAGTAAAGCTAGGTCCACCAAACTTGGTACACAGGTTCACCCTGTGACTCTGAAGTGTGACTGTGGTTTTGGGATTGCAAGATCAAAGGTCATCATCAAAATGGCTTATAAACTATGTCTCAACCACAAAGAAAGCTAGGGTCACCAAACCTGATACACAGGTTCCCTTTCAGACCATAATCTCTGACTGCATGTTTGGAGTCAAATGGTCAAAGGTCAAGGTTGGCACTCCCTATGATCTCTTACTATAGAACGTGTAAAGCTCTCTAGGGTCACCAAACTTGCTACACAGGTTCACCTCAGGATCCTGACCTACAGCTATGAGTTGTATACTTTGTTGTATATTTGTGGATGATGGGCTTATCGTAATTTGGTTCTGCCGCAGTAATTATATTGACAAGTCAAAAACTGCTGTCCATCAGTAAGTATTGGGATCTTCAAAGAAAACAGAGGCGGGGGATATTGCACTCACCTTAGAGTCCTCTTGTCCTTATTGTTAACAATAAGCAGTTGATTTGTAGAGTCTGAGTTATACAGGTAATAATCCCCAAAGCCAGAGGCTAATTATCTTACAGTCACTTGGTCCACATAAAACTGCTCCAGTCTGATAGCCTGTTTGCCATGTTAATGTCCCAGACAGCAGTCAGCAACAAAACGGTGATGAACCAGAGCTAAAGTGGTGATTTTGTTCTTCATAGTGTCTTGTGGCTTGAAGGTGTTAACACTGAAAAAGTAGAAAAAACAGAGGGGAAAAAGAAGGGGAAAAAAGCTCAGTCCTATTGAGACTGCTGCAATCAACTGCTGTTCACTGCCATTATCATTAGGGCCCGAGCCACTGACGTCAGTGTGCAAGAGCCCTATTGTATTTGTTAGAATTTTTTTTTTCTTCTTCTCCATGAAGATCTCATTTTTGGGGTAGTCATCATGCACGAAAACTCACCATTTTTTGCAGGGACCTCAAGACTGGCAAAAAATTTTATATTTTGGAGAAAATATGAATGACCCCACAAAAATGGCTCTACAGTGCCACCAAACGTGAAGTCTATGGGGAGTGGCACACGCTTCCTTTCGCATAGAAAGATGAAAATCAGGTGAGATGTTTATCATGTCAAGACATGCAAAAAACTCCATAGAAGTGATGGTCTACATCCAACAGGAAGTCGGCCATTTTGGCAGGAAGTGGCAGTGACCTGATTCCCACCTCGCGCATTTGATCGAACTCGTCCTCGGGTTTTAGTCCAATTGAGCTCATTTGTGGTGACAGTCATGTATACCCATGTGCCATTAAAAGTTATTGAAAACTTTTCATGAAACTCGACGGTTTGGCTGTAGGGGCGTGGCAAAGTTTTATGCCTCGCCATGATCATTCTATGACAATTCTGATGGCAATAACTCTAGTATGCATTGTCGGATTTCAACCAAATTCAACATTATAGATATTAGTCCAATTCCAAACAGTTCTATAGAACAATATTCATAGAAATCTACAGTTCCACCTATAGGAGGCAGAAAGTTTTGCATCAGAAAGTTTGTGTCATGTTGTTTTTTTAATACCTTGGGAATGGAATGTTGGATTGACACCAAGATAGGCATCATGTATATGGGTATGCATCCGAACAATTATAGCTATGAATATTCATGAGTAGCAATAGTGCCCTCTCTTGCAGACATGAAGGTTAGGCCAAAGGTTTTCTTCAATATCTCTGAAGTAAATAGTCTGATTGGTACCATTTATGGTGACAATCATCTATACCCATATGCCATCAGAAGCTGTTGAAAAATTTTCAGTTTAGCGGAAGGGGCGTGGCCAAGTTTTCAATATCGCCATCACCTTACCAATGGCTTTGACTGTGGCATACATTGACTGATTTCAATCAAATTTTGTGTGGTAAATAGGTAGCCAAAACTGATGATGTCTATAATAAAGAATAAGACATGGCGACAGCACCCCCTACCGCCAATGGACAGGAAGTTGCCATAACTCACATGTAGAATGTTCGATTGCTACAAAACTTTATATATATGATACTAGTCAGACCCAGAAAATGTTTTTGTAATGATAACAAGCATAGCTATAGCGCCCTCTCGGGAAAAAAAAAACAAAGCTTTATAACTCAGGCATACTTTGTCCAAATTAAACCAAATTTTGTGTGGTGCATCGATAGCCTACACTTTACCTTTGTATAATGAAAAATGACACATAGTTATAGTGCCCCCAGCAGAAAAAACAAAGCCTTGTAACTCTGAAATACTTAGTCTAAATTCAACCAAATTTTGTGTGGTGCATGGTTAACCAACACTGAACCTTTCTATAATGAACAATTGCATATAGCTCTAGCATCCCCTGTCACAACTCGCTCCCACCTGTCATCCGCTCCAGCCGTGCGCACACCTGGGCTTCATCAGGCTGCCACTACTTAACCTGCTCTGCCCACAGCCTCGGCCTGGAGCCGTCAGCTCATCTCCACGCTCAAGCTCTGCGTTCGCCTACTCCTCTCAGCCAACGCCGCAACACGTCACCCTCCAGTAAGGAACCCTTACCTGTTCTCCTTAGTTCTTCCCCTGTGCACAGGTGGCTCCTCCTGGCGGCGGAATTTTCCCTTCGTCGTCTTTCCTCGCATCCTCACCTCATCAAGCACAGCTGGGCACTGTCTCCCAGGCGGGAGCTTCTCTTGCCAATGCCAGTCACCAATACGTCTACAAGTAAGCCACATAATTACTTTCACCATCCTGCTGGGACAATTGTTCATCCTTGTTCTCTGCTCTGTCCTCAGGGTTGCCTGGCTGTACGGTGTCTGTTCTGCCCTCGGTGCTTTCCTGTCCCCAAGAGAACATTTACATCTCCCACTCACTCATCCATACACCTGCTGTTGAATAAAACTCTTAAATCTCACCCGAGCCTGCGTGCGTGTTTCCTGGGCCAGAAATCATGTCAGTACGGCTCCAGCAAAGCTGCCCAGTGAACAGCGGGTACGTACGCCGACTCTCCAATCTCGAGGCTCGGGTGGACTTAATTGTTCACCAACAGCAGGTTATCCTTAATCAGCTCACCTCCATTACTAGCCGGTTGGATCGCCTCGATCCTCCGCAGGCGCTCCCCCCGTCTCAGCTCGGTTGGCCAGCTCCTCCCGCTCCTCAGGCCAGCTCCTCTGCCCCGGGTCCGCCGACCCGTCTCACCCCAATTCCCACTCCTGCGCGCTTTAACGGAAAGCTCAGCAGAGCACGTGGGTTTATTCTACAGTGTGAGACGGTGTTCCAGCGCGTGCCCGGGGATTTTCCATCAGACCAAAGCCGAATTGGGTATGTTTCTAATCTTCTGGAAGGGCGAGCGTTAGCCTGGGCTTACGCCGTTATGGCGAAGGCCAGCTACGCAACCTCGACCTATACCCAGTTCGTGCAAGATTTTCTCGAGGTCTTTGATCATTAGGATCGCGATAGCGTGTTGGCCGAGTGGCTACTTGGCCTTCGCCAGGGTAGCCGCTTATCGGCTCACTACGCTGTCAACTTCCGGGTGGCAGCGGAAGAGGTTGGTTGGTGTGATGCTGCCCTTTGCAGCCTATTCGTTCAGAGTCTAAATTCTGATTTGCGGGTTGAGCTGGCCAGCCGGGACCAGCTGGATCAGCTGCCAGAATTAATTTCATTGGCTATTAGTTTGGATAACAGGCTGAGGGAGCGGGCCGCCGCGCGGAAATCTTTTAACCGCCCGCGCGGAATTCCCATCCGCTCTCCTCAGTCTCGCCCCCTGGCGTTGCCTCCTCTGGAGGTCGCCGACGATCCCGACGCTATGATCGTCGGGCGGGCTAGACTTTCTTTAGCAGAGAAACAGCGCCGCCGGGAGTTGGGTCTCTGCATCTATTGCGGAGACGACCAACATCCCGTGGAAATCTGCCCGGTGAAGCCAAAAGGGGAGGTCCGCGAGTCAATGTAGGGGGCCTCGCGGACGCTTCCCAGTCTAATCCCCTCTCAAAATGTCAGGTTCAAATTAGACTCTGCCACAACTCCATTGGTCACGCATCTCACGCACTGGTGGACTCGGGGGCAGAACAATGTTTTATTTCTAAGAGCCTGGCAACCCGCCTGGGCATCCATTGCCAAGCCTTGTCCACTGCCCTTCATCTCGTCGCTCTGACCAGTTGTCCCCTGGAAAAGGTCACCCATATTACCAAACCCATCTCCGTCATTATCTCTGGTAATCATTGTGAGAACCTTAGTTTTTATGTCCTTCCCACCTCTGCGGCGCCCATCATTTTAGGCTACTCATGGCTACGCCTCCACAACCCGGTGTTTGATTGGCAGACCGGTTGCATCTTGTCTTGGAGCACTTTTTGTTTGGGAACCTGCCTCCAGTCTGCGGCTTGTGCCCTGTCTGTGCCTGCACCCGCCCTTGACTCCGCCCCGCCGGACCTCTCTGCAGTGCCACCGGAGTTTCACGATGTGGGCCTGGTTTTCAGCAAGTCGAAGGCGTTATCCCTCCCACCCCATCGCCCATATGACTGTGCCATTGATCTCCTGCAGGGGGCGCCTCTCCCTTCTGGTCGCCTTTATAGCCTTTCTGCCCCAGAACGGGAGGCCATGGACACCTATATTCAGGAATCCCTCAGTGCCGGAATTATTCGCCCCTCTTCTTCCCCCCTGGGTGCTGGGTTCTTTTTTGTGGCGAAGAAGGACGGTTCCTTAAGGCCTTGCATTGACTTTAGGGCCCTTAATGACATCACGGTTAAGGATCGCTATACACTGCCACTTATGGACTCAGCCTTTAATTCCCTCCAGGGGGCGTCCTGGTTCTCCAAATTGGACCTCCGCAGTGCTTATCACCTCGTCCGGATCCGGGAGGGTGACGAGTGGAAGACGGCCTTCCGAACGCCCAGCGGCCGCTTTGAATACCTTGTCATGCCGTTTGGGCTCACCAACACTCCCGCTGTCTTCCAACGCCTGATCAGTGATGTCCTTCGTGATTTTCTGGGGGTCTTCGTTTTCGTCTACCTGGATGATATTTTGATCTTCTCCCGTTCTCGGGAGGAGCATCTGGTCCATGTGAGGCGGGTCCTGCAACGTCTTTTGGAGAATAAATTGTACGTCAAAGCTGAAAAGTGCGAGTTATTCACCAATACTACCTCTTTCCTGGGCTTTATTGTCTCGCACAATCAGCTCCTCCCCAACCCTGCCAAGGTTAAAGCGGTGGTCGAGTGGCCTACCCCCTCCTCGAAGAAGCAGGTTGAGCAATTCTTGGGGTTCGCTAATTTTTACCGCCGTTTTGTCCCTGGGTACAGTTCCATCACCCCCACCTTTGACCCACCTCACCTCGCCGAAGGTGCACTTCCAGTGGACGACGGAAGCAGAGATGGCCTTTGAGACCCTCAAGAAGGAATTCGCATCCTCCCGGGTCCTTTCTCTTGTGGCTCCTGAGCAACAGTATTTTGTCGAGGTGGACGTGTCTGACACTGGGGTCGGGGCGGTCTTGTCTCAGCGCTCCCCGACAGACGGGGCGCTGCGCCCCTGCGCTTTCTTCTCCAAGCGTCTCTCCTCGGCCGAGCGCAATTATGACATCGGCGACAGAGAGCTCCTGGCCGTGAAGCTCGCGCTGCAGGAGTGGCGTCACTGGTTGGAAGGGGCGGCTCAGCCTTTCATGGTCTGGACCGACCATAAGAACTTGGAATACATCAGGACGGCCAAGCGCCTGAATGCCCGCCAGGCGCGCTGGTCGCTGTTCTTCGCAAGGTTCAGATTCACCATTACTTACCGCCCGGCCTCCAAGAAGAAGAAGTCTGACGCGCTGTCCAGGCTGTTCGCCCCTGAAGCACCAGAAGAGGAGGTCCATGCCGTCGTTCCTGCTTCATGTGTTGTGGGGGCTGTTTCCTGGGCCATCAGAGATAAGGTCCTGAAGGCACTGGAGTCCAAACCCGATCCTGGCGGCGGGCCAGCGGGGAAGTTATTTGTGCCCTCATCAGTCCGTGGTGACGTCATTCATTGGGCTCATACCTTCAAGCTCGCTTGCCACCCTGGTGTCTCCCGGTCTGTGGATCTTCTCCAGCGGTCCTTTTGGTGGCCCAGGCTCCGGGAGGACGTCTCCAACTACGTGCGCTCCTGCCCACAGTGTGCCATGAATAAGTCATCTAATGCTCCCCCTGCGGGTCTGCTCCACCCCTTGCCGGTCCCCGGGAGGCCCTGGTCCCACATTGTCTTGGACTTTGTCACCGGCCTGCTGGTCTCCAACTCTTATAATACCATCTTGACCATTGTGGACCGGTTCTCCAAGGGGGCCCACTTCATGCCTCTTCCTGGGCTTCCCTCGGTGCGCGAGACGGCCGACCTGTTGGTGCAGCATGTGGTCAGGTTGCACGGCATCCCAGCTGACATTGTCTCTGATAGGGGGCCACAGTTCATGTCTAAAGTCTGGAGGAGCTTCTGTAACGCTCTGGGAGCCACAGTTAGCCTATCTTCAGGACATCACCCTCAATCTAATGGGCAGTGCGAGTGCACCAACCAGGAGCTGGAGGCTGCTCTGCACTGCGTCACCTCCTCCAGTCCCTCTTCCTGGAGCATTCATCTTCCCTGGGTGGAGTATGCCCATAACTCCACTTTGTCTTCAGCCATTGGGATGTCCCCCTTTCGGGCGTCTCTAGGTTACGATCCCCCGCTGTTCCCTGAGGAAGAAGGTGAAGTGGCAGTTCCCTCCATCCAGGCCCACTTGAGACGGTGTCAACTGCTGTGGACTAAGACGCGTCAGGCCCTGGTTCATGCTGCATCATGCTACGTCAAGTCTGCAAATCGCCACAGGAGGCCTGCGCCACACTACCAGGTGGGTCAACAGGTATGGTTGTCTGCCGAGAACATTAACCTGAAGGGGGAGAAGAAGAAATTGGCTCAGTGCTTCATTGGACCCTATCCTGTCACGAAGGTGTTGAACCCCGTGGCTGTGCGTTTGGCGCTCCCCCCCCCCCGGTGTTCATAATAATAATAATAATACATCAGTCTTATATAGCGCTTTTCTAAATACTCAAAGACGCTTTACAAAGCAGCATAGGGACAAACATACAGAGAACGGGTAAACACATACACATAGGTACACATAGGCAGAAGAGGCCATCCCACATTTCACGTTTCTCAGGTTAAACCTGTGATGTCTGATCCTCTCTGTCCCCCTCCCAGGGTGCCCCCCCCCCCCAGGATGATCGATGGACACCCGGCATGGAGCGTCACTTCTATCTTGGACTCCCGACGTCGGGGCCGGGGGTTGCAGTATTTGGTGGACTGGGAGGGTTATGGCCCTGAGCATAGATGCTGGGTGCGCCCCTCCTCCGTGCTGGACAAGCAACTCATTGAGGTGTTCCATCGGGCGCACCCTGACAAGCCAGCGCCAGGAGGCGCTGCTCGGGGGGGGAGTACTGTCACAACTCGCTCCCGCCTGTCATCCACTCCAGCCGTGCGCGCACCTGGGCTTCATCAGGCTGCTGCTACTTAACCTGCTCTGCCCACAGCCTCGACCTGGAGCCGTCAGCTCATCTCCATGCTCAAGCTCTGCGTTTTCCTACTCCTCTCGGCCAACGCCGCAACACGTCACCCTCAAGTAAGGAACTCTTACCTGTTCTCCTTAGTTCTTCCCCTGTGCACAGGTGGATCCTCCTGGCGGCATAATTTTCCCTTCGTCGCCTTTCCTCGCATCCTCACCTCATCGAGCGCAGCTGGGCACTGTCTCCCAGGCGGGAGCTTCTCTTGCCAACGCCAGTCACCAATATGTCTGCAAGTAAGCCACATAATTACTTTCACCATCCTGCTGGGACAATTGCTCATCCTTGTTCTCTGCTCTGTCCTCAGGGTTGCCTGGCTGTACGGTGTCTGTTCTGCCCTCGGTGCTTTCCTGTCCCCAAGAGAACATTTACATCTCCCACTCACTCATCCATACACCTGCTGTTGAATAAAACTCTTAAATCTCACCCGAGCCTGTGTGCGTGTTTCCTGGGCCAGAAATCATGTCATCCCCTAGCAGAAAAGCAAAGCTTAATAACTCTGACATACTTTGTCCGAAGTCAACCAAATTTAGCGTCTTGAGTAGGCAGCCAATGGTAAACATTTCTATAATATACAATGAGACGCAGCAGTAGTGCCCCCTACTGCCAGTGGACAGGAAGTTGTCATAACTCACACATACATCATCCAAATGGATCCAAACTTGATATACATGGTACTAATACCACCCACAACAGTTTTATATGACTATACCACATATAGCTATAGTGCCCCCTAGGTAACAAACCAAAAAAAAACAAACATTTATAGCGATCACATAGCTTGTCTAAATTCAAACAATTTTCCTGGTGAAATTTTTACGAGAAGTGGCCTTTAGGTTATGGATAAACATATTAGATTTTTGAGGTAATGTACAAGCTTAGACAGCGCCTCGGCAGAGGCGCTCTCTTGCAATGTACAGATGGACGGACTGATGATGGATGGTGGTATGGACTGGTGGACGGGCAAATGGACTGATGTCGGATGAATGGTTGTATGGCGCTCTGGAAGGATGGACAAACTAAAGAGTGGGAGGGAGAGAGTTGGGGAGGGAGGAATGGAGTTACGCGCTTGAAGTGGCAAGGCCGAGGTCTAGCGAGGACGCGAGGGCCCGTTTGTCACTGCTTGAAGCTTTAATTATGTAGTTGTGTTTCTATATAAATAATATATAACTGTGAAAGAATTTACAAAGAAAGAGAACTGTGAGTTTGTCATTATTAGAGTTTAGCCTAGCTGATAAGAGGCATTTGATTGCAACTCCACAGGTACTCTTTGCTGGTGCTGTGCAGTGGCTGTACATGATGCGAGTACCCGAATGTGCTGCAGCTGAGCAGATCAGAGAGACCCTGTGAGACTCTGCTGAAATGTTGACAGAGCATCAAAGACTCTTAATGTTCACGAGTCATATTCAAAGAGTCCAGGGTTTCCTCTTGTAACATTTCCGTCTGGCGGGCCCCCATGCTTGAAGTTATGCCGCCATGCCAAGGAAATATACATTTAAGAAAAAATATGAAGGAATGACGCTCTGTAAGCACGCACATGAACAACGCACGTAACATCGTCCGCGCGGAGTTCAGAAGCACCCCGCCCACGTCATCCAGTCAGCAGGCAGAGTGTCTTGCTACGAGTGTCGCTGTGTGAGAGAAGCATGAGCTTATTAAAGTTCTTCAAACGTGGAAAAAAAGCAGAAGAGGTATGTAAGCAGTGGAGGCCTTTATGGTGGTTTTAACCCACTGGTAATGGGAACAATAATGAAGGGTCCCTTAGCAAATAGGTGTGGTTAGGATTTATATGCAGCCGGCTTCTTATGCAGGGAAAGGCAAGGGGGACTGATGAACTGCTGAGGATTTATTTCACCAGCCACTACATTAACTAAGTTATGTTCACTATTATGTACCTGGCAAGTTAAGATGACCAAAATTCACAAAGTCAATAGCCACGGTTACATGGGCAAAATTTCTTCAATCTGATTACAGTTCAGATCAGAACTTTACTGTTTACATGGATCCTGAAAAAGCTGGTCCGATTAGGATGTGCATTTCCATGTGTCACAGGTTTGAACGGACTGAATTATTTTGACATGCGCACGTCGACATTTCAACATTCTGAAAATAGTAGAAGAAGAAGCAACTTCCGATGTAAACAAACCCTGCTTCGCGTCTTTCTCTTTTTGAAATGGACCTGTATTGGGTTATTCAGACTGTACTTTTGCTTCTGCTGGTCTCCGTAATGAAGCTACAAGTACATACTTCTGCGTATGATGAACAGAGGGAGACAACAGGACGATACAGACCAGTTTTGTCTTCCTCCAGCCATGTCTTCCGCTAGTTGCTGTAAATGCAGAAATATGTCACATCAACGTGTGGCTGATGTACAGACACAGTGCACGTGTCTGTACACGTGTCTGGGCTGCACGGTGGCGCAGTGGTTAGCACTGTGGCAGCACAGTTTACCCTCGGCCGGGGGATCGCGGGGATCATGGGTTCGACCCCTGCCCCCGACCAACAGTCATCTGTGTGGAGTTTGCATGTTCTCCCCGTGTTGCGTGGGTTTACTCCGGGATTTCTCCGGTTTCGCGCATGCAGCGACCGGCAGCTGGTGGCTTGTCACCAGACTGCAAAACAAATCTACCTACGGGTACAAAATAAGTACAAAAAAAAAAAAAGACATGCGCAGTAAACATATTTTCGTGTTTATATGTGCACCAATCAGAATAACAATCATCATAACCCACCCGTTTCAGTCGGAAGGAAATTTTGATCTGAATGAGTGTGATCAGGTCAGAATATTCAGATTGGCATGTTTACATGAAGTATTTTTATTCCGATCACTCTTTTAATCCGGTTACTTGTGTCCATGTAAACATGGCTAATGACTTTAATCTGTCAACAGCCTTCAGACAAACTAAATGTGCAAACATTTGGATTTTAAAATAAGGGAGGTTTTTCCTGCTGTCTGGTTGGTGAGAAGAGTTCTAAAAAAAAGAATAAATGTATAGAAATATTATAACAGAAATTACTGAATCTTTGGTAATTTAAGTTAATTTATTTCATGAAATTTAAGTTAATTTATTTCATGAAATATAATTTCATTGATTTTTTTTTCTTTGAAATCAGAGTTAAATTATTGCTCGGTTCTGGCTCTGCAAAATTATGGTCAGAAGTGTAAATTGTATAAGGAAAAAAAGTCAAAATTTTACCACAGTTTCAAATTAATACAAAAAACAAGTCATTTTATTTTAAAAAATAGACAAAAAAATAGTCGTAAAGTAATCCACAAATTTATAATAGTCTCAAATGTACAAGAAAACTAAATTTTACAAGAGGAAATTACAAATTTGAGAAAAATGGTTCAAATTTAGATAAATTTACAGAGAAAAGTAAAAAAAAAACTATAAGAAAATTGTTATAAATTTGAGGAAAAACCTCAAACCTTCAAGACTGAAGTCATTACTGAAGTTTTGAAGTGGGTGCCTTTTGCATCCTTAACTAGAAATTTTTGGTTGTCTACTTTTAATTATTAATTTCATAGCACTGCTTTCTGCGATGGACTGGCCATCTGTCCAGGGTGTACCCTGCCTCTCGCCCAGAGATGCTGGGATGGGCTCCAGCCCCCCCACGACCCGAAAAGGATTAAGCGCAAGAAGATGAATGAATGAATGAATGGCACTGCTTTTACATGAGTAGAATTTCTGGCTACTATACCCACCTCTGATCATATAATTTAAGTATGCATGAGTAAATTACTATTATTCATGTTTTTTTTTTTTCCTTCTCTTTCTTACTCTTTCTCAATGGAAAAAAGACACTAGAATAAAAAATACAAAAAATACACACATTTTTGTCATTTATGTAAACCATGACAAAAATAAAATCCTGCAGGACAAAATGTGACACTTGGTATTTTCTAACCGGTTTGTCTACTACCATAGACAGACAGAGAGAACCTGAATTAGAAAGAGCTTAGAGAGGGAAAGATGAAACAGCCAAGATGAGCCAAGGAGAGGAAAGTGTTCAGGCAGAGGGTCCAGAAGAGATGAAAGCAGAGGAAGGAAAGAAGGATACACCAGTAAAAAGTCCAAACACAGGATGTCTGTGTGGGACCCCAACTGGCCAAATATTCCAACATTCAAGCCTTGGTTGTACAATACTTCAAATTTTAAGTTCCATGTGCAAAGTTACTGTGCAAAATTAAAAAAAAAGAAATAAATAGTATAAAATTAACATGTTCTGGTAACAATAGTATCATGTGTTTTCTGTACCCCCCCCCCCCCCCACCGAAAAATGTGTTGCCACCACAACAAGGTCTTTAAGCCAGAGGAAACACTGGAATCTAAGTTAAGTCCGAGTGAAAAATGTTGAAGTCTGAAGTCACATTTTTAGCAACTTGAGTCCAACTCTAATCAGTCTCTGTCTCAAGTCCCCATCTCTGTCAGATCATCAGATTTTAATGTTAGACAAAGATAACCCAAATAAATACAAAATGCAGTTTTTCAATGATCATTTAATTTATTAAAGGAAAAAAGCCATCCAAACAAATTCTTGGATACAAAACATTTGTGTGACAAATATGCAAAAATATAAAAATCAGGAAGGGCAAATACTTTTTCACAACACTGTATGTTCACAGCCTCTTTTTCTTGCTACAGGGAGATGACAAGAAAAACGGAGTGAAACCTCATCAGCTTCAGGAGGATGAAGATCCTCCAACTGCAGCAAATAAAGCTAAATCACATCATGGCCAGAGTGGAAAAAGAAGACAGAAAAAACACCACACTGGGGATAAACAATACTTTTGTGAAGAATGTGGGAAAAGTTTCATGCGGCTGGCTAACTTAAAAAGACATAAACTAATTCACACTGGAGTTAAACAGTTTGTGTGTAGTCAGTGTGGAAAGGTCTTTATTCGAAGGGAAGACTTAAGAAATCATGAACTCATCCACACTGGAGTTAAACAATTTGTGTGTGGTCATTGTGGAAAAGCCTTTACTTTAAAGGGTAACTTAAAGACACATGAGCTCATCCACACTGGAGTTAAACAGTTTGTGTGTGGTCAATGTGGAAAAACCTTTATTCGGATGAGTCAGTTAAGAACACATGAACTCATCCACACTGGAGTTAAACAGTTTGTGTGTAGTCAGTGTGGAAAAGCCTTTACTTTAAGGGACAGCTTAAAGAAACATGAAGTCATCCACACTGGAGTTAAACAGTTTGTGTGTGGTCAATGTGGAAAAACCTTTATTCAGATGAGTCAGTTAAGAACACATGAACTCATCCACACTGGAGTTAAGCAGTTTGTGTGTGGTCAGTGTGGAAAGGCCTTTACTTTAAGGGGTATCTTAAGGAAACATCAACTCATTCACACTGGAGTTAAACAGTTTGTGTGTAGTCAGTGTGGAAAAGCCTTTACTTTAAGGGATAACTTAAAGAAACATGAACTCATCCACACTGGAGTTAAACAGTTTGTGTGTGGTCAATGTGGAAAAACCTTTATTCAGATGAGTCATTTAAGAAGACATGAACTCATCCACACTGGAGTTAAGCAGTTTGTGTGTGGTCAGTGTGGAAAGGCCTTTACTCAAAGGGAGGGCTTAAGGAACCATGAAGTCATCCACACTGGAGTTAAACAGTTTGTGTGTGGTCAGTGTGGAAAGGCCTTTACTCGAAGGGAAGGCTTAAGGAAACATGAAGTCATCCACACTGGAGTTAAACAGTTTGTGTGTAGTCAGTGTGGAAAAGCCTTTACTTTGATGAGTCAGTTAAGAACACATGAAGTCATCCACACTGGAGTTAAACAGTTTGTGTGTGGTCAGTGTGGAAAGGCCTTTACTGAAAGGGGTATCTTAAGGAGACATGAACTCATTCACACTGGAGTTAAACAGTTTGTGTGTAGTCAGTGTGGAAAAGCCTTTACTTTTAGGGGTAGCTTAAAGAACCATGAAGTCATCCACACTGGAGTTAAACAGTTTGTGTGTGGTCAGTGTGGAAAGGCCTTTACTTTGATGAGTCAGGTAAGAAGACATAAACTCATCCACACTGGAGTTAAACAGTTTGTGTGTGGTCAGTGTGGAAAGGTCTTTACTGAAAGGGGTATCTTAAGGAGACATCAACTCATTCACACTGGAGTTAAACAGTTTGTGTGTAGTCAGTGTGGAAAAGCCTTTATTTTAAGGGGTAACTTAAAGAACCATGAACTCATCCACACTGGAGTTAAGCAGTTTGTGTGTGGTCAGTGTGGAAAAGCCTTTAGGCAGAGGGGTCATTTGAAACGACATGAACTCATCCACACTGGAGTTAAACAGTTTGTGTGTGGTGATTGTGGAAAGGCCTTTACTGAAAGGGGTGACTTAAGGAGACATGAACTCATTCACACTGGAGTTAAACAGTTTGTGTGTGGTCAGTGTGGAAAGGCCTTTACTTTGATGAATCAGTTAAGAACGCATGAACTCATCCACACTGGAGTTAAGCATTTTGTGTGTGGTCAGTGTGGAAAGGCCTTTACTTTGATGAGTCAGTTAAGTAGACATAAACTCATCCACACTGGAGTTAAACAGTTTGTATGTAATCATTGTGGGAAGGCCTTTACTCATTCGAATTCCTTCACTAGACATAAACTCATCCACACTGGAGTTAAACAGTTTGTGTGTGGTCAGTGTGGAAAGGCTTTTATTGACAGGGGTAGCTTAAGGAAACATCAAGTCATTCACACTGGAGTTAAACAGTTTGTGTGTGGTCAGTGTGGAAAGGCCTTTACTTGGATGGATGCCTTAAGCCGACATAACCTCACCCACAGTAAATATAAATAAACTCATCTGCTGAATGTGGGAAGACTTTTACGTGAGTGAATATCTTAGAATGGCATGGAGTGATCCACACTAGAGGTAAAAGTGAGACACATTTCACATATTCTTGAATCCCGTGTGAGACAGGAAGTTCCTCTGGTTACAGGTTCAAGTTTAGAAATCTTGAGATCAGCCTGCATGGGATTCAAGTCCCTTAAATGTCTAAACCAACAACATTTCATTTAGAAAGCAAAGATGGTCTATATTTGAATGAATTAATGTGGATTTTATTCGGTAATGAACATACAATAAAAACAACAAAAATATGTAGAACACGGAAAAGAACAACTGAAAGGGTGTAGGCTGAAGCTAATGCTTATATAGTGTCTACCCTGTTACAATTTTAAAATCAATAACATAAAAATTTAAGTCATACCTAAAATCAAAGAAAATCAAGTAGAACAAGTAGATGAAAAACAAACAAAAACCTTTAGGTTATTACAAGTTTATGTCCTAGCATTTACAGTGAGATACTGAGAGATTTTCTCATCTTTGTACTATTTTTTAGAATTGCTTCAGAGTAGAACATGTTTTAGTATTTTCAGTGCAACAGTACCACAGTTTAATTCCAGTGACAGACATGCAATGATACTTTGTATTTGTTCTAACCTTAGGTTTATTAAAAACAGAGTTACCTCTTAGCTTTGATTTGCTTTCCCCTTTTTTTTAAACAGTCTCTGAATATTAACAGGTAATTGGTTATTATTTGCTTTGTACATTATTTGAATGACATTATAATATCTCTAAATTTAAGAGTATGTAATTGAATGAGTATTGGATTTGTTGGTTCACGGTAAGGTTTCTTTGACACAATGCGTACAGCTTTTTCTGTAGTAAAAAGATTAAGTTTGTGTTTGTTTTGTATGTACTTCCCCAGATCTCCACACAGTATGTCATATACAGTAAGGAACTGTCTGTGAATTATATAAAATGCAAAGATATTTCTGACACAGGAGATCCTTAACTTTATACAGTATCAGTGAATTTAGACATTTTAGTTTTGACGTTATTTATGTGTTATTTCCACTTTAGTTTATCAACAGTGACCCCTAGGAACTTGGTTTCCAAAACTGTCAATTTCAAGATTGTTTATTTTAATTTTTCTGTGATTATATAATTTGCAGTTTCCAAATATTTTACATTTTGTTTTTCCAAGGTGAATAGCTAATTTATTGGCAGTGAACCACTGATTGATTTAAGTTCATTTTCTACTGAATCCAGAGGCTGCTTAAGATTTTCTCCACTACAAAAAAAAGTTATCTGCAAATAAAATATACTTGAGCAATTTAGACACAGAACATAAATCATTAATATACAAAATAAACAGCAGTGGATCAAGTACAGAACCTTGTGGTACCCCGCACGCTATCTTCAGCAACTCAAGAGTCTGTATTATTTACATAAAACATATTGATATCTGTCTTCTAAATAGCTGTGTAACCAGTCAAAAGCAATTCCTCTGATGCCATACTTATATAATTTACTGAGGAGTAATTTATGGTCAGCTGTATCAAATGCCTTTTGTAAGTCCAGAAATATTCCAACTGTGTATTCTCTTCTATCTGTTGCATCCATAATCTGTTCAACAAAGTCCATGAGTGCTAGTGAGGTGGTCCGGTTCTTCCTGAATCCATGCTGTTGTTCGCAGAGTATATTGTGCTTATCAATGAAATCATTTAGTCTCTAAACAAATATTTTTTCCAGTATTTTGGAGAACTGAGGTAACAATGAGATGGGTCTGTAGTTTGACAGTAAGTGTTTGTCACCAGTCTTATACAGAGAAACGACTCCTGCTATTTTCATTTTCTTTGGAAATTTACCAGCAGTGAGTGACATGCTGCATATGTAAATGAAGTGTTTAACAATACAATCAATAATACAGTTAACCAAGAACCTTCTGAAATCATTACAATCAGTTGATTTTTTTTTGTCTTTGAATTTGATAATGTCAAGAATTTCTTTTTCATCTGTTTCTTTCATAAACATTGAGTAAGTGTTTATGTTGACGACATTGTTAGCACCACTTGTAATTGCTGATGATACAGTGGAGTTGGTGATCTTTTTTCCCTATATTAACAAAATATTCATTAAATGTGTTGGAGATCAAGCTATTTTCATTGATTATTCCATTTTCTGAATTTAAATAAGAGATGTGGTTGAAATTTAGTTTTCCTCTTTGTTATAGTATTTAACACCTTCTGTAGTTCATGTATCCATTTCTGCATATGATAGACACAGGGGGATGTGTTGTAATTACATGTGTGGAAGGACCTCACGTCTCAGAAGAGGACAATGAGTCTCCACCGCCTGCGGAGAGCAACGAGGAGATGGAGGAGCGGCGGTGCAGACCTGAAAAGACTTCCTGACCCCCTGGGGACAGGTGGAGGAACGGGAGGACATCGGAAGGATATGACAAGGACGTGTGAAGTTGGCTTTTGTGGCGTAATGCATAATGATGTGGGCTTTTGTTGTGTGATGCTTAAGTATGGGGGTCTGACTGTGATCAGCCTCTTTCTGCTTCTGCTTTTGGGATGAGACATGTTGGGGATGTGAAGCCGACAATAAACCTGATTTATAAAATCACTCAGCTTCATCATTTCAAGCTCCCCACATTGGTGACCAGACGTGAGAATGGACGAAAGGCGTTCTCTCGTAGCAGACTCGTCGGAGGCGGCCCAAGCAAGCGCCGTCGCCATTAAGCTCCCAGAATTCTGGCAAAACGACCCAAACTCGTGGTTCAAGCAGTCTGAGGCACAGTTTGCGCTCGCAGGGGTGACGACGGACGAAACCAAGTTCTACCACGTCGTCGCCAGGCTTGACGCCGCCACAGCACAATACGCGCGGAGCGTGATACAGCAACCGCCCGCCAGCGACAAGTACAAGGAGCTGAAGGCCACTCTCATCGAGAGCTTCATTCCCTCGGCCGAGGAAAGGGCCAAGAGACTACTGGCGATATACGGCCACAGTGGGCGCAGACCGTTGGCCCTGATGGAAGACATGCTTCAGCTGAGAGAGACAGACAACGACAACTTCCTCTTTCAGCACATCTTCCTCAGCACTCTCCCGACGCACATGAGAGGGACCCTGGCCAGCATGAGTTGTAAGACCAAGCAGGACTTCCGCGTGCTCGCCCGAGAAGCACAGCGACTCCTCAACTCCTGCGGCGAGCAGATGACCACAACAGCAGCGGCAGACCTCGGTGCAGAAGCCCAGGGCAGCAGGGAGGCAGAGACAACGGAACAAGCCCTGCCCACCATGGCAGCGACGCGGCCGCGACGCAATAGACGAGACGATCTCTGCTACTACCACCGGCGATTCGCTGAGAGGGTTTACAAGTGTGTACCACCTTGCAGTTTCAAGAGCTCGGGAAACTCCAAAGCCGGGAACCGTTAGCAGCTACGGCTCTCGGCGAGACCAACAAGCTGCTCTACATAACCGATGAAGGCTCCGGGCGACATTTCCTCATAGACACCGGAGCTCAAAGGAGCTTCATCACCCCGTCCTACGCTGACCGGGTGACTGGACCCCGCGGCAACAGGGCAAGGGCAGCGAACGGCTCAATCATCAGCACTTATGATGAAAAGACCTTGTCCCTGTCTTTTCACGGCCGCACTTACGAGTGGACCTTTATCGTAGCGGCGGTGAGTTTCAACATGATAGGGGCTGATTTCTTATGTTCACATGGGTTGTTGGTGGATCTTGCAAACAGACGCTTAATCAATGCACTGTCATTCTCTTCTATCCCCTGTGCAGCTCGAGTGTCCCCACCACCCGTGCAGGCCAATCTCGCCACAGCAGGAGGTTAGTTTGACAAACTCCTCACCCAATTTCCAGCACTCACAGTTCCAAAATTTTCGGCAACAGTAGCGAGACACGGGGTGGAGCACTTCATCCCCACAACGGGCCCCCTGGTCTTCGCTAAAGCTCGGCGCTTAGACGCGACCAAGCTCGCCATAGCTCGCGACGAGTTCGCCAGTCTGGAAAAAATGGGCATTATTCGGCGCTTGAAAAGCCCATGGGCTTCGCCACTGCATATGGTCCCGAAAGCCGACGGCTTCTGGAGACCTTGCGGCGATTATCGCAGATTAAACAATGCTACAGCGCATGACCGCTACCCAATCCCTCACATCCAGGATTTTTCACTGCATCTGGCGGGTGCGCGTATTTTTTCTAAAATAGACCTGGTCCACGGCTACCACTAAGTCCCAGTCCGACCTGAGGACGTCCCTAAAATGGCTGTAATAACCCCTTTTGGTCTTTTCGAGTTCCTGCGCATGCCTTTTGGCCTGAAAGGCGCAGCGCAAACGTTTCAGCGTATGATGGACGCTGTGTTACGCGATCTTCCTTTCGTGTTTATCTACCTCGACGATATTTTAGTAGCCAGTGCCTCCGAGGAGGAACACGAAAATCACCTCACTGCAGTTTTTCAGAGGCTGGAAGAACACGGGTTAATAATTAACCCAACCAAGTGCTGATTCGGTGTTGCACAGATTGATTTTTTGGGACACCGCGTTTCCCCAGAGGGGGCAGTCCCATTGCCCGATAAAGTGCGCGCAGTGGCAAATTTTCCGCGACCACAAACGGTCAGATCGCTGCAAGAATTTTTGGGAATGGTAAATTTTTACAACCGTTTCCTACCCCGCGCAGCTCAGCTCATGCAGCCGTTATACGCCGCGCTTAGAAAGCAAAAGCCCTCCAGCGTGGTCCCCGGAGCGGGAACGCGTTCGCGGAAGTAAAAAGAGCCCTGGCTGACGCCACGCTTTTGGCCCACCCCGACCCCTCGGCCTGCATAGCGCTTACCACGGACGTGTCAGATTTGGCCATAGGGGCGGTCGTGGAGCAGCACGTTAACGGGGTTTGGCAACCGCTAGCTTTTTTTAGCAAATCCCTTAACGAGACCAAGCGCAAATACAGCACGTTCGACAGAGAGCTGTTAGCGCTTCATTTAGCCATCCGCCATTTCCAGTTTTGGCTGGAAGGTCGGCGTTTCACGGATTTTGTCGACCATAAACCGCTCACTTTTGTGATGTCTAAAATCTCGGAGCCTTGGTTGGGCCAGCAACAAAGGCAGCTGGCCGCCATTTCGGAATTTACCACAGACATTCGGCACGTAGCGGGCAAACTCAACGTGGTGGCAGATTGCCTCTCCCGCGCCGTGACATCGTCAGGGCACGCGGAAGCAGATCATACTACCACAGCCGCAGGGCGCGAGCCCAACACGGAAGCGTACGCGGCCCCAGTCCTCGTAGGGATAGATTACGCAGCCATGGCAGCGGAACAAGGCAATGACGCGGACGTGCGCGCGCTCCAGTCTGGACCAACAGGGTTAAGGCTGGAGAACAGGGGTTTGCGTGACGGTGTCCCCCCCCTTAATCTGCGACGTGTCAACCAGGCGACCTCGCCCAGTAGTCCCGGCCGCGTGGCGCCGCCGTGTTTTTGACTCGACTCACTCCCTGGCGCACCCGGGAGTGCGCGCCTCAGTGAAAATGGTGGCGGAGAAGTTTGTTTGGCCGGGCCTGCGCAAACACGTAAAGAACATGCATGTCTTGCCAGCGCGCCAAAATTCACAAACACACGAAAGCTCCTTTAGAACCGTTCCCAATTCCGGCCAGGAGGTTTGACCATGTGCATGTTGACCTCGTGGGCCCCCTACTGTTGTCGCAGGGGTTCACACATCTTTTAACAATGGTGGACCGAACCACACGTTGGCCAGAAGCGGTCCCGCTGACGTCAACTATGGCCGCAGAAGTGGCTCGCGTTTTTTTAACGACCTGGGTGGCACGTTTCGTGTGTGTTTGCACAACCTCTCAGGCTCCCCGGTGAATTCTTACCAGAACATCCAGAGCCGGGGCGCCTCTCAGCTCTGAGACCACTAAGCAGCACGGGAGCGGACATGCTCCCGGGCCCGGTTCATCACACTTTTCCGTGGGTTTTTGTTCCCCAGGCTTTAAAAAATGCCGAGTTCTTTTTTGTTAGGCACGACGCTTTAAAACCAACCCTCCACCCACCATATGATGGCCCATATAGAGTGCTGGAACCTGGTGATAAGCATTTTGTGCTGGATTTGGGGGACAGAAAAGAGACAGTCAGCATTGACAGACTCAAGCCTGCCTTCATGTTGAGCGACGAACCTGCACGGGTGGCAAGAGCACCTCGACGTGGTAGACCCCCCAAGGCACACGGCCCAAACCCCCCGCAGGGATCAAATAACCATTTTTTTCCTCAAGCTGCAGATCCCTTACAAGACAGCGCCGCTGGGACACCGAGGCAGGCGTACAGCAGATTCGGAAGACTGTTGAAACCCAGACGACACACAGACTGATGTGAATGTGATAACGTGTTTTAAGATATGCTGTCGGGGTTATCATAACAGTTTTAAGGCGGACAGGGGGCGTAGACTGTACTGTTATTGTTATCACTGTGTTTTTCTAACGTGATCAACTTGTATAGTTATGCCCGTGTTGTCATCATAGTCTGCGATCTTCATATATTGTCCTTTTCTTAGACGTTTGGGGGGGGGGAGGGGCTGTAGTTCATGTATCCATTTCTGCATATGATAGACACAGGGGGATGTGTTGTAATTACATGTGTGGAAGGACCTCACGTCTCAGAAGAGGACAATGAGTCTCCACCGCCTGCGGAGAGCAACGAGGAGATGGAGGAGCGGCGGTGCAGACCTGAAAAGACTTCCTGACCCCCTGGGGTCAGGTGGAGGAACGGGAGGACATCGGAAGGATATGACAAGGACGTGTGAAGTTAGCTTTTGTGGTGTAATGCATAATGATGTGGGCTTTTGTTGTGTGATGCTTAAGTATGGGGGTCTGACTGTGATCAGCCTCTTTCTGCTTCTGCTTTTGGGATGAGACATGTTGGGGATGTGAAGCCGACAATAAACCTGATTTATAAAATTCACTCAGCTTCATCATTTCAAGCTCCCCACACCTTCCATATATTACATGTATTAGTTTTATTTTCCAGTAATTTACTGTAATATTTTTTACTCGATCTTAAGATATACTAATGAGTTTATTTTTAAGTTATTTATTTCTAATAATAAATATAAATATTTTTTAAAATTTATTTTTAAGTCTTGTATTTCTTTTCAGCTTCTACAGTTATTAATTTCAGAAACGTTTTGTATTACAAGTTTTTGTTTTTACAAGCATTTTGTAGGCCCTTGATGATTCAAGGCTTATCTCTGTATTTAACTTTAGTTTCCTTTACCACTAGAGGGCAATGTTTATTATATAGATGGGATAAAATCCAGACAAATTCTCCATATGCTGTGTCAATGTCATCAGCACAAACACTGCTCCAGTCTTGTATTTTTAGATCATTTCTAAGATGGTTGATTGTGGTTTCTGTTACAAGTAGTTTAAAAATCTTATTTATTTCAATGTAATGTGTTACACCAGTGTCTGAAGAAACAAAAACAGGCAGACGGTCTGTCACATCATTGATAATAAGACCAGCAGTTACATTCCCCTCAGTGACATTTGTGAAAATGTTATCAATAAGTGTTGCTGAATTTGTTATTCTAGTGGGGTATGTTATTGAAGGGTAGAAACCCATACAAAACATGGAATTTATGAATTCACTTTTTGGATATGGTAATTTGGATTTAATAAATCAATATTGAAGTCTCCACAAATAAATACCAGCTTCTTATTACCTACTGCACTGAAAAGCTCAGACAATTTTTCTTTGAAAATGTCAATATCGGTACCCGGTGCTCTATAAATACAACTTATGATATTTTTTGTAGTTGTTGTAATTAATTCCACAGTTACACACTCCATGATGTTTTCTGTTTCAAAAGACATATCTACAGCTTGACTTTGGCAGCAGGACCTGATATATAAACCAACACCACCACCTCTTTTTTTTTTTTTTTGACCTGCTTGTGGTATATAAATCATAGCCTCTCATTTGCACTGTGTAAAGTTGGTCATTTTTAGCCAAGTCTCAGAAATTGCAACAGCAGAAAAATTTGTGTTATATTGCAACAAACTGTCCTGGATTTTTGAAATATTCATGCTGATACTTCTAAAATTAAAGTGTATTATTGACAATGATTGGTCAGATATATTATTTTTTAGTTGGTCTGAGCTAAAGTATTTACACTGATGTTTTATACTGTTGAAAAAGTGATTTTCAGGATCGGTTTCATATTCAACATTGTGTGGCTTATGCTCAGAATACTTGTACCCTTTAAAAATGAGGTTGTTTCCTATAAAAGTTTGCATTTTAATTATTCCAGTCAATGGAAATAAATGCACAGTTTATATCTCTCAGATGATAATGAATTGTCAATCATTTCTGGTTGATTTTTGGCTCCATTGATTTTGGTGTACAGTTACAGGGATGGCGTGGGTGAATAATGAGTCTGTTATACCTGAAGTAGGCTATGTCCCCCCCGTGCTCTTGCAGCTTTCAGCTCTGGCATTAATTCTTTTTTCCTTCCTTCTTACCAAATCAGTGAAGTCCTCATCGATGAAGATTATTGTTCCTTTGAGGGACTTTGCTCTTTGAAGAATGTACATCCTGCCCTTGTGCCGCAGGAACTTGACCACAATGGGCCTCGGTCTTCTCCAGGTTTCCCGGTGCGGTGAGCTCTCTCCATTTCGATCCCCAGGGGTAACTGTAGTTTCTCTATGAGAATATTTTTAATCTTCTCCTCCGTGTCAGCCCAGGTCTCTCCTGGTGCCTCCACAACACCATCAAATACCAGATTATTTCTCCGGGATTGTCCTTCCAGGTATTCAAATTTGACGGTGACAGTCAACAGACTGTCACACACTTTAAAAACATCTGATTGCAGTGCATTGTTGCGGTCTGCTTGTTTAGACAAATCAGTTTTTATGTCATCTATGTCTTTCTGGGTGAACTGTAGACTGGTTTTTAATGTCCTGCAACTCTCTCGTCATTGTGTCCACTCATGCATTAGTTGAATCCATGATCACTTTGATGAGGCTTTTGAGTTTCCTGTTGTTGGTTTAACAATGCAGAAAACAGTTCTTTTTGCTGTTGCAGTAAGTCATTTACCTGTGTGAGGGACACATACTCCTCCTCGGATTTGGCCTCTGCTTTTGGCTTAGATGGCATTTTGCCGCAGTTTTGCAATAATTTGCAGTGGACAAGGAGACAAGAGTCTGTTTCCAAGAATATTTCAGTGTCGAGGAAAAATTCCAGCAACAACAACAGGAATGTGTGTAAAGCCTGATGGAGGTGGCTGCAGGGCCTGGTGGGGGTGACTGCCTTTGAGGCCTGGTGGTGGTGGCTGCTGGCCTGGTGATGGTGGCTGCCTGTGAGGCCTAGTGGTAATGGCTGCCAGTCTCCTTCTAAGGCAGAAAGGCCCAATTCCAAATCCACTAGAATTTTCCCCAAAGCCACCAGTCCACTGCCAAGTGGACACCACCAGAGTAGTGGCTTAGTTGGTAGAGCATCCGCCCCACACCCGGGAGGCAGGGGTTCAAATCCCGGCCAGGTCATGCCGAAGACCATATAAAAGTGGAACTTGCTGCCGTCCAGCTTGGTGCTCAGCAATAATGGAATGGAGGAGGGAAATCTGTGGCGGCGCCTTGCATGGCAGCGGCCCTCTGATTCTACACTTGGGGTGTGTGTGATTAACACTGTAGATAGGTAAAACACAATCTCGTTCTACTGTACATGATTGGTTGTACGGTTGAATGACAATAAAGGGTGATTTAATTTAATTTAAAGTGTCAACCAAATCACCTCCAAAAGTCCAGAACTAGCCACAGGCATTGGTTAGTTCTGGCTAGTTTTGATTATATGTCTGACATTTTCTTCTTTCTTGTTGCTTGATCAACTCATTCAGTTAATTTCATCTCAAATCACCTTCATTTGTATTGTAGCCAAATCACAACCTGGGTTCCCACGGGTGCCTGAAATCCTAAAATTGAATTTTAGTAACTGAAGAAACTTAAATATGCCATGAAATCATTTTCAAATGTTAACATCGTTGCATGAGAAGAATGTAAGACAGAGTAACTGACATGCAGACTGTTGGGGGTACTCCTAAATACTGAAAAAAGTCTCTGTGGAGAAAAATTTAAATCTAAAGCTAAAAAAAAAAAAACTGCTCTCCAGAAGGGTACTTCAAAGGGCAGAGTGTAAAGGGGCAGGTACTAGAGTACCACTTGGGTGTCTATCTGTGCCATGCCTGCACAGTAAAATGTTCATTGTTATGCATTATTGCTGATGAGCAAATACAGTGTTGGAGAAACATTAACAACTAATAAGAGCACAATCTTTTTGACTATCTCAAATCAAAAACTTTACAAGAGTTTCATTTTTTTTTCTTTTTGGGTACAGTCTTTAGTAAATATTATTCCCTTTCATCCACCATCAGAATCAGTCTCCTGATAAATTTGCCATATTGGCACAAACCCCTCTACAGTCTGAACATCCCACGGAATAAACTATGCCATTCCTTCAGGAATAGTCTCTTGGTAGTGCATCCAGATTTGCAGGTACATCGAATGATTTCCAAGAGTTCACTGGGAGCAAGATGGAGGTCTGTCATGATGGATGTAAATTTCCCTTCCTTTACCTTCCAACCCCATTCTTCAGATGACACTGTTGGACCTGTTGGTGCACTCTCAGACTGTGATATTTCACTGCAGTGGCTGTAGATGGTAAGGAGCATGGCTAAACTGGAACTGTGCACAATGAGGTTTTGGTGCAAAATTGTTGAAATCTGAGATTGATTCCTTGTCCAGGCTTTCCACTGTACAAGCGCATCACAGCCATCTCTGCTGACTTGGCAATAGTATCTTGTCATGCTCCACCTCTCATGAACGCCCATGTTTGTACCTGAAATAGACACAAGCAATTTTCATCTTCATGACAGCAACTTTCTTCCCAAGCCCAAATACTCCAGGGGTTGTGTCACAACCAAGAATGGAGGAAAAGAACATTTCCGGCCATGGAATCGCCAAGCAAGCCCTTTGGGAACATAATGTTCCAACATCTGTAGTATGCTGGGTATGCTTCTTTGGCTCAGACTTGAAGAAGACATTGGTTGGTGCTTTTTGCATGATAGATCAGTAGCACAAGAAAGTCTGTCATCTGCAATGACAACTGTCTCCTACCAAGCTGCTGATGCTATGACTGAACAATCAGTAGTTCAGCATCTCCTTTTACCAGGTGAAGATCACAACCAATCTGTTCCAGAGTTTGGGACAACAACGCTATAAGTCATTGCTTATTTTCTTTGTTGGAGAACAACTCTTCCTTTTAGCTCTGAAGGGTCATGCTTGGGGTGAAATGCACTGCCGCTCCAACTTTGCCAGAACTTCTTTTCAGATGTGCACAGCCTTTGATGCTTGGTGCATCACTGTAACCATCAAACACCACAATGGCTTTGCCATTCCTGTGAAGAATATGGAGTTTATACTGCTCAAGGATCTTTTCCGATATAGCACCTCTTGTCCAAGGGATACGTTGCATCAATGCCCTACCATCCAACATATATTGGACTGCATCAGATGGCCCTGGCAAGGCAGTAACTTCTGGTGACCACAATGCATCCCTAGTGGGGGTTTGTTGACTGGTCTCAGCATATTTACAGAGTCAAATGGGGCTGGTGGGTAGTGGCAAAGCTCCTAATCAAATGCATCTGTCACATCATCTTTCCTGGTGCTTGCAGTTGCCAGCATTTGAAATAATAAAAATAAAAAAAGATAAGAAACACATTAAAAACAAAATTGGAAACAGAAATGTGCTGGTTGACCTTACACAAACTTTCAACACATTTTGATCTGCAATAAAATTACATGACATGACATGAAAATAGTGTAGTAAATGGCCATTTTAAAAGTTTAGCCAATGGGTCTGAAATGGTCAGACGTACAAATGTAAATTGGAATGTTTTCCACTCAGTGTAACATGGTAAACTTTTTCAGTGTTATTTTTGCATGTTCCTGGATACTGGAAATGTACATGTGAAAACTATTGCATTTTGTTTTGGGTATATCTACAGATTACCTGGGCTTCTTTAAAAGAGTGAGTTGACTCTGGTGAAAATACCATCCTAGCCATGTTACACATATTAAAGGGGGACACTGAAGACAATCCTGGGAATACTTTTGGAATCATATAAAAACTGACAGGGACCTCACATTGGATTCACCAGTGAGGATAACATAATTACGACACATTTCAGTTCCAGTCATTACTTACTATAGACTTGTGTTTTTGAAATATGAACCGGTCTATATATACTTACTTTGTTTCTCATTGTTGATTTTTGTACTAATTTGTTTGTTTTGCCTTTTAAAAGTGAAAAATTCAATAAAAACTTTACTAACAAACTGAATTGTTTTGTTTTTTGTTTTGTTTTTCTAAAGTGATAATGCAGGGTTTTTTTAAAACATTTGTTCATAATGTGTCTTGGAAGTTTACCTTTTAAAAATTGTTAGCATAGGTTTAGTTTTTAACACCTAAAGGTAGAAATTTAGATTTGAAGTGTCAGTTTTCAGAACTGCTCCTCTTTTTTTCTCCCTCAAAATCCTGCATATGATGTAAACTTGGCTACTTGGTGCACTGACAATAACCTGCTCCTTAACACCAGCAAAACCAAGGAGCTCATAGTGGACTACAGGAAGGAGAGGGGAGAGACACATGACCCCATCCATATCAATGGCATAGCTGTTGAACGTGTCCCCAGCTTCAAATTCCTGGGGACCCACATCTCGGAGGACCTGTCCTGGTCAGTTAACACCACCAGCCTGATCAAGAAGGCCCATCAGCACCTCTTCTTCTTGAGGACATTGAAGAAGAACCATCTGTCAACCGACATCCTGGGCAACTTCTACCGCTGCGTGATAGAGAGTACCCTGACCAACTGTGTCACAGTCTGGTATTGGAGCTGCTCTGTCGCTGACCGTCAGGCGCTGCAGCGGGTGGTGAAAACTGCCCAATGCATCACAGGGACTCCACTTCCAATTATAGAGGACGTCTACAGGAAAAGATGTCTGCGCCGGGCACGCAGCATTCTTAGGGACTCCAACCATCCTGCTCATGGACTGTTGCAGCTTCTCCCCTCCAGAAGGCGTTTCAGAAGCCTTCGGACTAGAACCAGCAGGTTTAGGAACAGTTTCTTTCCAACAGCTGTCACGTTATTGAACTTAGTTCCCCGCTGACTCTCTTACCATCATCTCTTACCATCCTCACCTGTACATAACTGCCCATCTAACTTATTGTACATTATTGCACATAACAGTACTCTTAACTTTCTGCACTGCTGCATATATTTGCATATATTTGCTCAAATTGCACATACTGTTAAAGCGTACCTGTGGTGGTCGTCTAAACGCATTCAACTTGAGAACATTAGGCAAAGTATTTGTTTTTTTGGTTAAATAATTATTGCCAGCCATATACCACCAGAGAAATATGCAAATACGACTGCAGGCATGGCCAGCCAATGAAAACTCTGCGCGCAGCCATGACACATGCAGATGTGACGTCATAAAGTTGCCACTAAAAAGTCAATACTCCCGTCTGTATGAGAGATGAGGGTGCTGTTGTGAGTGTTTTTATTCTATTATGGCTGAATTGTCGGACTCTGAGGAAGAATTCGTCCAACATGGCTACAGGTTTGAGCCAGAAAGGTCTTCTGAAGGTTAAAGTGATGAAGTGGTCCTCACACACAACGCAATTTCGTCTGAAAGGAAACGTCTGTGCCCTGTTCCTGTCACTTTTCCGCTATGATCTTCTGACAAGGTGAGCTGGGTTTGGGCACACAAAAGAAGTGTTTATCTTTGTTTTTTCGCTTATTATTGAGACATCCAAAGGCTTTACATTCCGCCATGTTGCGATATCCATATCGCATTGTATGTTTTTGTTGTTACAAGAGCGCCGAGTGTCTGCTCCTCTGTATAGCGGCGAGGGAGGAGCCGAATCATCTGCCGTGTTGCGGCTGTTACGAGGTCAGATCAGACGAGACGAACCGCTGAATTTAAGCATTTATTTATTTATTTTCTACTCGTTTTAGTTCTGCATTTAATATGAACCATGAGTTTGAAATAAACGTTTGAATTTTGGTCCTCACACACAACGCAACGCGCCGAGTGTCTGCCGCTCTGTATATAGTTTTAGCGGCGAGGGAGGAGCCCAGCCCGTCTCGAGGCCGTACGAGCTCAGATCAGACGAGACTACCCGCTGAATTTAAGCATTTATTTATTTATTTTCTACTCGTTTTAGTTCTGCATTTAATATGAACCCTGAGTTTGAAATAAACGTTTGAATTTGAATTTGAATATCACGAAAGCCACTGCTCATCCGGGCACTCCAGGGTCAGCCAATATTGATCCAGATCATGGTGGCAACGTTATTACGTCACAGAAAGCGTCCTTGAAGGCCATGTAGCCGCAAGTATGGCTGCGCACATGTTTTGCTGGCATACCTGAAACAGCACATTGGCAATGGATTTATATAAAATTGCCTTGAACTTGAAATTGAACTATAAAGTGAGACAGGGGCTCAATATAATATCTTTTTGTTCACGACCACCACAGGTACCCTTTAATTACCGTATATACTGCACTGCTGTCCTTTGCACTTCTGATTGGATGCTAAACTGTGTTTCGTTACCTTGTATTCATACATGTGTAATGACAATAAAGTTGAATCTAATCTAATCTAATCTAATCTAAAAGGAGGGAAATATCTGCTGTGTACAGCAGCAGTGGTAGTAAAATATATAGGTTATGGTGAACATATTTTGACTGCATATGCATAGCACAGGATTGAGATGCTTAGGATTGCATGTGTATTCTGTAACCTCACGTCTTTGAAGGAACAATGTGTCTGGACCTCCTGGGGATTACAGCAGGAGGTGGAGGTGCCGCCGGTGAAGACTCTGAGAGGATTTCCTGACCTCCTGGGGTCATATGGAGGACGAAGGGACTTGGGGGGATGTGATGACATTGTGATTCTGTGTTTGATGTCCCAAGTATAAAAGTGGGGGGTTTGGGGGTAGTTCGCTCTCTTTTACTGTTGAGAGAATGCTGGAGATGTGAGATCCTCAATAAACCTGAATTGAGAAATAATTCAGCCTCTTTATTTCACGCTCTCCACATAGGTAGTAATTTAGTGGTAGTAGTAATAACTACTGTCTGAGCAGGTCACATCAACCTTCAGGTCATCAGGACATTTGCTCTTGAATTATTCAGAACAAAGTTTCACATGAACACAAAGGAGTATGGAGCTATTATTGTTGCAAAACTATTTGTAAGCATACACACCGATCCACAGATATGGAAAAATATTTGCAAATGTGTACACAGACTCACAAATATGTAAGAAGATCCAGAAATGCTTAAAAAGATGTTGTATTTATGTACTTGGTTAAAAAAGGCTTAAAAAGACCACAGCTGTGCCTCAATCAGTGTTGGGCAAGTTAGTAAAAATAGTAATTAGTTACAGTTACTATTTACTTCTTTTCAAAAGTAACTGAGTTACTTACCAATTCGTCGTCGGCCTGCGTCGGTCTATGATGACCATGGAAGAGAATCCTAAACGTCTACTCTGCTGGAACAGCACCGCCTGTGGCTGGACAAGCCGATGCGCACCGGTGTTCTACCTTCCAGCGTTGGGCGTTGGTAGGATTCAAGCCTGGGCAGGAAGATATGGAGGACAAGATGTTACCCATGCAGCATGTCCCCCCTCTCCACGTCACTGATGAATCCGAAGGAACAGCAGGGCTGCTATAGTTTGGCGCCAGCGCCGTCGCAGGAGCTGCCAGAACGATGTTGAGCACAACAGAGAACTGCCTTAGGGGCTCCGACTCCGGATTTTTCCTCAGGGTTGACTCCCGAAGCCTTTCCCATGACCAGGTGTGCCGCAAGGCAGCAGAGGTTTGAAATCAGGGTTTACCTTCCCCTAGATGGGCTACCTTCTCAGGTTGACGAGCCACCATCTACCCGAAGCATCTGGTTTTAAGGCGCCAGAGATCCGCCCTCGCCCCTTCTCCTATTAGTAAAAGCAGTTCCGCCGGGCTTAGAGACTAAACCACAAGGGCAGGCTAGGAGTTGGACTTAGTTGTCAGAGGCTTTTCGAGACGCACGTCGTAAGGAGCATTTTATGAGCACTGAGAGCTTAACCCCAGTGCCGCTCCTGGCTATGACAACCTTGGAACCTTGGAACCTACAGGACAGTTAGCTTTGGTATGCAAAGCTTGAGACTGTGGGAAAGGATTAATGAGGGGATGCATTGTAGATAATGGTGTGATATCATGCAGAGAGGATGCATTGTTGCTGTCTTTATAATGCAGTGGTTTTGTGAAACATGTGACCTTTTAATTGTAAGAGTCCTGGTATTTAAGGATGAGAGTTCCCTTAGTTCGTTCTCTTTTATTCTGCTTTGAGATGTTGGAAGATGTGAATAAAACTGACTCGAGAGATAAACTCTGCCTCATCATTTTCACATTTCCACACTTTTCACATTTCAACATCGTTCTACTTACCAATTACTGCATGATTAAAGTAACTAGTTACTTGGAAAAGTAAATCACATTACTTTTAAATGCATACTTAAATCATCTTGCACACATAGCAAGATAATTAAATTAATGGATTACATTACGAGCTTATCAATGTCAGGCTGAAAGCAGACTCTTTCAGACAGAGCTTTTAGAAGATGTTCAGTCTGCTTTATCCTTCCTTGTGAGCTCTTACTGTGGAAAAAATCTGAAGAAAATCAACACGAAATTTTCAGTAATTTCCTCATTTTTGAGTGAGAAATCGGGTTTGTGGAGTGAGAGAGGGGAAAAGAGTGAAAATCACTCCAAAAGAGTGAGTTTCCAACACTGCATAAACCTGTCAAATGTTTACTACCTTTGTGGAGGATGGAATCAGATGAGACAGCAAACTAACGACACAGAACTTTATTCTCCTCCAACAAATAGAACAGACTGCCCTGGGTACTGTGACGTATTAAATATCATTATTATTACAGTGGGGCAAAATTAATTAATTAATTGGTAAATTCCTCAGTAAAATAAGTATTTGGTCACCTACAAACAAGCAAGATTTCTGGCTCTAACAGACCTGTAACTTCTTCTTTAAGAGGCTCCTCTGTCCTCCACTCGTTACCTGTATTAATGGCACCTGTTTGAACTCGTTATCAGTATAAAAGACACCTGTCCACAACCTCAAACAGTCAGACTCAAAACTCCACTGTGGCCAAGACCAAAGAGCTGTCAAAGGACACCAGAAACAAAATTGTAGACCTGCACCAGGCCGGGAAGACTGAATCTGCAATAGGTAAGCAGCTTGGTGTGAAGAAATCAACTGTGGGAGCAATTATTAGAAAATGGAAGACATACAAGACCACTGATAATCTCCCTCCATCTGGGGCTCCACGCAAGATCTCACCCCGTGGGGTCAAAATGATCACGAGAACGGTGAGCAAAAATCCCAGAACCACATGGGGGGACCTAGTGAATGACCTGCTGAGAGCTGGGACCAAAGTAACAAAGGCTACATCAGAAACACACTACGCCGCCAGGGGCTCAAATCCTGCAGTGCCAGACGTGTCCCCCTGCTTAAACCAGTACATGTCCAGGCCCGTTTGAAGTTTGCTAGAGAGCATTTGGATGATCCAGAAGAGGATTGGGAGAATGTCATATAGTCAGATGAAACCAAAATAGAACTTTTTGGTAAAAACTCAACTTGTCATGTTTGGAAGAGAAAGAACACCATACCTACTGTGAAGCATGGGAGTGGAAACATCATACTTTGGGGCTGTTTTTCTGCAAAGGGGCCAGGACGACTGATCCGTGTAAAGGAAAGAATGAATGGGCCGATGTATCGTGAGATTTTGAGTGAAAACCTCCTTCCACTAGCAAGGGCATTGAAGATGAAACATGGCTGGGTCTTTCAGCATGACAATGATCCCAAACTCACCACCCGGGCAATGAAGGAGTGGCTTCGTAAGAAGCATTTCAAGGTCCTGGAGTGGCCTAACCAGTCTCCAGATCTCAACCCCATAGAAAATCTTTGGAGGGAGTTGAAAGTCTGTATTGCCCAGCGACAGCCCCAACACATCACTGCTCTAGATGAGATCTGCATGGAGGAATGGGCCAAAATACCAGCAACAGTGTGTGAAAACCTTGTGAAAACTTACAGAAAACGTTTGACCTCTGTCATTGCCAACAAAGGGTATATAACAAAGTATTGAGATGAACTTTTGTTATTGACCAAATACTTATTTTACCAAGGAATTTACCAATTAATTCATTAAAAATCCTTCAATGTGATTTTCTGGATTTTTTTTTTCTCATTTTGTCTCTCATAGTTGAGGTATACCTATGATGAAAATTGGAGACCTCTCTCATCTTTTAAGTGGGAGAACTTGCACAATTGGTGGCTGACTAAATACTTTTTTACCGCACTGTATGTGTTTTGGGTGATGGCTCCACTTTTCCGGTTCCGCTGCCACCCAGGGTATAAAAGACCAATGTGGAAGGGGAACGGGCTCTTTACTACCAGACCTCTGCCTAGACGGGAGCATCTTTGAGTTATTGTGAGTTCACAATTAAAGTCACGTTCTACTGCACCTTCAGCCTCGTTATTGGAGTCTTGATTATGGACATAACATTTGGTGATGAGGATAAAGCAATGGAGAAAGGAGTTTCCAGTATTCAGCCATTTTTGGAGCCTCCCAGCGAGCCGCCAGTTCCATGGGTGAGGTGGTTTGCTGCATTAAAGAATTATTTGGTGGTGTTGAACCTCGGCGAATTGGAGAAACTGCGTGCATGAGCGATACTGGTCCATAATCTCGGCATGGAAGGGTAACATATTCTCAGCACTTTGGGTGAGAGTTATTGTTTTGAGGACGTGGTTGAGCTAATGGCGCGCTACTTTCACGCTCCTGAGAACGTCATCGTCCGGAGGATCCAGTTCCAACAGTGCCGCCAGCAGTCGGGGGAGTCATTGCAACGGTATGTTGCGGACCTGTGTCAGCAGGTTGGAGATTGCCAAGATTGCCCAGATGTTTGGGCTGCAGGTCCACCAAGCACCGATATAAGGCAAAAGAGTTTCCGGCAAGGGGCAAACGCTGTGGCAAGTGTGGACTCCTACATCATTTTGCCAGGACCTGCAGAAAGTTTGAGCTAGGGGAACGACCACGCGGTGTGGATTCCTCCTCCACGACTCCTATGGTTATTCATTCCGTCTCCCCAAGCACAGGTAGGCACATATACTGGTGATATGATTCTGGATGGCGTGGAAGTGCCGTGACTGGCTGCCACGGGTGCAGCAGTATCTGTGTTGAACTGGCCTACTGTGAGGAGTTTGTTCCCGCATTACCATGTAAGAGGACTGTTGATGCCATATTGTGGCGATAGATAAGATAAGATAAGCCTTTATTAGTCCCACAAAGGGGAAATTCCAGGATTGCAACAGCACAGAGATAGCAACACTCAGAGCAATAATTTAGAAGATAAGAAAATAAGAGCAGTGAATATACATATGTACACATAAATATATAAATATATATACACAGTGCGGAGCATTGTAGCTGGATGGAATAAACAGCATAGCAGTCTATTTAGTTACCCCACATGGTATGAATATATACCCATACATATTGTCACCCTCCGTGGCGATTGATATTGTTCTAGTTGTATACTGGAGGGGGACCATTATTGTGTAAGTTTGTGCGTCTTTTGCATTCAATACTATTAGGTCGTAAAATGTTTTTTTTACAATCTGCATGCAGCCCTGCTTAAGTTATAAAGTCTGACAGCCGTAGGTAGGAAGGACCTGCAAAACCTCTCGGTCACACACCTAGGATGATGTAGTCTGCTGCTAAATGAGCTCCTCAGTGCGTTCAGCATGTCCTGCAGAAGGTGGGACTCGGACTCCAGCAGAGATGACAGTTTAGCCACCATCCTTCTCTCTCCTATCTCCTCCACTGGGTCGAGGCGCTGCCCCAGGACAGAGCTAGCTTTCTTGATCAGTTTGTTCAGTCTCTTCCTGTCGGCTGCTGTGATGCAGCTACCCCAGCAGACCACTCCAAAAGTGATGGCTGATGCCACCACTGAGTCGTAGAAGGTCTTCAGGAGCACCCCTTGTACACCAAAAGACCTGAGCCTCCTCAGTAGGAACAGCCTGCGCTGTCCCTTCTTGTAGAGTGTGTTGGTATTGTGTGACCAGTCTAGTTTATTGTTCAAATGAATACCCATCTCAATGTCTGTTCCCTGGATGTTTACTGGTGCTGTGAGGGGTTGTCCTTGCCTGCGGCAGTCCACCACCAGTTCCTTAGTTTTTCTCGCGTTGATCTGGAGGCAGTTCCAAAGGCACCAGTCCACGAAGTCCTGGATAAGTCCTCTGTACTCAGCTTCATCTCCGTTGGAGATGAGGCTAACGATCGCAGAGTCATCAGAGAACTTCTGTTGATGGCAGTGTGTTGTGTTGTGTGAGAAGTCTACAGTATAAAGGGTAAACAGGAAGGGAGCCAAAACCATTCCCTGCCTTCCCCCCCCACACACTGCCGATGATCGTGTCGGACACACAATCCTGGGTTCTCACAAATTGTGGCCGGTTAGTGAGGTAGTCCAGGATCCACGATGACAGATGTTGGTCCACCCCTGCGCACAGCAGCTTGTCTCTCAGGATCACCAGTTGGATGGTGTTGACAGCGCTGGAGAAGTCAAAGAACATGATCCTCACCGTGTTCCCAGGCTTCTCCAGGTGGGACAGGGGCCGGTGTAGGAGGAAGATCACTGCATCCTCCACCCCGATGCCATGCTGGTAGGCGAACTGGAGTGGATCCATCGCTGGTCCCACCAGGGGGCGGAGGTGAGCAAGGAGCAGTCTCTTCAGGGTCTTCATCAGGTGAGAAGTCAGGGCCACTGGTCTGTAGCTGTTTAGGTCTCTGGGGTGGGAAGTCTTTGGTACGGATACCACACAAGATGTTTTCCACAACTGTGGTACCCACCCCAGCTTCAGGCTCAGGTTGAAGATGTGCTCCACAATCCTACACAGCTGGTCTGCACAGCACTTGAGGAGCTTTGCGCTGATGCTGTCCGGACCCGAGGCCTTCCTCGCCTTGATCTTCCTCAGCTCCACCCTCACCCTGGGTCTTAGTGAGGGTCAGGTTGGGGCTGGGGGTAGGGGTATGCTGGGAGTGGGAGGGGTGTTGGTGGAGGGGGTGTAGACCGCAGGTCTTGATGACAGTAGAGGCAGCAGTGGTTGTTGTGCAGGCAGAGGGGAGAGCGGTTGGTCAAACCTATTAAAAAACAGGTTCAGATTGTTCACCCACTCCCTGCCCCCCGTGGCCTGGGAGGAGGTATTCTGGATCCCAGAGATGGTTTTGAGGCTTCTCCAGACCCCGCCGATGTTGCTCTGTTGCAGCTTGTCCTCCATCTTCTTCCTGAAGCTGTCCTTGCCTTCTCTGATCTTCCTCCTCAGCTCCCTCTGTACGGACTTCAGCATCTCCCTGTTCCCTGACCTGAAGATCCTTTTCTTTACTCTCAGTCGTGATTTTATCTCAGGGATGATCCAAAGTTTGTTGTTTGAGCAACACCGTATGACCTTGGTGGGTACGGTGTTGTCCACACAGAAGTTGATGTAGTCCGTGATGGTGTGAGTGAGGCCATCGATGTCCTCACCATGTGGATCACAGAGCTGCTCCCAGGCAGTGATTTCAAAACAGTCCTTTAGAGCGTCCATTACCTCCTCAGACCATAACTTCACCGTGCGTGTAACCGGAGGTTGTCTGTGTACTAGGGGTTTGTACACAGGCAAGAGGTGAACCAAGCTGTGGTCTGATCTCCCGAGTGGGGGGGGTGGCAATGAGGTGTACGCCTCCTTAGTATTTGCATAGAATAAAGCCAGTGTTTTATTGTCTCTGGTGTGGCATGCGACATACTGGGTGAACGTGGGCAGAATGGGGGACAGTGAAATATGGTTAAAATCACCTGAGATGAGAAGGAGAGTATCTGGGTGTTCTGTCAGAAGCCTGCCAGTGATTGAGTGGATGATGTCATGTGCTGCCCCAGCGTCCGCGATGGATTTGCATAAATAACAATGCAGATCACGTGTGAGTATTCCCTCAGGAGGTAAACAGGCCGCATGCTAATAGCTAGCAACTCAATGTCTTTGCTGCAGTGTTGCTCTTTATCCGTGATGTGATGTGATGTGCTTATTACCTATGGAGGAAATAAGCTGGCCATCGTGGGTTCGCTGGAGTTGACAGCGAGATACAAGTCGGCAGTGGTGTCCAATATCTAGTTTGTGGTGACTGTCAGCGGGTCGAATGTGATGGGTTGCGACCTATTCTACAGACCGAGCTTCAGGGGAGGCTCGGCTGAGAGGGATCCATAGCAAGCAGAAACGACAACACGACCAGGGGCGGCTGCAGGTGGTGGCCGTTCAGGATGGCGGTTACCTTCAGTTGTCCAATGACTCATGGAGACACAGAGACAACGAGCTGTGGCACACCAACGAGGAGAAGGAGGTGCCAGGGCCCCGACGTGGTTCATCTCCAGGGGTGAAGCAAAGAAGAACCTCTGGACGGGACCCACCAGATGGGTCTTTGGGGGGTGGTTTCTCCATTGAGACTGTATGGTGGTAGGTGGGGAGATGTGTTTAAACTGAATTATTAACATGTGAATGGCTGAAATGTTAATGTGTGCACTACCCAGGCTGCATTGTTGTCTTGTCGACATGGTTAATCCACAAAAGTGGCTATGCTAAGTGTCCATTTTACAAAAGAATTTTGCCAGGGTGTTTGAGCCAAAAAGTTAATATGTGTGAATAGCCCGAGCTACGTAGTTAGTATGTTTCACATGTAGTTGCTGTGTGAGTTGCCCAAGTTTAAAAAAAAAAAGCCCAACAATGTTTGCATTAATGTGTTTAATACATGGTTGATGTGTGGTTTGCCTGGGTTATGGGGTGATTGTGTTGGGGTTTTCACAGCAGAGTGTGAATGTTCATATTAACTGGTTGTTTACTGAATTGAAGTGTTTCTTGTTTGTACATACGTTATGGGATTGTTTTATTCGTTATATTTGGAACACGGCAGCCTTTCCATTTGACAGACTATGGTACAACAGAGACAGCAGAATCTGTCTGGCTGTGTGGGGGGTGGGACAGTAATCCACCTGTCCCCCTCTAGTTTTAGTTATTTGTGTGCATGGATAGGCCTTAGTTATTCTATTTACTGTTAGTGTGTGATTTGGTTGTAAATTTAGGTGGGTCTAAATGGTGTACGTTTTAGACTTTTCTAAAGGCAGGGGGGATGTGATGTTGTGATGTTGAGAAAGGAAGCAGGTGAGGCAACCAGCTGGATGACACACGGATTTTATTCCTTCTCCAACATCAAGTACAGTAAACTCTCCCTGGGTCTCTCTGCATCCTCATTTTATAACCTTTAATTCCATGCACTGAGTCCCAGGAATCCCGACCATAATACATTGTGTGGAACAAAGACATGCATGGCACATGAACATAACATAAGTCCAGTACCGCTTCTCACACCCTTTCCTCCTTCTGCGGCTCTGGCACTTCCTCAACTCCCTGAGGGGCGAATAGTCCTTACTGTCCCGTCTGAGACCCCCGGTAACACTTCCTCCTTCAGCCCATTGTTCCCTCTTTCGTCAATTGCCATCTCTGGGTGGAGAAGCCCCCATCCGTGCCACCACACAGCACCCCCCCCAAACACCCAGAAAGGGCACTAACCCCCCCCCCCCCCGCCCTTTCTGCTTGAGCTGGTGCCCATAGTGGCTGTAGTGGGGATCGCTGATCCAGTTGAAACACCCTGCTGGCGAGGTGTACAGGAAGGCATGTCAGTCTATGGAGGGAAAGGGGGGGGGCACATTAGCTTTGCAAGTGCAGGTCCCTACCGAGGGAACACCAACTTGCGGAGCCACCAACGGTGGGCATCCGCACCGGGGAGCTTGGGCCAAGACTACCTGCTTGTCTGCCAACACAAAAGCGGGCTTCAGCCTGTCGATACAGACAGTCTCCTGACACACCCCCCCCCCAAGTCTAACACCAGATGCTTCGCCCCAGGTTCCAACACCCTGAATGATCCATCGTACGGTGGGCGCAGCGGGGTCCAGTGTGCATCGTGCCTAACAAAAACAAAACTGGTGTTCTGTAAGCTCTTGGGAACGAAAGTGTGGGTAAAACAATGGTGGGCCAGTCCTGGCATGTTAAAAGCCTCCGTACCTTGCAAAAATTGCACAGGCGGATCGGCCCCAGGCACGGGGTTTTCTGGTAAAACTCCCCGGGGATCTGCAGCGGCTGAGAAAAACGAGTTCTGCTGGGGAGGCTGCCAGATCCTCTTTAGGTGTGGAGCGCAACCCTAAAAGAACCCAGGGCAGGCGGTCGACCCAATTTGCATCCATGAGCAAAGTTCTGAGCGCTGCCTTAAGCGACCTATGAAAACGCTCGCATAACCCATTAGCCTGGGGGTTGTACGCGGTAGTACACTGAATTTTGACCCCCAGGCTCTGGGCCATCGCGGACCAGAGTTCCGAAACGAACTGTGGACCCCTGTCAAAAGTGATGTCTGACGGGGATCCGAACCATGCAACCCAAGCCGACAAAAAAAGCACGACCCACTTCCGCAGACGTGGTGGAAGCCAGCAGGACCACTTCAAGCCAGCGTGTGGTGTGGTCCACGATTGTCAAAGGGTGCGTGAAACCTTGTGACAGTGGGAGGGGTCCCACCAAATCAACGTGGACGTGGTCGAACCTCCTGGCCGGGATTTGGAACGGCTTGAGGGGGGCTCTGGTGTGCTTGTGCACTTTGGCCCACTGGCACGCGATGCAAGCTGCAGCCCACTCTTTCACATCCTTGTGCAAGCGAGGCCAGATGAATTTTGCCCCCACTAGCTTCACCAAAGCGGACATGCCTTGATGCAAAAGGGAGTGGACTCACTCAAAAATGCGGCGCCGTCAAGAACTCGGAACTACCGCGTACGGGTGGCCGGTGGAGACGTCGCAGAGCAAGGGAGGGCACCCTTCTTGCACCACCCTGCTCTCCAGCCGTAACCCAGGAGGCACTGACTGGAGTGCGCAAATGTCCACATCCCCGGCTTGCTCCGCAGCCATGGCAGAGAAATCTATTCCCATGTTGACCAAGGAGACTAACGCGTGCAACAGGCAATCAGCCACGACGTTGAGCTTACCGGCAACGTGTTGAATGTCAGTCATAAACTCTGAGATTGAAATGCCGTTGCTGCCTTGCCGACCATGGTTCCGAGACCTTGGACATTGCGTATGTCAGCGGCTTATGGTCACCGAATGCGGTGAACTCACGCCTCTCTAGCCCAAACTGGAAATGGTGCATCGCCAGGTGGAGAGCCAACAATTCTCTGTTGAACATGCTGTATTTGCATTCCTGTGCCACCACAATGTATTACATATCATTATTATTATATTGTTGTGTGTTATGGGTGACAGCTCTACCTTTCCGGTTCTGCCGCCACTCAGGGTATAAAAGGCCAATGCAGAAGGGGAACGGTCTCTTTACGACCAGAACTCTGCCTAGACGAAAGCGCCTTTGAGCTATTTTGAGTTCGCAAACAAAGTCACGTTCTACTGCACCTTCGGCCATGTTATTGGAGTCTTGGTTATGGACATAACAGGTACCAAAGCACCCTCTTTTATCCACTTTATGTTCTGTCTGTAACTGAGAACCAAGGATGAGGCTAGATGTTGAACTGAACAAGACTTTATTGTTGATTCACTCTCACAGTACAAGCGCTCTCTTCAGGCAGAGGTGAGGTCAAAGAGTCTGCCCCTCCTACTCACAGCCCTCTTATACCCCAGGTGGCGGCAGAACCGGAAGGGTGGATCCACCGCCCTTGTCACACATTAATATGTCCCAAATAACAACACAACACCCCCCCTTCAAAAAAATGGTCCAAACACACATATGCAATCGAGACCCTCCCCAATTTGCAAGCTGAATCACACGCTAACATTGAACAAAATATTTGAAACCTATAACAGACACATAAAACAACTAAAGCTAGGGGCAAACAGGTGGACTACTGTTCCACCCCCACACGGTTAGATGGATTATTCTGCCGTCTCTACTAAAACACAGTCCATTAACAGAAAACTGCTGTGTTCCTAAAATAAACAGTAGAAAACACAAAACAATACCATTAACAGAACCAATATATAATAATATAGGACCCAATTATCCCCCATTCCAACATCATGCAATAAACAGATTGTCCAACCATCAGTCTGCCCCAGTAAAGGAACCACCCCCTGGAAAACCATCAGACGGTTCCCCTCCTGAGCACCTTCTTTTCTTCGCACCCAGGGTAAGCCCACATCGAAGCCCAAACACCTCCTTCTCCTCTGTGGTGCACTGCAACTCGTTAGGGTGCCTCCATGAGCCGTCAGACAACTGGAGATTGCCATCCTCCCCAACAGCAACCGCTTGCAGCCACCCCTGGTCATCTTCTCGTCAGTGTTATCCCCGAATACCTCTCGACCGGGCCACCCCTCTGGGTCAGGCCACGTCCATGACCCCCAGAGGGGCCCTACTCGGCTTCCAGTTTCTCTGATTGGCACTTCGTTTCATCGTGCCAGCCGGTCCTGTCCCGATCTCTTTCATTTTCACTGCCGACATCGCCGTTGTGACCCCCTGCTCTCCGGTTCCTTCCAGCAAAAATCCGGGAGTAGAAATGGCCTTCCACTCAGTGCCGCCCGCCGTCACGGGCGTCCCACTGCTCCGCCCAGTTCCCTCAACTAGGATTACTTGGGCGCTGGCACTGGGACCCTCCCGCGATGGCCCTGGGTGGAATTGGTCCTGCTCATTGTCCAGATTACTAGGCAAAGGTTCGTCCCACACAGCTCCGCCCATCGGTCGCAAAATCGGCCAGGCACAGAAACCACAGCCTGACCACTCTTCTCCAACCCAATACTGTGAGAAGGAGCTCCTCACGGTTGCCCAATCGAACATGAGTCTCACTGCTCGCATGTCAATCAGCAACGGCACTGCTACTTCGTCCAGTTCCACCATACTGTGGGAATGATCGTTGACACCCAGAGATACACTGCAAACAACCATGGGAGTTGAAGCGGGGAGATCCTCCTTGTGTCTCGGATCCCCTCTCTTGAATCTGTAACATGCCCTGGCGAAATAATGCAAGAATCTGCACGTGCTGCAGTGCTTTCCTCTTGCCGGACACTCTCTGGCCTTATAATGGTGCTTGGTGGACCCACAACCCAAACACCTGGGCGATCCTGGGGCAGTCCTTATCTTCACAGCATTAGCGCTTTCCTCCTCATCCTCCATGCTGTTGTCGCTTTCTGGGTCCACTGTCTGCGCCATCGACTGATTCAAAATTGCAGGATGTTGCTTTCTCGCCGAGCTCTTGTGATAGCTTGTTTACTGCCTCACACTGCTGAGCTAACTCAATGGCTAAGGCTAACGTCAGCTTGCCCGAGTGTGTGAGGAGCCTCGACCCAGCCACCGAGCAAAGGGTATGTTCCACCAACTGGTCACGGTCCATCTCTTCCTTTAATGCTCCAAACTGGCAGTCCCCGGACGGCTGACGTAGGTCTGCAACATACCGCTGCACTGACTCGCTGGTCCGCTGGCGGTGCTGGGGAAACTGAATCCTCCGCACGATAACGTTTTCCGAGGCGTGAAAATGTCGCACCATTAGCTCAACCACGTCTTCAAAAATATCACTGTTTCCCAAGGAACTCAGGACACATTGTCCGTCCATTCTCAAGTTGTGAACCAACACTGCCTGTGCCCGCAACTTCTCCAGTTTACCAAGGCTCAGTACCACCAAATAGTTCTGGAATGCAGTGAACCACCTCACCCAAGGGACTGGCGGCTCACTGGGAACCTCCAAAAATGGCTAAATATTAGCAACGCCTGCGTCCATACTTTTATCCTCGTCGCCAAATGTTATGTCTGCAACCGAGAACCAAGGATGAGGCTGGATGTTGACTTGAACAAGACTTTATTGTTTATTCACTCTCACAGTACAAGTGCTTCCATCAGGCAGAAGTGAGGTCAAAGAGACCACCCCTCCTACTCACAGCCCTCTTATACCCCGGGTGGTGGCAGAACCAGAAAGGTGGAGCCACCACCCGTGTCACACAATAATGTGTGCCAAATAACAACACAACACTTTATTCACGCCTTTGGGACCCAGGGTGAGAAACATTAACATACAAGACACACAGCATGTACACACATCAACGTACACTACACAGAGCATGGCTTATTACAATATTTTCGCACCCTAGCGTACTCAGGTGTGAAACCTGTCACAGCGGGGGCGAAGGCACCTCTTTGTTTAGATTGATACCCCCAAGCTCTATGCCGCCCTTCACTGGCTCCGCTCACTTCTTCACCATTACCATCTCTCACCTCCACCTTCCCCGCCAGCCTCGTTCTGGGTGGAGTGCCATCTGTTATTGTGTCACCACACAGCCCCCCCTGCCCCTCGAACACCCAGAAAGGGCCCTAACCCTCTGGTCCTTTGGGCATGAGCAAGCGGTCGTAGTGGGTGTAGCGGGGAGTCGCCGGTCCAGTCGAAGCACCTTCCTGTCGAGGTGGGCAGGAGGAAAAGCTGGTCTCTAGAGTGGGGAGGGGGACAGATTTAGTTTCTTGAGCACAGGTGTCTGCAGGGGGAACACAAACCTGTGGACCCACCGTAGGTGGACGTTCGTGCCAGGCAGCTTGAGCCAACACCATCTGCTCATCTGCCAACACATAAGCGGGCTTAAAGGAGAAATATTCAGTTCAATTCAATTCAATTTTATTTATATAGCACCAAATAACAACATAGGTTATCTCAAGGCACTTTACAGAAAAGAGTGGGTTTAGGCCACGCTCTCAAATTTATAGAACCCAGCAGAGACCCCTAAGAGCAAGCACTGCGTTGACATAGGTGAGGAAAAACTTCCCTTTAACCCCTTGAACTCTCTGAATTCCACGGGCGGTCACGTCTCTGCATCTTAGTGCGTCTCAGTGCGCACTGAAAAAAAAAGTATTCCTGGTCTTCCAGTACAGACACAGCCTTGTTACAACCTGAGAAAAAAGCTGTATAATACATTCATTTTTTGTGGAATTTTTGCAAAATTTTGACCTGAGCTTGAAAACACTTGGTTCTACATTTCTGTTATGTTTTCCAGCCAGTATCTGACAGCTGTATGTTATTTGCAAGCATTTGTACCTAAAAAAAACACCCAGGCGAACTTTATTGTTACTCAGTGGCAGGAGCACTTGGAGAGATTATGACTGTTTTGCCAAAAAATTCAGAGTTTTTTCTTTTAAATGAGACCAACCCCATGAAGATGCTGCAAAGGGTTGAAGAACAGCTTTTGATTTACTTTGGGCATATTATTTTTAGGCGTTTTTAGGGAAGTTGAACAGAGTTCAGAATCAGAATCAGAATCAGAATCAGATTTATTGCCATTGTTCATGTAGTACACAAACTAGGAATTTGTCTCGGTGCAATGCTGCAACATTAAACATGATAAAATAAAAGAAATAAACTATACATGCAATAAAGTGTAGAATAAGAATGAGTAATACTAGTCAGCAGTTTAAATATATTAGCGAGCAGCAGATAATGTGGAGAACCATATAGTGCAGTCGGTAATGCAAGAAGAAAACAGTGATGATTGACATGAGTCTTGTTGAGCTGCTGTACGTAGTGCACGAGAGTCAGTAAGTCACTTAGTGTTCAGCAGTCTGATGGCAGAGGGGAAGAAGCTGTTCATGTGACGGGAGGTTTTAGTCTGAATGGACTGAAGTCTTCTACCTGAGGGGAGAGGGGCAAACAGTACGTGACCAGGGTGTGAAGGATCGGCTATGATCCGGCCAGCATGCCTCCGGGTCCTGGAGATGTACAGATCCTGGAGAGATGGGAGCTTGCAGCCGATCACCTTCTCAGCAGTGCGCACGACGCGCTGCAGCCTTAGTCTGTCCCTGGCAGCGGCTCCTGCGTACCACATGGTTATGGAGGTGGTGAGGATGGGCTCGATGATGGCTGTGTAGAACTGCACTAACATCTTGGTGGGTAGCTTGAGCTTCCTCAGCTGCCGCAGGAAGAACATCCTCTGCTGGGCCTTTTTGATGAGGGAGCTGATGGTTGGCTCCCACTTGAGGTCCCTGGTGATGGTGGTGCCTAGGAAGCGGAAGGAATCAGCAGTGGTGATGGGAGAGCCTGTGAGGGTGAGGGGGGGCAGAGGGGTTGTGACTTTCCTGAAGTCCACAATCATCTCCACTGTCTTCAGAGCATTCAGCTGCAGGTTGTTGTTGTTGTACCAGGACGCCAGCTGGGCCACCTCTCTCCTGTAGGCGGACTCGTCACCGTTGGAGATGAGCCCGATGAGGGTGGTGTCGTCTGCAAACTTGATCAGCTTGACAGACTGGTGGCTGGAGGTGCAGGAGTTGGTATAAAGGGAGAAGAGTAGGGGGGAAAGTACACAGCCCTGGGGTGATCCGGTGCTGATGCTAACAGAGTCTGAGACAGTATTTCCCAGCCGCACATGCTGCCTCCGGTCCGTCAGGAAGTCGGTGATCCACCTGCAGAGGGAGTCAGGCACGTTGAGCAGGGACAGCTTGTCCCGGAACAGAGCGGGGTGGATGGTGTTGAATGCGGAGCTGAAGTCCACAAACAGGATCCTGGCGTAGGTTCCCGGGGAGTCCAGGTGCTGCAGGATGGAGTGGAGGGCCAGGTTGACTGCGTCGTCTACAGACCTGTTGGCTCGGTAGGCAAACTGCAGCGGGTCCAGGAGGGGAGTGGTGATGGACTTGAGGTGGGGCAGGACCAGGCGCTCAAAGGACTTCATGACTACAGAGGTGAGCACTACAGGTCTGTAGTCGTTAAGTCCAGTGATCCATGGCTTCTTGGGGACAGGGATGATGGTGGAGGATTTGAGGCAGGTCGGCACGTGGCATAGCTTAAGGGAGGTGTTAAAAATGTCTGTGAAGACAGGAGCCAGCTCTTTTGCACAGTGTCTCAGGGTGGACTGAGACACGCCGTCCGGACCGGGGGCCTTGCGCGGGTTCAGTCTGGAGAACTGTTTGAGCACGTCCTGCTCACTGATGACAAGGGCAGGGGGGGAGGAGGGGGGGCTCCTTTGATGAAGTAGGGACCGTGGAGGCTGTGGAGCTGAAGGGAGGGGGGGAGTTGGACACAGCTGACGAGGTGTCAAAACGGGCATAGTGTTGGGACAGTCTTTGACAAAGGGCTTTGTCATCCTGACCTTTAGGAGCCTGAGGCCGATAATTGGTGATTTGTCTCAGTCCTCTCCACACAGAAGCCGAGTCGTTAGCAGTGAACTGCTGCTGGAGTCTCTCAGAATACACAGATTTAGCTCTCCTCAGCTCTCTGCTAAACCGATATTTAACCTCCCTGTAGCAGTCCCTGTCTCCACTTTTCAGCGCTGCTTCCTTCTCCTTCCTGATCTGTCTGAGCTTAGCAGTGAACCAGGGCTTGTCATTTGAGTACCTCACCCTGGTGCGCGATGGAAGAATGCTCTCCTCACAAAAGTGGATATATGAGTTCACAGTGTCCGTGTACTCATCCAAATCATGCGTGGCTCCTTTAAACATGCCCCAATCAGTTATTTCCATGCACGTTTCCAGCTTCTCCTCAGCTTCACTGGTCCATTTCTTCGTAGTGCTCACAACAGGTTAACGGGCAGAAACCTCGAGTGAAAACATAGCTCATAGAAGACGGCCATCTGCCTCGACCAGCTGGGTTGAAAAAAGAGGTAAAAAGTAGGAGGCCTGGCAGTAGGTGCATTCAAAACAAACATAACAAATACAATATTCAAAGCCAGACATTCCAGTATCAAGCCTGGTTACGCTGCACATGCGAGTGAAGGCCTGGCAGTGGCAACATTTTTAACTATAGGCCTTATCAAAGAGAAAAGATTTCAATTTACTCTTGAATAAAGAGAGTGTGTCTGCCCCCTGAACAGAACTGGGAAGATGGTTCCACAGGAGAAGAGCTTGATAACTGAAAGCTCTACCTCCCAATCTACTTCTGGAGACCTTGGGGACCACCAGTAGTTTGGATTTTTAGGAGCGCAGAGCTCTAGTTGGATGATAGGGAATTATGAGTTCTTGCAGATAAGAAGGATCCATACCATTAAGGGTTTTATAAGTTAGAAGCAATATCTTGAAATCAATTCTATATTATAGTGGGAGCCAATGTAAAGAAGCTGAAACTGGGGTAATGTGATCTCTTCTCCCTGTTCTCATTAGGATATGTGCAGCTGCATTCTGAATGAGTTGGAGAAACTTTATGGACTTCTTAGGACAATCTGATAAAAGTGAATTACAATAGTCTAACCTAGATGTGATAAAGGTGTGGACAAGTTTCTCTGCATCTTTATGAGACAGGATGGACCTAATTTTAGAAATATTATGCAGATGGAAGAAGGCAGTCTTAATGGTTTGCTGTATTTGAGAGTTGAAAGACATATCTTGGTCAAAGACAATGCCAAGATTCCTAACAGAAAACATAGAAGCCAGTGCAATGCCATCTAGTGTTGTTATCTTACTAGAAAGAGTACTTCTAGCATGTTTGGGACCGAGAACAATGACTTCAGTTTTATCTGTATTCAGAAATAGAAAGTTGCTGTTCATCCAGGTTTTAATATCCTTAAGACACTCCTGGATTGAACCCAAATGGCTGGGATCATCTGGATTGATGGATAAATATAATTGAGTGTTGTCAGCATAATAATGAAAATGAATAGAATGCTTCCTCATAATGTCTCCCAAAGGCAGCATGTATAATGTAAACAGTGCTGGTCGAAGTACCAATCCCTGCAGAACTCCATAGCTAACCGTGGTCTGGGTAGAGGACTTGTTATGGGCATGAACAAACTGGGAACAGTCTGATAGATAAGACTGAAACCATCTTAGCGTTGTTCCTTTCAAACTAATTTGCTGTTCAAGTCTCTCCAGCAGAATATGATGGTCATTGGTGTCAAAGGCAGCTAAGGTCCAATAAGACAAGGACAGAGACAAGTCCTTTTTCAAATGCCATGAGGAGGTCATCAGTAACTTTCACTAAGGCGGTCTTTGTGCTGTGGTGTTTCCTAAAACCTGACTGAAATTTCTCATATATATACAGTATATATACTGTATATACCACACGTGGACAAAATTGTTGGTACCCCTCTGTTAATGAAAGAAAAACCCACAATGGTCACAGAAATAAAATAAAAATTCTATGAAAATTAACCAATGAAAATCAGACAGTGCTTTTGAATTGTGGTTCAACAGAATTACTTTAAAAAAACAAACTCACGAAACAGGCCTGGACAAAAATGATGGTACCCCTAGAAAAGATTGAAAATAATGTGACCATAGAGACATGTTCAACCAAGATGTGTCCTCTAATTAACATCACAGGTGTCTACAAACTTGTAATCAGTCAGTCGGCCTATTTAAAGGGTGACAAGTAGTCACTGTGCTGTTTGTTGACATGGTGCGTACCACACTAAACATGGACCAGAGGAAGCAAAGGAGAGAGTTGTCTCAGGAGATTAGAAAGAAAATTATAGACAAGCATGTTAAAGGTAAAGGCTATAAGACCATCTCCAATCAGCTTGATGTTCCTGTGACTACAGTTGCGCATATTATTCAGAAATTGACTGTAGCCAACCTCCCTGTAGAGACTGTAGCCAACCTCCCTGGACGTGGCCGCAGAAGGAAACTTGATGAAAAATGGAAGCGACGGATAATACGAACGGTAACAAAAGAGCCCAGAACAACCTCTAAACACATTCATGGTGAACTCCAAGGTCAAGGTACATCAGTGTCAGATCGCGCCATCCGTTGTTGTTTGAGCCAAAGTGGATTTCATGGGAGACGACCAAGGAAGACATCACTGTTGAAAACAAATCATAAAAAAGCCAGAATGGAATTTGCCAAACTGCATGTTGACAAGCCACAAAGCTTCTGGGAGAATGTCCTATGGACAGATGGGACAAAACTGGAACTTTTTGGCAAGGCACATCAGCTCTATGTTCACAGACGCAAAAATGAAGCATACCAAGAAAAGAACACCGTCCCTACTGTGAAACATGGAGGAGGTTCTGTTATGTTCTGGGGCTGCTTTGCTGCATCTGGCACAGGGTGTCTTGAATCTGTGCAAGGTATAACGAAATCTCAAGACTATCAAGGTATTCTAGAGAGAAATGTGCTGCCCAGTGTCAGACAGCTTGGTCTCAGTCACAGGTCATGGGTCTTGCAACAGGATAATGACCCAAAACACACAGCTAAAAACACCCAAGAATGGCTAAGAGCCAAACATTGGACTATTCTAAAGTGGCCTTCTATGAGCCCTGATCTAAATCCTATTGAACATCTGTGGAAGGAGCTGAAACATGTCGTCTGGAGAAGGTACCCTTCAAACCTGAGACAACTGGAGCAATTTGCTCATGAGGAGTGGCCCAAATTACCTGCTGAGAGGTGCAGAAGTCTCATTGACAGTTACAGAAATTGTTTGATTGCAGTGATTGCCTCAAAAGGGTGTGCAACAAAATATTAAGTTAAGGGTACCATCATTTTTGTCCAGGCCTGCACGTGTGTGTGTGTGTGTGTGTGTGTGTGTTGTGGAGGACCCATGCTGTAGAGTTCAGTAGTTTTCCTCTCAGACTGAGAAAGCATGGAGATCAAAGGGCTGGGGGGTAAGGGGAATTGTCTGGGGAGAGTGAATGGTGAATGCAGGACCTCAGGTAGCAGGGAGGTGTGAGTTTTGGGATATAAAAGAGAGAGTCCCTGCTACATGAGTTTAATGTTCTGATTCTGGAAGATGTAAGAATGAAATAAAGTTCATCTACTCGGAAAGTTCGTTCTGGTTATTTCATCTCCACACTGGTGACCTTTGACACCCCGGAGACGACCCGGACGGGAAACCCCAGCAATGCGTGCGCCGTTTCGGTCAAACTACCGGACTTTTGGCTGCACGACCCAAAGTCTTGGTTCCTCCACACCGAGGCCCAGTTCGTGCTCCGGGGAATAACGGCAGATGACACCAGGTATTACTACGTGGTCGCAGCGCTGGACGCTTGCATGACTCAGCAAGTAGCGAGCCTGCTCCAACAGCCCCCAGCCCACGACAAATACGGGGCTCTCAAAGCCGCGCTGACCCGGCGTTACACGCTCTCGGACTGCGAGAGAGCGGAGAGGCTCCTGACACGCTCCGAGTTGGGTGACGGGTCGACGGTCAAACGGATGGAGAAGATGTTGGCGTTGATGGGCACGGATGACGGGCATTTTCTATTTGCCCACCTTTTCCTCCGGAACCTCCCAACGGCGGCCAAAGCGGTCCTTGCCAATTCGTTGTTTCTGGCTGTGCGTGACTACCATGCGCTAGCCCAGGAGGCAGATCGGATCATCCTCACCACCACAGCCCTCACAGTGAACGCAACAGCGTTGGAACCCAGCAAGATGGCCAGCGGAAGCGAGGAGCCAGCAATGGTAGCGGCAGCGGGGGCCAGGAAGCGCCAGAGAGACACGCTCTGCTCCTACCACTGCCGTTTTGGAGAGGTCGCACGCCGATGCGTGCCACCATGCCAATTCAAGCGTTCGGGAAACGCCAGGACCGGCAGTTGATAGCAGCTGCGACCGCCGGTGAAGAAAGCAAGCTGCTTTTCGTGACAGACTCATGCTCGGGGAGATGATTCCTCGTGGACTCCGGCTCCCAAAAGAGCCTCATCCTGACCATCCTATGCCGACCGGCTAGCGGGAACTAGCGGCCCCGAGCTGACGGCCGCAAACGGCTCAGACACTAAGACTTTTGGTGAGAGGACACTGACTGTATCCCTGCACGGCCGTACGTACCAGTGGATATTTGTCATAGCGGCATGCATTTTCCCAATCATAGGAGCTGATTTTTTTGTGTGCACACAGACTACTAGTCGATGTTACTAACAGACACCTGATTAATGCAATGTCTTTTAATTCTCTCCCCTGTACAGCTCGAGGAGCCAGGCCAACAGCGCTAGCCAACGTCACAGCTCCAGGTGGTAAGTTCCACACACTGCTCACCCAGTTCCCAGCACTCACGGTCCCGACGTTTTCGGCGGCCATCATTAAACACAGGGTGGAGCACTTTATTACCACCACCGAGCCGCCCGTTTTTGCACGACCTCGGCGCCTGGACGCAGCTAAACTGGCCATAGCGCATGAGGAGTTTGCCAACTTGGAAAGGCTGGGCATCATCAGACGATCAACCAGCCCATGGGCATCCCCGCTACATATGGTCCCTAAGGCCCAAGGATTGTGGCGACTTTGTGGAGATTTCCGCAGATTAAACAACGCCACAGCGCACGACCGCTACCAGATCCCCCATATTCAGGATTTTTCCGTTCACCTCGCCGGGGCACGTATTTTTTCTAAAGTAGACCTGGTCCATGGTTACCACCAGGTCCCGGTGTGCGCGGGGGACATACCTAAAATGGCAGTAATAACCCTGTTTGGTCTGTTTGAGTTTTTACGCATGCCTTTTGGGTTAAAAGGCGTGGCACAGACATTCTAATGCATGATGGATGCGGTGTTGCACGATCTGCCGTTTGTGTTCGTCTACCTGAATGACATCCTGGTGGCCAGCGCGTCCGAGAACGAACACGTAGCCCACCTCAGGATGGTTTTCCAGAGGTTGGAGGAGCACGGTTTAATAATCAACCCGGCGAAATGCCAGTTCGGCGTGATGGGCATTGATTTTTTGGGACACCGCATTTCACCGGAGGGAGCGATACCCTTGCCGGACAAGATGCGTGCAGTGGCAAATTTTCCCCGGCCTCAGATGGTCAGGGCACTGCAGGAGTTTTTGGGGATGGTGAACTTCTACAATCATTTCCTCCTCCATGCAGCCCAGCACATGCAGCAGTTGTACGCCACGCTTAAGAAACTGAAGCTGGTGGACAGAGTCGACTGGACTCCGGAGTGGGAGCAAGCGTTTTCTGAGGTTAAAACAGCTCTGGCGAACGCTGCACTGCTGGCTCATCCAGACCCGGCGGCTCAGATTGCGCTCACTACGGACGTATCAGACGTGGCCATAGGGGCCGTCATGGAGCAGTGTGTCACCGGTTGTTGGCAGCCGCTCGCCTTTTTTAGCAGGTCTTTGCGCGAAAATGAGCGTAAATACAGCGCATTCGACAGGAAGTTGCTGGCTCTCCACCTGGCCATACGCCACTTCCAGTTCTGGCTGGAAGGGCGCGCCTTCACTGCGTTCGTTGACCACAAGCTGCTAACGTACATGATGGCCAAGGTTTCGGAACCATGATCGGGCCGGCAGCAGAGACAGCCAGCCGTGATCTCGGAGTTTACGACCGACATTCGTCATGTAGCCGGTAAACTCAACATGGTGGCTGACTGTCTCTTGTGCGCCGTAGTGGCCCCAGTCTACGTGGGGATAGATTACACGGCCATGGCCGCAGAGCAGATCGGCAATGCCGACGTTTGCGCACTCCAGTCTGGACCAACAGGGTTAAGGCTGGAGAACAGAGTTATGCAAGACGGGGGGCCCCTCCTAATCTGTGACGTCTCCACGGGCTGCCCGCGTCCGGTGGTACCACGCGCTTGGCGACGCCGCGTTTTTGAGTCAGTTCACTCCCTGGCGCACCCAGGCGTACGCGCGTCAGTCAGAATGGTGGCAGCAAAGTTTGTCTGGCCGAGCCTGCACAAACAGGTGAAAGAGTGAGCTGCAGCCTGTGTAGCATGCCAACGAGCCAAAGTGCACAGGCACACAAAGACCCCCCTTGAGCCGTTCCATATCCCGGCTAAGAGGCCGGCCCCCTCCCGCCATCGCAGGGGTTCACGCACCTCCTGACAGTGGTGGACTGCAAAACGCGATGGCCCGAAGCAGTCCCACTAGCTTCCACTGCGTCTGCAGACGTGGCACGCGCCTTTTTAACAACATGGGTGGCACATTTTGGCACCCCTTTGGACATCACATCCGATCGGGGCCCACAGTTTGTTTCCGACCTTTGGTCCACCATGGCTCGGAGCCTGGGCATCTCAATTCATCGCACGACCGTGTACAACCCACAGGCCAATTGGTTATGCGAGCGTTTCCATAGGTCACTGAAAGCAGCGCTCAGGGCTTTGCTTACAGATGCAAATTGGGTGGACCGGTTGCTGTGGGTTCAATTAGGGTTGTGTTCCTCACCAAAGGAGGATTTAGCGGCTTCTCCAGCAGAGCTGGTTTTTACGCAGCCCCTGCGGCTCCCCAGGGAGTTTTTACCAGATAACCCCGCGCCAAACACCCATCCGTCCCCGTGCTCGCAGCATAGCGCAGACGCACGGACGCTCCCTGGCCCGGCCTACCACTGTTTTCCCCATGTGTTTGTGCCAAAAACCTTGAAGGACGCTGCATTCGTGTTTGTCAGGCACGATGCCCACCTGACCCCATTGAGGGCGTGTTTCGGTTCCTCCCGAAGTGCGGCCACTGGGGGCCGGAGTCTCTGGAGCCATGGTGGCGGTGAGGAAGACGGTCATGAACAGTTCAGCAGATGCAAAGAGACAGCGCACCGGAGAATGGCACGGTGGGCTGAGAAGGAAGAAGCGCCAACTGACGAGTGGAGACATTTTTGCCAGGAAGCTGGGCTTCGACCCTGGGGGTAGACAGTGGCCAAGGGCACAGATGCCATGGGGCTGCCCAGGTCCTCTTTGGCAGACTAGAAGATGGTGGCATCTGCATATAGGTATTTTGTATATAGTTGATGCTGGTGTGCATGTGAGTGAGAATGTGAGCAATATGGGATTTTTTTTTATACATTTTAAAGAGACACGGTCCGATTTTGAGTTGCTTTGTGTGAATGTGATAGGTTTGTTCTAATGCAATATGTTATTCCCCATGTTCTTAGCATGTGGTTTGGGTTCTATATTTGAGAGGTTTCAATGGTGTGTGTGACTTTCCATTTTCTAAGGAGGGAGGGAATGTTGTGTGTGAGTATGTGTGCGTGTGAGAGGCAGTGCCCACCCCCAGGGTGGCGTGAGGTTGGCATGGCCCACTTGTATATAAACCAAATTCATGTAATAAAGTTCACGTTGTTAGCTGCATGAAGACTCGCCTCTGACTCCCTCATTTCAAGAAGTAACAGACACCATGGTCATTAAACCAGGTTTTGGTACTTTTGTCAGTGTGGGCAGGAGCCAAGTCCTGCTGGAAAATGAAATCAGCATCTCCATTGACCTTTTCAGTGGAGGAAAGCATGAAGTGCTCTAAAGTTTACTGGTAGATGGCTGCGCTGACTTTGGACTTGATAAAACACAGTGGACCAACACCAGCAGATGATATGGCTCCTCAAATCATCACTGACTGTTGAAGCTTCACACTGGACCTCAAGCAACTTGGATTCTGTACCTCTCCACTCTTCTTCCAGACTCTGGGACCTTGATTTCCAAATGACAGGACTTGGCACCTGATTTGAGCAGTACCACAGGCTGATCACCTTCATGCCATGCCACATTGATGCAGTAATTCTTGCACAAGGAGCCCCAACCAAGTACTGAGTGTGTATGTTGCAGGTCCAGTCTAGGTTCAGACCCACAACAGGTAATTCCTGTATAAACGGGTAATACGATGAGACAGGTGGCTACGTGATGTAGTTGCTGTGCAGTTTCCTCCATAGACTTTATTAACAAATTGTCACAAAAAAATACATTCTGCTTTCAGATACAATTTCATAAACTCATGTATCTTCAGATCCAAAATACATAACAATGTTGCCTTTATCCAAAGCTCTATCTACTAAAATGTGTTAAAAGCCTTAATGCTTCAAAAGTAATATATTTAACCTTACATTTGTATTTAAATTGTTCATTAGTAAATTTCCAATTTTGATCTGCTGTTAACTGAACAAAATACATTCAATAAATGTTTGTGTATCCACACTGTAATAGGTGAGTAAAGAAACTAATATCTTACCTGTACAGTCAATCAGGAAATATCTAAGCTACAGATCTACACTCTTGATATTAAAATATTTCCAGTGTACGAAAACACAATTGCAAACACTTTTAACTAACCATATGTACAAAATTACACCAAAAAGAATGGGAAAAAAAGATCTAAATGTTAAGGAGACATTTTAGAAAGCAAAAAATATAACGTCAATCAATCAAAAAACATAACGTGACTAGGGATGCAGGATCACCGATAGAACTGTTAGTTTCAAGTGAACATTTTCATCACATCACAGTTAAAATCAGCTACTTTTAGGTAAATAACCTTAGCAGAATGGTCTGAGCATTAACTAATACTTTTACCAACATTTATATACAGTTATGTATTGTTGATTTGTTCTGTAACACGTTAGAAACCTGTATAAACAGGTAAAATGATGAGACAGGTGGCTGCTTGGTGTTGCTGCGCAGTTTCCTCCACAGAATGAGGGCAGTTCCAGTTGGTCAGGTGATTGACAGCTGGACAGAAGCACAGCCAATAGTGCCACCTACTGGCCAATGCCAAAAATAATGTTCTACTGCACAGGTTGCCACAAAACAATTAATTTATCGCCATTTGACACATTATAATTGAAAGGCATAAAAACTTAAATAAAATGGAAAATAACTCATAAAATGTGACCACACTTTTGTGGGCGTCACATGTACATGGACATACATACATTTCTATTAAAAATCTTTTTTTTAAATGATCTTATGTGATATTGAAGCGGCATGAAATAAAGCAGGGTTGATGAAGGTTTTAAGTAGAGTTTATTGAATCACACCGTCATCACAGGATCCCCGCTCCGTGCCAAGTGTGAGCAGCCCGGAGTGGGATCCTCAGGCTCTCAGAGAAGAGAGACACACAGTGTGTGTGTCTCTCTTCAGCAGCAGTTGCAGAAGTGAGAGTGAGAGGATGAGCATGGATTACAGTGCAGTATATATACCCAACTACAACAATACATAAAAGAGCATTCCCCAGCAGCTGGTATGATCGAAGAGATTGCAGAACAGGCATGAGACATTTGCATTTGAGAGACATACATCACAATAGGCAGATTGCTGGCTTCTGCTCCAGCTGCAGAACAAAGAGGTTACAAGGCGCATCTACATATTGATCTCAGTCCCTAGGTCACAGTTAGGACAGGACGCATGAACACAATGCATGAAAGGCAACATTAACATCACAGTAGAGAGCCAGAAGAAGCGGGGCTGCCTGTAGACATTAATACACATTTCACTGTTCTGTTAATTGCTCTAGCCGAGCACTGTGTCTGTCCAGTCTGTTGTGGGGGTTACACCAAACCGCCACACGCTCCCTCCCAGAGGGCTCGGCAGGGGGCCGAGACCTCGATAATCCATCTATGGGAGCGAGCTGTGGGAGAAGCTCGCTGCAGGAGGAGGGGGAGGGAGGAGGGGGGCAGTACGTGCCGCCAAACTGCCACAATATTCTATTTTTTTGAGAAACTGAATTTTGGGTTTTCATTAACCATAAGCCATGATCATCAAAGTTATAATAAGAAGTTGAAATCTATCACTCAGTGTATAATGAATCTATATGAGTTTCACTTTTGAATTGAACTACTGAGGTTGACTCTGGATGGAACTCCCTTGTATAAATAAATCAATTTTTTTAAAAAACAGGGTTGCGGTTCTTTTTTTTTTTTTAGTATTTTTGTTGATTGCTCCTCTCATAGACAAATTCATCTGTTAAAGCACTGAAAAGGTAACATTTTCATCCTTTGCCCCATTTTAGACCTCTGGGAACCATGCCATCCTGTGGAAAAAATCATTTGTTCCCAATAAATAACTTGTTAAATCTGAAAAAGATCCATCACTGCTGTAATCATCACATGCAAGGATAACAACTATTAATTACCAGGTGGTGACTTTTCACCAGTCAGTCTGTTTATTCTTTTTGGTTTTACTATTACTAGCATTTTTTTTTAAATTAATTAATTAATTGGGGGGTTTTTTTGCATCTCTCTCCCTCCAGATGCTTCACAGCTGCATGACTGTAAGGAGGAGGAAGTTCTCACTGTCCAGCAGCTCTGTAACCAGGAGAGGAACTCCAGTCTGGACCAGGAGGAACAAGATGCTGCACAGGTTAAAGAGGAAGAAGAAGAACTCTATACCAGTCAAGAGGAAGAACACTTTGGGCTGGAGACTGATACCTCCATGGTGACTCTGATTGATAAGGACAATGGCAACAGTGAAACTGAACCAAAGAAAAGACTTCACACAAACAAAAGTAACCATAACGATGTAGACAACTCCATGTTAGCCAATCATTGTTGTGACACTGAGCACTGTGTACGCATGTGCTCATGCTGTCAGTTTATTCCTGATTATTTTTCTTGCCTCGGTGTTATTTGACTTCATGTATGGTTTTGAGTGTTTTTATAATTTTAGTTTGCCACTTGTCCAGTTTGTGTACAAATATTATTTCCTTACCCTACCCTTTACCTTGCCCTGACTATGTTGGCATATTATTACCTCCGCCAGGCCGGAGGCCAGGAGGAGGTTATGTTTTTGCCAGCGTTTGTCTGTCTGTCTGTTTGTCTGTCTGTTTGTCTGTCTGTTGGTTAGCAAGATAACTCAAAAAGTTTTGGACGGATTTCAATGAAACTTTCAGGCGTTGTTGGAAATGGTACAAGGAAGAACTCATTAAATTTTGGGGATGATCCGGATCACCGTCTGGATACAGGAATTTTTTAAAGGATTCTTTAACATTGTGAGATACGGCCATTTTCAACATGTGTGCAGGCACAATGGAGGGCGCTGCTCGTCGTGTCTGACGAACACAAACTCCGCCTTCTTCAAAGTTTTAGGCACAAAAGCACGCGGAACACAGTGCTGGGCAGGGCTCGGCAGCGTGCCTGTGTGCCTGTGTTTGCGCGACGCTGCAAAAGCTCAGATGGGCAGCTGTCCGCCGCCGGATTATTTGGCAGAAATTCCCCGGCCAGCCATAGTAGCTGCGCAAAAAGAAGCTCTCTGCCAGGGAAGCTTCCAAATCCTCTTTTGCCGTGGAGCGCAACCCCAATAAAACCCACGCCAACCTGTCTACCCAATTTGCATCCGTCACTCAAGCCCTCAGTGCTGCTTTCATTAATCTATGAAAACACTCACATAACCCATTGGCCTGTGGGTTGTACGCGGATGTGTCATGATTTCTTTTGTTTTTTCTTTTGAATTCTTGGATGGAACATGGGTGGCCAATATAAGCTGCGGATTCACCCATCACACATTTCAGATAACTTATGTTGAACTGTATAATCACAGGATTTTATTGTCTAATTTGACCTTGTTGGATTTTATTACCCCCTTTGTTATATTATTCACTTTCTTTTAACCTGTACTCTTAATCTATTCAAAATAAAGATTAATTCATTCATTCATTCAATTGCAAAGCCCGCCGCAGCCTGGGAGTCTGCAGATGCAGGAGATGGACACAACACCAACACTTCAGTTTATTACCTCCGCCAAGGAGGTAATGCTTTTACTACTGAACCACTAATCCTATCATTGTGAATCCAATTGCTAGTCATATGTTTTCATGGTCAAGCAATCTGAAATCTGAAAACGTACACACAAACACTGTATGGGGGGGAACTGTGGCGCTTGGCGGAGGTCTGCGCTCTCCGAGTGCTTTTCTAGTTATTGTCTGTCTTTTGTATTTTGTCTGAATCTGGGTTGGTATTCTTCTCTCATGTCTGTTACATATCAGTTATATGTTAGTAAGATGGCGGCTGGGGTGATGGACTGCCGTTTCCGGTAGTGACGCCACTCGGGGTATAAAGGAGAAGGGCGGAAGAGGTCAGAACTCCTTATGCAAAGATATAGAGTGGTGATAATCAAGTCAGTGGTGGTAATGCACCTTTAGGCTGGTTGCCAACCGCCAATCAAATCTAAAAGAAGAAGAAGGTCACCCTCTTTCGCACAAGGACCCCTGGCTAGCTGGGAGCGCTGTGAGACTGTGGGTATTGTATTTAGTGTTGTTAATAAAGCTCCGTCAACAGCACTGTCGCCCTGCTCATTATTGCCTGAATTATGGACACAACATTTGACGACGAGGTAGAAGCGGTTATGGAAAGGTCTGTTGCCAATTTTTGGCCATTTCTGGAAGCACCAGGCGAGCCACCCATGCCTTGGCCTAGGTGGTTTGTGGCATTTACCAACTATCTGGTGGCTTTAACCCTCGGCAAACTCGAGAAGATTTGTGCGAGGGCAGTTTTGATTCATAATTTCGGCATGGAAGGGCAAAGAATCCTGGAAAATTTAGGAGGAGCCGATCGCTTTGACGAGGTTCTGGAGCTAATGGCGCGCTATTTTCGTGCTCCTGAGAATGTCACCGTCCGGCGCATTCAGTTTCGACAGCTCTGCTAGCGGACAGGAGAGCCCGTGAGAAGATTCATAGCGGACCTCCGTGAGGTGGCGAGGGAATGCAAATTCGGTCACCTGGAGGATGAAATTGGGCGGTGCAGTGGCGCAGTGGTTAGCACTGCGGCAGCACAGCAACTCACCCTTGGCCATGGGATCCCTGGTTCGATCCCAGCCCCTGACCAACAGTGATCTGTGTGGAGTTTGTATGTTTTCCCCGTATCTGCATGGGTTTACTCCAGGATTTCTCCGGTTTCCTCCCACAGGCCAAAAACATGCAGGTTAGGTTAACTGGAGACTCTAAAGTGGCCCTAGGTGTGAATGTGTGTGTGAATGGTAAAGGGACAGCGCTGTACCGTGGCTGCTTCATCCATCCAGGTGGATGCCCTCAATTTCCCCTCTGGGGATCAATAAAGTATACAAAATAAAACAAAAATCATAATGATCTGGGATCAGCTGGCGGAACATGTTCGCTGTCCTGCAGCCCGGTCAAGGCTTTCAACCCACTCAGGTGAGCTGACGTTGACCTCCACTATCAAGCTAGCTTAGCAATTTGAGGCAGCTGAGACAATAGCATGTGGCCTCAGGGAGGGGGCCCCTCCGACCCAGGACGAGCCTCGTTTAAAGGCACTGACGTTGGATCCTGAGGATGAAGATGACGGAGATGATGAGTATGCCTCCATGGTGAAAATTAGGTCTGCCCCAGGAACTGTGTTATGGTTGTAGATCCCCCAGACACCGCTATAAGTCCAGAGAGTGTCCAGCAAAGGGCAAGCACTGTGGGAGATGTGGCTTGCTGTACCATTTTGCAGGAATTGTAAAAATGTTGAGCGCAGGGACCAACACAACAAGACTCCGACGGTGGTTCATGTGGTTTCCCCGGAGTCGAGTGGATGCATCAGCTGCGCTGTTTCACTAGATGGCGTCGAGGTGCCACTGCTGATGGAGACTGGAGAGGAGACCTCTGTGTTAAATTTAGCAACAGTAAAGAAGCTTGTTCCTCATCACTGGTTTCGTAAGGATGATGCACCCTATTACAGCCATGGAATGAATAGGTTGGCGGTAATAGGATACTTGGTGCTGGAGGTGAAATATATCATGGGGTGCAACGTGTTTTATGGACTGGGCTTTTCCATCGTCAACGGCACTGGAAAGGAGGGGTCTGGGGGCGACTTGTGGAACCAACCTACTGCGTGTGTGGAAGATGAGGAGGTGTGAGACACTAATTTGCCTGGCATGCGATCCCGGCGCGACGCAGTGCCATCCTGGGACAGACCCGATGCCAGGGTCCAAATTACCCTTGGTGTGGGAACTGGGCGGCACGGCGGGACCCCCAGGGTGACAGGTAGGGACGTCACGCAAGAGTGATTGAATGCTGGGGCAAGACCAGAGTGCGCAGTGTTGACGCGCTCCAAGCGACGGCCTTCCAAGAGGACTTCGAACTGGACCCGTGAGATGACCGGTTCCGAGGAGAGAGCCCACTTTTGACCTGATGGTCCGAAGATCTCCTGCGGATTGGTGACAGGGTCCGCCCAAGGGTCGAAGCTCGGCTGAGAGGGACCCACGGAACGCACGAGCGGCGCGTTGACCAGGGGCGGCTCCAGGTGATGGCTGCTTGGAGCGACAGGTATTTGGGCCTGTCGGATGAGACATAGAGGCACCCCAACAAGCTGCGTTGCATGGTGGAGAAGAGGAAATGGCGCAGTTCATCTCCAGAGGCCAGAAAAAGGAGGCACTCTGGACGGGAACCACGAGATGGCAATCCAAGGGGGGAAGCCCTCCATTGGGTGTGTAAAATGACTGAGGGCATATTTATTGGTGTGATTGTTAATGTGTTTTAGGAACCATGTCATTATGTATATAGTTGCTACTACTGTATCTGTGCCCCGGGTATATCTATTAAGAAAAGTAAATTGGTAAATTGTTTAAATTGAGCATTTTTAAAAAAAAGATGATCTATATAATAATAGTGAAAGGAAAAGTGAAATTGTGAAGGAATTTTACTAATTGAGTGTGTTATATACAGTATATACTGTATATGTATATATTTTATAGGTTGAGTAAAATACTGAGTTGTTTGGTATATACAAAAGTCTGGTTTTGGGTTATTGAAAAGTAAAAAAAAAAAAGAATTGTAGTATTTGATGGGTATTTCGATATCTGGTTTATAAAATGTTGAAATGGAAATTATTGACATGTATGTTATGTTGCCAAATATAGCGGCAGATAAAATAAAGGCAGCGATGTGAAGGTTTTAAGCAGGTTTATTAAATCATACCGCCATCACGGAGCTCGCCCTGGCGCCGTGCATGCGCGCCGGGAGCGAGCCCGGAGGCTCCCAGCAGCAGTAGTCAGATGAGCAGTGGCAAAGAGAGAGTGAGTTACAGAATATGTGCGGTATTTATACCAGTTACAGACAATGCATGAAAGGCATTCACAGCAGTGGGTATGGCATTTGCATTTGAGAGACACAGTGAGAACAGGAAGCATGAACACAATGCATGAATGGCACATTAACATCACAATACTGAGCCGGAACAAGCCAGAAGGAGCGGGGCTGCCTGTAGACATTAATACACACATTTCACTGTTCTGTTATTTGCTCTAGCCGAGCGCTGTGTCTGTCTCAGTCTGTTGTGGGGGTTACCTCAAACTGCCACACCCAACACTGTTTATTTGTTTGTTGTGCCCGAGTGTGGGGTGGATGTGTTGGGGTCGGGCCGCCAGTAGGGGGTGTTTAGATCAGATATTTATGCTGTTTATTGTTTGTTATTCATTACCTCCGCCAAGGAGGTTATGTGATCATCGGCGTTGGTTTGTCTGTCTGTTTATCTGTTTGTCTGTTTGTTTGTTTGTTAGCAAGATAATTCTAAAAGTTATGGATGGATTTTCATGAAATTTTCACAGATTGTCAGAAACGGGGTATCCTACAGATGATTACATTTTGGTGATGATCCGGATCACCGTCCAGAAGAAAACCGCCATTACGGAAAATGCCATTTTCGTCAATAACTACTGAACCACTAATCCTATCATTGTCAATCCAATTGCTAGTCATTTGTTTTCATGGTCAAGGAATCTGAAAACGTACACACAAACACTGTATGGGGGGAACTGTGGCGCTTGGCGGAGGTCTGCGCTCTCCAAGTGCTTTTCTAGTTGTATATATTATAAATTGTTTGGGGATTATTTTCTTTTAGAGACACAGCCATATTTTAGGTTGGACTGTAAAGGAATAAAGCGGCAGAGTAACCCGCCTGGCCATGTAGGGGGCGCCGGTAGTCTACCTGGCCCCTCTAGCCTGTGTTGTGTGAATGGATAGGTTTGTTTGTTTATTTTTGTACATAAAAGTTTTTTTTATCCCCTGTTTGTGCATGAGTTGGGGGACAAATTTGGGGTGGGCCAATTAGTGTGCTTGCCATTTTTCAAAAGGGGGGGGGGGTTACATTTTTTTTTTTTTTTGTTACTTATTTGTACCCGTAGGTAGACTTGGTTTGCAGTCTGGTGACAAGCCACCGGCTGCTGGTCGCTATAACATATCAGTTATATGTTAGTATTAGTAAGATGGCGGCTGGGTTGGCCGGGGAATGGACAGGGGTGGCGGACTGCCGTTTCTGGTAGTAATGCCACCCGGGGTATAAAGGAGAAGGGCGGAAGAGGCTCAGCCTCTTTCGCACAAGGACCCCTAGCTAGCTTGGAGCGCCCTGAGTATGTGGGTATTGTATTTAGTGTTGTTAATAAAGATCCATCAACAGCACTGTCGCCCTGCTCATTATTGCCTGAATTATGGACACAACAATGTCCTCCGTGCTTTTACTTTGATAGTGTCCTTTGTCACTTCCTGTATCTCCTAGCTCGTTTCACAGTTGTCCTCAGCTGTTTGTATTTCAGTTAATTATCATTGCTCCTGTTCCACACACCTGTTCCCTTTTGTCATCATTTCCTTTGCCTTATTTAAGGGGCTGTGCGCTATTGTCCAGCGCAGTACCCTTCTCGCCAGCAGGAAGTAAGCTTGTAGAGAATGCGTTCAAGGATGAGGCTGAGTTTATTTCTCAGGTTCAACTTTATTAAGAGAACACATGCTCTATCAATCTCTAAACACAAGAAGAGACTGAGCAATCAAATACCACACTCTTACACTCTGCTGGAGCCACGAAACCTAAGTCACATGTTGCTTTAGCAAACATACAATCACATGGTACATAATCCCAGTCACAATGCACTCTTTGATGTTTCACTATTGTCTCTTATCCCTCGATGATCCGGGAATCCTCCTGGGGCATCCTCTCTGAGACAAAGGCCAAAACTCACACCTCCTCCTCGTCTCCTGTAGACCTCTGTAGGCCCAGACCTCTTTTGTCCCACGAGACATGAAGCCCCCAATAAACATACAGCCAAACATTTGTGGGAAATATGAACTCAATATATGCGCCACATAACCCCCCCCCCCCCCAAACATCTTTTAAGGGACAAAACATAATCCGAGATGCATGGCAGAAAACATCACTACATATCACAAATCAATCCACCAATTGCTTGGGTTTTAACCTCCTGCCATATCTGCTGTAAGCCGGCTTTGTTCCTTCTGCAGCGGCTTCCTGCATCTGTGAATCAGAATTGTTAGCACATCACTGTGGTGGCTCCGAACAATGTCTTCCCGGTGGCCTGCCACGACGGGGGGCCCTGGCCAACTGCACGTGTTCATCAGCCAGAACAAAGGCGGATTTGAGTCTGTTAATGCAAATCAACTCTTTTCTGTCTCCCAAATCAAGCAAAAAATGTTTCTCCCTGTTTCCAACACTCTGAAAGGCCCGTCGTAAGGCGGTTGCAAACCTGGTCGTTGAGCATCATGTCTAACAAAAACAAACTCTGCATTTTTTAAAGCCCTCGGCACAAAAACACGTGGAAAACTGTGATGAACTGGGCCAGGAAGGGTGTTTGATCCTGTGCCGCTCTGCAACAGCTGAGCGTGGGGGCAATTTGGTGCAGGGTTGTCGGGAAGGAATTCCCCCGGCAAACGGAGGGGTTGAGCGAAAACTAATTCAGCCGGAGAGGCTTGCAAATCCTCCTTAGGTGCGGAACGCAACCCCAATAAAACCCATGGAAGTTTATCCACCCAATTTGTATCCGTAAGAGACGCTCTGAGGGCTGCTTTCAATGACCTATGAAAGCGTTCGCACAAACCGTTAGCCTGGGGGTTATAGGCGGTAGTGCGGTGAATCTTCACCCCCTGGCTGTGGGCCATGGATGACCAGAGTTCGGAAACAAATTGGGGACCCCCTGTCAGACGTTATGTCCGACGGAACTCCAAAACGCGCGACCCAAGCCGTTAAAAACGCGCGTGCAACGTCTGCTGCCGTAGTTGACGCCAGAGGAACCACTTCTGGCCAACGCGTGGTGCGATCTACCATTGTCAAAAGGTGTGTGCACCCCTGCGACAACGGAAGGGGGGCCACCAAGTCAACATGCACATGATCAAAATGCTTAGCCGGGATGTGAAAAGGCTCCAAAGGGGCTCTAGTGTGCTTGTGTATTTTGGCTCGCTGATACGCTACGCAGGCTGCTGCCCATTCCTTGACCTGTTTACGCAACCCCGGCCAAACAAATTTCTCCCCCACCATCTTAATCGATGCGCGCACCTCCGGGTGCGCCAGAGAATGGATTGAGTCAAAAACGCGGCGGCGCCATGGAGCTGGAACCACAGGGCCGGGCCGCCCCGTGGAGACATCGCAGATTAGAGGGGGCATACCTATCTGCTGCACCCTGTGCTCCAGCCTTAACCCTGTTGGTCCAGACTGGAGCGCGCGCATATCCACATCGCTAACTTGCTCCACGGCCATGGCTGTGTAATCTAAACCTACGCGGACCTGGGCTGCGAGCGCTTCCGCGCCACAAACCTGGCCTGTGGCCACGGCTGCCTAGTCTGCCCCCACGGGGCCTGGCGCTGCTACCGCACGTGAAAGACAATCTGCCACTACATTATGTTTGCCCGCGACATGCTGAATATCGGTGGTGAACTCCGATATCGCTGATTTGACCTGGGAGAATGCGCGCTCCCGCTCCGGGGACCACTCGATCTTATTTGCAGGTTTTTGTTTTTTAAGTGCCGCATACAATGGTTGCATGAGCTGCACTGCGCTTGGGAGGAAACGGTTATAAAAATTAACCATTCCCACAAATTCCTGCAATGCTTTGACCGTCTGAGGTTGGGGAAAATCTGTTATTGCGTGTATTTTATCGGGCAGAGGAACCGCTCCTTCTGGTGAAACGCGGTGCCCCAAAAAATCAATTTGCATCACCCCAAACTGGCACTTCGCTGGGTTAATTATTAACCCGTGCTCTGCCAGCCTCCGAAAAACCGCTGTGAGGTGGCTTTCGTGTTCGTCCTCGGACGTGCTGGCTACCAAAATATCATCCAAGTAGACAAACACGAAAAGGAGGCCGCGTAAAACTGCATCCATCATGCGCTGGAAAGTCTGCACGGCACCCTTGAGTCCAAATGGCATGCGCAAAAACTCGAAAAGCCCAAAAGGAGTTATTACCGCTGTTTTGGGTATGTCCTGAGCGCGGACTGGGACTTCATGGTACCCGCGCACCAAATCTATTTTAGAAAAAATGCGCGCCCCCGCTAAATGCACCGAAAAATCCTGGATGTGCGGAATCGGGTAGCGGTCGTGTGCTGAAGCGTTATTCAACCTGCGGAAATCACCACAAGGCCGCCACGAGCCATCAACCTTGGGGACCATATGCAGTGGTGAAGCCCAGGGGCTGTTAGAGCGTCTAATGATGCCCAGTTTTTCCAGGTTGGCAAATTCCTCGCGCGCTATGGCTAGTTTAGCTGAGTCCAAGCGCCGAGCTTTTGCAAAAACGGGGGGCCCGGTGGTAGTTATAAAATGCTCCACCCCATGTTTAGCCACTGACGCCGAAAATGTTGGGACTGTGAGTGCTGGAAACTGAGTGAGTAGTGCTTGGAACTTACCACCAAGCTGTGACGTTGGGCTGTGCAGTAGGCGGGACCACCCAGGCTGTACAGGAAATGGAGTGGAAAGTGCATTAACCATACCTCTATTAGCAAGATCAACCAATAAACCATTTGAGCACAAAAAATCAGCACCTAACATGTTATGACTGACTGCCGCTACGACGAAAGTCCACTCGAATGTCCGACCATGAAAAGACAGGGGGAGAGTCTTCTCCCCGAAGGTCTTGATCGTCGAGCCGTTCGCCGCCAACACCAGGGGTCCGCTGGAAGGCGCCAGCCGGTCAGCGTAGGAAGGTGTGATGAAACTCAGCTGGGAGCCTGTGTCCACCAGGAACTGCCTCCCTGATTTCGCGTCTGTAAGGTAGAGCAGCTTGTTCTTCACGCCGAGAGCAGCAGCTGCTACCGACTCTCAGTCCTGGCGTTTCCCGAGCACCTGAACTGGCACAGTGGAATGCACTTGCGTGCCCTCTTTGCGAAACGTCGATGATAAAAGCAGAGGACGTCGCCCGCTCCGCGTCTCCTGGCCTCCGCCGCTGCTGACGTCAGCGAATCTGGTGCTGCAGCCTCTGGCCTCTGCCGTCTCCAGGCGTTGCGCTCAGCTCCACTGCCGCCGTCGTGGCCGTGTGCCGTCTATGAGCGTCGACGAGTCGCTGTGCCTCCTGGCCCAGCTCGTGGTAATCTCGGTTGGTCAGCAGCTGTGAGCTGGCCAGGGTAACTCTCACCGCTGACGGTAGTGTCCTGAGGAAAAGATGGGTGAAGATAAAGCCGTCATCATCATCGCCTCTCAGACTCAGCATCCTCGCCATCAGGTCCGCAGGCCTGTCTGCCTCGCCTTCAGTCAACAACAGGAGCTTCTCTGCTCGCTCTCCCAGCGAGGGGGTGAAAGCACGGATGAGAGCGGCTTTCAATGCGCCGTACTTGTCGTCGTCTGGTGGGTGGTTAGTCAGGCTCTCCACCTGCTGTGCTGCGAGGCTGTCCAGCTTTGCATGATAGAATTTCGTTGCATCCGCCGAAATTCCCCGAAGATGGAACTGCGCCTCCACAGTGTTAAACCAGGAGCGCGGGCTATGCTGCCAGAAATCAGGCAGCTGGACTGTGGTAGCTGCGTTAGCCTGGCTGGCTCCTGATGAGTCCGGTGCGTGAAGGTCGTCACCGGCCATAATTTGTCGTAGGGTCACCAGTGTAGAGAATGCGTTCAAGGATGAGGCTGAGTTTATTTCTCAGGTTCAACTTTATTAAGAGAACACATCTCTAGCAATCTCTAAACAGAAGAAGAGACTGAGCAATCAAATACCACACTCTTATACTCTGCTGGAGCCACGAAACCTAAGTCACATGGTGCTTTAGCAAACATACAATCACATGGTACATAATCCCAGTCACAATGCATTCTTTGATGTTTCACTATTGTCTCTTATCCCTCGGTGATCCGGGAATCCTCCTGGGGCATCCTCTCTGAGACAAAGGCCAAAACTCACACCTCCTCCTCATCTCCTGTAGACCTCTGCAGGCCCAGACCTCTTTTGTCCCACGAGACGTGAAGCCCCCAATAAACATCCAGCCAAACATTTGTGGGAAATATGAACTCAATATATGCGCCACAAGCTCCTCTTTATTCACCGCAGTTTAAGTCCTTGTTATCCCTAACATGTGTTCCTAATCTTGCCTTCCGGGTTTACCCGTCAATTCTGCTCGCCTGAACTGTTTGCTATTTATGGCTTCTCCTGTGTTCACCAGTTCTCTAGTTTTGTTTGTTTTTGTGTGTGTTCACCAATAAATTTGCAAACTCACAGCCAGCACATGGTGCTTTAATTTTACCCTGAAAAGGGAGTTCATGACAGAAGGGTGCTGCCAAGTGGAGATCACTAGCAGCTGTGAGTTTGCTCTTTTTTTCCCCCTCCCACATTTTGTGTTTCTGTCCGAAGTTCTTGGGTGAGATGACTTCTATGGACTTTAGCTTATTTGGACTGAGTGAAGAGGAGTGTCAGGTGGCAGAACTCTTTGTGCATTTTGCCTCAAAGGCTTGAACCACCCACACTCCTGAAATTGCTCTGGGTTTTGTCGACAGCGTGGCTCGGCTGGTCAAGGCATGTCCCAGTCTCCGGTGCTGCCCTGGTCTTATACCGCTCTCCTCACCATGGTGGTCGAGTCCCAGCAGCAACTCAGTGAGCAAGTGAAAGATTCCCCTGTCAGTGTGACCTGGGCTGGCGAAGAAGCATTCCTGGGAGCAGAAGGCTTGTCCACCTCGCCAGGAGTCCGTGTCCTCGTCATCCCACCAGATGGCCCCTGGAGCTCCCAGAGGGACATATTCTTGCTCTGGAACAGCAGCTGATTCCATCATGCCCTGGGAATTTAGGCAAGTGTTTATTCAGTCTCGTTCTCTCTCTGCTGAAACCTCTTGCCTAATTCCCAGTGGTGAGGCTCAGTCATTACAGTCCACTGGGTCCTCACCATCAGCTGCTGTTACCATCTCCTCACCTCCTTCTCCTGTCTCCCTGAAATGTCCTCCACTCCTGGGAGGGAGCCGCCAGACAACTGATGAGTCTGTGGATTCTGGGGCCCTTGGTTCTGTTCCTCCTCTACGTCCAGTGAGGGAGCAGTGCGCCCGCTGTGTCCCAAAGCCAGTGCCGACGAGTGAGCATCTCCTCATTTCAGCATCGTGGGACCCAGCACCTTCAGTGAGGCGTTCCCTGGCTCCACTCCTCAGGGCTAGGGACTTATCAACGTCGAAGTCTGTGCTGACGACCAAGCATCCCCTGACTCTGTCGCCTCGCCCACTTCACCAGAAGTCTGTGTCTCCGTCCATCATCATGCCTGCAGGGGCGGCTCCTCCACGTTCTTCAGGGGGGCCCACAACCACTGCAGCCACTGAGAGAGATGACTCTGGGCCTGCTGCAGCAGAGACCATCATGCCCCGGGAATACATGCAAGTGAATTTTCGTTCTCCATTACCTAAAAATGAATTATCTTGCCTTATTCCTGGTGGTGAGACTCAGCCCTTGCAGTCCACTGAGCTCTCACCGCCTGCTGCAAACATTTGTTCCTCACCTGCTACCCCTGTGTCTCCTCCTATTTCCCCTGAGTGTCTGCCGGCCCCGGGATTGAGCTGCCAGATGAGGGAGGAGCCTGCGGTCCTGGATGACTTGGTCCCAGCCCCGCAGCCACGGTCTGGACGAGGGGAGAATGCTGCCGGTGACCTGAAGCCTGCGCCAATGACTGGGTGTCCCCTGGCTTCAGCTGCATGGGAGTCGATGACAGCAGTGAGGCAACCTCCAACTGCCACGACAGACGAGCCATCTGCGCCAATTGCTTTGCCTGGAGGCCCTGGGACTGTAACCACCATCATGCCTGTTGCTGGGGTTACCGCAGCAGGTTTGCCGGAGTCCTGGACAGCGGTGGAGCTCGAGTTCAGGCAAGTACTCTGTTCTGTTCCTCCTTCTGCAGATTCAGAGAAATCTTGTCTGGCTCGGGATGGGGGGAGTCAGGTGCGGATGTCCTCTACTCCTGAGATCTCCTCACCGGGCTCCACTGCAGACGGTGATTCTTCGTCGGCATCTTCTTTGTGCTTTTCTTTTAAGGTGACCACGCCAAGAGTGAAGGCCAAGATGGACGGACTCGAGCCACCCCTCCCTGGATTACCGGAGTCCTGGATGGTGGTGGAGTCAAAGACAAGGCAAGTGCTCTGTTCTGTTACCACCTCATCATATCTTGGGATTTCTTGTCCTGCTTGAGATGGGGAGAGCCAGTCGCAGTGGTCTCTCCTCATCGGGCTCCACTGTTGCTGGTGGTAGTAACTCGACGTGTGTTTTCTCTCTCCTGCTCGAGTCCTCATCTGGGTCCCTGGCTGATAATCTACCTCCTCTGCCCGAGGCCATCGTGGGTTCCTCTCCTCCACCCGAGGACATCATGGGTCCCTCTCCTCCACCCGGGGCCTCCCTGGCTCCAACCCCGCTGCCCGAGATTGCCATGGGTGCACCCCCACCACCTGAGGTCTCCACAGTCCAGCCCAGCCACCCGAGGTCTCTGCGGGTCCATAGTTTTGAAGAAGTGGTTGAGCTGATGACGCGACATTTTCGCACCCCGGAAAACGTCATTACCCAGAGGATCCAGTTTCGACAGCTCCGCCAGCGGAGTGGTATGTAGCAGACCTACGTCAGCTGGCCAGGGACTGCCAATTTGGAGCGCTGGAAGAGGAGATGGTCTGTGATCAGCTGGCGGGACATACTCTTCACCCAGCGACAAGGTCGAAGCTTATCACACACTCGGGTGAGCTGACATTAGCCATGGCTGTCAAGATAGCTCAGCAGTGTGAAGCAGCAGACAAGCTATCACGGGAGCTCGGCGAGAGAGTGGCACATCGCCATTTTGAACCACAGTCAACGGCACAAGCAGTGGACCTGGACAGCAACGATGGCGCGATATATGAAAAATACACTAATGCTGTAAAAATAAGGTCCACGCCGGGATCGCCCAGATGTTTGGGTTGTTGGTCCACCAAGCACCGTTATAGGACTAAAGAGTGTCCAGCAAGAGGACGATGCTGCGGCACGTGCGAATTCTTGCATCATTTTGCCAGGGCATGTTACGGGTTTGAGCGAGGGGATCCGAGACACATAGAGGATTCCCCCATTTCACCTCCCACAGTTGTTTGCAGTGTATCCCCAAGTGGCAACAGCTGTTCATTCTGTATGGTGGAACTGGATGGAGTGACCATGCCGTTGCTGGTTGACACGGGAGCGGTGAGATCAGTGTTGGATTGGGAAACTGCGTGGAGTTCCCTCTCATAGCCTTGGGTTGGAGAAGAGCCATCGGGCTGTGGTCTGTGGGACTGGCTGTTTCCATGAACGATGGATGGAGCTGTGTGGAACGAACCTTTGCCTAGTAATCTGGACAATGAGCAGGACCAATTCCATTCAGGGCCATTGCGGGAGGGTTCCGGTGTCAGCGCCCAAGTAACCCTAGTTGAGGGAGCTAGGCAATATGGTGGGACACCCATGACGGTGGGTGGTGCCAAGTGGAGGGCCCATTCTGCTCCCGGATTTCAGCTGGAAGGGACCAGAGAGCAGAAGGTTACAACGACGATGCCGACAGCGAAAGTGAAAGCGAGCGGAGCAGGACTGGCTGGCACGGTAAAACGACGTGCCACACAGGGACACTGGAAGTCGAGTTGGGCTCCTCTAGGGGTCGCTGACGTGGTCCAATCCTGAGAGGAGGCCCGGTCGAGAGGACTTTGAGGCAAGCGATGAGACGACCAGGGGTGGCTGCAGGTGGTGGCTGTTCGGGAGGATGGCTACCTTCGGCTATCTGATGGCTTATGGCGGCATCTCGATAAGCTGCGAGGCGCCAAGCAGGAGACGGAGGTGTTTGGGCTGCAGTGTGAGCCATCCCTGGGCGTGAAGAGAAGAAGGTGCACCAGAGAGGAACCGTCTGATGGTTTTCCAGGAGGTGGTTCCTCTACTGGGCAGACTGATGTTTGGGGTGATGTGTTTATTGCATGCTGTTGGTGTGAGTAATAATTATGTGGTTTATTGGGTTTATTAATGGAAATGGCCTGTTTGTATATATGTTCTTTCTAATAATGGGATTGTTTTGTGTTTTAGGAGCACAGCAATTTTATGTTTAAAGGACTGTGTTTTAGCAGAGACGGCAGAATAATCCGTTTGGCCATGTGGGGGGTGGAATGGTAGTCCACCTGTTCCCTCCCTAGCTTTAGTTGTTTTGTGTGAATGTTATAGGCCTTGATATATTTTTGTTTAGTCTTAGTGCATTATTCGGGTTCCAAATTAGGGGGGGTCTCGATTGTATGTGTGTTTTGGACCATTTTTTTGAAGAGGGGGAAATGATGTGTTGCTCTTATGACATATTATTGTGTGACACGGGTGGTGGCTCCACCTTTCCACTTTCGCTGCCACCGGGAGTATACTGTGAGGAAGAGGCTCGGTCTCTTGACCTCCTCTCAGCCTGATGGCAGCGCCTTGTATTATACAAGTGAGTCTTGTAAAGTCGTATTCAGTTCAACATTAGTCTCGTTCTTGGCTCCCGTTTTACTGACAACAGATGGGTCTCAGGGTAGTGACTCGGATAGTGGTGCTTGGGATAAAATAGGAAGGAAGGAGAAAGAAAAGGAGGTTAACTACAAAGTTTATATAAAAGTGAGGGAAGGTTCTGGGTTTTCTTCTGTGAATCCCTTAAAATTGTCAAAAGAACTTAAAAGAGAAATTGGAGATGTCATGCATGATACAATTGTGAAAAGTGGGATGATGTTTGTAACATATAAATCATCTAATCGACTGGCGATCTGTCCAGGGTGTACCCTGCTTCTCGCCCAAAGATGCTGGGATAGGCTCCAGCTCCCCCGCGACCCGAAAAGGATTAAGCGGAAGAAGATAGATCTAATCAACAGACTAAAGCACTCAAAATTAAAAGTTTGTTAGGGAAAAGTGTTGAAACATTTAAACCACGTGACACTTCAGAGGTTAAGGGAGTTATTTATAGTGTGTCATCTGAAGTAACTGACCAAGAGCTGCTGACCTGTCTGAAAGGGGGTGAAGTTGTTGCAGTCAGGTGTGTGGGAAGGGGTGAGAGGAGTGGTGGCTTTACCCCTGTCCTTATTACCTTTAAAGATAAAATGACAAGGAGAGTAATGCTGGGGTACATCAGTTACAATGTAAAAGAATATGAAAGGCCCCCGCTGAGGTGCTTTAAATGTCAAATATGGTTATGTAACTGCAGTATGTGGAGGTGGTCGAAGGTGCAGATGGCGTGGTAAAGATCATGATGGGAAGGAACGCAAAGAGCCAATGAAATGTAAGTGTGGAGGTAACCATCCAGCCTCATTCAAAGGGTGTGCCAATTATATTAAGGCAGAGAATGTTGAAACAATCAAGACAGAAAACAAAATCTCATTTGCAGAAGCAGTTAAACCTGGAGGGAGTGCAGGGACTCAGACAACAGCATAGCGAATTGTGCAAAGAATCAATAAGGCTGAATAGAATACCAGGAAATGATGATGCAGTTATTGTGAACAGGAAAGTGCTATTAGCATTTATGGTGGAAGCAATGTGGAGAGTAAAACTGGTGGCAAATAAAAAGTCAGACGTAGTATGTGAAATCCCTTCTGCTGCTGAGAAGCTGTTAGACTTCAAAGGAATAGATCCAAAGAAGTTTGGCAATTTACCTGCTCTAAGAGTGGTGGAGGTCAAGGGTCAGGAGGAAGTCAGTGCCAGGAATTAGACTGTAGCAACTGTGAGGGTGAGGAAGATGAAATGGCCAGTAGGGATAGTGAAATGGTGTCATGAATCCGGGTTTGGAGGCCAAACCCAATTCTGACTCATGGTTATGCTTTGACCTAGTTTCCTCCTGACAGCTCGGGCACGCCCCCTCCTCCTGTCAAACTCTGTCAGCTGCACTCACCGGCACACACAGACACACACACGTGCGCGCGCTCCATTCACTCTCATTCACATGCGCTCTCACTCACCTGTTCCCAATCAGTTCTGCCCAAGAATTCACACCGGCAATCTCTTTCATCACTAGCGTTTGGAGTATTTGGTTGCCACCGCTGAGGAAGGAGATTGTCGGAACATTCCCCTTCATATGTGGTAGCGTTTTCCTGCGCATATGTTATCCACTCCCTGCGCTCTACTCAGCCAGACATTTTAAGATGATCTATACTTTGATGTTTCGGCTGGTCCGCGTCTCTGCCTCTGCCTCCAGTCTGCACGGCTCGCCCTGGATTAGCTCCAGAACTGTAAGTGTGCCTTAGCCTTCCCTTCTGTGCTAGCAGGCCTGCAGCATCAGGCTGCTCGCCTTTCCTGTTTCATGCGTTACGCAGCCCTGCAGCACCAGGCTTTATATTCACCAGACTATTGAGCATTTCGGCAGGCGCCCTATATGTTGGTGGCCAATACTGTCATTGCACCCCCCCATAAATTGTGTGGCTGACTGAACTGCATTTGGTAATTATTGAACCGGTTATTTTGTGAGCTTTAATAAACACAGCACTCTCTACTCCTGCAATTGGGCTTTTCATTCTCTCCCTCGTGCGCCGTGTAATGGCACACAGGGGTTCATGACAAATGGTGATGATTAGCTTCCTTGGCATAATGTTTTGTATTATGCAATGGAATGCTAGGAGTCTGATGGCAAATGGACAAGAACTTATACACTTTTTGAAGGAGCTTGAGGAGAAGCCAGATGAAATTTGTATTGAAGAGACTTGGTTAAAACCACACCAAGACTTTGTAGTACCGGGATATAAGTGTGAGAGGAAAGATAGAGAGAACAGCTCAGGAGGTGGATGTGCACCCTTTATCGGGGATGGTATTAAGTACAGGAGAAGGGAAATGAAAAGTATGATCGAGAGCATAACAATAGAAGCGTGGACTAACTGAGGGAAAGTGTCAATTGTAAATGGATTGTGACGTTGTGAGGGTTCACACAAGAAAGGAGAGATGACTGTGACGAGAACAGGCTTTATTTAACACACTCCTCAACACAGACAGGAGGGGAGGTCATTCACACAGACCCCCGTCTCACTGAGGGTGAGACTGTATAACACTGCTGTAACAGTGCTGTGTCATTATAACTGAGCGATACTGACACAGCATTAACACTTAGAACACAAGAATAATAACACTCTTTGAATCCTCCGCGGCCAAAGCATGCCGGGAGAATCCCCACTGCCTTAACACAGCCCCGACGTTACAATATATAATTCATGGATCAGTTTAGAAGAAAGTCATTTCCAAGAAGTTATGGATAACATTAGTCTTCCAGTAGTTTGGCTTGGGGACTTCAATGCGCCTAATGAGTTATGGGGAAGCAGGAAAGGGATAGAAATGGTAAGATTGTAGAGGATTTCATTGATAAATATAATTTAGTTGTGCTAAATGATGGGAAGCTTAGTTGGTTTAGAACAGGACAAGGAATGACATCCTTGATTGATATTACAATTGCATCTGCTGAGTTGGCAGCTATTGGTACATAGAAGATAACGGATTGGAACTTATTGGGCAGTGATCATATGCCAATAATTGCCAAATTTGGTAGAACTCTTATTGAGGATCCAAACATTCCTGTTACGTGGAGCCACACAATGAGAGCCAAGGGCGAGCCAGTGAGTTGCGATGATTTATTAAGGTAGGGAACAGGGGAAAAGGAACACGGCCTCGTGGGGCCAACAAGCACGAGTACACATAACAGTGAAACACTCACAAACACTGCAGAATGACGGGCAGGAGGCTTGTGCCAGGCGAAGGGGTTCCAGCCTATTGTGAGCGAAGTCGCAGCCCCGAATGATCAGAGCTGCTCCTTTTTAAACCCATCAGCAGCGTCTCAGCTGATGAGGGATAATTGGGCTCCAGCCGTCCCGTGACACTGACAGCTGGGAGCCCGCTGAGACGCTGTCAAGGAGAGGACTGGGTAGAGAAGGGATATGGTCTGAGCACCGGATGATACGGCGTCTCATCCCATGGTGACAGAGCGTCCCCCTCACGGTCGGGCTCCGAACGACCCGAAACATCCGAGACTCCCCCCCCCCCCACCTAGGGTGGGCGGAAGGGAGGCAGGACCAGAGGGAGAGAATCAGAGAGAAAAAAAAGGACAAATTGACAATGAACAAATACAGAGTACCAGGGCAGAGAAAAAACCCCAAACACAATACTCCATACAATACAACGAGGGAGAAACCCATACGTCGGCCTCCGTCGGTCTATGATGACCATGGAAGAGAATCCTAAACGTCTACTCTGCTGGAACAGCACCGCCTGTGGCTGAACAGGCCGATGCGCGAATGACAGTCCCTGTCATACAGGTCACACTTGTGGGTGGTCTCCGTGCTGCTGGGTCTGTGGCGGTTCTTCCTGCGGGTCCTTTTTTCATCTGCTGCAGCAGTCAGTCTCTCTTCACCCGCCTTGAGCTGTCTGGTCAGGGTGCCTCTCCATTTGGAGCGGTCCGTTGCAAGGTCCCCCCAGCGCTCTGTGTTGATATCCAGGGCCCTCATGTCTCTCTTGCAGATGTCTCTAAAGCGCAGCTGTGGGCGGCCAACGTCTCTCCTGCCAGTTGCCAGTTCTCCATAGAGGACGTCTTTGGGGATTCTGCCATCCTCCATACGGTGAACGTGGCCTAGCCAGCGGAGCCTGCGCTGCCTGACTAGAGTGAACATGGAGGGAAGGCCGGCGCGGGACAGAACTTCTGTGTTGGGCACTTTGTCCTGCCAGGATATGTCCAGGATGTGGCGAATGCAGCGCAAGTGGAAGGAGTTCAGTCTCTTTTCCTGCCGGGTGTATGTTGTCCACGTCTCACTCCCATAGAGCAGTGTGCTGATGACGCAGGCGTTGTACACTGCCATTTTCGTCTTGACAGAGAGTTTGGGATTCTCCCACACTCGTGTGGTGAGGCGAGCGAGTGTGAAGGCTGATTTTCCAATCCTCTTGTTGATCTCTGTATCAAGGGAAAGGTTGTTGCTGATCGTGGACCCCAGGTACGTGAACTGATTCACGACCTCCAGCTTGTAGTCATCAATGGTGATGGTTGGTGGTGCTTCCGTGCCTTGCGCCAAGACGTTAGTCTTCTTGAGGCTGATGGTAAGCCCAAAGTCCTTGCATGCCTGGGAGAAGCGGTCCATCAGGGTCTGAAGCTCCTGCTGTGTGTGGGTTGCGACTGCAGCGTCGTCTGCGAACAGCATGTCTCTGATTAGAGCCTCGCGTACTTTGGTTCTGGCTTTCAGGCGGGCGAGGTTGAAAAGCCTGCCGTCAGATCTTGTGTGCAGGTAGATTCCCTCTGTTGCTGTGCTGAAGGCATGCCTCAGGAGCATAGCAAAGAAAATCTCAAAGAGAGTTGGCGCAAGTACACAGCCCTGTTTCACTCCGCTGCGTATGTTGAATGGCTCTGAGACGTTGCCATCGTGCTGCACTATCCCCTGCATGTTGGTGTGAAACGATTCGATGAGGCTTTGCAACTTTGGTGGGCATCCTATCTTTGGCAGGATCTTGAAAAGGCCCTCTCTGCTGACCAGATCGAACGCTTTGGTGAGGTCGATGAAGGCGACGTACAGAGGCATGTTCTGTTCTCTGCATTTCTCCTGGAGTTGGCGGATGGAGAATATCATGTCTACCGTTGATCGCTCAGCGCGGAAGCCACACTGAGACTCGGGGTAGACACGTTCGGCAAGCTTCTGTAGACGAACGAGAACAACTCGTGCGTAGACTTTGCCAACAACGCTGAGGAGGGAAATGCCCCTGTAGTTGTTGCAGTCGCTTCTCTCCCCTTTGTTTTTGTAGAGGGTGATGATCTTGGCGTCCCTCATGTTCTGTGGTACGGCACCTTCCTTCCAGCACTGGCAGAGGACGTCATGCAATGGCAGCAGTAGGGCGGTCTTGCAGTGCTTGATCAGGTCAGGGGGTATGCCGTCGTTGCTGGGTGCCTTGCCAGCGGCCAAGCTATCAATGGCCTTACTGAGTTCGTCGATGGTTGGCTCGGCGTCAAGTTCGTCCATGGATGGCAGGCAGTCGATGGCATCAAGGGCTGACGGTGTCACGGTGTTCTGTCTAGAGTAGAGGTCGGAGTAGTGTTCCGCCCATCTCTCCATCTGCTTGTTCTTCTCTGTGATCATCTCCCCAGTGGAAGATTTGAGGGGGGCCGTCTTGCTCTGAGCCGGACCAAGTGCTTTCTTGATGCCATCGTACATACCACGGATGTTCCCTGTTATGGCAGCGGTTTGAATGTCTTGGCTGAGCTGAGTCCAGTACTCGTTGGCACAGCGCCAAGCAGTCTGCTGAACTTTGCTTCTCGCAGCCCTGAGAATCTGGAGATTCTTCTCGTTTGGGTACTTCTTGTACTCAGCAAGTGCTGAGCGCTTGGCTTCAATGACGGGGGTCATCTCGGTCAACTTGGCATCAAACCAGTCCTGTGACTTCGAGGTCTTCCTCCCAAAGGTAGCCAAGGCTGTGCGGTAGATGGTGTTTCGCAGCTCTTCCCACTTCTGCTTTGCAGATTCTCCTCTTTGTGGTACACTAAGTTCCTTCTCAAAGGTGGAGGCAAACTGCTCAACAAGTTCTGGTTGGGCCATCTTGCTGATGTCAATCCGTGCCTTTCCAGGTTGTCTAGCACGATGGAATTTCTTCAGCTGCAGCTTGACCTTGCAACACACCAATGAATGGTCTGTGTCGCAATCTGCACTCTGGAACGAACGGGTGATTAGCACGTTCTTCAGTGAGGTGCGCCTGGTCAGGATCAAGTCTAGCTGGTGCCAGTGCTTTGAGTGCGGATGTTGCCAGGAAACCTTGTGTTGGGGCTTGGTCTTGAAGAACGAGTTTGTGATGCACAGATCGTGATATGTGCAGAACTCGAGCAGCCGCTGTCCGTTGTCGTTCATTCTGCCCACGCCAAAAGGTCCAAGACAGGAGGGCCAGGAGTCGTGGTCAGCACCCACTCTGGCATTGAAGTATCCAAGGAGAATGAGTTGTTCAGAGTTGGGGATGATCCTGACAGTTGTTGCGAGATTCTCGTAGAACTCATCTTTTGCCTCTGGTGTGGCTGTCTGTGTTGGAACATACACACTGACGAGGGTGACTGGGCCTTGAGTGGTGTTCAGGCGGAGGGTGAGGAGTCGTGCAGAGCCAGTGCTGCCCGGCTCCACCATCTTCAGCAAAGTGTTCTTCACTGCGAAGCCCACTCCGTGTTCCCTGTGTTCGTCACTGCCCTTTCCCTGCCAGTAGAACGTGTAGTCCTTCTCTCTCAGTGTGCCTGCATCAGCTAACCGTGTTTCCTGGAGAGTGGCGATATCCACTCCCAGTCTCTTCAGCTCATTATTGATGATGGCAGTCTTCCTGGTGTCGTTGATGTCCTTGAGGTTAGCAGCGAGTCCTGTCATCATAGTGCGGACGTTCCAAGTTCCCAGTTTTAGAGTTGGTCTCTTTTGTTTTATTGTCTTGCCTGGTGCGAAGGTTCTCAGCCTGCTGTTTGGATTTCTCCTTATCCCCATGCACCCAATGAGGAAAGCAAGCTGTGGGGGGACAACACCTTATTGGCTGGGGGCTGCCCAGCTTGAGGCGGGCGGTAGCTGTCCAGTGAGATCTGATGATCCCTCCCACCGTCGGGAACAACCCCTGGCGCCACGCTCTACGCCAATTGAGCAATGGCTTATAACCGGTAACTGTCATTCCCCGTGTTTTGTCTACGCCAAAGGCGAAGCTGGAGTGTCCTCTCCAGTGATCCGGTGTTCTACCTTCCAGCGTTGGGTGTTGGTAGGATTCAAGCCTGGGCAGGAAGATATGGAGGACAAGATGTTGCCCATGCAGCATGTCCCCCCTCTCCACGTCACTGATGAATCCAAAGGAACAGCAGGGCTGCTACAGTTTGGCACCAGCGCCATTGCAGGAGCTGCCAGAACGATGTTGAGCACAACATAGAACTGCCTTAGGGGCTCCGACTCCGGATTTTTCCTCAGGGTTGACTCACGAAGCCTTTCCCGTGACCGGGTATGCCGCAAGGCAGCAGAGGTTTGAAATCAGGGTTTACCTTCCCCTAGATGGGCTACCTTCCCAGGTTGACGAGCCACCATCTACCCGAAGCATCTGGTTTTAAGGCGCCAGAGAGCCGCCCTCGCCCCTTCTCCTATTAGTAAAAGCAGTTCCGCCGGGCTTAGAGACTAAACCACACGGGCAGGCTAGGAGTTGGACTTAGTTGTCAGAGGCTTTTCGAGACGCACGCCATAAGGAGCATTTTATGAGCACTGGGAGCTTAACCCCAGTGCCGCTCCTGGCTATGACAACCTTGGAACCAAGGTTCCAAGGTTGGAACCTTGGAACCAATACAGGCAGAGGATAATTGCAGGAATTACAACCAACAAACAGGGAAGAGAGAAAAAAAAAACCCACAATACTCTACAAACTCTGTACAGACCAATACAAAATAAATCAACCCCGGGGACCCCAAAACGAGAGAAAAAAACAATCCCCAAGGGCGAAAAGTAGACATTACAGCCACCCCTCAAACAGGAGGGGGAAAAAGGACAGTTCGGGCAGCCTACCCCGGTCTCATGCTTGGAGGCAGTAAGTTTCAGGCGGCCGGACCAGGTCGCCAAACAGGGGGTCCAATGTGTCGGGAGGCCGACCCAGAGAGCCAAATGGGTGCGGCAGTCTTTCAGGCGGCTGACCCGCATCGCTAGCCCACCAGAACCGTAGAGGAGAAGTAGCCGGCGGTCTCGCTGAAGAAGGGAGAGACGAGGGAGAACCGGGCGGAGCGTTCGGGACCCCAACGACCCCAGGTGGAGATGGGCTGCGCTCCTCAGGAGGACGAGGAGGGTGATGATGGTGATGAGGAAGAAGAAGATGAGCCTGTCCAGCATCCGGCGGCAGGAGATCTGCAGCTCCCTCACCGAACCTGGAACCTGCTGGTGCTGCACCCACGTCGGACCCCAATTGGGTCACGGTTGCTCCCGCGTCGGACCCCGACTTGGTCGGCGTCGCACCTGAATCGACCTCCAACCCCGAACCTGGAACCTCTGGCGCAGCAGGCGAAAGCAGCTCCTCGCCGGCGACCCTGGGAGAAGGCTCAGGAAAAAGAACAGAACCGGGATCAGGATCACTGGCAGCGCCAGAACCCGGCGACATAAGTTCGGACGCAGCGGGCAGCTGCACCCGGCTCATCTCCCCTTGAGACAGGAAAAAATGCTCTAAGAGATAAAGGAGAAAGACAAAGCAGAGCACTTGCCTGAACTCGGGTTCTGACGCCGTCCAGGACTGCGACGATCCGGGATCCAGCATCAGGAGGTCGTCCTCAGGCTCCCACTCAGCTGTGTTGGGCTCCGCAGCTGGCATGATGGACAGCGCAGCTTGTGAGTCCTCCGGCCCCGATGTCCACGCCGACAGCCCACACGGTGTGGTGGCAGGAGAACCTCGTCCCGCTGGACCGGACCGCTCCTCTGCAGAGACCCGGGGACGCTTGGTCGTCGGCGCAGTCTCCACGTTGCAATCCGCCATCCGCCGCCATCCACGGCGTAGCTGCGGGACCGGAACCGGGCTGTCCAGAACCGCAGGCCCCCTCCTCATCCCACGATGTTGGCCTGGCACCGGGGACCGCTCAGTGGAGGGAGACACAGAGGATGTAGGATTAATGTTTACAGCTACAGCAGGTGGTGGGAGTTCGGGGAGCTGCGAACCCCGAACTCCACCTCCAGGAGTTTGACAGAGCAAATCATCAGATGAATGAGAAAAAACTGAGACTTGCCTGTCACCTGGAGGCTGGATGGTGCCTGCTGTCATGGACTTTGCTCCTCCTTCTCCCCACCGGGCGATGATGGAGGACCCCCTGGGAGGACGTCGGGGAGCCGCTCACGTGGATTCCGGGATGGAGTTCGCCAGGTCTGGATTCAGGATGCACACTGCAGTCGGGGAGCGCGTCGAGGAGGAGGGGGCGACAGCCGAGATGAGCCGGACCTGAAGTGCTGGCGTGACAGTGGAGGGAGGTGGCTCAGGAGAAGAGGCTGAGAGATCTCCTCTCTGAAGAGGCGCAGGGAAGACAGCTGCGTGGGAGGACGAGACCTTGCGGTGACCCGGAACTGGATCCGGACGGGGTTTTTGCTGAGAGGACGAGGCAGTGTGGCGGCGGCTACTCACAGGGGGTGAAGCGAAGGAAAGATCCGGAAATCGCCGCTCCTGGGCCGAGACAGAGGCGAGGAGGGCGTCGAACTCTGGGAAGTCACGCAGCCCTGGACTCCTCTCCACCAGTCTAACGGCCGCCGCCACATGTTCCATGATTATGGACGGGTGCACAGCGGAGCGAGCAGCAGCCACTCAGTCCCGGACCTTAATTGCCGTCAGCTGCAGATCCTCAGGTGGAATCCCGAGTGACGTACTGCAGGACGGGGAAAGCCCTCTGGGTGGCGCGAACTCCCGGGTCGGAGTGGAGGCAGGAGCGGGATCCCGAAGCGAAGGGTGACGTCTCCTCCTCTTCGGCTTCCTGCCAGGATTTCCCTCCAACTTACGGCGCTCCTCTCGCTGTGCAGCGATGGCGTCCCTCCTGGCACAGACCTCAGGATTGTTGGAATGGCGATAGAGACTGTCCAGGAGATTCTCAGCAAACTCTAGGTGCCAGCGTCTTTTATTGGGGTTGTCATACAGGGAGGCGGTGAAGAGCGACCCGTCGACATCCTCCAGGATGGCCGTCAGCTCGTTGCCCTGGAGCCGAACGTGACTCCGGGGAGACGGCATGCTCAAGCGCAGACACCCAGACAGGGAAGACACAAGTCCAACGGCAACTCACAGCCGCCGGCAACTCGCCTGGCTGTGACTTACTGTTACGTGTGGCTCTCGTGAGCCACACAATGAGAGCCAAGGGCGAGCCGGTGAGTTGCGATGTTTTATTAAGGTAGGGAACAGGGGAAAAGGAACACGGCCTCGTGGGGCCAACAAGCACGAATACACATAACAGTGAAACACTCACAAACACTGCAGAATGACGGGCAGGAGGCTAGCGCCAGGCGAAGGGGTTCCAGCCTATGGTGAGCGAAGTCACAGCCCCGAATGATCAGAGCTGCTCCTTTTTAAACCCATCAGCAGCGTCTCAGCTGATGAGGGATAATTGGGCTCCAGCCGTCCCGGGACACTGACAGCTGGGAGCCCGCTGAGACGCTGTCAAGGAGAGGACTGGGTAGAGAAGGGATATGGTCTGAGCGCCGGATGATACGGCGTCTCATCCCATGGTGACAATTCCCCCCTGAGGTTAAACTATAAAAGAGCAAACTGGGTAGAGTATAAGGAAAAAGTAAATCTGAAAGTAGTAGATATACAGAGTGAGAAAGGAGTGGATGAGTGGAACAATTCTCTAACTAAAGGGATTTGGTCTGCTGCATCACAGGTTATACCTAGGAAAAAGATTCCTATGGGATGGACTGTGGTCCTTTGGTGGAATGGAGAATGTTGCCTGGCAATTAAAGCCAGGAACAGAGCATATAGCAGGTTAAAGAGGCATCCAACTGAAAGCTTAGCAATTGATTTTAAAAGACTGAGAGCTAAAGCAAGGAGAGTTAAAAAAAAATATGGAGTTTAGTTTGTAGAATGACAGGAGCCTTCAGGCAGACTGTAATCCCTGTTCTTCAATATAATGGATTTGAGGCAGTAAATAGTAAAGAAAAATCAAAGGTATTGGTTAAACAATTTCAAAAGGTGCACAACCAAAGTAATGTAAGTGAGGAAAGCAGAAGAAGGAGAGCAGAGACTGTAGAAAAACAGCAGTACAAATTGCGAGCTGATAGTGACAGTTCTGACACTGTTAGTACAATGTTCACCTGAAATGAACTTAAAAGAGCTCTAGATAGGAAAAAGGACACATCTCCGTGAAGAGATGGGCTGAGCTACCAATTATTTAAACAGGCTGGGTGTAGAGGATGTGCTTGAATGATGAGGCTGAGTTTAGTTCTTAAGTCAGCTTTATTGACAGAACACATCGTCTAGCATTCTCAAAGCAGGAAAAGAGGAAGAATCATATCACATCACCCTTTTATATGTTTCCAGCATCAGAATTCAAGTCACATGGTGTTTTCAGTAAACATACAGTCACAAAGCATCCCTTTGAACCTTCACTATTGTCTCTCATTTCTTGATGAACCGGAAATCCCTCCGGGGCATCTTCTGTGGGACAAAAAGACCAATCTCACACCTCCTCATTATCTTCTGCAGATTCGAGTCCTTTGTCCTTCCAGACGTGAAACCCCCAATACGCATGCAGTCATGTCTCTGTGGAAATGTGAGCCCCCAATGTGTGTCGCCCACACTGGGGTGTTATTGTTAGAGGAGGTATTGGCCCTGCTTAACAGTGTGTGGAAAAGTGGGTGTCTTCCTAAGGAATGGAAACATGCTGTAATAGCTCCAGTTTTGAAACATGGGAAGGTGGCCAGCAGCCCAAGATCTTATAGACCCATTGCTCTGACCTCAGTACTATGTAAAATAATAGAGCAAATTATAACAGAAAGGCTAGTGTGGAAGCTTGAGAAAAGCTGTTTTTTGTGAACTATCAAAGGGGATTTTGGCAGGGAAGCTGTACAATGAATGCTGTCCTAAATTTAGATACTGATATCAGGAAGGCAATTGCCAGTAAATAGGCAATAGTGGCAGTGTTCCTGGACATTGAGAAGGTGTATGATATGCTTTGGAAGGAAGGGCTGTTGATTGCACTCCATGATGCTGGAATTCAAGGAAGAATGTTTAATTGGCTCAAGAATTTCCTTTGTAATAGAACAATTTAGGTCTGGGTGAGGAGGGAACTCTCTGAGGAACTTGAGGTGGAGAATGGAACTCCGCAAGGAAGTGTGATTAGCCCTGCTCTCTTTAATATTCCGGTGAATGGTATGTTTAGTAGAGTGGGAAAAGAATTTGGGGTTTCCCTATTTGCAGATGATGATGCTATATGGAAACAAGGCAGGAACTTAACTTATGTATACAACCAGGTTCAGAAAGCCCTAGAGAATCTAATAGGATGGGCTGATAAATGGGGCTTTAAAATATCAGTTGATAAGACCAAGTATATGGTATTTTGGAATAAAAAGAAATTACCTGCATGGCACTTGCGATTATATGGGAAGGACATTGAAAGAGTTAAGCACTTTAAATTCCTTGGAGTGTAGCTGGATCAAAGATTAACATGGAAAACTCACACTGACAAAATTTGTGGAAAGTCTGAAAAAATCATAAATGTGCTTAGGTGTGTAGCAGGATCTGACTGAGGGGCTGCTAAGCATTGTTAATGATATATAGAGCTATGATAAGACAATCAACAATTGACTATGGGTGTATGGCTTATGGGTCAGCTGCACAATCTGTAATTAATAAGCTTGATATAATTCAAGTGAAGGCACTAAGAGTGTGTAGTGGGGCATTTTGTACCACTCCCATTCCAGCTCTTATAGAAATGGGTGAAATGCCTTTACAGTTCAGAAGGTACAAGCTTGGATTGAAATATTTAATGAAATTAAAAGGACATGATAAAATCTTTACTCAAAATATGTTGAGACAGCACTGAGAGTTCATGGGGTCACAATAAGTGACATAATATTCAGCCCAGGAAACACGCACACAGGCTCAGGTAGATTTGAAAGCTTTATTTTCAATCAATGTAACGTGTTTGGATGCGTGTGTGTGATATATGAATGTATTGTGGGTGGAGGATGTAGGCCGGGACAGAGCAGCATGCCGTGCAGCCAGGCAACCCTATGAATGAGAAGAGAGCAGGGGTTAGCTGGGCAAACCACACAGGAGAGTGACAAGGTAATGTGCTTACTTGCAGTAACTGGTGGCTGGCATTGGCAAGATCCCAAGCCTGGGAGACGGCGTCCTGCTGTGCGTCCTAGGAGGAGCAGTGTGGCAGAGGAGTGATGAAGACGAGGGAGAGGATGTCCGCCACCGGGAAATCCACCTGTGCACAGGGGAAGGCTGAGAGGACAGGTGAGACAAATAGACAGCTTACGTGTTGTGATGAAGATCAGCAGGCCTGGAGAAAGGAATCCGGTGAGGGTTAAAGCACGAAGGAAGACAGACGGCTCCAGGCCGAAACTCAGGGCGAAGTGGAATAAGTAGCTGTGCACTAACGAGGTGCAGGTGTGCACGCAGCTGAGGTGGATGCCCGTGAACAGCGAGTGGTGACAGTACTCCCCCCCCCCAGCAGCGTCACCTGGTGCTGGCTTACCTGGGTGTGCCCGGTGAAACTCCGCAATGAGATCTTGATCCAACACCCACGCAGAGCGCACCCAGGATCTCCACTCCGGCCCATAACCTTCCCAATCCACCAGGTATTGTAGCCCACAACCCCGGCGCCGGGAGTCCAAGATGGAGGTAACACCCCACGCCGGGTCACCGTCGATCATCCTAGGAGTGGGAGGCAACCTAGGAGGGGGGCAGAGTGGATTGGAAAGAACAGGTTTAACCTTAGACACGTGGAAGGTGGGACACACACGTAGGGAGGGAGAGAGGGCCAAACGCACAGCCACCAGGGTGACAATTTTAGTGATCACAAAAGGGCCGAGGAACCGCGGAGCCAGCTTCCTCTTCTCAGCTTTGAGGTTGATATCTTGGGACGAGAGCCAAACCCGTTGACCCACCTGATAATCAGGAGCTGGCCTCCTGTGGCGATTGGCGGTGGAACTGTTGCACGCCGCCGTGCGTAAAAGCGCATCCTTCGTCTTGGTCCACACACTCCGGCAGCATCTCATGTGCGCCTGGACAGATGGGACAGCCAACTCACCCTCCTGCTCGGGAAACAAGGGGGGATCGTACCCCAAGGACGCCTCGAAGGGCGACACACCAGTAGCTGAAGATCGCGCCGAGTTGTGGGCATATTCCACCCAGGCCAAGTAGGAGCTCCAGGAAGATGGATTGGAGGAGGTCACACAGCGCAGGGCAGCCTCCAACTCCTGGTTAGTGCGCTCGCATTGTCCATTGGACTGGGGGTGGTGACCAGAGGAGAGACTAACCGTGGCCCCCAAAGCATTGCAGAAGCACCTCCAAACCTGGGAGACAAACTGAGGGCCCCGGTCTGATACCACGTCCAGCAGGATCCCGTGCAGCCTGACAACATGTTGGACCAGGAGGTCAGCCGTCTCACGTGCCAAAGGGAGACCCCGAAGAGGCACAAAATGGGCGGCCTTAGAAAATCGATCTACAATTGTCAGGACTGTGTCATAGGTGTTAGAGACTGGAAGGCCGGTGACGAAGTCAAGGGCGATGTATGACCAGGGCCTGCCCGGGACCGGCAGGGGCTGGAGTAGACCCGCAGGCGGAGAGTTTTGGGACTTGCCGGTAGCGCACTGGGGGCAAGCCCGGACGTAGTTGGTGACGTCCTTCTGGAGCCCCGGCCACCAGAACGAGCGTTGCAGCAGATTCACCAGACGGGTGATGCCAGGGTGACAGGCAAGCTTGGAGGTATGGACCCAGTGAATCACCTCTCCCCGGACCGCCGAAGGAACAAAGAGACTCCCCTCTGGACCACCACCAGGGTCCGGTTCCGTCTCCTGAGCCCTTTGGATCTTGTCCTTGATGGACCAGGAAACCGCCCCCACAATGCACGAGCTGGGAAGGATGGTGTGTTCCGACTCCTCCAGATCTTCAGGGGCGAACTGCCTGGATAAAGTGTTGGGCAACCCATTCTTCGAGCCTGGACGGTACGTGATGGTAAATTGAAAACGAGCAAAGAATAGAGACCAGCGCGCCTGGTGGGCATTCAGGCGCCGCGCTGACCTCAAATACTCGAGGTTCTTGTGGTCCATCCAGACCACGAAAGGCTGAGCTGCCCCCTCCAACCAGTGACACCACTCCTGCAGCGCAAGCTTGACAGCGAGGAGCTCCCTGTCACTGACGTCATAGTTGGGCTCCGCCGCAGATAATCGTCGAGAGAAGAAGGCGCAGGGCCGCTTGACTCCGTCCACTGGCAAGCGCTGAGAGAGCACCGCCCCCACCCCCGCGTCGGACGCGTCGACCTCCACCAGGCACTGCAGCGCGGGGTCAACCTGGGTCAGGACCTGGGAGGACGAGAAGTCCGCCTGGAGAGTCTTGAAGGCAGCGGCTGCCTCCTCGGACCACTGGAAGGGCACCTTCGATGAAGTGAGGCGGGTCAGGGGGGTGACAATGGCACCGAAGTTGGGGACAAAGTGCCGGTAGAAATTAGCGAAGCCAATAAACTGCTGCGCCTGCTTCCTGGAGGTAGGCGTGGGCCACTCGACCACCGCTTTGACCTTAGCGGGGTCGGGGAGAATCTGGTTGTGCGAGATGACGAACCCCAGGAAGGAGGTGGTCTGGGCGTAGAACTCACACTTCTCCGCCTTGATGTACAGTCTATTCTCCAGCAGCCATTGCAGGACCTGCCTCACATGAGCCTGGTGCTCCTCCCGTGATTTGGAGAAGATAAGTATGTCATCCAAATATACGAAGACAAAGACCCCCAGGAAATCTCGTAGGACGTCGTTTATGAGACGCTGGAAAACAGCAGGTGCGTTGGTGAGCCCAAACGGCATCACAAGATACTTGAAATGACCGCTGGGCGTCCTGAAGGCCGTTTTCCATTCGTCTCCCTCCCGGATCTGAACGAGATGGTAAGCGCTGTGGAGGTCTAGCTTCGTGAACCAGGTCGCCCCCTGGAAGGAGTGGAAGGCGGTGTCCATGAGCGGCAAGGTGTAGCGATCCTTGATAGTGATGTCATTCAGCGCTCTGAAGTCAATGCAGGGACGCAGGGACCCATCCTTCTTGGACACGAAGAAGAAGCCCGCGCCGAGTGGAGACGAGGAGGGACGGATAATCCCAGCGCTGAGCGACTCCTTGATATAGGTATCCATTGCCTCACGTTCAGGTGCAGAGAGGCTGTACAGGCGGCCAGATGGCAAGGGGGCCCCTGGACGGAGGTTGATCGCGCAGTCATATGGCCGGTGCGGGGGAAGGGACATGGCTCTGGACTTACTAAAAGCTACTCCCAAGTCGTGGAACTCCTGCGGCACCAGGGTGAGGTCTGGAGGCTCAGAGACCGGCGTCGGCGGAGGAGAGGACGGAGCACAAGCCGCAGACTGAAGGCAGGTGCCCAGGCAAAAGGAGCTCCATGAAAGGACACTGCTGGTTCTCCAATCAAGGATGGGGTTGTGCAAACGCAGCCATGGGTAACCCAGAATGACACGGTCTGACGAGGAGGGCAGAACAAACAGGGTCAGATCCTCCTGGTGGTTGCCAGAGACGATGATGGGAACCGGCTTGGTGCGATGCGTCACTTTTCCCAGGGGAGAACGAGAGAGAGTGACCAAGTTGAAGGGAGTAGACAGCGGCAGACAGGGTATGCCAGGCTCTTAGAAATGAAACTCTGCTCTGTCCCTGAATCCACCAGTGCGTGCATGAAATGCCCGGTGGGGTTGTGGCAGAATCGTATGGGCAGTGTGCAAGAGGATAGGGGATTTGACTGGTTAGAGTCCGCGAGGCCCCCTACAGTGACTCGCGGACCTCCCCGTTTGGCTTAACTGGGCACAGCTCCATGGGATGCTGGTCATCTCCGCAATACATGCAGAGACCCCATTCCTGCCGGCGTTGTCTCTCCGCAAGAGGGAGCCTAGTGAGCCCGATCGCCATGGCCTCTGGCTCATCGGCGGACTCCAGAGCAGGTAACGCCAGGGGGCGAGACGGAGGAGAGCGGACGGAAGCTCCGCACGAGCGGCTGACTGACTTCCGCTCCGCGGCCCACTCTCGCAGCCTATTGTCCAGGCTAATTGTGAGAGAAATCAGCTCGGACAGCCGCCCTGGGAGATCCCGACTGGCTAGCTCGTCCCTCAGACCAGAACTGAGGCTATGGAGGAAGATACTGCAGAGAGATGCCTCTCCCCAGCCCACCTCCTCCGCTGCCACCTGGAAGTCAACAGCGTGCTCCGCCACCAACCGGCTTCCCTGTTGGAGACTAAGAAGCCGATCAGCGAGGACGCTGTCATGATGCGAGTGGTCAAACACCTCTAAGAAATCCCGCATGAACCGGTCATAAGAGAGGGTCGCGTAGCTGGGCTTCATCATAACGTCATAATCCCAAGCTAATGTTCACCCCTCTAAGAGATTAGCCATGTACCCGATTCGGCTATGGTCTGAGAGGAAATCCCCGGGAACGCACAGGAACATCAACTCACACTGCAGGATAAACCCCCTCACTCCACCGAGTTTCCCGTTGAAGCGAGCGGGGGTCGGAATGGGTGTGAGACAGGTCGGCGTTCCCGAGCTAGGCTGGCCAGCCGTGGAAGCTACCGGAGCCGAGGCGCCTAGAGACACGGGGGAACACCTGCTGGGGGTCCAGGCGGTCTAACCGGTGAGTAATTATGGTTAATTGATTAAAAATAACCTGTTGTTGGTGCGCTATCATATCCACCCGAGCCTCGAGGGTGGACAAGCGGCGTGCGAGCCCGCTGTCCGCTGGGCCGCTCTGCTGGAGCCGTACTGACATAATATTCGGCCCAGAAAACATGCACACAGGCTCAGGTAGATTTGAAAGCTTTATTTTCAATCAATGTAACGTGTTTGGATGCGTGTGTGTGATATATGAATGTATTGTGGGTGGAGGATGTAGGCCGGGACAGAGCAGCATGCCGTGCAACCAGGAAACCCTATGAATGAGAAGAGAGCAAGGGTTAGTTGAGCAAACCACACAGGAGAGTGACAAGGTAATGTGCTTACTTGCAGTAACTGTGGTGGCTGGCGTTGGCAAGATCCCAAGCCTGGGAGACAGCGTCCTGCTGTGCGTCCTAGGAGGAGCAGTATGGCAGAGGAGTGATGAAGACGAGGGAGAGGATGTCCGCCGCCAGGAAATCCACCTGTGCACAGGGGAAGGCTGAGAGGACAGGTGAGACAAATAGACAGCTTACGTGTCGTGATGAAGATCAGCAGGCCTGGAGAAAGGAATCCGCTGAGGGTTAGAGCATGAAGGAAGACAGACGGCTCCAGGCCGAAACTCAGGGCGAGGTGGAATAAGTAACTGTGCACTAACAAGGTGCAGGTGTGTGCGCAGCTGAGGTGGATGCCCGTGAGCAGAGAGTGGTGACAATAAGAAGTAGTAGAACTAATTTTTGTAATGATCCGCTCTGCGTGCCTGCTGCCCTAATTACCTCCACAGCTGCGCACACACCTGATCACCTCATCAAGCAGCCTACTTAAGCTGCGCTGCCCTCTGGTCTGCACGGAGACGTCAACGCTCCAACGGTCTGGTAAAACCTCCTCGCCTACTCAACTCTTCCTGCTCTGGAGTTCCATCTCCTCAGCCCTTTCTTGCCGTTGAATCTCCTGGGAGTCTGTGCTCCCCACCGACAAGTAAGCCTTCGTGTTACCGTCACGTCTACGCCTTCCTCCTACTCCCCTATGCACAGGTGGAAGCCTCCTGGCAGTGGACCTCCTCCTCCTGGTGGCGGACCTGGGCGCAACCTGCACTTCACCGGCACTCTAAACTCACCTGCACCGCTTCACCTCGTCAGCAGCGGCAGCCTGGACACGGAGCAGATGGCCCGGAGACCTTGGGAGTTCTTCAGTGCTTCAGCCCTCCAGCCAACTAGTAAGACTGTACATTAACTGGTGCATCCCTCCTAACCTCTGTGCACTCATCCGCCTGTCTGTGCTCTCTCCTAGGGTTGCCAGTCTGACTGTGCTCCTCTTGCCCAGCTGCCTCACTCCTGCACACGCACACACATTCACACTCACTCTCTTTATAATAAAAGATAATTGTGTCTTTTCCGAGTCCGCATCTGCTTCTGGGTCAACCAAACATGTCAATTTTATTGAAAAGGTTAAATTACTAGCAGAGCAAATGAGTATTTTTTTTAAGTTTTTGTAAAGGGTATACATGTCATTACAGCATTGCATTGTTTCTATTTTCATCACATATTCCCCCTTTTTTTTGATTTTTGACAACATTGGAAAAAAAATTATTACAACACCCTTTTTTTAAGTGAAACAAAAAGAGAAATTAAAAAAAAAAAGAGAAGAAAAATAAAAGAGAATCTGAGTAGCGTTGGAACAAAGAGAGGTTGTTATGACCCGAGCACCAATGTTAATTGCGCTCGGGCTATTCCTGTCAGGTCTTGACAGCGGCGTTACTATTCCGGCTCCCCGAGCTCTTATTGTGACAGCGCTCGGGGAGGCTTCCGCTCAGCTGTCAAGACCTGAACAGCTGTTCTGCATTTGCGGTCGTTAGCGGCCGGCTTCTTAAGCCGACGCTAGGGGTTGCATCCTTGCAGCAGTGTCCGTCGCTGATCATCGGAGCGATCTTACTATATGGATTGTACTACATTGCCCGTCTGTGGTGTGACCGTCTTATCCTGTGGACCCGTGAGTGAGCTTGTTAGCCTTACGCCTCCCTGTGTGTAGACTTGCTTGTGTCATAGCCTCAGCGGCTTATATTATTGTGACTTCACCATAAATAAAGACACTAACACAACTCTCTGGTGACGGTGTGGCGTCTTATGGTGGCTCGCGAGGGCCACCGCTTGACAGTACACTGGTGCCAAAAACGGTGTTTTTACGGTGACGCCAACCCGAGACGCCTTTCGCCAGTAAGGTTGTGTTAATTGGCCATTGCCCTTTTTTCTTGTCTGGGTACGGTGTGCCGGAGGAATGCCGTGGCGGAGGGTCCACACTCGGAGTCCGAGCCATGAGCTGGCGGACGTCCTGGAGTATGTGGATGAGACGCTCATCTCTGCTTCCCTCCTCGATTACAACCGCAGCGTACTCTGGTACCTGGACTGTGCTGAGGACTTGCTCAATCATCTTCCTCCCCGCTACGCCAACCACCCAGAAGTCGCCGCGAGGAGGGATGACATCGCCGCGCAATGTGAGGTACTCCATATGGTGGAGGAAGAATACGGCAAGAAGCAGAGGAGGAGGTGTTCACACTCCTCGCTTTGGGATCCCGTTCTTGTCCTCGATCCACTCCAGGAGTTCGCACCACCCAGGGGTCGTCGTAGACATCGGCGCCGCAGCCAAGGGCAGCCCCAGCAAGCTCCTGTTCCGGATCCAGTTCCGGGCCGCCGGAGTGACCCAACAACCAGCCAGCTGCTGTGTGTGACAAGAGTCCTGCTTCGGTGAGCCCCGTCCATGGGTCCTTGAGAGCGGCTCCCCTTTGTCCTCCCGGGGGGCCCTCTGTTATCATCCAGCGGGAGAAGGAAGGAGCAATGCCCCCTACAGCTAGCACCACCCTCCCTCCGGGAGACAGGCAAGTTCATGTTCACTCCCCTACTTATGATAGTGATCTGTCTTGTCTGACTCCTGGGGGTGGAGTTCGGGGTTTGCAGCCCCCCGAGCTCCCACCACCAGCTGTAGTCATCTTTACTGAACCTGTTGCTTTTGTGTCTTCCTCCGCTGAGCGGTCCTCGGCGTTAGGTCTACGTCGTCGAACGAGGAGGAGGCCTGCGGCTCAGGGAATAATCCCGGCCCCACAGCCACCTTTTGGACAGAGGAGAAGAGTGGACTGCAGTGTGGAGCCTGAGCCAACGAGGAAGCGTCCCCGGGTCTCCACGGAGGAGCAGCCCGAGCCAGCGGGTCAAGGGTCCCCTGCCGCCACGCCGTGCGGGTTATCGGTGTGGACATCAGCGCGAGAGGATCCGGCTGCAGAGACCATCATGCCGGCTGCGGAGCCCGACGCAGCTGAGTGGGAGCCCGACGATGAGCTTCTACCCGAGCCTGGATCGACGGAGTCCTGGACAGCTCCAGAGCCCGAGTGCAGGCAAGTGCTCTTCTTTGTTTTTCCTCTGTGGTGTGTTAGAGCATTTTTTGCCTGCCTCACGGGGAGGTGAGCGAGGGGCAGCCATCTGCTGCGCCCGAACTCATCTCACTGGGCTCTGGTGCTGCCCAGGATACTGATCCCGGTCCTCTCTGTACCTCTGAGGCCTCTTCACAGTGTCGCCGGCTTGGAATCTGTCGAGGTCGCGGTGCAGGAGGTCCCAAGTTTGGGGGTGGAGGTTGTCGCCGATGCAGTGCCGACCCAGTCGGGGTCCAACGAGGCCCAGTCGGGGTCCAACGCAGGGGCAGCTGTGACCCAGCGGGGGTCCGACGCAGGTGCAGCTGTGACCCAATCGGGGTCCGACGAGGTCCAGTGGGGGTCCGACGCGGGTGCTGCTGTGACCCATTCGGGGTCTGACGCAGGTGCTGCTGTGACCCAATCGGGTTCCGACACGGGTGCAGCTGTGACCCAATCGGGGTCCGACGAGGTCCAGTGGGGGTCCGACGCGGGTGCTGCTGTGACCCAGTGGGGGTCCAATGCGGGTTCTGCTGTGACCCAATCGGGGTCCGACGCGGGTGCTGCAGTGACCAAATCAGGGTCTGATGAGACTCAGCGCGGGTCTGACGCGGGTGCAGCTGGGACCCAATCGGGGTCCGACGAGGTCCAGTGGGGGTCCGATGCGGGTTCTGCTGTGACCCAATCAGGGTCCGACGCGGGTGCTGTAGTGACCCAATCAGGGTCTGATGAGACTCAGTGCGGGTCCGACGCGTTTGCAGCTGGGACCCAATCGGCGTCTGACGAGGTCCAGTGGGGGTTTGACGCAGGTGCTGCTGTCACCCAATAGGGGTCCAATGCAGGTGGAGCTTCAACAGTCGCATCGGTGTGGATCGAGGTCGGTGGAGGAGCCGCAGACCCTTCGCCGCCTGATGTGATGTGGGCTCATCATCACGATTATTCCCCTCTCAGGAGCCACCAGCTGGGGTCGTCAGCGCTGGGAGCCGTTGGAGGTTTTCTTCCTGCAGGCTGGCGCTCCCATGTAGTTTCTTCATCGGGGAGGCCGCCGCATGCTGTTTCTCCATGGTTCTGGTGGCTGAGGGATGCGGGTTGGGACCCAATCGGCGTCTGACAAGGTCCAGTGGGGGTCCGACGCAGGTGCTGCTGTCACCCAATCGGGGTCCAATGCAGGTGGAGCTTCAACAGTCGCATCGGTGTGGATCGAGGTCGGTGGAGGAGCCGCAGACCCTTCGCCGCCTGATGTGATGTGGGCTCATCATCACGATTATTCCCCTCTCAGGAGCCACCAGCTGGGGTCGTCAGCGCTGGGAGCCGTTGGAGGTTTTCTTCCTGCAGGCTGGCGCTCCCATGTAGTTTCTTCATCGGGGAGGCCACCGCATGCTGTTTCTCCATGGTTCTGGTGGCTGAGGGATGCGGGTCGGCCACCCGAGAAGCTGTTTTGCCTGTTCGGCGCCTTGGGCCGGCCACCCGATGAACTGTGTTTGTTACTGGGTAGCCTGGTACGGCCGCTGGAGGACTTGACTCTCGGGGCCTGGGACTGGGTCAGGCCGCCCGACCATGTACTGTTTCCCATGACCACCCGTCGGCCATCGGACACAGGGAGACCGCCGGAACTTTGCCTGGGGCGTTTGGTCTCTGCCTGCCATCGTCTGTTTGGACTGTTTGGTGTGAGGGTCATTTGGAACAATAAGACTGCCGCATGTGTATGTTGATGAATCAAGAGGACTACTTGATCCATTAAATGTAATGCTGTGTTTGTGCAGGACAGCCACTGTTCACAGCAGGCACATGTGTATATAGAATGGTCTTGTAAATAATGATGCTGTGTTGATGGTCTTTATTTAACACGTCCCAATGGTAACGTGTGTGTGCGTGCTGTACAGTACATATTAAGTTTGTCTGACTAAACTCAGCCATTTAAGACGTTGTATTTGTTATCACAACAACCTTTTCCGCCTCTTTCTTCGTTACTGCGGTTGTCACGTTGCTTTTGCCTTTGTGTTATGTAAAATTTAACACTACATTGGAATCAAATACCAGTGGCTTGATATATAGTATGTTACTTTGTGGGTTTTCATAGGCACTCTGGTGTTCGAGGATGATGTTTGTTTTTTTGGGTTAAACGGTACTTTTGTGAAGAATGCGGCAGAGGTTTCATGCACTTGGGTACTTAGAAGCATAAACTGATCCACTGTGACATTTAGGGGTTTGTGTGGGAACTGTGTGCAAGGACCTTCACTCAGATGAGTTCCTTATGACCACATGAAGTCATGTATACTGGAGTTAAACAGTTTGTCTGTGGTCACTGTGGGAAAACCTTCTGTGTCTGGTAAATTATGCTCTGTATGGTTTGTGCCTGTGTATTGTAACTCTTGCCCTATTTGTTTCATTGTTTTCTGTGGGAATGTGATGGGTATGTCAAGGGATGTGGGGGTTTTTTCTGGGGCCTTGTTGGTGTTTGTTTCGCTCCCTCCTTGCCTGTTCCTCCATTCACTCACCCTGCGGGTGGGTGGGTGGGTGGGTGGGCTAGGTGTTACAGGGCGTTCGGAGCCCGCCTTTGAGGGAGGGGTACTGTTATGACCCGAGCACAAATGTTATTTGCGCTCAGGCTATTCCTGTCAGGTCTTGACAGCGGCATTACTATTCCGGCTCTCCGAGCTCTTATTGTGACAGCGCTCGGGGAGGCTTCCGCTCAGCTGTCAAGACCCGAACAGCTGTTCTGCATTTGCGGTCGTTAGCGGCCGGCTTCTTAAGCCGACGCTAGCGGCTGCATCCTTGCAGCAGTGTCCGTCGCTGATCGTTGGAGCGATCGTACTATATGGATTATACTACATTGCCCGTCTGTGGTGTGACCGTCTTATCCTGTGGACCCGTGAGTGAGCTTGTTAGCCTTACGCCTCCCTGTATGTAGACTTGCTTGTGTCATAGCCTCAGCGGCTTGTATTATTGTGACTTCACCATAAATAAAGACACTAACACAACTCTCTGGTGACGGTGTGGCATCTTATGGTGGCTCGTGAGGGCCACCGCTTGACAGAGGTGCCATTATTGAAATGGTGTTTGTCAAAGATTAGATCTGATGGAAGACACATATGTGTTCCAGGGTTGCCAAAAGTTCAAGAATCCATCCATGTCCTGTCTCAGTGCAAATGTCAACTTTTCCATCAAATAAATGTCCTGAATCACGTTAATCCAATCTTCAGGTGCAGGACAGTCTTTCGACATCCATTTTTTTGTTAGAGCTTTTTGACTTGCCAATATTAAAACAGTGAATAAGTATTTTTCTCCTCGTCTTTCCAGTGATTCCAGAAGTAAACCCAAATACAAAGTTACAAAAGAAAAGGGAACTGTTACTTTGAATATTTTCCCCAATATTGTCTGTACATTGGTCCAGTATTGGTGGATAACTGGGCATGACCAAAACACATGAAAATGATTTGCAGTCTTTTCACCACACAAGCGCCAACAATTCAACCCTTTATGAGTAAATTTGTTTTGTGCAGGTGTTCTAAAAAATCTTACCAAATTTTTCCATCAAAATTCTCTCCACAGCAGGGATGAAGTATTTTTCCATTGTTGTTTATTTAGCTTTTCCCATATTTCCAGTTGTAAAGGGAAATTCCCCTCTTTTTCCCATTTCTCTTTTACATATGATGTGTTGTCTCCTTTTAAAACTTGAGGACCATGGTATATTTTAGAAATGTATCTGATCCCTGGGATCCCTTTATATGCCATTAAGAAAACCTTCAGAACACCTGACTGGGCCCTTTCCAAATCCTCCTTTTTAAGTATTTTGTTTATGTGGTGTCTAAGCTGAAAGAACCTGTAAAGGTCTTTATTTACTAGACCTTGTTTTTTCAAATCTTCAAAACTTCTTAAAGTTTGCCCTTTAAAAAAATTGTAATATTTTATCAGTCCGTACTCTTTCCACTTTTTAAAACTAGTGTCTGTTTTATTAGGAGTAAAGTCCTGATCATAGGAAATCCATTGCAATAATTGATAGGGTTCTTTCGTTTGATTCTCTCTGACTTATCTTAAACCAAATTTTTAGCAGGGTCTCTATCCACGGGTTAGTGTTATTCAAAAGTTTAGGTAAGGCATTGTTCCCTATTATCGCCTGTAGGGGAATGTCACTTGTTATTTGGCATTCTATCTCCTTCCATTGTGCAGTGTAGACTGGGTTACTTATCTCTACTAACGTTTTAATTTGCACGGCTTTAAAATAGTCCCTGATATTTGGCAGTGCGAGCCCACCTTTGTCTTTGTTTAGCTGTAGGGGTCTATATCTGATTCTAGGTCTCTTGCCCTGCCATATGAATCTTGAGATCCTTCTGTCCAGTTCTTGCCATGTTTTTTTGGGAGGTTCTACCGGTATTTTTTGGAAAAGGTATAGAAGACGTGGAAGTATATTCATTTTGACTGCTTCAATTCTTTGTGCAGTACCCAAGAATGGTATCATATCCCATCTTGCTAAATCAGGTTTTATTTTTGCCATCAGTGGATCATAGTTCCATCCATCCATCCATCTTCTACCGCTTTTCCAGAGGTCCGGGTCGCGGAAGCAGCAGTTCAAGCAGAGAAGCCCAGACTTCCCTCTCCCCAGCCACCTGCTCCAGCTCTTCAGAGGGGATGCCAAGGCGTTCCCAGACCAGCTGGGAGACATAGTCTCTCCACCGAGTCCTGGGTCTGCTCCGGGGTCTCCTCCCAGTGGGACGTGCCTGAAACACCTCAAGTGGGAGGCGTCCAGGGGGCATCCTAATCAGATGCCCATACCACCTCAACTGACTCCTTTCAATGTGGAGGAGCAGCGGTTCTACTCTGAGCCTCTCCCGGATGACTGAGCTCCTCACCCTATCTCTGAGGGTGAGTCCAGCAATCCTACGGAGAAAGCTCATTTCAGCCGCTTGTATCCGCGATCTCGTTCTTTCGGTCATTACCCAAAGCTCGTGACCATAGGTGAGAGTAGGAACGTAGATTGACTGGTAAATCGACAGCTTTGCCTTAGAACTAAGCTCCCTCTTCACCACAACAGACCGGTACAACGTCCGCATCACTGCAGATGCTGCTCCAATCCGTCTGTCGATCTCTCGCTCCATTTTCCCCTCACTCGTGAACAAGACCCCAAGATACTTAAACTCCTCCACTTGGGGCAGGAGCCTGTCCCCAACCCGGAGAGGACAATCCACCTTTTTCCAGCTGAGGACCATGGACTCGGACTTGGAGGTGCTGATTCTCATCCCAGCCGCTTTACACTCAGCGGCAAACCATCCCAGCAAGAGCTGTAGGTCATTGCTGGATGAAGCCAACAGGACAACATCATCTGCAAACAACAGAGATGAGATCCTGTGGTCACCAAGCATGACACCCTCCATTCCCTGGCTGCGCCTAGAAATCCTGTCCATAAAAATTATGAACAGGATCGGTGACAAAGGGCAGCCCTGGCGGAGTCCAGCTCTCACTGGGAATGACTCCGACCGAGTGTTGGCAATACGAACCAAACTCTCACAACGGTCATACAGAGACCGAATAGCTCGTAACAACAAGCCCGATACCCCATACTCGCGAAGCACCCCCAACAAAAATCCACGAGGGACGCGGTCAAATGCCTTCTCCAAGTCCACAAAACACGTAAACTGGTTGGGCAAACTCCCATGAACCCTCAAGAATTCTCGAGAGGGTAAAGAGCTGGTCCGATGCGCCACGGCCAGGACGAAAACCACATTGCTCCTCCTGAATCCGAGGTTCGACCAACGGCCAGACTCTCCTCTCCAGTACCTTGGCATATACCTTCCCAGGGAGGCTGAGGAGTGTGATCCCTCTAAAGTTGGAGCACACCCTCCGGTCCCCTTTTTTGAAGAGAGGAACCACCACCCCGGTTTGCCATGCCAAAGGCACTGCCCCCGACCTCCACGCAATGTTGCAGAGGCATGTCAACCATAACAACCCAACAACATCCAGGGCCTTGAGGTACTCAGGGCGAATCTCATCCACCCCCGGTGCCTGGCCACCAAGGAGATTTTTAACCACCTTGGCGACCTCAGCCCCTGTGATAGGCGAGTCATCCCCCTCGTCCACAAACCCTGCTTCCTCTGTGGAAGGCATATTAGTGGGATTGAGGAGATCCTCGAAGTATTCCTTCCACCACCCGACGATATCGCCAGTCGAAGTCAACAGTGTCCCATCCGCACCATACACAGTGTGGACGGGGAGCTGCTTTCCCCTCCTGAGCCGCCGGACAGTTTGCCAGAATCTCTTTGAGGCCAACCGAAAGTCTTGTTCCATGGCCTCACCGAACTCCTCCCATACCCGGGTTTTTTCTTCAGCAACCACCCGAGCTGCACTCCGCTTGGCCTGCCGGTACACCTCAGCTGCTTCGGGAGTCCCACAAGCCAACCAAGCTTGATAGGACTCCTTCTTCAGCTTAATGGCCCCCCTCACCACTGGTGTCCGCCACTTGGTTCGGGGATTGCCACCACGAGATGCACCGACCACCTTGTGGCTGCAGCTCTGGGCCGCCGCTTCAACAACAGAGGTGGAGAACATGGCCCATTCAGACTCCATGTCTCCAGACTCCCTCGGAATGTGGTTGAAGTTCTTCCGGAGGTGGGAGTTGAAGACCTCCCGGACAGGGGCCTCAGCCAGACGCTCCCAGCACACCCTCACTATACGTTTGGGTCTACCAGGTCTGAATGGCTTCCTCCCCTGCCATTGGATCCAACTCACCACCAGGTGGTGATCAGTTGACAGCTCTGCACCTCTCTTTACTCGGGTATCCAAGACATACGGTCGCAGGTCTGATGATACGATAACAAAATCGATCAAAATTGGTACAAAATTGGTACGTGATCATAGTTTAGTGTTATAATTTTGTTGAGTTGTTTCGGGATATTGACCCCACAGATATTTCATAGATTCCATCTCCCAGTTAGTTTTGAATTTGCTTAGTAAATATTGATTTGGGTCATAGTTGAATGTTAAAATTTGGGTTTTATGCATGTTCAATTCGTACCCCGATAACTCTCCATACTCTGAAAAAACTGAGATTAGTTCTGGAAAAGAGGTGTCCGGCTGCCCCAGGTATATTAAAATGTCATCAGCAAAGAGTGCTATTTTATGTTCCTTCTGGCCAAGTGCAATACCTTGAATTTTTTGATTCTGTCTTATCCATTGGCTCAGAGGTTCTATGAAGATTGCAAAGAGCAGTGGAGACAAGGGGCAGCCCTGACGACATCCTCTTTCCAGTTCAAAAGATGATGATAATTTACCGTTTTCCTTATTTTAGCTGTTCCATCCATCCATCCATCTTCTACCGCTTTTCCGGAGGTCCGGGTCGCGGAGGCAGCAGTTCAAGCAGAGAAGCCCAGACTTCCCTCTCCCCAGCCACCTGCTCCAGCTCTTCAGAGGGGATACCAAGGCGTTCCCAGACCAGCTGGGAGACATAGTCTCTCCACCGAGTCCTGGGTCTGCCCCGGGGTCTCCTCCCAGTGGGACGTGCCTGAAACACCTCAAGTGGGAGGCGTCCAGGAGGCATCCTAATCAGATGCCCATACCACCTCAACTGACTCCTTTCAATGTGGAGGAGCAGCGGTTCTACTCTGAGCCTCTCCCGGATGACTGAGCTCCTCACCCTATCTCTGAGGGTGAGTCCAGCAATCCTACGGAGAAAGCTCATTTCAGCCGCTTGTATCCGTGATCTCGTTCTTTCGGTCATTACCCAAAGCTCGTGACCATAGGTGAGAGTAGGAACGTAGATTGGTAAATCGACAGCTTTGCCTTAGAACTAAGCTCCCTCTTCACCACAACAGACCGGTACAACGTCCGCATCACTGCAGATGCTGCTCCAATCCATCTGTCGATCTCTCGCTCCATTTTCCCCTCACTCGTGAACAAGACCCCAAGATACTTAAACTCCTCCACTTGGGGCAGGAGCCTGTCCCCAACCCGGAGAGGACAATCCACCTTTTTCCAGCTGAGGACCATGGACTCGGACTTGGAGGTGCTGATTCTCATCCCAGCCGCTTCACACTCAGCGGCAAACCGTCCCAGCAAGAGCTGTAGGTCATTGCTGGATGAAGCCAACAGGACAACATCATCTGCAAACAACAGAGATGAGATCCTGTGGTCACCAAGCATGACACCCTCCATTCCCTGGCTGCGCCTAGAAATCCTGTCCATAAAAATTATGAACAGGATCGGTGACAAAGGGCAGCCCTGGCGGAGTCCAACTCTCACTGGGAATGACTCCGACCGAGTATTGGCAATACGAACCAAACTCTCACAACGGTCGTACAGAGACCGAATAGCTCGTAACAACAAGCCCGATACCCCATACTCCCGAAGCACCCCCCACAAAAATCCACGAGGGACGCGGTCAAATGCCTTCTCCAAGTCCACGAAACACATGTAAACTGGTTGGGCAAACTCCCACGAACCCTCAAGAATTCTCGAGAGGGTAAAGAGCTGGTCCGATGTGCCACGGCCAGGACGAAAACCACATTGCTCCTCCTGAATCCAAGGTTCGACCAACGGCCGGACTCTCCTCTCCAGTACCTTGGCATAGACCTTCCCAGGGAGGCTGAGGAGTGTGATCCCTCTAAAGTTGGAGCACACCCTCCGGTCCCCTTTTTTGAAGAGAGGAACCACCACCCCGGTTTGCCATGCCAAAGGCACTGCCCCCGACCTCCACGCAATGTAGCAGAGGCGTGTCAACCATGACAACCCAACAACATCCAGGGCCTTGAGGTACTCAGGGCGAATCTCGTCCACCCCCGGGGCCCGGCCACCAAGGAGATTTTTAACCACCTTGGCGACCTCAGCCCCTGTGATAGGCGAGTCATCCCCCTCGTCCACAAACCCTGCTTCCTCTGTGGAAGGCGTATCAGTGGGATTGAGGAGATCCTCAAAGTATTCCTTCCACCGCCCGACAATATCCCCAGTTGAAGTCAACAGTGTCCCATCCGCACCATACACAGTGTGGACGGGGAGCTGCTTTCCCCTCCTGAGCCGCCGAACAGTTTGCCAGAATCTCTTTGAAGCCGACCGAAAGTCTTGTTCCATGGCCTCACCAAACTCCTCCCATACCCGGGTTTTTGCTTCAGCAACCACCCGAGCTGCACTCCGCTTGGCCTGCCGGTACACCTCAGCTGCTTCGGGAGTCCCACAAGCCAACCAAGCTTGATAGGACTCCTTCTTCAGCTTAATGGACTCCTTCTTCACCACTGGTGTCCACCACTTGGTTCGGGGGTTGCCACCACGAGATGCACCGACCACCTTGCGGCCGCAGCTCTGGGCCGCCGCTTCAACAACAGAGGTGGAGAACATGGCCCATTCAGACTCCATGTCTCCAGACTCCCTCGGAATGTGGTTGAAATTCTTCCGGAGGTGGGAGTTGAAGACCTCCCGGACAGGGGCCTCAGCCAGACGCTCCCAGCACACCCTCACTATACGTTTGGGTCTATCAGGTCTGAATGGCTTCCTCCCCTGCCATTGGATCCAACTCACCACCAGGTGGTGATCAGTTGACAGCTCTGCACCTCTCTTTACTCGGGTGTCCAAGACATACGGTCGCAGGTCTGATGATACGATAACAAAATCAATCATTGACCTGCGACCTAGGGTGTCCTGGTGCCAGGTGCACATATGGACACTCTTATGCTTGAACATGGTGTTCGTTATGGACAGACTGTGGTTAGCACAGAATTCCAATAACTGAACACTACTCGGGTTCAGATCGGGCAGGCCGTTCCTCCCAATCACCCCCCTCCAGGTTTCACTGTCGTTGCCCACGTGCGCATTGAAGTCCCCCAGTAGGACAATGGAGTCTCCAGGAGGAGTACCCTCCAGCACCCCAGTCACAGACTCCAAAAAGGGTGGGTACTCTGAAACATCATTTGGTGCATAGGCACAAATGATGGTCAGGACCCGTTTCCCAACCCGAAGGTGCAGGGAAGCAACCCTTTCGTCCACCGGGGAAAACTCCAATATAGAGGCAGCAAGGTGGGGCGATACAAGAATACCCACCCCTGCTCGTCGCCTCTCATCCGGGGCAACTCCAGAAAAGGCCAAGCTCCAGCCCCTCTCCAGGAGACTGGTTCCGGAACCGGAGCTGTGTGTTGTGGTGAGGCCGACTATATCTAGCCGGTATCGCTCAACCTCGTACACCAGCTCAGGCTCCTTCCCCGCCAGAGAGGTGACATTCCACGTACCAAAAGCCGGTTTAGAAAGCTTGGGATCGGTCCGCCAAGGACTCCGCCTTTGACCGCCACCTAATCCACATAGCACCAGACCCCCATGATCCCTCCTGCAGGTGGTGAACCCACTGGAGGGCAGACCCATGTAACTCCTTTGGGCTGAGCCCGGCCGGGTCCCATGGGTGGAAACCCGGCCACCAGACGCTAGCCTTCGAGCCCCTCCCCCAGGCCTGGCTCCAGGGTGGGGCCCCGGTAACCCCATACCGGGCGGGGTACACTGAATCCTTGATATACAATTTATCATGAGAGTCTGTTGGACTGTTGGATTGTTCATTGGAGTCTGTTGTTATTTTAGCTGTTGTTTTTTTTAAACTGGATAAGATTCTACATAGGAAAGACCAGTCAACCGAATCAAATGCTTTTTCTGCATCTAATCCCAATATGACTGCATTTAAATTATATTTTTTTATATGACGAATTATGCGTAAAGTGCGTCTAATGTTATCTTGTGTCTGTCTTTGTCTTATAAAACCTGTTTGGTCTAAATGAATTAAGTATGTCAGTATATTTTCTAACCTTTTGGCAAGGATTGCGGTAAAAAGTTTATAGTCCTGATTTAACACACTGATTGGTCTGTAGTTGGAGCAGTCTAGTTTATCCTTTTCAAGTTTAGGTATGACTGTAATGACCCCTTCTCTCCAGGAGGGGGGGGGGGGGATTTCCCCTGTGTGGAGGACATAGTTAAATGTTTTCAGGAGGAGAGGAGATAGTTGCTGTTTAAAGGTTTTGTACCACTCTACTGTATAACCATCTGCTCCTGGGGATTTATTAGCTTTAAGTTTCATAATTGCTTTTTCTAATTCTTTAGGTTGTATTTCTGCCAGTAGTTTTTTTATTTTGTGACTCAGTAAGTTGGGGAAGATTTAATGTATTTAGGAAGGCTTCGGATGCGTTTTTGTGTTTTTTGCTGGAGTACAAGTTCTTGTAGTAATTCTTGAAGCTTTTAAGAATTTCCTGAATTCTAAATTTTATTTATTTTATTTATTTTATTCTAAATTTGGGCAGCACGGTGGTGCAGTGGTTAGCACTGTTGCCTTACAGCTAGAAGGTTCCTGGTTCGAATCCCCAGGCTGGCAGGGGTTGGAACCCTTCTGTATGGAGTTTGCATGTTCTCCCTGTGCTGTGTGGGTTTACTCCGGGGGCTCCGGTTTCCTCCCACAATCCAAAGACATGCATGTTAGGTTAATTGGTTGTTCTAAATTGTCCCTAGATATCTGTTTCCTATAGGCCCTTAGAATAGAGGGTTAGTACTAGTGAAAGCGCTTTGAGTGGTCTTTGTGACTAGAAAAGCGCTATATAAGTGCAGGTTAGTTAATTTCCTTTGATACTGGGTCTCTGATTTTGTAGATTGCTCTCTCCGTTTGTTGTTTCCTCAATTTATAGGCTAGTAATTTTGCCAATTTGCTACCTGTTTCATAGTATTTTTGTTTCAGAAATGTAAGTTTCTTCTGGATTTCTTTTGTGTAGATCTCGTTTATTTGTTTTTTAATTTCCTTAATTTTGTGTGAGTCATTAGAATGAGTGTTGTCTTTGTGCTCTTTTTCTAGTTTCTTAAGTTCTGACTCTCATGTGATTAGTTTTTCTTGTCACATTTTCTTTTGGAGTGCCAGTTTTGTGATAATCTTTCCCCTTATTACAGCTTTGCATGCGTCCCACAGTATTAAAGGGGATACTTCTCCATTATCATTTTCTTCCAAATATCTGAGAATATCTGATTCCAATTCATCTTTCAGTGGTCCTTTCAGCACATTTGAATTTAACCTCCAAGAAAATGTATTATTTGTGTATTTTTGGATGTTTAAGTCCATATAGATCGGACTGTGGTCAGAGAGAGCCATCAGTCCTATTTTACATGTTTTTACTCTTCCAATGTCTCTATTAAACATAAAAAATAGTCAATCGTTGAGTATGAGGAATGTGGTGCTGAGTAAAATGTATAATCTTTTACACTGGGGTTGAATTCCCTCCACACGTCACAGATTCCCATTTCATTTCGTAGCATCTGAGTTTTTCTACTTTGAGTGTTATTTTGATGTGGAGAATTACCTGATGCATCCCAGTATGGATTCAGTCTTAGATTGAAGTCTCCACCACATATCACTAAACCTTGGGCTTTAGTTATCATTAGATCAAATACATTTTTATAAAATTTCCAGTTAGCCCCTGGAGGTGCATATACATTCAGCAGGGTGATATCTTCTCCCTCTAGCCGACCAAGTACCATGCTAAATCTCCCTTCTTTATCTTTGTGTTCTGAATTTTTTTCAAATATAATTTTGGTTGAGATCAATGTTGCTACCACCCCTCCTCCTCCCTGACTTATATGAAGATGAAGAGATCAGTTTAAACCCTTGTCTATTGTTTAGTGTGCTCCAAGTCTGTTAGGTGGGCTTCCTGTAAAAATATTGTTCGTGCTTTGTCTTTTTTCATTTTGCCTAGAGTCTTGGATCTTTTAACTGGATTCAGGATCCTTTTTACATTATATGAGATTATTTTGGTTACTATGTGGTGCACATATGTGGTTTCTATATGCTTCACATGCTTATTACAGTATGCTTATTGTTTACTGCACATCTCAGAGGAACAAAAGGTCTGAACCTCCTAGAGGTAGCAGGAGGATGCGAAGTCTGGCCTTTTGTAGGCAGAGAGATGGCCGTGAGGGATTTCTTGACCACCAGGGCTTCAGGGGGAAACAGAAGACCTGAAGGGGGGTGCATTGTGATTTGGGATGTAAAGACAATGTGACTGTTTACTTTGATGTCCTGGGGTATAAAAGTACAGAGGTGGGGGCATGCCTTCCTCTTTTCTGTTTTTGGATGTTGGAGAATGTGATGGTGAATAAAACTGATCTTGAGTAATAAACTCAGCCTCATCTTTCCACATATCTCCACAACACCCTGTTTCTCCATTGTATTTTCTTATTTAGTATAACAGTGTAGTGGCCCTCTTTTATGCTACTCAAAAACTGAAAGAACATTAAGAACATAAAAGCATAAAGAACATAGATAGATAGATACATACTTTATTTTGAACAAAAACAAAACAAATGACAAATGCAATAAAGTAACAGTATACAGTGCTCGAAAGGGAGAAGGAAGAAGTGAACACTTATTAATTCCATCTCCTCTTTTCCATAAATACACCCATGTGAATTATATACAAATTACCACATTTAAGACCCCAAGTAAAGAATTAACTGTATTTTGTACATATCAACATTAACACCCATCCATCCTAACATACATTGATGTCCATCCATCAAAACCAGCCTCAAACAACACAGATATACACAGTGCTGTCCCACCCACCATTCCATAGTGTCCCAGAGTAAGCATAGTGAATCGTACATATAAATACTACCCTTCTAACATATATCCTTTCAGCAAATAATGTTTATACCTCTTTTTGAATTGATTTCTGTTTGTACATAGTTTCAGTTTCGGCTCCAGACTGTTCCACAAATCCACCCCACAGACAGCTATGCACATACTTTTGTTGGTTGTTCATATCTTGGGTTTTGTAAAGTTTAAGTCTCCTCTCAAATTGTCTCTTTTTTTTAAATATTTTTTGTATATTAATTGGGAGTTGATTATTAATTGCCCTGTACATGACTTGTGCTGTCTTAAATTTAACTAAATCGACGAACTTTATGACGTGTGATTTTGAAAACAACGAATTGGTATGGTCTCTATATCCTACATTATTTATTATCCTTATAGCTCTTTTTTGTAATGTGCATATTGACTGTAGGTTGGTCTTGTAGGTGTTTCCCCAGACTTCTACACAGTAGTTAAGATAAGGTAGAAACAGTGAATTGTACAGTAAGAACAATGATTTATAGTCCAAAATGTGTCTTGTTTTCCCCAGTATTCCTATACATTTTGCCAACTTGGCCCGGATGTGACTGAGGTGAGGTTTCCAGCAGATTTCATTGTCTAGCGTCACCCCCAGAAACTTATTTTTTTGTACTGTTTCTATTCTGGTATCATCTATCGTTACCATTATTTCATGATTTATTTTATAATTTCCAAACAACATAACAACATGTTTCGGGACCCAGGAGACAGACGCTGACACGAGTAGATATCAAGACAATTATTCTTTATTAATGTTAAGTGTGTGTAGTGTGTGAGTGAGTGAAAGTATGTCTGTCTGGTCACTGGAGCTGAGCGTGTCTGGTGGCGACCTGACAACCCTGGAACACATAAGCACAAACAATTACAGCTGTTCATGAAGATGGAAGATCTGCAGCTAGTAACGCTTACTTGCAGGTGCCACAGGGTATGTCTTGCTGGCTCCGAGCGCCCGTGCGAAGCGGGGCTCGTGGTGCTCAACGTAGCGGAGGTGAGGAGGAACTCCGAGGTGGAGGAGGTGATGCCCCGTCAGCTGGGGCGGTTTGTCCGCCGCCAGGGAGGTCCACCTGTGCACAGGGGAAAAGGCTAGGAGAAGATGATTGTTGAGGTTGCTTACGTGGCTTGGCTTGGCGAGAGATCCTAGTCTTGACTTTGGCTTGAGGTCATGGTCTCGGCGCATTGCTGGGCAAAGGCGACAGACGACTCCGTGCCAAGCCGCCAGTGGTTCTGGCCTTTAAAGGCCGCTGATTGACACCTGCCGGTGTGTGCGCAGCTGACGATGATGATGATGATGATGGCCCAGCAGCCGCCATGACATAATCTTTGTTTCTTTCAGATTTAGAGATAATTTATTTTTGTTGAACCACTGCGTTAACTTTTTCATTTCAGTTGTGACCACCTCTAAAACCTGCTGCAAATTCTCACCAGTGCAAAGGATATTTGTGTCATCCGCAAACAAAATAAATTTCAGAATTTTTGATACTTGGCATATGTCATTTATATACAAAATAAAGAGTTTGGGTCCCAAAACTGACCCCTGGGGCACACCACAAGTGATGTCCATGAAGGGTGATTTGTGCTCACCAATTTGTACAAATTGTTGTCTGTTACTTAAATAACTTTCCACCCAACTCAGTCCTACCCCTCTTATTCCATACCTTTCCAGTTTCCTTAGTAGTATTCTGTGGTCAATGGTGTCAAAAGCTTTCTTTAAATCTATAAATACTCCTACAGCAAACTTTTTTTTATCTATACAACTAGTAATTTCTTCAATAAGTTCGATCAGTGCCAAAGATGTAGATTTATCTGCTCTAAAACCATACTGGCTGTCTGTAAGGAGGTTGTGTTTTTCAATGAAATCATCCAGTCTCTTAGTGAAGATTTTTTTCAAGTATTTTGGAGAATTGTGAGAGTAAAGAGACTGGCCTGTAATTTGTGAAACAATGATTGTCTCCTGTTTTGTATAGAGGTATTACTTTTGCTATTTTCATTTTGTTTGGAAATTTACCAGTTTGAAATGACAGGTTACAGATGTGGGTGAGTGGCTTAACAATTCCTTCAGTTACTTTTTTCACTATTGTCATGTCAATTTCATTCCAGTCCGTTGATTTTTTGTTCTTAAATTTACTCACAGTCTCGATAATTTCCTTTTCAGTAACTGCACCAAAAAAGATTGTGTTTGGATTTCTATCTTCTATTCCATTTACAGAACCACTGTTGTTTGTTTCTGTTGTCACATTGATTTTGCTAATTCAGGACCAACGTTTACAAAAAATTTATTGAAACCACTGACCACATCCTCCATATTATTTATCAAATTGCCATTTTCAATAAAATATTCTGGTGTGGAGATTGTGTGGAAAGGATGAGGCTGAGTTATTTCTCAAGCTCCATTTTATTCACAACACACTCTCCAGCATTCAAATACAGAAGAAGGAAAAAACCCCAACATCTGCCAGTCTTATACCCCTGACATCAAAGTACAAGATCCCATTGTCTTTAAATCCCAAACCTCGGTGGTCAGGAAATCATTCATGTCCATCTCTTTGCATATCAAAAGGCCAACTCTCACATCCTCCTCTTATCCCTAGGAGGTCCAGACCTTTTGTTCCTCTTCAGACGTGAAGCCAAAATAAGCACACAGGAATATACATGAGAGCATATGAACAGTGATATACATGTGAGCCCATGGAACTACACTACCATTCAAAAGTTTGGGGTCACTTAGAAATTTCCTTATTTTTGAAAGAAAAGCACTTTTTTCAATGAAGATAACTTTAAACTAATCAGAAATACACTCTATACATTGCAAATGTGGTAAATGACTATTCTAGCTGCAAATGTCTGGTTTTTGGTGCAATATCTACATAGGTGCATAGAGGCCCATTTCCAGCAACTATCACTCCAGTGTTCTAATGGTACAATGTGTTTGCTCATTGCGTCAGAAGGCTAATGGATGATTAGAAAACCCTTGTGCAATCATGTTAGGTCTGCAATGCTGTAATTGCTGCAAATGGAGGATTCTTTGACGAAAGCAAAGTTTAAAGGAAAAAATTATTATTTCAAAGACAAATCATTATTTCTAACCTTGTCAATGTCTTGACTATATTTTCTATTCATTTTACAACTCATGGTGGTAAATAAGTGTGACTTTTCATGGAAAGCACAAAATAATTGTCTGGGTGACCCCAAACTTTTGAACGGTAGTGTACATATGTGCACCACATATAACCCCCCCCCAAACGTCTAAGACGGAACAACCTAGCACAGATTGCATGTCATAATAAAATCGCCACACATCAGTCCACATGCTGTCTTGGTCTCAACCGTCTGCCGTATCTGCTGCAGGCGGGCTTAACCTCTTCCGCGGCGTCCTCCTGCTGTGGAGCTGCTGTCTGGGGATTAAAACTGTTAGTCAATCTCTGTGTGTGTACTGGGGAACGCTCCCTAGGGGGTCTACCCCGTCGCAGGGCCCTCGCCAACTGCACAGTTTTGTCAGCCATCACAAAAGCAGGTTTGAGTCTGTTTATGCCAATCATCTCCTTTCTGCCCCCCCAATCTAGCAAAAAATGCTTATCACCTGTTTCTAGCACTCTAAATGGTCCATCGTAAGGCGGTCGCAGAGCTGTGCGGTGGGCATCATGTCTGACAAAAACAAACTCCGCATTTTTTAAAGCTTTAGGCAGAAAAACAAGCAGAAAACTGTGGTGAACGGGGCCCGGTAGGACACTCGGGCCATTGCTATTCTGCAACCGCTGAGCCGAGGAAAACTCTGGCACTGGGTTGTCAGGGAGAAATTCTCCGGGCAGCCGAAGTGGCTGTGCGAACACTAGCTCCGCTGGGGAGGCGTCTAAATCCTCTTTAGGTGCAGAATGCAACCCCAATAAAACCCATGGTAGTTTGTCAACCCAATTTGCATCCGTAAGCGACGCTCTGAGAGCCGCCTTCAGCGACCTGTGAAAATGTTCACATAACCCGTTAGCCTGCGGGTGATACGCGGTTGTGCGTTGGATCGTTGCCCCCAGGCTGCGGGCCATCGCTGACCAAAGTTCAGAAACAAATTGTGGGCCTCTGTCAGATGTGATATCCGACGGAACTCCAAAACGCGCTACCCATGCAGTTAAAAAAGCGCGCGCCACCTCCTCGGCTGTGGTTGACGACAGGGGAACCACTTCCGGCCAGCGCGTGGTGCGGTCAACTATTGTCAGAAGATGTGTGCAGCCCTGCGAGGGCGGTAGGGGGCCTACAAGGTCCACGTGGACATGATCAAACCTTTTAGCTGGAATATGAAACGGCTCCAAAGGAGCTCTCGTGTGTCTATGCACTTTGGACCGCTGACAAGCCATGCAGGCTGTCGCCCACTCTCTAACTTGCTTGCGCAGGCCCGGCCAAACAAATTTCTCCCCCACCATCTTGACCGAAGCACGCACCCCTGGGTGTGCCAGAGAATGGACCGAGTCAAAAACGCGGCGGCGCCACGAGGCCGGAACCACCGGACGGGGTCGCCCGGTGGAAACATCGCAGATTGGGGGGGGCATACCGTCTTGCAGCACCCTGTTCTCCAGCCTTAACCCTGTTGGCCCAGACTGGAGCGCGTCCGCGTCCGCGTCGCCGCCCTGCTCCGCAGCCATGGCTGCGTAATCTATCCCTACGCGGATTGGGGCCACGCGCGCTTCTGCGTCGCTACCCTGGTCCGCGGCAACAGTTGCAAAATCTACCTCTACGCGGGCTGGAGCAGCCACGGCCCGCAAGAGGCAGTCTGCCACCACATTCAGTTTGCCCACTACATGCTGGATATCGGTAGTGAACTCCGAAATTGCAGCCAGCTGTCTCTGCTGCCGGCCCGACCAAGGTTCTGAAATCTTGGCCATCGCAAAAGTCAGTGGCTTGTGGTCAACGTACGTGGTGAAACGACATCCCTCCAGCCAAAACTGGAAGTGACGAACAGCCAAATGGAGAGCTAACAACTCCCTGTCGAATGCGCTGTATTTTCGCTCACTATCGCGCAAAGCCCTGCTGAAAAACGCGAGTGGCTGCCATGCTCCAGCCACATACTGTTCTACAACCGCCCCTATGGCCACCTCTGATGCGTCAGTAGTGAGCGCTATGCGGGCCGTTGGGACTGGGTGTGCTAACAACGCAGCGTTTGCCAAGGCTGTTTTGACTTCAGAGAATGCGCGCTCCCGCTCGGGAGACCATTTGATTTTATTTGCGGGTTTTTGTTTTTTAAGCGCAGCGTACAATGGTTGCATGAGCTGCGCTGCGCGGGGGAGGAAACGGTTATAAAAATTCACCATTCCCAAAAACTCCTGTAACGCTTTGACCATTTGTAGCTGGGGAAAATTTGCCACCGCACGCACCTTGTCAGGCAGAGGAACTGCTCCTTTGGGAGAGACACGATGCCCCAAAAAATCAATCTGCGCCACCCCGAACTGACACTTCGCTGGGTTGATTATTAGCCCGTGCTCTGCCAACCTCCGGAAAACTGTCCTGAGGTGGTTTTCATGTTCGTCTTCGGACGCACTGGCTACTAAAATGTCGTCCACGTAGACAAACACGAAAGGGAGATCGCGCAACACCGCGTCCATCATGCGTTGGAAAGTCTGCGCTGCACCTTTCAGCCCAAACGGCATGCGCAAAAACTCAAAAAGCCCGAAAGAAGTTATTACCGCTGTTTTGGGTATGTCCTCAGCGCGTACTGGGACCTGATGATAACCGCGTACCAAGTCTATCTTAGAAAAAATGTGCGTCCCCGCCAAATGAACTGAAAAATCCTGGATATGTGGGATTGGGTAGCGGTCGTGTGCTGTAGCATTGTTCAGCCTGCGAAAATCACCGCACGGCAGCCACGAGCCATCAGTTTCAGGGACCATGTGAAGCGGTGAAGCCCAAGGGCTATTTGAACGTCTGATGATGCCCAGTTTTTCCAGGTTGGCGAATTCCTCATGCACTATGTCCAGTTTAGCTGAATCCAAGCGCCGAGCTTTTGCAAAAACGGGCGGTCCAGTGGTAATAATAAAATGCTCCACCCTGTGGGGAGCGTGGAATAACGAGGCTGAATTGATTCTTAATTCAGATTTATTCAAGCATTGCATCCCCAGTCTTCTCTCAGGAACAAGAAAGAGGCTGAGCTGCATCAGACCTTCACATTTATACATTCTCACTCAAAGGATTTTCACACAAAGGAAGAATCACATATTACCGTCAAAACCCCCTAGTGACATTACTTCCCCCTCAAGCCTTTCAGTCCTCCACCTGTCTCCAGGAGGTCGGGAAGTCCTTTCAGTCCCGTATCACCGTACCTCCGTCCTCTTGTCGCCAACCGCAGGTGGTCCAGACATATTGTCCCATTCAGGACGTGAGGTCAACCCCCACATGCAATCTCAGCATCCACTTTACACTTGCATATGTAGGCAAAGATACATGGGCTACAACCCCCCCCCCCCCCAAACGTCGAAGAATGGGCAATAAATTAAAATTCAGTGAACATGCTACTATCAACAGCACATCTAACATCAAACAACCAGTCCGTACGCCGTCTGGGCTTCAACCGTCTTCCGAATCTGCTGTAAGCAGGTCTCGCCTTCCCTGCGGCGCCATCCTGCAAAGAATCTGTTGACTGAGGAAGAGAGTGGTTATTTGATCCCTGCGGGGGCTCTGGGACGCTTTCCCTGGGGCGCCTGCCGCGTCAAGGTGCCCTCGCTACCCGTACAGACTCGTCGTTCATCACAAAAGCAGGTTTTAGTCTGTCAATACTAACTGTCTCTTTTCTGTCTCCCAAATCTAGCACAAAATGCTTATCACCTGTCTCCAGCACCCTATATGGCCCATCATATGGTGGTCTGAGGGTTGTTCTTGGAGCTTCGTGCCTGACAAAAATGAACTCAGCATTTTTTAAAGCTTTGGGAACGAAAACGCGCCGAAAAGCGTGATGAACGGGGCCCGGGAGCATGTCCGCTCCCGTGCCGACCAGTGGCCCAAGAGCCGGGAGGGGGCCCGGCTCTGGGTGCTCTGGTAAAAACTCGCCAAGCAGCCTGAGCGGTTGTGCAAAAACTAACTCCACTGGGGAGGCATCTAAATCCTCCTTGGGCGCAGAACGAAACCCTAATAAAACCCATGGTAGTTTGTTTACCCAATCTGCATCCGTGAGTGACGCTCTGAGGGCTGCCTTCAAAGACCTATGAAAACGCTCACATAAACCATTAGCCTGAGGGTGATAAGCGGTAGTGCGGTGAATTTTTGCTCCTAAGCTGTTGGCCATCGCTGACCAAAGCTCAGAGACAAATTGAGGCCCCCTATTGGACATAATATCCGACGGAACCCCGAAACGCTCTACCCAGGCCGTTAAAAAAACGCGAGCCACCTTCGCAGCCGTGGTCGATGCCAGTGGGACCACTTCCGGCCAACGTGTGGTTCAGTCCACCATTGTTAAAAGATGTGTGAACCCCTGCAACGACGGTAGGGGGCCCACGAGGTCGACATGCACGTGATCGAATCTCCTGGCCGGAATGTGGAACGGTTCTAAAGGAGCTCTTGTGTGCTTGTGAATTTTGGCCTGCTGACAGGACATGCAGGCCTTTGCCCACTCTTTCACGTGCTTGCGCAGGCTCAGCCAAACAAACTTTTCCACTACCATTTTCACCGAAGCGCGCACTCCCGGGTGTGCCAGGGAGTGGACCGAGTCAAAAACACGGCGGCGCCACGCGGCCGGGACCACCGGGCGTGGTCGCCCAGTCGACACATCGCAGATTCGGGGGGGTATACCCATTTGCAAACACCTGCTCTCCAGCCTTAACCCTGTTGGTCCAGACTGGAGCGCGCGCACGTCCGCATCTGCACCCTGCTCCGCTGCCATGGCTGCGTAATCTATTCCCACGTGAACTGGGGCCGCGCGCGCTCCCGCACTGCTAGTTTGCTCCGCGGCCACGGTAGTATAATCTGCCCCTGCGTGCGCCGGTGCTGTGACCGCGCGAGAGAGGCAGTCTGCTACTACGTTGAGTTTACCCGCCACGTGCCGAATGTCAGTGGTAAATTCCGAAATTGCGGCCAGCTGCCTCTGTTGCCAGCCCGACCACGGATCTGAAATTTTGGACATCACATAAGTGAGTGGCTTATGGTCAACAAAAGCGGTGAAACGCCGACCTTCCAGCCAGTACTGGAAATGGTGAATGGCCAGATGGAGCGCTAACAGCTCCCTGTCAAACGCGCTGTATTTCCGCTCGGCCTCGCTCAGGGATTTGCTGAAGAATGCCAGCGGCTGCCAAACCCCGGCAACGTGCTGCTCTATCACGGCCCCTATGGCCGAATCTGATGCGTCGGTAGTTAGTGCGATGCGGGCCGATGGGTCAGGATGAGCCAGGAACGCGGCGTCAGCCAAGGCTTTTTTTACCTCCGTGAACGCGCGCTCCCGCTCCGGGGACCACTCGATAGTATTGGAGGGTTTTTGTTTTTTGAGCACGGCGTATAATGGCTGCATGAGCTGCGCTGCGTGGGGTAGGAAACGGCTATAAAAATTTACCATCCCTAAAAATTCCTGCAATGACTTGACCGTTTGTGGTCGGGGGAAATCTGCCACTGCGCGCACTTTATCCGGTAACGGAACTGCCCTTCTGGGGAGACGCAGTGGCCCAAAAAATCGATCTGCGCGACGCCAAACTGGCACTTGGCTGGATTAATTATTAAGCCGTGCTCTCCCAACCTCCGAAAAACCGCAGTGAGGTGTTTTTCGTGTTCTTCCTCTGAAATACTGGCCACCAAAATGTCGTCAAGGTAAACGAACACAAACGGGAGATCGTGTAACATGGCATCCATCATTTGTTGGAATGTTTGCGCCGTGCCTTTAAGACCAAACGGCATGCGTAAAAACTCAAAAAGTCCAAACGGGGTTATTACCGCTGTTTTAGGAATGTCCTCAGGCCGGACTGGAACCTGACGGTAGCCGTGGACCAGGTCTATTTTAGAAAAAATGCGCGCCCCCGCTAGATGCACGGAAAAATCCTGGATGTGTGGGATGGGGTAGCGATCGTGTGCGGTGGCGTTGTTCAGCCTGTGGTAATCGCCACACGGTCTCCAGGAGCCGTCGGCTTTCGGGACCATATGCAGCGGCGAAGCCCATGGGCTTTTCGAACGGCGAATAATGCCCAGCCTCTCTAGGCTGGCGAACTCCTCGCACACTATGGAGAGTTTAGCAGCATCCAAGCGCCGAGCTTTCGCGAAGACGGGGGGGCCAGTTGTAGTGATAAAATGCTCCACCCCGTATTTTGCAACCGTAGCTGAAAAAGTGGGTACTGTGAGTGCTGGAAACTGGGTGAGGAGTGTGTTAAACTTACCACCTGCTGTGGCGACGTTGGTCTGCACCGGTGGTGGGGACACTCAAGCTGCACAGGGAACAGAGTAAAAAGAGAATGCATTTACCAGCCGCCTATTGGCAAGATCAACTAACAAACCATGTGAGCACAGAAAATCAGCACCTAACATGTTGAAACTCACCGCCGCTATGACAAAAGTCCACTCATACGTGCGGCCATGCAAGAACAGAGGCAAAGTCCTTTTCCCGTAGGTCTTGATGTTTGAGCCGTTCGCTGCCATTGCCCCGCTACCACGGGGGTCAGCCAGCTGGTCAGCATAGGTTGGCGTGATGAAACTCACTTGGGCTCCGGTGTCTATGAGGAACTCTCGCCCGGAGCTCGTATCAGTGATATAGAGCAGCTTATTGTTTTCGCCGAGAGCCGAAGCTGCTAATGACCCTCGGTCTTGCCGTTTCCCGAACTCCTGAAGCTGCACGGCGGCACACACCTGCGCGCCCTCTCAGCGAACCTCCGATGATAAAAGCAGAGATCATCTCCTCCGCTGCGTCGGGGCCGCGCCTCTGCCACTGGGCCATCACCTCCACCGCGTCGAGGCCGCGCCGCTGCCATTGTTGGTAGACTGGGTTCGGCTGCCTCCGGCTCTCCGCTGCCTTGGGTCGCCACTGCGGTCGTCTGCTCGCTGCAGGCGCTCAGGAGCCTCTGCGCCTCCTGGGCCAGCTGGCAGAAATCCTGCTGGGTCTCACAACACACGCTGGACAGCGTTCCTCTCATGTGCACCGGGAGGTTACTGAGAAAGATGTACTTGAAGAGGAAATCGTCGTTGTCTGACCCCCTCAGCTGCAGCATGTCTTCCATCAGGGCGCCTGGCCTGTGTCCTCCCTGGTGGAGCATAGCCAGGAGCCTCCTAGCCCTCTCTTCGGCTGAGGGCGTGAAACACTTGGTGAGGGCAGCTTTCAACCTGCCGTATTTGTCGAAAGCGGGTGGCTGCTGTACCAAGCTCTGCACGCATCGAGCCGTGCGGTTGTCGAGTCTAGCGATGACGTGGTGGAACTTAGTGTCATCCGCCGTTATCCCTGCGAGCACGAACTGTGACTCCGCCTGGAGGAACCACGAGTCTGGGTTGTCCTGCCAGAATTCTGACAGTTTGACGGCGATGGTGCTCGCTAGGGCAGACTCCAACGAGTCCGGGACGTGGAGAGCATCTCCAGGCATTCTCACACGTCTCTGGGTCACCAATGTGGGGAGCGTGGAATAACGAGGCTGAATTGATTCTTAATTTAGATTTATTCAAGCATTGCATCCCCAGCCTTCTCTCAGGAACAAGAAAGAGGCTGAGCTGCATCAGACCTTCACATTTATACATTCTCACTCAAAGGATTTTCACACAAAGGAAGAATCACATATTACCGTCAAAACCCCCTAGTGACATTACTTCCCCCTCAAGCCTTTCAGTCCTCCACCTGTCTCCAGGAGGTCGGGAAGTCCTTTCAGTCCCGTATCACCATACCTCCGTCCTCTTGTCGCCAACCGCAGGTGGTCCAGACATATTGTCCCATTCAGGACGTGAGGTCAACCCCCACATGCAATCTCAGCATCCACTTTACACTTATGCATATGTAGGCAAAGATACATGGGCTACACACCCCGTGTTTAGCCACGGTCGCCGAAAACGTTGGAACCGTGAGTGCTGGAAACTGGGTGAGGAGTGTGTGGAACTTACCACCTGCAGCTGTGATGTTGGCTTGTGCTGTTGGCGGAGTCACTCGGGCCGTACAGGGAATAGAATAAAAAGAGAGTGCATTAACCAGGCGTCTTTTAGCAAGATCGACCAACAAACCATGTGAGCACAAAAAATCAGCACCTAACATGTTGAAATTGACTGCCGCTATGACGAAAGTCCACTCGAATGTACGTCCATGGAAAGACAGAGACAGGGTCTTCTCCCCGAAGGTCTTTTTCGCCGAGCCGTTCGCTGCTGATGCCACAGGGCCACTGGAAGGCGCCAGCCGGTCAGCGTAGGAAGGTGTGATGAAACTCAGCTGGGAGCCTGTGTCCACGAGGAAGTGCCTCCCTGATCACGCATCCTTCAGGTAGAGCAGCTTGTTCTCTTCACCGAGAGCCGCAGCTGCTACCGGCTCCCGGTCTTGGTGTTTCCCGAGCGCTTGAATTGGCATGGTTGAATGCACTTGCGTGTCCTCTCGGCGAAGCGGCGATGGTAAAAGCAAAGGACGTCGTCCACTCCGTGTCTCTTGGCCCCCGCCGCTGCCGTCGTCGGTGAGTCTGGTGCTGCAGCCTCTGGCCCCCTGGGTGCTGCGGCCTCTGGCCCCCTGCCACCTCCGGATGTTGCGCCCAGTTCCGCTGCTGCGGTCGTGGCCGTGTGCCATCTGTGGGCGTCGACGAGTCGCTGCGCCTCCTGGCCCAGCTCATGGTAGTCCCGGTGGGCCAGCAGCTGTGAACTGGCCAGGGTAACTCTCACCGCTGACGGTAGTGTCCTGAGGAAATGTTGGGAGAAGATAAAGCCATCATCTTCGGAGTCTCTCAAACTCAGCATTTTCGCCATCAGGTCTGCAGGTCTGTCGACCTCACACTCAGTCAACGCCGGGAGCTTCTCTGCTCGCTCTCCCAGTGAGGGGGTGAAAAAACGGATGAGAGCGGTCTTCAATGTGCCGTACTTGTCGTCGTCTGGCGGGTGGTTAATCAGGCTCTCTACTCGCTGGGCTGTGTGGTTGTCCAGCTTTGCAACCACATGGTAGAACTTCGTGGCGTCTGCCGAAACCTTCCGAAGATGGAACTGTGCCTCGACTGCGTTAAACCAGGAGCGCGGGCTGTTCTGCCAGAAATCCGGTAGCTGGACTGTGGTAGCTGCATTAGCCTGGCTGGCTCCTGATGAGTCCGGTGCAGGAGAATCGTTTCCAGCCATAATACGTCTTAAGGTCACCAGTGTGGAGATTGTGTGGAAAGGATGAGGCTGAGTTATTTCTCAAGTTCCATTCTATTCACAACACACTCTCCAACATTCAAATACAGAAGAAGGAAAAAAAACCCAACATCTGCCAGTCTTATACCCCTGACATCAAGGTACAAAATCCCATTGTCTTTAAATCCCAAACACAATGCATCCCCCCTGCAGTTCTTCTCGCTTCCACCCAAACCTCGGTGGTCAGAAAATCATTCATGTCCATCTCTTTGCATATCAAAAGGCCAACTCTCACATCCTCCTCTTATCCCTAGGAGGTCCAGACCTTTTGTTCCTCTTCAGACGTGAAGCCAAAATAAGCACACAGGAATATACATGAGAGCATATGAACAGTAATATATATGTGAGCCCATGAAACTACATATGTGCACCACACTGGATAATTAGCATTCTTAGGTCGATTACTAATAATCCCGTTGAGTACTTGCCATATTCCTCTTAAGTTATTTTTATTATCCTCTAATATTCTGTTGTAGTATTCTTTCTTACAGGTCCTCATTATATTAAGCTTATTTTTATATCTTTTATATTTGATCTCAGCCTCCACCGTTCTGCACTTAATGAATTGTTTATATAATGTATTCTTCTTTTTACATGCATTTATTAACCCCTTGGTGACCCAAGGAATATTTTTCTTTTGTTGTCTGTCACTGTACTGTTTTATAGGACAGTTTTTATTGTACAATGATTGAAATATTTGTAAAAATTTATCATATGCTTTATTTATATCATTTTCATCATAAACTATCTTCCAGTCTTGTATTAATAATTCCTTTGTCAGTAAATATATAGATTCTTCGGTTCTTATTCTTTTATAGTTAATATTTTTGGCATACTTTTTCTTCCTATAATCACATTGATAGACAACAAAAATCGGCAGGTGGTCACTGATATCATTCAATAAAAGCCCACTCCTGATATTATTTTCCATAATGTTTGTGAATATGTTATCTATTAGTGTGGCACTGTGTGACGTGATTCTGCTAGGTCCGGTAATTGTTGGATGTAAGCCCATACTGTACATTGTGTTGATAAATTCTTCTGTCAAACTATGTTGTTTTGAATTCATCAGATCTATATTGAAATCCCCACAGATGAACATAACTTTATGAGTTAGTTTTGCATACATTTTTTCCATCCAGTCCTTAAATAAGTAAATGTTTGATCCAGGTGTTCTATATACACAGCTCACTACTATATTCTTCACATTGTCCAGACAGATTTCTATTGTACTACTACATTCAAATAAATCATCCACAGTTACTGACAGATTTTCAACGACCTTGTATTGCAAGCTCTTGTCAACATAAATTGCAACTCCTCCTCCTTTTTTCCACTTTTCTATTTATATAATTTAATTCATAAGCCATCCATGGTAAAATCCACTCCTTTCTCTTCACTGAGCCACGTCTCTGATATTGCCACAATATTGAATGGCTCTTTAAACTGATGTAAATAATCTTTAATGTTATTAAAGTTGGCATAGAGACTTCTGCTGCTGAAGTGGATCATAGAAATATTGAAATCAGATGACATAGTATATAAAACTTTAAAACAAAAAACTGTCAAAAGATCTTCCTGAACTGAGGTCTTTTTAGCGACCTTAGAAGAGCCTTGTGGTTGGTGTGTTGGCTCTGAGGGAGATTCCTCAAACTCTATAACGTGTTGAGGGCCCTCTCTTACCCCTGTAAGTTGTCCCATGTTTTTAACGTGAATTTCAGATCCCAATCTGAACTTGTAATGATTTTTTTTCTTTTTTATGCCTATACCCTATGAAATTGTGTACAACCTCCCACCACCATCACAGCAAACAATCACGTTAATACAGTATTTGTTAGTGTGGAGAGTTCATATGGTTCATTGTCACATTTCTATTTTAACAAGTTTTTTTTTAAAAGACTTATTTGTTTATAATATTATGACTGTTCCATGAAATGTTTTACCACTTCATATTCGCTGATTCTGCATCTCCTTTAATGTCTGTTACCTTGAAGGAGGAGGTTTGGATGCGCAGATTGACAAAAATATCGTTATTCCCTCCTGAAAGCGTCCAGTTTTTCTTTATAGCCCTGGCGCTGGGTTTCCCGCTGCTGGCCCGTGGATTTTGAGGGTCTCTGTGTGCACCATGTTTGAGCCTTGATTCTTTCGGTCGGGTCTGCTGTGGGTTTATACACTGTTACCCGGAGCCTTCTTCTCGCCATATCCCTGGTTGCTTCTTCCGCCGAGTTGTAGAGACACGTCTCTTCCCCATAAAAAACCCTCAGCTTCGCCGGAAATGGAGTTTGAAAGCACAGTTTCTTCTCTCGTAGTACCTTTTTAGAGTCATTGTATTTATATATTTTATATTTTTATATATGTATTGGGCTAATGAACGATGCGCCCTTTCTATTTTCAAATCAGTGGATTGGGGAATTTCCAACTTCTCTCTCAGTATGATTTCCACACATGCAGCCATCGTGGTGAAACCGTCCTCGACTCCTTCTTTCAGACCACGAATTCTTATGTTGGCCCTTCTTAGTCTTCCTTCCATGTCGGCTAGCTTAGCCTCCAGTCTTGTCTGTCGTTTGAATAATTCCAGCGTGGCTTCTTCCAGCCCTTTTATTCTTTCCTCTGCTTCCATGATTTGGTCCTCAGCCTGGTCCACTCTGTTGTTTGTCCTTTTTATTTCGTCTTTAATTTCACAAAATTCGGCCCAACACTCTTGGCGAAATTCTCTTAATTCTTGAAGTACCGTTCTTAAGCTAACCGTGTTACTAGCCTCATTTTGCTCCTCTGTTTCCAAGTGGTTGTTGTCTTCCAGGTCAGATTCTCTGGCCGATGCGTGTCTTGGCCTGGTAAATGTCGATCTCTTCTGTTTTCCTTTAGGCATAATGACTTTGTCTTTTGATTTTCACTCTTCCATAAATCCGTTAAATCTGATTTTCATGGTATTTTCGCTGATGGGGTCTGGGAGCTTCAGCGTTAAGCTGCTACCACCATGGTGTCCAGACCGGAAGTCCTGCAAATGAGTATTTTTAATGCTAACGTGTGTCCTCTAGACTGTTGGTCAGATGTACCTCTATGGATATTCCCAGAACCCAGAACTGACCTCAGCATTCTTAAAAACACATGAGGAAAACCTCAGGAGAAATGGTGAAGGAGATGCAAACTTGTTTAAGTAATCATTGGAGAGAATATTTGCAAATATATACAGATGGGTCAAAGAGCTCAGAGAATGGGAGGGTGGCATTTGGGGTTTTTATTCCTGATCTCAAATTTGAAAAAGGGGTGTGAATATCAGACCACATGTCTGTATTCTCAGCAGAAATGGTGGCGGTTTTATGGGCACTTCGGTGGGTGGAAGAACAGAATAGAAGGTATTCAGTCATATGCAGTGATTCTTCAGCAGTTTTGTTAACGATCAGAGAATTTAAATCCACAGCAAGACCAGATCTACTGACAGAAATACATCTTACATTGTTCAGACTTCACAGAGCAGGGTGTGAGGTGGGTTTTATGTGGGTTCCAGTACATGAGGGAGTAGAGGGGAATTGGGGGGGGGGGGGGCTGACAGACTGGCAAAAGGGGAGAACACAGGGAAGAAGTAGAGTTTACTCTGCAGTACGGTCCTCCTGAAATTGTGGAAAGCATCAAAAAATCAATAAAAGAGCAGTGGGGAAAAGCATGGGAAAATGAAGGGAGAGGAAGACATTGTGGAGAATGGTGAAGGACGAGGCTGAGTTTATTTCTCAAGTCGGTTTTATTCACATTCTCCAACATCTTCCAAACACAGAAAGAGAGTGAATCTCCCAACATCTGTCCCTTTTATACCCAGGACATCAAACATACAGTCACATGGTACTTAATCCCAGTCACAATGTAACTTCCCCCCGATCTTAACACACTCCACCTCCCAGTCTCTGGCCGCTGGGCGAAATCCCCCAAGGCTATCTCTTTGCATGCCAAAGACTAAACTTTCACACCCTCGTGTTATCTCCAGAACGGCTCAGTCCTTTGTTCCGTCACAGATGTGAAGCCTAAGGTGGTATACGTATGAATCATACAATCATATACATATGTGCATATATGTGTGCCACATGACCCCCCCCCCAAACGTCTAAGATGGAACAAACGTAATAGTCACGAGTTTACCCGCTATATGCTGGATATCGGTAGTAAACTCCGAGATCGCGGCCAGCTGTCTCCGCTGCCGGCCCGACCATGGTTCTGAAATCTTGGCCATCGCGAAAGTCAGCGGCTTGTGGTCAATGAACGCGGTGAAACTGCGTCCCTCCAGCCATAACTGGAAGTGGCGAATGGCCAAGTGGAGAGCTATCAACTCCCTGTCGAATGTGCTGTATTTTCGTTCACTATCGCACAAGGTCCTGCTGAAAAAGGCGAGCAGTTGCCAAGCTCCTGCTACATACTGTTCCACGACCGCCCCTATGGCCACATCTGACGCGACAGTGGTGAGCGCTATGCGGGCCATTGGGTCTGGATGTGCTAACAACGCAGCGTTTGCCAGGGCTGTTTTGACTTCCACGAATGCGCGCTCTTGCTCCGGAGACCATTCGATTTTATTTGTGGGTTTTTGGTTTTTTAGTGCAGCATACAATGGTTGCATGAGCTGCGCTGCATGGGGGAGGAAACGGTTATAAAAATTCACCATTCCCAAAAACTCCTGTAATGCTTTGACCGTTTGTGGCTGGGGAAAATTTGTTATTGCGCGCACTTTGTCAGGCAGAGGAACCGCTCCTTCTGGAGAGACGCGATGCCCCAAAAAATCAATCTGTGTCACCCCGAACTGACACTTCGCTGGGTTGATTATTAACCCGTGCTCTCCCAACCTCCGGAAAACTGCCATGAGGCGGTTTTCGTGTTCGTCTTCGGACGCGCTGGCTACCAATATGTCGTCCAGGTAGACGAACACGAAGGGGACATTGCGCAACACCGCGTCCATCATGCGTTGGAACGTCTGCACCATGCCTTTAAGCCAAAACGGCATGCGCAAAAACTCGAAAAGCCCGAAAGGAGTTATTACCGCTGTTTTGGGTATGTCCTCAGTGCACACTGGGACCTGGTGGTAACCGCGTACCAAGTCTATTTTAGAAAAAACGCGCGCCCCCGCCAAGTGAACTGAAAAATCTTGGATGTGTGGGGTCGGGTTGCAGTTGTGCGCTGTAGCGTTGTTCAACCTGCGGAAATCACCGCAAGGTCGCCACAAGCCATCAGCTTTCGGGACCATGTGAAACGGTGAAGCCCATGGGCTCTTCGAACGCCTGATGATGCCCAACCTTTCCAGGTTGGCGAACTCCTCGCGCGCTATGGTCAGTTTAGCTGAATCCAAACGCCGAGCTTTTGCAAAAACGGGCGGTCCGGTGGTAGTAACAAAATGTTCCACCCCGTGTTTAGCCACGGTCGCCGAAAATGTTGGGACCATGAGTGCTGGGAACTGAGTGAGGAGTGTGTGGAACTTACCACCTGCAGCTGTGACGTTGGCTTGTGCTGTGGGCGGGGCCACTCGAGCTGTACAGGGAATAGAATAAAAAGAGAGTGCATTAACCAGGCATCTGTTAGCAAGATCGACCAACAAACCATGTGAGCACAAAAAATCAGCCCCTAACATGTTGAAATTGACTGCCGCTATGACGAAAGTCCACTCGAATGTGCGGCCGTGTAAAGACAGAAGCAGAGTCCTCTCACCGAAGGTCTTAATCGCCGAGCCGTTCGCTGCTGACACCCCGGGACCACTGGAAGGCGCCAGCCGGTCGGTGTAGGAAGGTGTGATGAAACTCAGCTGGGAGCCTGCGTCCACGAGGAAATGCCTCCCCGAGTGTGCATCCCTCAAGTAGAGCAGCTTGTTCTCCTCTCCGAGGGCCGCAGCTGCTACCGACCCCCGGTCTTGGCGTTTTCCCGAGCGCTTCAAATGGCACGGTGGAAAGCACTTGCGTGCCCTCTCTGCGAAGCGGCGATGGTAGAAGCAAAGGACGTCGTCTGCTCCGTGTTTCCTTGCCCCTGCCGCCGCCGTCGTCAGTGAGTCTGGTGCTGCGGCCTCTGGCCCCCTGCCATCTTCGGACGTTGCGCCTAGCTCCGCTGCCGCGGCCGTAGCCACATGCCATTTACTGGCGTTGACGAGTCGTTGCACCTCCTGGCCCAGCTCATGGTAGTCTCGCCGGGCCAACAGTGGTGAACTGGCCACGGTCACTCTCACCACTGACGTTAGGGTCCTGAGGAAAAGGTGGGTGAAGATGAAGTTATCATCTTCAGGAGTCTCTCAGCCTCAACATCTTCCCCCTCAGGTCTGCAGGTCTGTCGCTCTCAAATTCAGTCAGCGCCAGGAGCCCCTCTGCTTGCTGCTCCACCGAGGGGGTGAAGTAACGGATGAGTGCAGCCTTCAACGTGCTGTACTTGTTGCTGTCCGGCGGGTGGTTGATCAGGCTCTCCACTCGCTGGGCTGTGTGGTTGTCCAGCTTTGCAACCACATGGTAGAACTTTGTGGCGTCTACCGAAATCCTCCGGAGGTTGAACTGCGCCTTGACTGCGTTAAACCAGGAGCGCGGATTGTTCTGCCAGAAGTCCGGTAGCTGAACTGTGGCTGCATTCGTTTGGCTGGCTCCTGACGAGTCTGGCTCGGGAGAATTGCTTCTGCTCATGATATGTCTTAGGGTCACCAGTGTGGAGAATGGTGAAGGACGAGGCTGAGTTTATTTCTCAAGTCGGTTTTATTCACATTCTCCAACATCTTCCAAACACAGAAAGAGAGTGAATCTCCCATTATCTCTCCCTTTTATACCCAAGGCTATCTCTTTGCATGCCAAAGACTAAACTTTCACACCCTCGTGTTATCTCCAGAACGGCTCAGTCCTTTGTTCCGTCACAGATGTGAAGCCTAAGGTGGTATACGTATGAATCATACAATCATATACATATGTGCATATATGTGTGCCACATGACCCCCCCCAAACGTCTAAGATGGAACAAACGTAATAGTCACGAGTTTACCCGCTATATGCTGGATATCGGTAGTAAACTCCGAGATCGCGGCCGGCTGTCTCCGCTGCCGGCCCGACCATGGTTCTGAAATCTTGGCCATCGCAAAAGTCAGCGGCTTGTGGTCAATGAACGCGGTGAAACTGCGTCCCTCCAGCCATAACTGGAAGTGGCGAATGGCCAAGTGGAGAGCTATCAACTCCCTGTCGAATGCGCTGTATTTTCGTTCACTATCGCACAAGGTCCTGCTGAAAAAGGCGAGCAGTTGCCAAGCTCCTGCTACATACTGTTCCACGACCACCCCTATGGCCACATCTGACGCGACAGTGGTGAGCGCTATGCGGGCCATTGGGTCTGGATGTGCTAACAACGCAGCGTTTGCCAGGGCTGTTTTGACTTCCGCGAATGCGCGCTCTTGCTCCGGAGACCATTCGATTTTATTTGTGGGTTTTTGGTTTTTTAGTGCAGCATACAATGGTTGCATGAGCTGCGCTGCATGGGGGAGGAAACGGTTATAAAAATTCACCATTCCCAAAAACTCCTGTAATGCTTTGACCGTTTGTGGCTGGGAAAAATTTGTTATTGCGCGCACTTTGTCAGGCAGAGGAACCGCTCCTTCTGGAGAGACGCGATGCCCCAAAAAATCAATCTGTGTCACCCCGAACTGACACTTCGCTGGGTTGATTATTAACCCGTGCTCTCCCAACCTCCGGAAAACTGCCATGAGGCGGTTTTCGTGTTCGTCTTCGGACGCGCTGGCTACCAATATGTCGTCCAGGTAGACAAACACAAAGGGGAGATTGCGCAACACCGCGTCCATCATGCGTTGGAACGTCTGCACCATGCCTTTAAGCCAAAACGGCATGCGCAAAAACTCGAAAAGCCCGAAAGGAGTTATTACCGCTGTTTTGGGTATGTCCTCAGTGCACACTGGGACCTGGTGGTAACCGCGTACCAAGTCTATTTTAGAAAAAACGCGCGCCCCCGCCAAATGAACTGAAAAATCTTGGATGTGTGGGATCGGGTAGCAGTCGTGCGCTGTAGCGTTGTTCAACCTGCGGAAATCACCGCAAGGTCGCCACAAGCCATCAGCTTTCGGGACCATGTGAAACGGTGAAGCCCATGGGCTCTTCGAACGCCTGATGATGCCCAACCTTTCCAGGTTGGCGAACTCCTCGCGCGCTATGGTCAGTTTAGCTGAATTCAAACGCTGAGCTTTTGCAAAAACGGGCGGTCCGGTGGTAGTAACAAAATGTTCCACCCCGTGTTTAGCGTGTTTAGCCACGATCGCCGAAAATGTTGGGACCATGAGTGCTGGGAACTGAGTGAGGAGTGTGTGGAACTTACCACCTGCAGCTGTGACGTTGGCTTGTGCTGTGGGCGGGGCCACTCGAGCTGTACAGGGAATAGAATAAAAAGAGAGTGCATTAACCAGGCATCTGTTAGCAAGATCGACCAACAAACCATGTGAGCACAAAAAATCAGCCCCTAACATGTTGAAATTGACTGCCGCTATGACGAAAGTCCACTCGAATGTGCGGCTGTGTAAAGACAGAAGCAGAGTCCTCTCACCGAAGGTCTTAATCGCCGAGCCGTTCGCTGCTGACACCCCGGGACCACTGGAAGGCGCCAGCCGGTCGGTGTAGGAAGGTGTGATGAAACTCAGCTGGGAGCCTGCGTCCACGAGGAAATGCCTCCCCGAGCGTGCATCCCTCAAGTAGAGCAGCTTGTTCTCCTCTCCGAGGGCCGCAGCTGCTACCGACCCCCGGTCTTGGCGTTTTCCCGAGCGCTTCAAATGGCACGGTGGAAAGCACTTGCGTGCCCTCTCTGCGAAGCGGCGATGGTAGAAGCAAAGGACGTCGTCTGCTCCGTGTTTCCTTGCCCCTGCCGCCGCCGTCGTCGGTGAGTCTGGTGCTGCGGCCTCTGGCCCCCTGCCATCTTCGGACGTTGCGCCTAGCTCCGCTGCCGCGGCCGTAGCCACATGCCATTTATTGGCATTGACGAGTCGTTGCGCCTCCTGGCCCAGCTCGCGGTAGTCTCGCCGGGCCAACAGTGGTGAACTGGCCATGGTCACTCTCACCACTGACAGTAGGGTCCTGAGGAAAAGGTGGGTGAAGATGAAGTTATCATCTTCAGGAGTCTCTCAGCCTCAACATCTTCCCCCTCAGGTCTGCAGGTCTGTCGCTCTCAAATTCAGTCAGCGCCAGGAGCCCCTCTGCTCGCTCCTCCACCAACGGGGTGAAGTAACGAATGAGTGCAGCCTTCAACGTGCTGTACTTGTCCCTGTCCGGCGGGTGGTTGATCAGGCTCTCCACTCGCTGGGCTGTGTGGTTGTCCAGCTTTGCAACCACATGGTAGAACTTTGTGGCGTCTACCGAAATCCTCCGGAGGTTGAACTGCGCCTCGACCGCGTTAAACCAGGAGCGCGGATTGTTCTGCCAGAAGTCCGGTAGCTGAACTGTGGCTGCATTCGTTTGGCTGGCTCCTGACGAGTCTGGCTCGGGAGAATTGCTTCTGCTCATGATACGTCTTAGGGTCACCAGTGTGGAGAATGGTGAAGGACGAGGCTGAGTTTATTTCTCAAGTCGGTTTTATTCACATTCTCCAACATCTTCCAAACACAGAAAGAGAGTGAATCTCCCATTATCTCTCCCTTTTATACCCAGGACATCAAACATACAGTCACATGGTACTTAATCCCAGTCACAATGTAACTTCCCCCCGATCTTAACACACTCCACCTCCCAGTCTCTGGCCGCTGGGCGAAATCCCCCAAGGCTATCTCTTTGCATGCCAAAGACTAAACTTTCACACCCTCGTGTTATCTCCAGAACGGCTCAGTCCTTTGTTCCGTCTCAGATGTGAAGCCTAAGGTGGTATACGCATGAATCATACAATCATATACATATGTGTGCCACAACATTACTATAATATACAGAGACCAGTCGATAAACATAAACATCCTTTTACTTGTAAAAAGAAAGATTCAGTTGTTTTAACCAGGTTGAGGCTTGGGCACTGTGGGCTTAGAAGTTGGCTGGCTCTGATAGGAAAACACCATGATGACAAATGTGACTGTGGAAGCCTGGAAACAGTGTCTGATGTCATAATCCACTGCAAGAAATATGCTAGACAACGGAGGAAACTGTTGAGAGACCTGGGATCTGCTGGAGAAACTGTTTTTAACATGCACACTTTGATGAACCTGGACAGCTGGAGTAAAGTTAAAAAAAAAAGTTTCTGCACACAAGTGGATTATATGGGAGAATTTGCGATACAGCTGCTAACCTGATGTCTGAACTGTGGAGGGCAGCAATACGCCAATCTATGCGTCTAGTCTTCCTTATCCAAGAAGAAGAAGAAGTTAACCGAGAGAACAGAGCAGAGACTACGGAAAACAGCTGACGTACACTGGATAGAAACGTAGCTTCAGTTATATTGAGTTTACTATATAGTCCACGATATTGAGTATATAGCAGGTAGGGAGGACGTGGACATTCCGAACACATTTTATGGAAGTAGAGGTCTGACCATTTTGCTGCGTGCGTGTGTCAAGATGGTGGAGAGCCCATTGGAAGTTATCGTCGTGGTCCGAGACTTGGTGGGTAAACTGTTAAAAAGACTTTTGTCTGTCGCCAACAAATGAGGAATGTTTGTCAGAGGACACTAATCTGATCCGGAGAAGTTTCTGGTTTTGTTCTGCTTTCGAAAAGGATTTAAAAGAGCGGTGAACCCTGCTAACTGCAGCTAACCTGACTAGCGTAGCCACTCGCGTTTTGGACTGTTTGATCTGTGGAGCTGGGCTTATCTTATCCTCTTCAGTGTTCGTAGGCCATAGACCTATTACTGATTTTCACTTAATACATTTCACTGCTAACATAAAAAAGAGAAAGCTTTATTGCCGAGAAATGGCAGTGTTTTCTCTGGTTTCAAGACCTTGACGCGGTGGCAACATATTTTTCCGGGGGGGGGGGCGGGTACACATATTCAAATTCAAACGTTTATTTCAAACTCAGGGTTCATATTAAAATGCAGAACTAAAACGAATAGAAAATAAATAGATAAATAAAAGTATATACAGATCAGCAGACACTCGGCGCTCTTGTAACAACAATTCGCCCCTTTCACAATCCCACAATTCCTCGCGCGACCGGCAACATCCGGTTTCCCAGCGCCCAATATAAACACGCTTGAATCTAGCAACGGGGGAGCGATTTTTTACTTATTTGTGGTAAGTTAAACAGTTTTATATACATATCAAGCTGCAGTAATATACCTAGTAATATTTTCGAGCTTTCTGTTGTGTTTTGGTTGTATGCCATGCTATGCTAATCGCGTATGCAGCGTGTTTTTGTGACATATTTAGAAGTTGTAAGTTGCACCCATGACTCATGAGGCAGAACCCATGTGAGAGCATGTCAGCAGGTTATCAGCTGCTCAGTGTTGATGTACATTAAACGTTTATTTTCAACTAGTGGTTACACATATATATAGTATTATACATACATTTATCTATACACAATGTGACATCTTGTCCTCATTTCTTGCAGGTACATAATGTCGTATGGATTCTAGCAGAAAATGACAGGGAAAGTCCCTAAAACGTACACAGAGGTGAAAGCACTGCCAGCAAAAACACTGAAACACTGCCTGAAGCGGAGAACATTAAGCCAGACAACTCGGATGCAAGTGTAGGGTGTGACTGTCCATGCAACTGTGATTCCTGGTCATGCTGGAGATGTGCGAACTATAACCAAGACATGGTAGATGAAGATATTCCGTGGTTTTGCATATCTTGTGTAAGGAATTGTCCAAATGTTTACATGAATGTTTAGTATTTCTTGATGGATGGCGCTATAATTTCTGTGATGTTCTTATTCATGTGAATAGCTAGTCATTTTCAGAAATGTTATTAGTTTTTGTCATGATGCAAATGTATTTCTTATGAGAAATATTTTTAGCTTTCAAGTCATTTTGGCTTTTTGTAGCTAGTCATTGGATGTTTCTACCGTGGACTTATCATTCCATGATTGTACTATAAAAGTGCACATATGATTAGCATTGATTGTGTAGGTATTACATTCCTTTTTTTGTGTTATACATGTATGCATTTAATACAAATTTGTCAGGTTGAATAAACTGGTCTTTATTACTACAAATTCTTATCCAGAACAAAAATACAATACACAATATAAACAATAAATCTTTGTTTAAAGTTTACACCATAGTGCCCATGGATACATTTATTAACAAAAACATAATGCAGTTTTGACTAACATTCCACAATATCCTATATACAGCTGTACAGAAATATTGATTGTATATGTCTTGAAATTCCTTTTCTGAAATCTAATAAAAACTATTTTACTTTACTACAGTCTTTAAGTGTGTTGTCTAGTGATTACAAGAAATAGCTGCCCACTTGTTCAAAAAGCAAATTAAATGAAATCAAAGATACTTTCAGACTCTGATACTGGACTTGCTAGAACACTGTGAATATTAACAACAGGCATTTGAAAATTAGACAAGTAGGCACAAACTGTAAACATTTGCTCTGTCACATCCTGTTGTGAAATTTTCAGAGTGGCATCCAGAATGTGAAATGTTCGTATTCTCTGGATAATTCTCTCAACATGAATACGTGTGCTCGAGATTGCCTCGCAGTTTGCAGCTTCTTCCGCCGACATCTGCGACCGGTCACTACCTTTGTAGTTAGGGAGAATCAGTTTCACCCCCCTGTCTCTAAGTTCCCTTGACACATTGAAACCCTTATCAGCCATAACTGAAGAATTAAGTGGCAAAGCATTCAGGAAGTGGTCACTAGATAATGTGATATGTTTGTCACTGGCTCGGCCACCATATGCCTTTGACACAAAGTTTATAGTCATATTTGGTGAAAGGCCAACCATGAACTTCACAGTGTCCATGCTCTTGTAGTTGGAGTAGGTTTCCTTTCGCGCTTGAAGTAGACCTGACTTCTCCACTCTCGCCTCAGTGCAGTCGATTATGGATATCAAGTCTGGATACTGTTGAAAGCATTTCGGAATACTGAAATAAAGAAGCTCATCTGAATTACTGTATACTAATTTTACGGTCCGGCAAACACTTACAAATATAAATATATGCTAACAAACCTCTTGATGTCATTCCAGTTGGTTTTCATTTCAAACAACACTCTCAGCTCCAAATGCAGGAAGTTGATCCAGGTGGAGAAGATCTTTGACATGTGGCTTTCACTCATGCCAAATTTCCTGGCCGTTTCCAAATTGAAGTCCCCGGTCTTCAGCTTTACGAGAACCATGAAGAACTCCTCCTCAAATGTCATGCGTCTACTGGGACCAGGTTTGTTCAGTCTGTGTTTTCCGCCAATGTCTGTGCTACTACCTCTCCAGTAGTTTAGGTCTCCATTGCAGATTTCATACAGGTATTGGCATAGAGCTTTGAATACTCCATAGTTGGGAAAGTTTGTGAACTGTTGGAATTCTTCGTCATTTTCCTTCAGTATGTCAAGACTGAACACCTTAGTTTTTAGCTGTCTGTTTTCTTCTTCGAGTTCTTCAATCCTCTTGTACAACAACCGCATTTCAGCATCATGGATTGAGGGCTTCTGAGTACATGTTTTAACGTAGTCATGTCCAGTTTCTCTCCACACAAGTTCAGTTTGCTCTCTTGCCATTCTGAGTTTCGTCTCCTCTCTCTGTCGTCTTTGCTCCACAGTTTTTTTTGTTGACTTTCTTTGGGGATTCTTCCTTTGGAGTCCACGAATCTTTGCAGAATGGCAATGGAATGACAGGGGAGGCAGAAGTTGATGTCATCGTCTGTCGCTTCTTCGTTTGTCCGGTCCATTTAAACTTCGTAGGAATATATCCCAGCGAACCTTTCTTGTGTGTTTACACCTGTTGGATAAAAATAGAAATTAGTTTAACAGATACTAATTATGCCAGAATTTAAATAAAAAAAGGAGGCAGTGTCAGTAGTTACTGACAGCTTTATTATATATGTATAAAGTTCAAATACATATATATTTGTAAATAAACAAACAAAATACACACACATACAACTATATAATTTATAATGCAGAAGTCTGACAAGACTATATTAACTAATAAAATAAAGAAAATTGATAAAATGCTAATATTTTATTGAATAATAACAGGTAATACAATATAGATAAATATATTATTCAAACAGTGCTCTTACCTCCTTGAAAATGGTCTGAACAAATTCTGTCACTGGCACTTGAAGTCCATCCTTCACGCCTGATTTTGCTCTCCCAAATTCGCCGAAGATCTGTGTTTTTTTTCACCGCTGGGAAACCTATAGTATGATCTTCTTATGCCCTGTTTCTTGTCTGTACCCTGGCGATTACTACAGAAAGGTACTACGCATCTGGAACCCTGATTTGTGGCTTTATTTCGACGTATCTTGAACTCTGTCTCCATTGTGTATGCATGTGAGCCAGTGTAAACAAACTACCGGATGTTGCCGGTTGCGCAATGCATTGTGGGGAATGTGAAAAGGGCGAATAACATACAATATTGGGCTCAGTATAAGATGGAACTCCACCACTTCCAAATGCTGGAGTGAAGTGTGAGTGACGAGTTGGCAATTGCTGATATAAGATGATTGTTACATGCCAGCAACCTTCTCATAAAACTGTAAACATTCTTATGTATTAACTCGCCAAAAGACGGAATGTTCACAGACACAAACATCTTGCTTGCACTCGACCTTCGTGGTACATCTAACAACCTTCTTAGGGAGTTATTATATGCAATGCGGATTTTGTTCCTGACAGCAACATTGCTATTAAACCATAAAGGCGAGCAGTACATTAAGGTACAGAAGGTCTTGAACAACATACATTTGACATCAGGAGAACATCTGTGGAAATTTCGCAACAGTAAATTTGTTTGAGCATATAGTTTCCTGAGATGCCTGTTACAATCAACATTGGTCTTGTCAGATTCAATCCACACACCTAGGTATTTGACTTTTTCAACAAAGTTCAAGCTATTACCACAAAGTGGCATAGCAGGATTCGACGTATTGACACCCTTCGGTTTGAAAGCCATACACATAGATTTAGTACAGTTGAACAAGATGTCATTTTTTTCACCAAATTTTTCACATACCGAAAGGAGATGTTGCATCGCTGCAGTAGACAGACTTAACAAACAGAGGTCATCAGCATAGAAAATGTGATTTAACAGTGCACCGTTAAAGGAGCCGCCCACATTAGTATTGTTCAACAGTACACTGAGATCATCAACATAGACATTAAACAACAAGGGTGACAGTATACCACCTTGTTTAACACCGTTGGTCACATGAAATTTGGATGCGGTGACATTGCCCCATCTAACAACCATAGACTGCCTTCTGTACCAGTATAACAGGATGCTAACAATGTAAATAGGAATACCTCGATCGAGCAGTTTTCTGAACAAACACCAGTGGTTGATCCTGTCAAAAGCTTTGCTAGCGTCTAGGAATGTAGCATAGACACTAGTGGATTGGCTTCTGAAGTAGTCAACAAATTTGTGGAGTAGGTAAACAGCCTTGTCAGTTGAAAGAGCTGACTTGAAACCAAACTGATTGTCGTTTGTCCACAAATAATCCTCAATTCTGTTCACGATTAAACCCTCTAGCAGTTTAGATATAACATTTGCAATAGCTATAGGTCTGTTGTTGTTCATGTCAGACAGACTGGCACACTTGTTTTTCACCAAAGGAATAATAACAGAGTCCATCAACATATCTGGCATGTAACCATGAACAAACATACAGTTAAAATACAATGACAACAGAATACACAAATTGAAATCAGCATTGATGAGGCATTCACTGGTGAGACAGTCAGGGCCAGCTGATTTGCCTTTCTTGAGAACTTTGATCAGAGAAGCAACTTCAACAGGAGTAACAGCAGAAATATCGGAGGCATCGAACATGTCGTTATACAGGCGAATATCGTGCATAACAGAATCCTTCATTGAAACATTCTTGACTGAGTTGAAAATAGCTTCATATTGACATTTCCACCTTTCAGCAATATTAGCATCACCAGTCACACCATCAATAGTGTTTGATCTAACAGACCGGTGGGAGCTCATAGCCTTCATTTGTTTCCAGAATTCTACCATGTTCAGTTCACTCATGTGACTAGCTAGCTGGTCACATTTGATTCTTTCTTCATTGCGCCTGCATGCTCGTAGAGCATATTTGAACCTAGCCCTACAGTTTTTCATATTTTCAAATATTGGACCAGAACGTGGTTTGCTATTTCTCCTCCACCACAAAAAAGCATCCCGAGCAGCTGTGTGAGCCTCGCTAACAACATCATTCCAGCCTGGGACGTTATATTGGGTGGCCACACTGTGGCTAGGAATGCATTCACTCACACAATAATTTAAAGCATCAACAATATCACTGTAAAACCTGTCGATATCGTCCCTATGTGCCGCACAATTACGGTCGTGACACCTGAAGGCGTCCATAGGAGCACGGATGTTACAGTTTCCTGCGAGTAAGTTTCTTATATCTGGACAGGTCTGACGCTGTGGCATCATGCCATTTGTATGTCCTACTGCCCGTTGTGGCTGAGGGAGCTCCCCAGGGGCTACTTACAGCACTAGATACCTCAATATCCATAGATAAAGGTACATGAACAGAGCTCACATAGTCATACAGAACTTTGATATTGGACACGTTATCATTGCCTGAGGATGTAGTCACACAGTGATCAAGCCATGATGTAGAGCCATGAGCCATGCTAACATGAGTAAAGGTATCACCTGGTAAGATAATCCTGTCCGAGATGTGTAAGGAGTAACTCTCACAAAAAGACACCAGTTCATTTCCAAAACAGCTTGAGCGTGCTGTATTGGCGTTGAAGTCACCAATTGTGAACACATATGGAGTTGGAAAATCCTCAGTGATACGTTTAACAAGACTCAGGCAGTGCAAGTATTCATCCAAGTTTTCAACACTGTCACAGGGGAAATATACACACAATATAAGACAGTGAAAGTCACCCAGGTTGACTTCAATACATGTAACTCTTACGCACTCGTATGTTTTCACAACACAACTGTTCGCAAGTGACTTCCGCCATAGGATACCGACACCGCCATAGGGGCGACCTAAGATAGCACGTTCTTCCGTATCCATAAAAGAAACACCTTGTCCTATAAAGTCACCATGCAATCTGCTCAGAATAGACAATTCGTTTTCGAACAACCAGTGTTCCTGCAACAACACAATGTCATGGTTATCACATAAACTGGAGATCTCATTAGATGAAGTTTTTACATTCTGGCAGTTGAATGAACATATTCTAAGGTTGGACCGACTACTGAATGAATATAATGACAAACACAATAATGACAATCACATGTAGATCATTTCCTCTCTGTTAATTTCATACTATTTATTTCTTTTTTTTAATTTTGCACTTTCTTTGCATATAATAATGCATCAGATTTATATAGCACTTTATTATAGACACTTTTTACAGATACATTATTCATTCACTCCAGACAGACAATGGTAGTGGCAGCTACTACTGTAGCCACAGCTGCCCTGAGACAGACTGATGGAAGCATGGCTGCCAATCAGGGCCAACGTCCTCTCTGGCCACCACTGAACATTTATAGAAACGCGGAAAACGTGGAGGAGTGAAATTGCGCCTGAGAAGACGTCAGTTTGGTAACATTCCTCTTCCTTCAATGATTTTTGGGAATGTACAGTCTCTGAGAAACAAGGTGGATGAAATTCAAGGGAATGTACTCTACCAGAAGGACTTTAAGAACTGCTGCGTCATGGCCTTCACCGAATCTTGGCTTACTGCGCATGACCGAGACGCAGACCTGTGGATTGACGGCTTTGGAGCCCTGCTGCGCTCGGATCGGCAGGAAGAGGTAACAGGGAAACGTCAGGGGGCGGCGTATGTTTATACATTAATAAGCAGTACTGCACATCTGTCACGGTCAGAGAGCGCATCTGTACACCCAATGTGGAGCTGCTGTCTGTGTCACTACGCCCCTTTTATTTGCCTCGCGAGTTGCCCCAACTTTTCATCACAATTGTGTACATTCATCAGAGGGCAGACGTTGATTCCGCCTGCAGCACAATCTTTGATGTGATCCAGCAGCTGCAATCAATTTCTCCAGAGGCGCCAAACTTCATTCTTGGGGATTTTAACCATGTTTCTTTAACCACTTGCGCTCCGTTGTTCCGCAGGCGGGCAAGTCTCTGCGTCCTAGGACGCACGAGGGCGCACTCGGACACATAGACCAGATTGTGGTGATGTAGGTGGTGATGGTGATGTAGTGGCGTCCAAGCGCCACTAAAAAAAAAACTGCAGAGACAGCCGCGAACAGATTAGTTGATCTGATTGACCTCTCATTCGACTAATAAGAGCCTTGAATTGGGTTTCTTGAAACCTTGAAGAGCCAATGAATGAAAATCTAGGAAGGAGGACCCGCCTACTGTGAACGCAGGAGCCAATTGAAGCACAGAAATTCAGGCTGGGTGAAGAGAGATTTACTGCTGCAGCAGATGAAAACAAAGGACACTGGATGAATCTGCTACAGACCCCGCAGCATGGAGATCACCCACAAGTGGGACCTGCACTCATTCCAGCAGAATAGACGTTTAGGATTCTCTTCCGTCATCATAGACCGACGGAGGCCGACGACAAAGGTCGTAAATCATTCACCAAAACCGCAATATTGGAATTATGTTTTGATCGGGATCCACGAGCGGAGCAGCGTCGCGTTCGTCTTACAATGGGGAAGAGAAGTTCGCCACGACTCTGCTGCTGTGAAGAGGTAAGGTGTTATAAGCTAAATTATTATTTCTCCCTGAAAACTGTAATCCAAAAATGACTTTTGACCGATCGGTAAATTACAACTGTACTGCGCACGAAGTACGAAGTGCGTGCGCCGCGATAAACGGTTCATTTGCCGTGTTCGGACCGTGAACGCCCCCCCCCCCCCCCCCTGCTGCAGAAGAGGAGCGGCGGGGGGGGGGCGTTCACGGTCCGAACGCCCCCCGGCCCGCGGGGGGAAGCATATGAGTCTATTCCTTCATGTAGCGATGGTCCCCCCCCACACACACACACACAGTAGCGAGGGGGGGGGGCGCTGTGAAAACATGCAAGGAGTGTAATCCATCATGTAGCGAGGGCCGAACTCAGTCTTTTTTAGCGGGGGGGGGGGGGGCCCCCACACACACACACAGACACAGCCCTGAGTGTGACCTTTCAATAGAGCCCAAAATGAAGATTCTACATTGAATTATTCAAAAGTTACAGATGTTTTTCCAAACTGTGCCATTTGGCACAATTTGGCACAGTTCCAAAACGCCTGGGAACAGCCTGAGAACAAAGCTGTGTAAAATATTCATTTTTTGTGGTATTGTTACCAAATTTGGATCTCAGCTTGATAACACTTGGTTCTACATTTCTGTTGCATTTTCCAGCCGGATCGAACAGCTGTGTGTTATTTGCAAGCATTTGTATCCAAAAAAACACTGTGTCCAAATTTATTTTCTTCAAGTTCAGTATGTTTAGATGACTGTAACTCATTGGCCAGAGCACGTAGAGAGATTATGTTTTTTTTGCCAAAAAATTCAAAGTGTTTTCTTTTAAATGAGACCAACCCCATGAAGATGCTGCAAAGGGTTGAATAACAGCTTTCGATTTACTTTGGGCACATTATTTTTTGGCATTTTTAGGAAAATTGCCCGGAGTGCAAGGGGTTAAAGAAGACACTTAAAAACTTTTATCAGTATGTCTCCTGCCCAACCAGGCGAAAAAAGACATTGGACCTGTGCTATGGATCCATAGAGAGGGCCTATAAATCACTTCCCCTTCCTCTTTTAGGATCCTCAGATCACAACTGTGTACATTTGCTGCCCACATATAAAACTGCTCTCAGAAGAGGCAAGATGGAGACGAGAGACATTGATGTGTGGACAGAAGATTCAGAGCACAGCCTCCAGGAATGCTTTGACTGTACAGACTGGGAGATGTTCACACTGGCCTGCGGGGATGATTTGGACTCTTTGGCGGACGTCACATGCTCATACATGGCTTTCTGTAAAAATAAGATCGTTCCACGTAAACGTGTCAAAATATATCCCAACAACAATCCATGGGTTACAAAATCAGTTAAATCCTGCTTACAGAGGAAAGCACTTGCCTTTAAACAGGGGTCTGTTTCTGAGCTACAGGTTGCCACAAAAGAGCTGAAATCCGAAATTTTAAGAGCAAAACAGAATTATAAATCAGAACTGGAAAGCAAGATGGCAGCAAAGAAACTTGGTTCAGCCTGGGCCAGTATGAAAACTATTGCAGGCCTTCAGAGCACAGAGCGCAGTAATCGTGTGTTTTTAGATGGTTTTAATTCAGACACAGAGCTGGCTAATGCTCTTAATTGTTTTTATGGTCGTTTTGACTCCTTTGATTTTAGCACTGAAACCCAAGATTTGAAACAGAAACTCAAAGACAATCAGGACTTTAATATTGAGGTGCAGGATGTTAAAAGGGAGTTCTGCGCTGTAAAAGTGAACAAAAGTCAGGGCCCTGATAATATATGTGGGCGCTTGGTAAAGTCCTGTGCATATGAACTGAGTCCTATATTTCATTACATTTTCAATAAGTCCTTACAGACACAACATGTGCCTAAGATCTTGAAAGAAACCGTGGTTGTTCCCGTTCCAAAATCCAGCTGTCCTAAAACGTTAAACGACTTTAGACCAGTTGCTTGGACTTCAATTTTTTTTTTGTAACTTTGATTTTTATTCATTTTTCATCATACATATTACATTCAGATCACAGTCTCTATATTTAAAAAAAAAGGAGCTAGAGGAAGAAAAAAAAAAAGAAAAAGGGGGGGACAAATGTTGGAGCATCAAGTTTTTAGTTTCCATCTCTTAATTCTTCAGGTTTTTCCAGTGTCTTTGGTTATTCTTTCAATTTCTAGTCTCGTTGCACTTTGTATTGTGTCCATTTCCACCATTTTTTTTTCATATTGTTTTTCTTGCATTCTTTGTCGATATGTTAGTTTTTCCATTAAACGTATATCCTCAACAATGTCTGTCCATTGCTCTTGGTCAGGAAGAACTTCTGATCGCCATTTTCTTGTGATTGTTTTTTTACATGCAGTCAGCAAGATTTTAACTAGATATCTGTCCTCAGCCTGTATTACATTGTCTGTTTTAAGATCACATAAATACATCAAGTTACAGTTCATTGGTATATTACAGTGATCCCTCACTTATCGCGGTTAATGGGTTCCAGAACCGACCACGAAAAGTGAAAAACCGCGAAGTAGCGTCACCCCTAATGACGTCATCCATAAATAATACGTACGTTCATTCTCTCACTCTCTCTCTCTCTCATATGATACGTGTGTGTGTGTGTGTGTGTACGTGTACATACATACGTAGATGTAAATAAAGTGTACATAAATATGTTTTTAGAACTCTTTTATTCTTATAACAAGATACGTAACTCAAGATGAAGATGATTTACTTCACAGGTTAATGAGAGCTTTACTGCTCCTCAGGTGACGCCTCATCGTCAGGTGCTAGAAGCGCAGGATCATCGAGGGCAGCTTCCGATAGAGCTGGAGAAGCTGCAGGAGGTGGCGTAGTGGCTCGACAGGAAGACTATTTCGCACAAAATGGCACAAGAGAACAGCGAAAAGTTCCACGCGGCGAGACTACGTAACACGAGCGATAAAGAGCAATGAATGCGGTCTTTCTTCCCTTCATGGGCGCTCAGCAGGGAGAGGAGGTGGGTGAAACGTCTCAGCCAATCAGCTTGCAGGGTGAAACGTCTCGGTCAATCAGCTTGCGAGATTTCCGAGCCGAGCCAACACGAGAACAGCGAACAGAGAGGTGGGGCTCTCAGTGTTGATACCTGATGGTCTAATGTAGTCTCCCTGCCTTCTGCTAGCGCCCGCCCATTATTTCTCAATTTTGAATTTTTGATGAATATTTTTGAAAAATCCGCGATGCACTGAGGGCGCGAAAGGTGAAGCGCAAAGTAGCGAGGGGTCACTGTATATCCTAATATCCTCTGTATTGTCACATGTATAGATTTCCAGAATGATGAGATTTTGCAGCATTTCCAAAACATATGTGAGTGGTCTGCATTTTGAGCCCCACAGCCCCTCCAGCATATAGATTGGGTATTTGTGTATTTTCTTTGGATCTGTGGTGTAATGAAATAGCGAATCAGGTTTTTCCATCCAAATTCCCTCCACGTCCTTGAACTTGTTGATGTGTGTTGTGTTTTCCATATTTCTTGCCAGTTTTCTTCTGTTATGTTTAAATTTAGCTCTTTCTCCCATTTCTCCTTTATATAGTTACTTGAATGTTTGTTTGCCGTAAGTTTCTGATATAGCTTTGAAATAATTATTTTATTTTCTGCATACGAGCTTAAAATGAATTGTATAATCTCGTTCACATCTGTGTGGAGGTTATGCCTAATCTTCCTCATATAATAATCTCTCATCTGCAGATATCTGAAGAATTCAGATTTTTCTAGTTTAAATTTTCTTCTCATGTTTACAAAACTCGCGAAATCTTTTTTTCCCATATTGCCCCATGCTGTGATTCCCTTGTTCACCAGATTTTTGTATCCCCTATCTTGCTTTGCCGGTTCAAACTGACTGTCAAATGCTACCCATTTCAATAGTTTTATATTATACTTTTGTACTATTTTATACCACAGTTCCAAAGTAAATTTAGTGATTGGGTCTATTTGTTTGATTTGCTTATATGTGTGGTGACACATATGTTGGGCTCACATTTCCACAGAGGTATGACTGCATGTGTATTGGGGGCTTCATGTCTGGAAGGACAAAAGACTGGAATCTGCAGAAGATAACGAGGAGGTGTGAGATTTGCCTTTTTGTCCCAAAGAAGATGCCCCGGAGGGATTTCTGGTTCATCAATGAATGAGAGACAATGGTGAAGGTTCAAAGAGATGCTTTGTGACTGTATGTTTACTGAAGCACCATGTGACTTGAGTTCTGATGCTGGAAACATATAAAAGGGTGATGTGAGATGATTCTTTCTTTTCTTCCTGCTTTGAGAATGCTAGAGGATGTGTTCTGTCAATAAAGCTGAACCTGAGAAATAAAACTTAGCCTCATCATTCGAACGCATCCACTACAATATGCATCCTTATCTCCTATTATGCTTTGTACTGGGAGTCCCTCAATTTCCTTTTCCATTTCTTTCCATTTTGCCTCATATCCTCTGTCGCACCAACATATGATATATCTTATTTGTGCTGAGTAGTAATATTCCTTTAGACTCGGTAGACCCATGCCTCCTTTCTCTTTTGGTAATTGGCGAGTTTTATATTTCACTCTTGGCTTTTTACCTCCCCAAACAAATCTCGATATCATCCTGTCCCACTTTGAGAATTGGGCACCAGGAATCTCTGTTGGTAGAGCTTGGAAGCGGTAAAGCAGTCTCGGTTGTATGCTGATTTTGACTGTCTTAATTTTTGAATTCAGATCCATATTTAAGATTGACCATCTATCAATATCTTTTTTTATTTCTTGTTCTAACCCATCATAGTTTGCTTTATAAATTTTGCTTAAATCTTTAGGTATGTTCACTCCAAGGTATTTTATTTCTTTTTGTTTCCAGTTTAGTTTGATCTTATCAGTTATCTGGTTTAAAGGGTTATAGTGGAATGTCAGTATTTGTGTTTTTGTTATGTTTATCTTGTATCCTGATAATTTTCCAAAATTTTCTATCAAGTCCATCATTTCCATTATTGATTCATCTGGTTGTTCAAGGTAAACTATAATATCGTCTCCAAATAGCCCAATCTTGTGTTCCGCTTTTAATTTCTTATTTTGTTGCATCGCTTGAGCCAGTGGCTCTATGAACAGAGCAAACAAGGTGGGCGATAGGCAGCATCCCTGCCTAGTTGATCTTTGTATATTTACTTTGTCTGTTAAGCTACCGTTTATCTTGATTCTTGCCACAGGTTTTTGATACAGTGTCTTTATGCATCGCACTGATTTTTCGTTAAATCCAAAGCGTTCCAGCACATTATATAGGAACATCCAATACCCTATCAAATGCTTTTTCTGCATCTAAACTCATTATTACTGTGCTTTTCTTTTCTTTATGTATTTGATTAATTATGTGTATTGTTCTCCTGATATTATAATGTGTTTGGCGTCCCTCTATGAAACCAGTTTGATCATCCTCTATCAATTCCGTCAAGAATGTCTTTATTCGTTTACAGATAATTGTTGTATATATTTTATAATCCACATTTAATAAAGAGATTGGTCTATAGTTTCTGCATTGTTCCCCATCTTTCCCTGGCTTTAAAATAACTGAAATAATGGCTTCGTTCCATGATGGAGGTATTTTGTTGTTGTTTAATGTCCAATTAAATGACTTTAGGAGCTTTATCGTGAGTTCTTCTATAAACAGTTTATAAAACTCAGATGGGTATCCATCACTACCTGGTGATTTACCATTTTTTAGTGACTTAATCACATCTTTAATCTCTTGTGTTGTTATTTCTGCTGTTAGCTTTTCATTTTGTCGGTTTCCTATTGATGGCAAGTCCAATGTGCATAGAAATTTTTTAATATCCTTAACATTTGTCTCTTCAAGTTGCGAGTATAGTTCTTAATAGAATTTATGGAATATTTCTTCGATGTTTTGTGGGGTAACTGTGGTTTTATTTGTGATGGGGTCCTTAATCTAATAGATAATAGACGGTTGTGTCTATTAAACAACCGTCTATTAAACGGTTGTTTAATAGACGGTTGTGCTGTTTCATCCCATCTAGCAACAATGCTCTGCACTGTGTGTGTTTATATATTTACATATTTATTCCATCTAGCAACAATGCTCCGCACTGGGTGTGTTTATATTTATATATCCAGGGATGAGAATCCTCCGCAGATCCGAGGAATTCCTCGGATTTGATCATGTCTAGGGTCATTCTCGTGAATCGTCTAAATTCGAGGAGAAAATTTTGGGATGGGGAGGGTGGGGGGGGTCTGTTATGAGCGGCGAGTCGCTCATAACAGACGGATTTGAGCGGCTGCTCAAATCCACCGCGCAGAACGCGCTACCCAGCGAGATCAGTAATGTAATGTAACAAGGCCACTGATTGGCTGATACTTATTGAAGCAACCAATCGACGATTTTGTTATTCCTTTGTCATATCCCACACACGGAGCGAAATGCAAATGGCGGACAATTCAGTCAACCGAGTTTTCCCGATTTCGTGAAAATGGTGAACCTAAAACTCACGAAAGGCAACAAAGCAAGAAGACAGAGGGATAAGGAACAAGTTTCATTGGGAATGGCTCGAAAAAAAACAGACACATCTCAAAATTGTGGCTACAAGGAGATTGAATTAGTCGCTTGTGCTGCGTTCAAAACGATCGATGGACACGGTTAAATTCAGATGCCAGTCAAAGTTCATCACAGTCGGCCCCGATTACAGCAATTAGTGGTCGTTAGACACATTCCGAGGTAAGATTTTTTTCTCGTTATAAGTAATGTACTTGAGAATTTTCGCGTAATGAATTTGTTATGAAATAGCATGTGTAAGTTGTGACGTCATGCCTGTTTTGAAACACTTGATAATTTGAAACACTAAAACACCTTTTAGGTTTTACTTACTTTCTTAGATTATCTTTCAAATATTAAAATATACTAATATGCAACTTTTTTATATTCCTAGTAACACTAACAAATGCACACATTAATAAATCAAAATGCTTGCAGAATGTCAGTATATTTTAATAAATGGATGATGGACTTGGTGATAGAATTTTGTTAATATTTATAATTTATTTTACTTGGTTAAATTATTTTGTCTGTTCTAGAACTATGTAAATGTAATTCTGTGTCAGTTCTAGGGGCGGCTGTGGCGCAGGTGTAGTGTGACCGACTACTGATCGGAGGGTCATGGGTTCGATTCCCACTCTGTCTGAAGTCTGCATGTCAAAGTGTCCTTGAGCAAGACACTGAACCCCCAGTTGCTCCTGGTGGCCAGGCTAGTGCCTGTGTGTGTATGGCAGCTCTGCCGCCATCAGTGTGTGAATGTGTGCGTGAATGGGTGGATAGCAGGATCTGTAAAGCACTTTGGTCATCCAGAGATGAGAAAAAGCACTATATAAGTGAACGCCATTTACCATTCTAAACATATTAAATAGTACTAAAATATAATTTAGTATTATTACATCAACATACCATTCAGATATCATAAATTTACACGTGATGCAGCAGCAGATTAAAAAGGTAAACTATAAATGCATTTGTACTTACTTCTAACTTTAAAGGCCAAATGTCACGTAATTTTTTTTTCTAAATGACAATGAATTTAGATAAAATACACATAGCTTAAACCAAATATTCATACCGGAGACCATATCACCCACCTGTATTTATATAATTGCACAAAATACACCAGGTGAAGGCCCCACCTTGCTTGCTGGCTTGTGACAGCCAGTCCAGACCACGCCCATGTTTTTGACATCACCAGTTGTACCCTGGCTTCCCTGCCTATCCACATTCACACTTATCAACATTGGACAATCATGACGGAAAGTGACAGCGATTGTGAACAAATTAGTTTAGTTTTGTCTTTTTTTTTTTGTCAGTGGTTCAGACAGTGACAGAGGCATAGAACCTTACAGGTTCGAGCCGTCCGAGACGGAATCAGATGCTTTGTCTGATGGCAACAGTTCCAACGATGACCAGAGAGCAGAACCAGTGGAAAATGTCGTTGAACTGGACATTAATCGCCTCCAGAATTGCGAAGCCGAAGGGGGTCTGTCGAAGGCGCCCCATAAATATTGATTTTTCGGAAGCCATTATTATTACAGTGGAGGAGAGCCGCTGCTGTCAAGAAATTGACCAGATCAATATGAAAATGGAGGCGCATACCTGTCAAGTGAGACGTTTTCGCCGTATTTTGGTGCCAAGCGCGGCTGTGGGGGACGGCGGAGTGGTGGGGGACACTTTTCTGGGAAATGTTTTAAATGTAGTTCGTGTTGTTATTGTCAAATATTTTAAGGAAAATACGGGGAAAATGCAATTTTAGCAAAAACGGGCGTATTGCCATTTCTGTACGCCCAAAAGAAAAATATACGGGAAAAAAAATTGAGTGTGTTGAGGAGCACGTCCTGTGTGTGATCCCCCACAGCTGGTGCTGGCAGATGGCTCAGCGGGAGCTATTATCACTAGAATGAGAAGTGTGGACTCAATCAGTCTGATGGCCGCGGCGGGCAGATCGCTCAGCGGGAGCTATTCTCACTACAATGAGAAGTCATTAGGACAATGGTTTAACACTTTCAGCTGTGCAGCGGTTGCGGAACAGAGAGAGATCACCTTACAAATACAGAATTCTGCTTTTTTTTTTTATTTTGCGCCGGACGCTGAGTTGTGTTGTTATTGTCAAATATCCATGAATCCTTAAAATATTTGACAATAACAACACGAGTTGCATTTGGGGCATTTCCCAGAGAGGTGTCCCTTGTTGCTCCGCCGTCCCTTATAGCCGCTTTTTACGGTGTTGAAGTACGGCGAAAACGTCTCACTTGACAGGTATGAAAACATTTCCCAGAGAAGTGTCCCTTATTACCCAGCTGTCCCTGATAGTCCCATTTTAAGGTATGGGTGAAATATCCAATTTTTTCTTTCTTGTTGCTCACTTCAACCTTCCAGTCTCCATATAAACAATCAATTGAAATACCCCAAGCATCAAACTAGGGTACAATCTATTTCGTCACTTCCGCCTTCTTCCCCAGGCGATTCCAGGGGCCGTGTCAGGCCAAGCGCTGCAGTTTTAAATTAACGAATATTCCGTTGTTACTGAAGCATATGCACCAAGACCCGAATGGATCGGTTCCCTTTTATATCTAGTTTCAAGATATTTAAAGTACCCTGTTACGTGACATTTGGCCTTTAAATATAAGACCACATTTGAGCATTCTAAAACACCAGACTTCGTTAGCTTCTGGGGGGCAATGCCCCCCAGACCCACCACCAAGGCTCCGCCTTGGATCCGTTTGGGGGACGCAGGCCTAACTAAGACCCCCGGCTTAGTTTCCTCTTTTTTTCCCAAAACCCATTCTCATCCCTGTATATCTATATATTTACTCCATCTAACTACAGTGCTCCGCACTGTGTGTTTATACAGTGGGGAAAAAAAGTATTTAGTCAGCCACCAATTGTGCAAGTTCTCCCACTTTAAAACATGAGAGAGGTCTCCAGTTTTCATCATAGGTATACCTCAACCATGAGAGACAAAAGGAGAAAAAAAAATCCAGAAAATCAAATTGAAGGATTTTTAATGAATTAATTGGTAAATTCCTTGGTAAAATAAGTATTTGGTCAATAACAAAAGTTCATCTCAATACTTTGTTATATACCCTTTGTTGGCAATGACAGAGGTCAAACGTTTTCTGTAAGTCTTCACAAGGTTTTCACACGCTGTTGCTGGTATTTTGGCCCATTCCTCCATGCAGATCTTCTCTAGAGCAGTGATGTTTTGGGGCTGTCACTGGGCAACACGGACTTTCAACTCCCTCCAAAGATTTTCTATGGGGTTGAGATCTGGAGACTGGCTAGGCCACTCCAGGACCTTGAAATGCTTCTTACGAAGCCACTACTTCGTTGCCCGGGCAGTGTGTTTGGGATCGTTGTCATGCTGAAAGACCCAGCCACGTTTCATCTTCAATGCCCTTGCTGATGGAAGGAGGTTTTCACTCAAAATCTCACCATACATGGCCCCATTCATTCTTTCCTTTACACGGATCAGTCGTCCTGGTCCCTTTGCAGAAAAACAGCCCCAAAGTATGATGTTTCCACCCCCATGCTTCACAGTAGGTATGGTGTTCTTTCTCCTCCAAACACGACAAGTTGAGTTTTTACCAAAAAGTTCTATTTTGGTTTCATCTGACCATATGACATTCTCCCAGTCCTCTTCTGGATCATCCAAATGCTCTCTAGCAAACTTCAGACGGGCCTGGACATGTACTGGCTTAAGCAGGGGGACACGTCTGGCACTACAGGATTTGAGTCCCTGGCGGCGTAGTGTGTTACTGATGTAGCCTTTGTTACTTTGGTCCCAGCTCTCTGCAGGTCATTCACTAGGTCCCTCCCGTGTGGTTCTGGGATTTTTGCTCACCGTTCTCATGATCATTTTGACCTCACGGGGTGAGCTCTTGCGTGGAGCTCCAGATCGAGGGAGATTATCAGTGGTCTTGTATGTCTTCCATTTTCTAATAATTGCTCCCACAGTTGATTTCTTCACACCAAGCTGCTTACCTGTTGCAGATTCAGTCTTCCCAGCCTGGTGCAGGTCTACAATATTGTTTCTGGTGTCCTTTGACAGCTCTTTGGTCTTGGCCATAGTGGAGTTTGGAGTCTGACTGTTTGAGGTTGTGAACAGGTGTCTTTTATACTGATAATGAGTTCAAACAGGTGCCATTAATACAGGTAATGAGTGGAGGACAGAGGAGCCTCTTAAAGAAGAAGTTACAGGTCTGTGAGAGCCAGAAATCTTGCTTATTTGTAGGTGACCAAATACTTATTTTACCAAGGAATTTACCAATTAATTCATTAAAAATCCTTCAATGTGATTTTCTGGATTTTTTTTTTTCTCATTTTGTCTCTCATAGTTGAGGTATACCTATGATGAAAATTGGAGACCTCTCTCATCTTTTAAGTGGGAGAACTTGCACAATTGGTGGCTGACTAAATACTTTTTTGCCCCACTGTATATCTACATATTATTCCATCTAGCTACATTGCTCCGCACTGTGTGTGTTTATATATTCACATATTTATTCCACCTAGCTGCAATGCTCCGTACTGTGGGTGTTTATATATCTACATATTTATTCCATCTAGCTACAATGCTCCACACTGTGTGTTTATATACTCATATATTTATTCCATCCAGCTACAATGCTCTGCACTGTGTGTCTGTGTGTGTGTATATATATATATATTTATAGTAATATGTACATATGTATATTAGCTGCTCTTGCTTTTTTTTTCTTGCCTTCTGATTGTTGCTCTGAGTGTTGCTATCCCTGTGCTGTTGCAATCCTGGAATTTCCCCGTTGTGGGACTAATAAAGGCTTATCTTATCTTATCTTATATACATTATTCACTGTTTGTTGTTTTCTTAACCGTTTTGCCAGCAGTTTTGTGGCCTTTGGCCCCATTTCATAATATTTTTGTTTTAAATATCTATTTTTCCTTTCAATTTCATCTATTTGTATTTCTTTCATCTTTATTTTTTCTTCCTTAATTTCTTGATATATTTTTGGGTCATTTGTCTTTTGATGTTTACGTTCTAATTCCGTCAGTCTCTCACATCTTTGTTCATATGATTCCAGTTTAGACTTTTTTGCTTTTCCTGATTCAACAATTAATTTACCTCTTAACACGGCTTTTAGTGCATCCATAGTATTGTTGGGTCCACTTCTCCATTATCATTCTCCTCGATATACTCATTTATGTTTACCTTTATTCTTTCTTTCATTTTCTCATCATTTAATAGTCCTATGTTAAGTTTCCATGTTGTCGTTTTCTATTGTTTAAATATATTTCCATGTATATAGGATTATGATCTGATATTTCTGCCCCTCCAATCCGACAATTTCTCACCCTGTGTCTGTCACCTTCATTCATAAGGAAGTAATCTATTCTAGAGTGTACTTTATGGACTGCTGAATAATGTGTATAGTCTTTTTCGAGTGGGTGCAGGTCCCTCCATATGTCTACCATTGTGGTGAACACTCAATGGACTTGTTGGACCGGTTCTGTGACTCGCATTTTAGGGCAGAACAAAGGCAGGAATCTTAGCCTTGTTATGCAAGGCTGGAGACTGTGGGGGGTGGATTAAAGGATGCATGGGAGACGGTGGAAGTGATATAATGGAGTGAAATGCATTGTGACTGTCTTTATTATGCAAGGTGGTGAAATGCATTGTGACTGTCTTTATTATGCAAGGTGGTATGTGTGACATGTGATCTATGAGGTATGAAGTCCATGATATTTAAAGACGAGAGTTGACTGATTCATTCTCTTTTTTCTGCTTGGAAATGATGGAGATGTGAATAAACCTGACTCTGAGAAAGAACACTGCCTCGTCATTTTCACATCCTCCACACTGGTGATCCTAAGACGTATCATGGAAGAAGGAAATTCCCCCGGGTCAACCGCGTCAGGAGCCCCCAGCCAAGCGAATGCCGCTACAGTCCAGCTACTGGACTTCTGGCAGAACAATCCGCGCTCCTGGTTCAACGCGGTCGAGGCGCAGTTCAACCACGTAGTCGCAAAGCTGGACAACAACACGGCCCAGCATGTGGAGAGCCTGATCGACCAGCCGCCGGAGAGCGACAAATACAGCGTGTTGAAGGCTGCACTCATCCAGCAATTCACCCCCTCGGCGGAGGAGCGAGCAGAGAGGCTCCTGGCGCTGACGGAGGGGGAAAACGACATGCCCGCGAGCCTGATGGAGAAGTTGCTGAGGTTGAAAGACTCTTGACGATGATCACTTCATTTTCACCTACCTCTTCCTCAGGACTCTACCGTCAGCAGCGAGAGCGGTTCTGGCCAGTTTGCCACTGTTGGCCCTACCGGTCTACCGCGCGCTGGGCCGAGAGGCGCAGCGGATTGTCATCGCCACCAAGCGGCGCGCAGCCACAGCCGCTGCAGCGGAACTCGGCGCGACGACCGGAGACAACAGGAGGCCAGAGGCAGCGGTGCCAGACTCACCGACGACGGCGGCAGCAAGGGCCAGGGAGCGTGGACCGGACGTCTTTGTTTCTTCCATCGCCAGTTCGCAGAGAGGGCACGCAAGTGTGTACCGTCGTGCCAGTTCGGGCGTTCGGGAAACGCCAAGACTGGGGGTCGGTAGCAGCCGCGGCCCTCGGGGAAGAGAACAAGCTGCTCTACTTGTCGGACGCACGCTCCGGGAGGCAGTTCCTCATCGACACAGGCTCCCAGTTGAGTTTCATCACTCCTTCCTACGCGGACAGACTGGCTGGTTCCGGAGGTCCCCGGGTGACAGCAGCGAACGGCTCGGAGATTAAGACCTTTGGTGAGAAGACTCTGCTTCTGTCTCTACACGGCCGTGCATATGAGTGGACTTTTGTTGTAGCAACAGTAAATTTCAATATGCTGGGGGCTGATTTTTTGTGTTCACATGGGTTGTTGTTTGATCTCGCTAACAGGCGCCTAGTTAATGCACTTTCTTTTGATTCTATCCCCTGTATAGCGCGAGTGGCCCCGCCTACAGCACAAGCCAACGTCACAACAGCAGGCGGTAAGTTCCACACACTGCTCACTCAGTTCCCAGCACTCACGGTTCCCACATTTTCGGCAACAGTCTCTAAGCACGGGGTGGAGCATTTTATTACCACTACCGGACCACCCGTTTTTACAAAAGCTCAGCGCTTGGACACAGTTAAACTAGCCATAGCACGCAAGGAGTTCACCAACCTGGAGAGGTTGGGCATTATCCGACGTTCAAACAGTCCGTGGGCTTCCCCCCTACATATGGTTCCGAAAGCTGACGGATCATGGCGCCCTTGCGGGGATTTTCGCGGGTTAAACAACGCTACAGCGCACGACCGCTACCCAATCCCACATATCCAAGATTTTTCGGTTCATTTGGCAGGGGCGCACATTTTTTCTAAAATAGACTTGGTCCGCGGTTACCACCAAGTCCCAGTGCGCGCTGAGGACATACCCAAAACAGCGGTAATAACTCCGTTTGGGTTATTCGAGTTTTTACGCATGCCATTCGGACTTAAAGGGGCTGCTCAGACGTTCCAACGCATGATGGACGCGGTGCTTCGCGATCTCCCTTTCGTGTTCGTCTACCTGGACGATATTTTAGTAGCCAGCGCGTCCGAAGACGAACACGAAAAACACCTGGCCACAGTTTTCCGAAGGTGGGGAGATCACGGGTTAATAATCAACCCAGCGAAGTGCCAGTTCGGGGTGGCGCAGATCGATTTTTTAGGACACCGCGTCTCCCCCGAAGGAGCAGTTCTGCTGCCTGACAAAGTGCGCGCTGTGGCAGATTTAACCCGGCCGCAGACAGTCAGGGCGTTGCAGGAGTTTTTGGGAATGGTGAATTTTTATAACCGTTTTCTCCCCTGCGTGGCGCAGCTCATGCAGCCGCTGTATGCTGCGCTAAAAAAAAAAAGAATCCCGCGGATAAGATCGAGTTGTCCCAGGAGCGGGACCAAGCGTTCTCGGAGGTGAAAGCAGCCTTGGCAAACGCTGCGTTGTTGGCACACCCAGACCCAACGGCCCGCATAGCGCTCACCACGGACGCGTCAGATGTGGCCATAGGGGCGGTCATGGAGCAACATGTAGCCGGGGTTTGGCAGCCCCTCTCATTTTTCAGCAGGACCTTGCGCGATAGCGAACGTAAATACGGCGCGTTCGACAGGGAGCTGCTCGCTCTCCATTTGGCCATCCGCCACTTTCAGTTCTGGCTGGAAGGACGTACTTTCACCGCGTTTGTTGATCACAAACCGCTAACATTCGCGATGGCCAAGGTCTCGGAACCGTGGTCGGGCTGGCAGCAGAGACAGATGGCCGCGATATCAGAGTTTACCACTGATATTCAGCATGTGGCGGGCAAACTCAATGTAGTGGCAGATTGCCTCTCGCGCGCTGTGGCAGCCCCAGTCAGCGTAGGGTTAGATTATGCAGCCATGGCCGCGGAGCAGGTTAATGACGCGGACGTGCGCGCGCTCCAGTCTGGACCAACAGGGTTAAGGCTGGAGAGCAGGGTGCTGCAAGACGGTATGCCACCCCTAATCTGCGATGTCTCCACTGGACGGCCGCGTCCAGTAGTACCGGCCGCGTGGCGCTGCCGCGTTTTTGAATCGGTTCATTCTTTGGCGCACCCTGGAGTGCGCGTGTCGGTCAAAATGGTGGGAGAGAAATTTGTGTGGCCGAGCCTCCGCAAACAGGTCAAAGAGTGGGCAGCAGCCTGCACGGCGTGTCAACAAGCCAAAGTACACAGACACACGAGGGCTCCTTTGGAACAGTTTCACATTCCGGCCAAGAGGTTCGATCACGTTCATGTGGACCTCGTTGGACCCCTCCCGCTGTCACAGGGGTGCACACATCTTCTGACAATGGTGGACCGCACCACGCGCTGGCCTGAAGTGGTCCCGCTGGCATCAACCACAGCCGAGGAAGTGGCGCGCGCGTTTTTAACAGCTTGGGTGGCGCGCTTCGGCGTTCCGTTGGACATTACATCCGACAGAGGCCCTCAATTTGTTTCCGAGCTTTGGTCGACAATGGCCCGCAGCCTGGGTGTCACAATTCACCGCACAACCGCGTACAACCCGCAGGCTAACGGGTTATGCGAACGTTTTCATAGGTCATTGAAAGCGGCTCTCAGAGCATCACTGACGGATTCAAATTGGGTTGACAAGTTACCACGGGTGTTATTGGGGTTGCGCTCGGCACCTAAAGAGGACTTAGAAGCCTCACCAGTGGAGCTCGTGTTTGCGCAGCCACTCTGGCTGCCTGGGGAGTTTCTCCCAGATAACCCTGTGCCAAATGCCTCCCCGTGTCTGCTGTTGCGGAGTAACATAGAATCGAGCACGCTGCCCGGCCCCGCGCACCACAGTTTCCCGCGCGTTTTTGTGCCTAAAACTTTGAAAAACGCAGAGTTTGTTTTTGTTAGACACGATGCGCATCAAACCCCGCTGCAACCGCCTTATGATGGACCATTCAGAGTGCTAGAAACAGGGGACAAGCAGTTTTTGCTAGATTTGGGGGGTAGGAAAGAAAAAATTGGCATAGACAGACTTAAACCCACTTTTGTGGTGGCAGATGAGGAAGTGCTGTTGGCAGAGGCCCCGCGGCGAGGTAGACCACCACGGAGGGTTTCACACAGTAATGGTTCCCAAAGTAATGTTTCCCCAGAACACCAGCAGAGACTGACAAATTGTTTCCGCCCCCAGACGGCAAACCCCCAGCGTGACAGCGCCGCAGAGACGGTGAACCCCGGCTACAGCAGATTCGGCAGGAGGCTGAAGCCTATCCAGCATGTGGACTGATGTGTATTGATGCTATCACGGCATGCATGTGGTTATCTTCTGGTTGTTCTGTGTTTCTAAAATGCTGGGGGGGCTTGTGTGGTGAACACTCAATGGACTTGTTGGACCGGTTCTGTGACTCGCATTTTAGGGCAGAACAAAGGCAGGAATCTTAGCCTTGTTATGCAAGGCTGGAGACTGTGGGGGGTGGATTAAAGGATGCATGGGAGACAGTGGAAGTGATATAATGGAGTGAAATGCATTGTGACTGTCTTTATTATGCAAGGTGGTGAAATGCATTGTGACTGTCTTTATTATGCAAGGTGGTCTGTGTGACATGTGATCTGTGAGGTGTGAAGTCCCTGATATTTAAAGCAGACGGACAGTGACATATTTTTATTGAACCAATCAACTGATTGTATGAAAATATTCTATTCTGTCTATTCCCGCGATTTAATATGTGTCACCAGCTTCCATAAATGACCTTATTTGCTCATAGCTCAGCCTTCACTTAGTGAGGCTGCAGTACCGCCATCTCTCGATAGGTGCGGGCATTAGTGACGTCACCACAGCAATACAAAGAAAATGGCAGAACGAGAGCAAAGTGATTCGGACAGCGATTATTTACTCGAGTTTAACGACCTCAATATAAATGATGACATTGAAAATGAAGAATCGGATGATGAAGTAGTTTTGGGTGGTGCTGAGGGGGTATTCAGCCTTATTTGTGGGAAAGAAGTGAGGGTTATGTTGCCTGCCTGTGCAGTGAGCCTCATCAGAGAAACATTCCCATCTGATCACTACAAGGGATTTTGCCTACCAAGATTAGATTTGTGAACAATGATATTTAAATAAAGTTTTGTAAAATCATATATTGAGTTTATTAATGTTCATGTCAATGTTATAATTCTCATAGTTCAGCATTCATCAAATTCGCATGTCATATACATTTGAATAATTTGAACACACTAAATTCTTCTCAATTTGAAAAGAAATATTACATACATACTATTCCACCTTTGTATGAATGTTTGAAAACACAGCAGAAATATACAAAGAAATACAAAAATCAATGGAGTATCACTACAGATTAAGAAAATAACTGCTTTCCAGATATAGCAATTATTATATTCCAATAAATAACATTTCACAGTTATAATGGGCACCATTTTATGGTAGAAAATTGGGGTTCCATTTTTAAAAGCACATTTCTCTTACAATCTTAGGCTTATATTTGTTTTTCTTAGCAAATATGTTGCTTCCCTAAAAATTGAAAGCTGAACTGTCATTGGTAATTTCTTCTACTTTTACATGTTTGATTTTGAAAATCATCCATTGCTTGGAATTCATTTAAAATGTTTAGTAAACATTTGCTGTGAATATTAAAAATACAAAACTTACCCTGTTTACTTCTCGTTTTCTGACAGCTGATCGCATCGGTAGATCACCCTTGCTTTTCACGCCACTGTCACTGACACTTGTCTCACAGTCAGACTTGGGAATCGAGGGATATATAGTTGGAATAGCCGTTTTCTTTATCACCAATCTTTTTGCAAATTTCATTTCAAATTGCATCTTATTCTCGAAATCGCTGTCAACGAAATGTCTACTGCACATGTAGGGCGCTAACGAGGTGCAGGTGTGCGCGCAGCTGAGGCAGATGCCTGAGAGCGGCGAGCCGTGACACCTGCAAAATATATGTGGACAAGAAAGACTGACAAACCTGGGAACTATTTCACTGGAGTCTGCTTTAATACAGAAGCTGAAGCAATAGGGAACACTGTATGTCTCTGTAATTGAGAACTTTGCTTCTAAAAAACACAGGAGGATGGACTTCCAATATAAGTAACCGGTGAGTTAAACTGTCTTTCTTCAGCATGTTTTTTCCCCCCTAACCGTTCTTATGATCATGAAAATATTTGGTAATTCCTAGAAATATCCGTAATCGCTGATTTTAAAACGTAAACATCAAGTGTTGCATGAAGCAAAACACAGCAGGTATACCATCGCACCCGTAGACAACACAACGCCAAACCATATTAATTCGATTCCTGAAATCCTAATCGTCATAAATAATCTATTTGTCATCCACAAGTATTCCGAGAAATATCCGTAATCGCCGATTTTAAGACGTAAACAAGTGTTGCATGAAGCAAAACACAGCACTGGCCGCCGACCGTGTGCGTGTGTTTGCCGGTGGTGACGTCACACAGTCAGTGGCCATCTTAGCCACTGATCGCTTGGCTGGGTCAGACAGCTCTCCACAACAGCATACTTCAAGAGCGCATTGTCACCTTATGCGACATACGGTGACACCAAAACATGTGCGGTTCGACTTAGCTCGTCTCAGACAACAATTTGAGATATGAATTAGCGATATTGAATTTTCGTCTGTCCGTCTGCTTTAAGGACGAGAGTTGACTGATTCATTCTCTTTTTTCTGCTTGGAAATGGAGATGTGAATAAACCTGACTCTGAGAAAGAACACTGCCTCGTCATTTTCACATCCTCCACATCATATCCATTTCTGCCAGTGAGGTTCTTAAGAACTTTGTTACATGTTTTTTTGTCTTCTTAACACTTGTTGTGTCAACTTCATGATCCATGACGGCATTTAAGTCTCCTCTGTAGGAACCATGAAATGAAGAGACTGAATGATTTCTCAGTATTGGTTTATTTCATCTCACGTCCTACAGCTCCTCTCTCTGTCAGGGAATGAAGAGATCGAGCTGCGGTAAACCACATACCTTTATACTCTCACATCAAACACAAATCACATTCACATCAAACACAGAATTACATTCACATTTAATCTTCCCATTGTCCTCTTGGCTTCTCTGTCTGACCCCAGGAGTCAGACAGTCCCTTCAGGTCCACTCCCAGATCTTCTCACTTCTTCTCCAGTCCGCAGGGGGTCCAGACTCAATGTCCGTTTGAGGCGTGATGTCAATACACACTGCGAGCTCAAGGTTCCCTCATGTCTGGGTCTCTGCCAAGGAATATGTGAGCTACATAATGTTACGCCACATCACTCCCCCCGAAACGCCCAAGAACGGACATACACCAACATTACTCTAACCGTTATATACCTTATGTCAATAATGGACAGTCATACACATTATGTCAAGAATGGACACACACACCGACTTCATGTCAATAATGGGCAGTCATACACATTATACCCTTACATCACCCCCCCCTTTGCAGGATCTACAGCACAGTTTACACGGGTTGATCAAAATACACATCACTCTGCCCGTTGCTTAGGCTTTAATCTCCACGGGGACCGGCCACCTGGTCCGCGTAGGTTGCAGTGATGAAACTCCTCTGTGCCCCGGTGTCAACGAGGAATTGCTGTCCGGAGCTTGCGTCTGTCAGGCACAGCAGCTTGTTCCGTTCGCCGAGGGTCGAAGCTGCTAACGACCTCCGGCTCTTGCGTTTCCCTGCTTCTTGAAGTTGTATGGCGGGACGCATCTGTGTGCCTTGTGCGCGAAGCGTCGATGGTAGAAACACAGCTCGTCCCCTCCTCTGCTTCGGGACCACGCTGCCGCTGTTGTCGCCGGGGTCGGGTCTGCTGCTGCCGGTTCTCCATCGCCCCCGGCCACCGCGCCGAGGTCTGCTGCTGCCGCTGCCGTCTCCTGCTCGCCGCATGCGTCCAGGAGCCGCTCCGCTTCCACGGCCAGCGCGTGGAAGTCCTGCTGGTCCACACACCTCATGCTGGACAGGGAGCCTCTCATGTGCGCTGGAAGAGTCCTTAAGAAGATGTGTTTAAATAAAAACGCATCGTTGTCTGCCCCGATCATCTGCAGCATGTCCTCCATGAGGACGGTCGGCCTGCGTCCTCCTCTGTCACGCAGGTCCAGAAGTGTTCTGGCCCTCACCTCGGCTGATGGCACAAAACTCCGAATGAGGGCGGCTTTCAGGGCGTCGTATCTGCCAGCAGCGGGCGGCTGCTGCACCAGGCTCCGCACACACCGGGCTGTGCGGCTGTCGAGTCTTGCGATGACATTATGGAACTTAATGTCATCTGCTGATACCCCGTTGAGCACGAACCGCGACTCCACGTGTTGGAACCATGAGTGCGGGTCCTCTTGCCAGAACTCGGGGAGTTTAATTGAGTTTACGCCGGTGCGGGCGGTCTCGGGTGAATCAGGTTCGGAGAGGCGATCTCCAAGCCTTTCCATATTTCTCACGTGTGGGTCACCAATGTAGGAACCATGAAATGAAGAGACTGAATGATTTCTCAGTATTGGTTTATTTCATCTCATGTCCTACAGCTCCTCTCTGTCAGGGAATGAAGAGATCGAGCTGCGGTAAACCACATACCTTTATACTCTCACATCAAACACAAATCACATTCACATCAAACACAGAATTACATTCACATTTAATCTTCCCATTGTCCTCTCGGCTTCTCTGTCTGGCCCCAGGAGTCAGACAGTCCCTTCAGGTCCACTCCCAGATCTTCTCACTTCTTCTCCAGTCCGCAGGGGGTCCAGACTCAATGTCCGTTTGAGGTCCGTTTGATGTCAATACACACTGCGAGCTCAAGATTCCCTCATGTCTGGGTCTCTGCCAAGGAATATGTGAGCTACATAATGTTACGCCACACCTCCACAAATTAGGACTCCTTCACTGTGTGTTGCTATGAGATCAAACAGTTGTTGAAAAAAACCCTTGTCACTTTCTGGTGGGGCATAGATGTTCACTAATGTGATCTGCATACCATCTATTCTTCCCTTTATTATTACATATCTGCCTTCTTTATCCTGGATTTCTTGTTCACATTCAAATAGTATTTTATTTGAAATTAGTATCATAACCCCCCTTTTAGTTCCTCCCTTAAATGAACTGTAGTAGGAGTTCTTATAGCCAAATCTCTTTAGTTTCTCATGTTCTGTCTTGTTCAAATGTGTCTCTTGCATAAATATAATTTCAGCTTTTTCCTTCTTGAATTTTCTTATTATTCTTTCCCTTTTAACAGGTGAGTTCAGACCATTCACGTTTAATGTCATTATCTTAAGATTTTTAACCATATTCATGTTTTTCCATTTTTTTAACTTGTGCTCCTAACCCCTTTAACAACAAAACTAACACATACTGTATATTGTTATATCTTTCACCCATTACGTTACTCGATATAACAAAAAGTAACTCGGACCATCGATGTACCGTTAACGGTTTATTGGTGAGCAGCAACTCATAGCACACAGCCAACGACAACACACCCAACATACACTACATTACCCATAATGCTTTGCACAAGACACTACGACGGGTGCCGTAGTAAACCAAAATACATAACATCTCCTCCCCTCTTACAATAGATGTCCTACAGGAGATATCAAGTGTCTGCTGCAATTCTTATGTCTTTGTTTGTCTCTTTTTTTTTTTCTTTAATTATTATGCTACCTTAGGAGTGAGGGTAGACTACCTCATCCCATAACTGTACCCCTGGGGATTATTCTGCCCCATAAATGTGGGTCAGTTGCTATCTAGTCTAATAACTCAGACGGACAGGAGGTCGTCGCTCCCTGGTAGGGTATCGGCACTCTGCAGGAACATGAGTCTGTGTTCTTTCTAATGTGGAGGTTGCTTCTGGTGCTGATGCAGAAGAAGATGTCACATCTCCAGCTGGAACTCCAGTCTCTGAAGTGGTTGAGTTCTGTACTGGTGTAGGTGGATCGTTAGGATATCCAAGAGACGGTTCTGCAGGCGCTGGTGGTGTCTGCAGGAGTTGATCCACGTGCCTTTTCCACACACTGTCAGTGGTTTGAACTGTATATGAGACTGGTCCAGTTTGTGCGATAACAGTTGCAGGAACCCACTTAGGTTCACCTCTGTAGTTCCTGGCCAGCACAGATTCTCCTGACGTGAACGCTCTGTCCTTTGCCCGATGTCCTCTGTGCATAATTTTTTTCTCTTGTTGCTTTTGCACAGTGTCCTTTAATCCTGAGGGTTTCAAAAGGTCAAAGGTAGTGCGCAGATCTCTCTTGAACATCAGACTAGCAGGGGTTGTCTTTGTGATTGCATGTGGAGTGTTGCGGTAGTTTAGCAGGAACTTGTGCAGCCTCTGATGCAGTGTTCCTTGACCTTGTGATGCTTTCAATGCATGTTTCATTGTCTGCACAAACCTTTCTGCAAGGCCGTTCGTCGCAGGATGGTATGGAGCTGATTTAATGTGTTGCACTCCATTAGCTTGTAGAAAAGCATCCATTTCTTGTGAAACCAACTGAGGTCCATTGTCAGAAACTAGTTGTATAGGAGACCCAAAACGACTAAACATTTCTCCTAATGCTTCTGTGGTCTTCTCTGTGGTGGTTGACCTCATAATAGCCACTTCAGGCCATTTACTGTGTGCATCCACAGCAACGAGAAACATTCTGTCCTCAAACGGACCTGCAAAGTCAATGTGCACACGATGCCATGGCTCCTGTGGGAACTCCCAGGGATGGAGAGGAGCCAATGGTGGGTTGTTCCGTACCTTGTGACACGATGAACAACTTTTGGCTGTTTCTTCAATCTGCTTGTCAGTGTTTGGCCACCAAAAATAGCTTCTCGCTATTTCTTTCATTCTCACGATTCCACTATGTCCTGCGTGAAGTTGCTGTAACACTTTTGTTCGACATGACAGGGGAATAATCACTCTCCTCCCCCACAGCAAACAACCCGACTGAACAGACAATTCTGTCCACTTCCCAAGGAAGGGCTTCAAGGTTGCGTCATCACCCGCAGGTTGTCCTTTAATGACCAAGTCCATGACTGCAGACAACACAGGGTCATTTCTAGTCCCCTTTTTCACCTGCACAGCTGAAACAGGTGCGTTTTCTACCTCTGTGAAATAGAAGATGTCCACAGTGCTTGACTCTGGCTTCATGACAGGAAGTGGTAATCTGGATAACCCATCTGCATTACCATGACAGTCTGACTTTCGATACCTGATGTCATAGGAGTGTCCTGACAACAGCAACGCCCACCTCTGCAGTCGGGACGCTGCAAGAGATGGTATTCCTGTGTATGGTCCAAGGATGGTTGTGAGAGGTCGGTGGTCAGTAAAAAGTGTAAACTTCCGTCCATACAAGTACTGGTGGAATTTTCTCACACCAAACACAATGCTCAGAGCCTCTCTTTCTAGCTGAGCATAGTTAGCTTCTGCCTTGTTTAATGTCCTTGACGCAAAAGCGATTGGCTTTTCCTCACCGTCTGGCATTACGTGGGAAATCACCACCCCTACGCCATAAGGAGAGGCGTCGCAGGCAAGCTGGATCGGAAGTGATGAGTTGAAGTGGGTCAGAACCTCTGATGCAGTCAGCGCATCCTTTGCCTTCTGAAAAGCTTCCTGACCGCTTGCTGTCCACCTCCATGCTTCCTCTTTGCGCAGCAGGTTATGCAGTGGTTTTAATAGTGATGCCAAGTTTGGTATGAAACGTCCATAATAGTTCAGCAGTCCTAAGAAAGACTTCAGCTGACTGACATTTTGGGGTGGAGGTGCATCCACAATGGCTGTGATTTTCGATGGTGCAGTGTGTAGTCCCTTAGCATCGATCACATGACCTAAGTATTCCACGGATGACTGGAAAAACTCGCATTTATCCTTGCGGATTCTCAATCCATACTCCTCCAGTCTCGTGAGAGTTGCATCCAAGTTGCGCAGATGCTCTTCATCATCTGCTCCTGTACACAGGATATCATCCAGGTAGCACTGCACTCCTGGTAATCCACTCAGGATTTGATCCATAGCTCGCTGAAAAAGTGCTGGAGCAGATGTGATGCCAAAAGGCAGTCGCCTGTATCTGAAGAGTCCTTTATGGGTGTTGATAGTCAGCATTTCACGTGACTGCTCGTCTACATGCATTTGTAAATAAGCTTGGTTGAGATCTATTTTGCTGAACTTTTGTCCCCCACTCAGCCCCGCAAATAAGTCATCAATCAGTGGAAGGGGATACTGCTCTGCTGTTAGTACAGGGTTTACTGTTACCTTAAAGTCTCCACAGGTCCAGATTCCTCCGTCCTTTTTGAGTACTGGAACTATGGGCGTGGCCCACTCACTGGTTGTCACAGGCTCCAGAACTCCATTCTTGACCAGAGCATCCAAGTCAGCCTCCACCTTTGGTCTGATGGCGTACGGCACTGGTCTGGCTTTCATGAACACTGGTTTACTGTCAGGTTTGACATGCAGCTTCACTATAATTTTTTTTATGCTGCCAAGCTCATCACGAAAAACCTTTTTGTGCTTTTCCAGTATGGCCTGCAGCTGAGTGGAACTGTGTGACAGCTTCCTTACTTCTTGCCAGTCAAGTTGGATTTTCTTTAGCCACACACGCCCCATTATAGCTGGACAGTTGTTCTTGGTAACATAAACTGGAAGCTCAGCAGTTTGGCCATTGTACTGAACAGTTACCTCTGTCATCCCTTTCATGGGCACTCGGTGTCCAGTATACGCCCTGAAGACGGTGTCTGAAGGTCGGAGTGGACGATGTTTCAGAAACTTCTTGTAAATGCCATGCGACACAAGTGATGCCTTTGATCCGGTGTCTATCTGCATTTTATCTGCATTTGGTAAGCTTGTTCAGGACCTCTGATCGTCACTTCCTTGTGGTAACGTATCGTCACTTCCTGTTTTGCTGTCTGCCTGTGTGGTTTGCTCTCCAGCTCTCCAGCCACTAGCTATGGCTACTACCTCTCTTTCCTCTCCTCCTCTGGTGTGCTCTCTCTGTCAGATGTTTAGCTACACCTCTGCCTCTTTTAGTGATAACGGTAAATGTAATAAATGTTGTCTTTTTGAGGCGCTCGAGGCGAGGTTGTCTGATTTGGAATCCCGGCTCCACAGCATTGAAACACCGTCTGCGCCAGTTAATCTCGACGGATGCCCATTAGCTGCAGCGGAGCTAGCTAGCTTAGGTCCCACTGTCAGCGGTTCCCCGGCTCTCCTCAGCAGCGAGGAGACTGGGTGGGTGACGGTGAGAAGGAAGCCTAGTCGCAAAGCCCCGGTTCACCACCAACCTGTTCACGTTTCTAATCGTTTTTCCCCGCTCAGCGACACACCCGCTGAGGAAAAAACTCTGATCATTGGCGACTCTGTAGTCAGAAACGTGAACCTAGAGACTCCAGCGGCCATAGTCCAATGTATTCCTGGGGCCAGAGCAGGCGACATCGAGTCAAATTTGAAAATGCTGGCTAAAAGTAACTGTAAATACTCCACAATTGTTATTCACGCCGGCATTAATGACATCCGTCTCCGGCAGTCGGAAGTCACGAAACTTAATATAGAATCGGTGTGTGACTTTGCAAAAACGATGTCTGCCACTGTAGTATTCTCTGGGCCCCTCCCCAATCTGACCAGTGATGACATGTTTAGTCGCTCGTCATCCTTGAACCGCTGGCTGTCTGTGTGGTGTCCTAAAAATGACGTGGGCTACATTGACAATTGGAGCTCTTTTTGGGGAAAACCTGGTCTTATGAGACGAGACAGCATTCATCCCACTTTGGATGGTGCTTCTCATTTATCTAACAATCTGGCATCTTTTTTATCCAAATTTCCAAAACCGTGACTACTCAGAGTTGGGACCAGGAAGCAGAGTCGCAGTCTTACACGCCTCTCTGCAGCTCCTCTTCATCCGCCACCCCTCAGCTTAGCCCCTGTCTTCCCCATCAGAGAATCGTTGTCTGCTCCCTCCAAAGTGAATAAAAATATAATGTATAAGCATCCCAAAGTGATAAAGCAAAATATTGGTAAAACTCAAATTAAACATAAAGCCTCTAAATTGAATGATTTGGCCCCTGTTCCTCCTCATAATTTAAAAATTAAATGTGGTTTATTAAATATTAGGTCTCTAACTCCCAAGTCTCTGTTAGTCCATGATCTGTTAATTGATCATCAGATTGATTTAATTTCCCTTACAGAGACTTGGTTAGGACAAGAGGATTATGTTGGTTTAAATGAATCAACTCCCTCTGGTTATTTAAACTGTCAAAATCCCAGAAGTTCTGGTCGTGGAGGAGGAGTAGCAACAATTTACCATTCCAAATTACTAGTTAATGTAAAGCAAAAAACATGTTATAATTTCTTTGAGGGCCTGGTCCTCAGTGTTGGGCACTTTAGCAATTTCAGGTTAAACCCAATTTTATTTGCCATAGTTTATCGTCCCCCATCAACCTATTCAGAATTTTTATCCGAATTTGCTGATTTCTTAGCTGATTTAGTGCTGAAATCTGATAGAATAATTATAGTAGGGGACTTTAATATACATGTGGATGTAGATAGTGACTGCCTTAATGTGGCTTTTAATTCAATATTAGACTCGATTGGGTTTTCTCAGAAAGTAGGAAATTCTACTCATTACCTCCACCATACATTGGACCTTGTTCTGACATATGGCATAGAAATAGAAAATCTTGTAGTGTCTCCTCATAACCCTGTACTGTCAGACCATTGTCTGTTAACCTTTGATTTTACTATTTCTGACTATTTGGCTCCTAAAGAAAAATATTATCACAGTAGATGCCTCTCAGATGATGCTGTTTCCAAATTTATGCAGATTGTTTCCTCTATGCCATGTGTCAACACAACGGAAATAAGCTATAGACAGCTTGCTCCTTCTGTAATTGATAACATGGTGGATAGTGTTTCAGCTTCTCTGCATCAGGCTCTAGACTTGGTGGCCCCCTTAAAAAAGAAAAAGTCTAATCAGAGATTTTTAACTCCTTGTTTCAACACAGAAACTCGAAGCTTAAAACAGAAGACTCGTCAATTAGAAAGAAAATGGCGCTCTACTAATTTAGATGAAATCTATTTAGCTTGGAGAAATCATCTTTTAATTTATAAAAAATCTCTTAGAAAAGCTAGAACGAGTTATTACTCTGCATTAATAGAAGAGAACAAGAATAATCCCAGGTTTCTTTTCAGTACTGTAGCCAGGTTGACAAAGAGTCAGGACTCTGGCAATCCTAGCATCCCCTTAGAGCTTACTAGTCAGGACTTTCTGAACTTTTTCAATAATAAAATTTCATCCATCAGAGATAAAATCAATCAGATTCTTCCCACAGTTAACTTAAATACTGTAACTATTACAACTCCTTCTATTGATGTCTGTCTTGATGAGTTTACTCCACTCGACCTCTGTGAGTTAGACAAAATAGTTTCCTCATCCAAACCTTCAACTTGTCTTTTAGACCCTATTCCTACCAGGTTATTTAAAGAAGTCTTCCCACTTATTGGTAGCTTTATTCTTCATATAATCAATTCTTCATTAACTTTAGGCCATGTACCGCAGGCTTTTAAAACAGCTGTAATTAAACCCTTACTCAAAAAGCCAACGCTAGATCCAGGAGCTTTAGCTAACTATAGACCAATCTCTAATCTCCCTTTCATTTCAAAAATCTTAGAAAGAGTTGTTGCTACGCAATTATTTGACCACCTGCAGGGAAATGGTTTACTTGAAGAGTTTCAATCTGGGTTTAGAATCCATCATAGTACTGAAACAGCCTTAGCGAAGGTCACTAACGACCTCCTCATTGCATCTGATAATGGACTAGTTTCTGTACTTGTCCTTTTAGATCTTAGTGCAGCTTTTGATACTATTGATCATAATATTCTACTTGATAGATTAGAACACTATGTTGGACTTAATGGAACTTCGTTGCAGTGGTTTAGATCTTATTTATCTGATAGGTTCCAGTTTGTTCATGTAAATGACGAGTTTTCTTTCAGCTCAAAGCTTAGTCATGGAGTTCCACAGGGATCTGTGCTAGGCCCTACTCTTTTTTTTTTTCCACAATATCTTTATTGAACCTTTTTTTTTTTTAACAAACATGATACAAACAATCAAACACTAACACTAAAGTACTACAAAAAAAAAAAAAAAAAGGATGCACTAAAAACACCAACAACCACCAGCAAAATCAAATCTTCAACAATGCTCCTCTGTTTAGTCTAGACAATCCAATACATAAGTATACATATTATGTTCACCAGTTTGGAATTTACAAGGTCCACACACATCATTCACCTTCTTCTTCAAAAGTTATGTTTAAATTTTTTACATAATCAATAAAAGGTCTCCATATATTCTCAAACACAATTTCCTTTGATTTCAGTATATATGTTATTCTTTCTAATGGAAGGTTTGTTAACATCTGTCTTAACCACTGAGTCACATCTGGTCTATGAGTCTTTTTCCATAATAGTGCAATACATTTTTTGGCATTAAGCAAACTGAGGTCTATGAATGTTCTTTCACTTTTATTAAAATTATGCTTTTCTGGGTACAGACCCAACAAAAACAATTTAGGATTCAATATGATTTGTTTTGAGATTATTTTTTCAATTGTTACCCTCACCTCTTCCCAAAACATTCTTATTAATCTACATTCCCATACACAATGAAATAGAGTTCCTTTACTTTCCATGCATTTTGTGCATGTATCTGGTATATTTTTGTTATATTTATTTAACTCCTCCGGTGTAACATACATCCGCATTAACCATTTGAAATGTATCAATTTAAGGCGTACATTTATTGATTTGGTTTGAGCTTCTGTACAAGCCAATTCCCATTGTTCCTCTGAAATTTCAGTTTGCAGATCTTCTTTCCAGTAGTTTAATCTTTTCAGTGAATTTTCACTTGAAGATAGTGTCAATGAGTTATAAAACTCTGAAATAATACCCTTTCTTTTACTATCTTTCATCATCATTTTTTCCAAGGATGAATAAATAGGTCGAGTGAGAGCTTTATTTTGATTTGATCGAATAAAGTTTCTAAGTTGAAGATATTTTAAAAAAAATGTGTTCTATTGAGATTAAATTTGATCCTCAGCTCTTCAAAAGACATTATGTTATCTGCACATGGCAAATATAAATCCTGAATCTTTTGTATCCCTTTTAAATTCCATACTTTAAATACAGCGTCCGCTCTCCCTGGTTTAAAATATTGATTACCCCATATTGGACTAAATTGTGACAATAACTGTGGTTCTTTTAAATAGTTTTTAACTTCACACCATATTTTGATCATATGCTTTACAAATGGATTTTTAACTTGTTTTTGTAATTTTTTTGCCGAATCTGAGTATATGAATACGGGAAGAGGTAAAGGTAAATTGTATGATTCCATTTCAGTCCAGTGAGGGAGATCATTTGATGAAAAATAATATGTCATAGACCTCAGTTGTGCCGACCAATAATACAACATAAAATTTGGACATTTCAGACCTCCACGATCAAATGGTAAATATAATAAAGACAGACGTAATCTAGCCCTCCTGTTGTTCCATATAAATTCCACTAACTTTTTTTTATTCTTGAGAATAAATCTAAAGGTGGTGATAAGGGAATGTATTGAAATAAATAAAGTATTTTAGGTAAAATATTACTTTTAAGTATATTGATTCTCCCGATCATCGACATTGGTAGTGACATCCATCTCTGAGTTAACTCATTGATATCTGTCATTAAGGCTTCATAGTTGACACTGGCGACTGATTCTAGCTTAGGCACAATTTGGATTCCTAAATATTTAAACTGATTTACAACATTGAATTGATTTACCTCAGGGGCTGGGTAATTTCTCTGGGTCTCATTTAGCATTAATATTGAAGATTTAGTTTTATTTATTTTATATCCTGATATTTCCCCAAAATTCTTTATTAAATTCAACAAGGTTGGAATTGATTTTTTTAGATTCGACATAAACAAAATTATGTCATCGGCGTACAGGGAGATTTTATGTTCTGTTGGTCCAACTTTAATTCCATATATTTGTGAATGTAAACGTATCGCTATCGCTAAAGGTTCAATTGCCATAGTAAACAGTAAAGGTGAAAGTGGACAGCCTTGTCGACATCCTCTATTGATTTTTATTGGTTTTGAAATATTGTTATTTGTTAGGATTTCTGCTGTAGCATTATTGTATATTATTTGAACCCATTTTATGAAATTATTTCCAAGTCCAAACCTTTGTAGGACTTCAAAAAGAAAGGGCCATTCAACTCTATCAAAGGCCTTTTCAGCGTCCAGTGATAGGAGAGCTGTATCCGGTGCTTCTTTATTAGAATAAATAATATTGAATAGTCTTCTTACATTATGGAAGCCTTGTCTTCCCTTTATAAAGCCATTCTGATCTCGATTAATAATATTTGGTAAAATTTCTTGTATTCGTCTTGCTAAAATTTTACAGATTATCTTAAGGTCGGCGTTTAATAGGCTTATTGGTCTCATATTTTCACATTTATTAGAGGGCTTACCTGGTGTTGGCAGCAGTATAATTAAGGCATTACTTATGTATGATGGTAAATTATTATTTTGAAATGCTTCCAAAACCATTTCCAAAAAAGGTTTTATTAATTTATTCTTAAATTTTTTATAAAGGTCAACTGGAAGACCATCTGGTCCTGCACTTTTTCCTGATTTCATATTATCAATGGCTAGCCCAACTTCTTCTTGACTAATTTTAGACTCCAATATCTCCCTGTTTTCATTTGGAATACACGGTATAGATAGTTCGTTCAAAAACCCATTTAGTTTTGTTCAATCAAATTCATTTTTAGTATCATATAATTTTTCATAGTAATCTCTAAAGGCTCTGTTAATTTCTAAAGGATCTATAACTACCTGTCCGTTACTTATAATACTAGTAATTGGTGTTTTAATTTCTAATTGTTTAATCTGCCATGCCAATAATTTTCCTGATTTTTCACCTTGTTCATAAAAAGATTGTTTCAATCTTAGAAGACTCGAGGCAGCTCTATTCGCTGATTTTTTGTCGTATTCAGCTCTCAAAATCAGTAATTCATTCTCCAACCTTGGATCACTTCCTGCATACACTTTTTCCTGAAGACTTTTCATTTTATGTTCCAATTTAGCTCTCTCCTCTCGAGTCTTCTTAGATTTTGATCCTGTATAACTAATAATATGTCCCCTAATAAAAGCTTTGAAAGCCTCCCACTTTACACATGCTGATGTTTGTGTAGTATTGATGTCAAAGTACTCGTCTATCTGTTTTTCTATATACTTGACAAATTCCTCATCCTGAAGCCATTTATGCTGAAATTGCCATCTACCTGATTCCTTTGTCAATTTTTTATCTACATATATTAGACAACAGGGTGCATGATCAGAGATCACGATGTTATCATAAAAGCAGTTTTGAATCTTGGATCTTAATTCTGTGGAAATCAAAAAATAATCAATACGTGAGAATGTCTTGTAGGTACTGGAATAACAAGAATAGGCTTTAACTTGTGGTTTCATTTCTCTCCATATATCTAACAATCTCAATTCTTTCATAAAATGATTAATTGTCATCCTACATCCATTGTGCGTACAATCCAGTCCTGTTGATCTATCTATACCTGGATTCAATGTACAATTAAAATCCCCTGCTATTATATGTTGCCCTGTAAGTGATGATAAAATAAGAAATAAATTAGCAAAGAACTTTTGATCATCTATATTGGGACCATATAAGTTCACAAGATTTATATTTTCTAATAGCAAAGAACCTTGAATGATTACATATCTTCCAAGTTTGTCTCCAATTACATTTTTCACTTGAAAAGGGACTGATTTATGTATGAGAGTCATAACTCCCCTGGCCCGGGATGAGAATGATGAGGTGAATACACTTCCTTGCCATCTACTCCTAATTCTTTTTATATCCTCCTCTATTAGATGAGTTTCTTGTAAAAACACAATTTTTGGAACCCATGTCTTTTATTTTATTCATAACTTGTTTAAGTTTTTTTAAATTTTGTAGACCTCTGCAATTCCATGAAGTTAAATTAAGATTAACACTTTGGTTTATGATCAATAGAGAGTTTGGGATTACCTTGCAGTGTAAACATACTCATACAGAGAAGCAAAAACATGAGTGGTTGAACATTCATCCTACAAACTACACACAAACAAATTCCCCCTTCCCACACTTGTGGCGAACCCCACAAAATCAAAAGAAAAATTCTGTCTCCCGATATAGCCATCGACCGTTCCACATCTACGGGGAACAGCCTAATCCACTCCTTCTTCATCCTCCCAATCACCCTAACTCTACTGCTTTTAATGACATAACATTAACTCTCCTCTGTAGTTTTCCAACTTAACTCCAAAATTTTTAACAACTTTGTACATCATAGTTTTTTTTTGTTTGTTTTGTTTTTGGTTTTTTTTAATATATAATACAATCTATATTTTGTAAACTTGCTATTTACTTCAAGTCAGTCAGATGCCTGTGCAAATGCTTAATTATTCTACCTTATATTTTGTTCATGCTTAGCTCCCACCAGTCTCTTCTTCTTCTTTGATCTTCTTGATGAACTCCTGCGCCTCCTCTGGGGTCTTGAAGATGTGGGTTCTGCCCTCATACGTGATCAGCAGTCTCGCAGGATAGATTACACCATGACGAATCCCAAGGTTGCGCAGCTCCTTACGTATGGGATCAAACTGCTTCCTCAATTGTTGGATTCCTGTGGCCAAATCTGGGTAGAACCGCACCTGCTGATCCTGGTGTTTAATCTCTCCTTTAGCTCGTGCAGCGTTGAAGATCTTCATCCTGTCTCTGTTGCTAAGAAACTTCATAATTAAGGTCCTCGGCGGTCCCTTATCTCTCCGTGGGCCAATACGATGTGCTTTTTCCAGAACCACTGCTGATTGCAACTCCTCGCTGCCCAGCACCTCCGGAATCCACTTTTCCAGAAAGGAATATACGTCCCGACCTTCTGATTCCTCTGGAAGACCCACCAGCCTCAAGTTATTCTGTCTCGACCGAGATTCCAAATCCAAAATATTATCTTCTAGACATTTTTTTTTTTTTTCCAAAGTGCGCACCTTTAATTGAAGACGGGTGACGTCATCTTCAGCACTAGCGAGACGGAGCTCCATCTGCGCCGTTCGTTCTACACAGTCACCCAATTCCTTTCTTATTCCTTCCAACGCTGTCATAATCCCATCAAATCTAGAGGAAAAGTCCGCTCTCATTGAACTCATGGCAGCCATCAGCGCATCTGCGCCGCTCCCCGCAGATTTCGCACCGTTGCCAGCCTCCTCCACCATATATGGAGTTTTGTTTGCTGCGTCACAGACCTGAAAGTCCGTTAATTTGGACTGTTTCGGCGGCTCGCTTTTTCCTTTACCTGGTTTTCCAGCCTTAGGCTTCGCCGACATATCCTCGCCCAAACGCTGGGATACGTTCTGTCCCAAATAAGAGAGTTATTTGCCGATTTTTTTCTCCAGGAGCAGAGCAGAGTGAGACACGTCCGTCTTACGTGGCAGCCATAACCGGAAGTCAGGCCCTACTCTTTTTAGTTTATATATGCTTCCGTTAGGCAACATTATTAGAAAGCACTGTATACATTTTCATTGTTATGCAGATGACACACAATTATACCTGTCAATGAAGCCAGATGATACTAATCAATTAGCCAAGTTAGAAGCCTGTCTTAAGGAAATCAAAGCTTGGATGACTTGTAATTTCCTGCTATTAAATTCAGATAAGACTGAAGTCATTCTTGTTGGTCCAAAAAACCTTAGAAATTCCTTTCCAAATCAAACTTTCAGTTTGGATGCAGTTACTCTTTCTCTTAATAGCTCTGTGAGGAACCTTGGAGTTATTTTTGATCAGGATTTGTCCTTCAATTCACATATTAAATTTGTTTCTAAGACTGCCTTCTATCATTTGCGTAATATTGCCAAGATTAGGAGCATCTTGTCTCAGAGTGATGCTGAGAAGCTGATCCACGCTTTTGTTAGCTCGAGATTAGATTATTGTAATTCTTTATTATCAGGCTGTCCTAAAACATCTTTAAAAAGTCTTCAGCTGATCCAAAATGCTGCAGCAAGAGTTTTAACAGGTACCTAGAAAGAGAGATCATATCTCTCCGGTTCTGGCCTCCCTTCATTGGCTTCCCATAGAGTTTAGAATTAAGTTTAAAATCCTTCTTCTTACTTACAAAGCTTTAAACAATCAGGCTCCTTTTTATTTAAAAGATCTGATACTACCGTATCATCCTAACAGAGCACTACGCTCCCAAAATGCAGGATTACTTGTAATACCTAGAATCTCCAAAAGTACAATGGGAGGCAGAGCCTTCAGTTATCAAGCTCCTCTCCTGTGGAATCAGCTGCCAATCTGGATTCGGGAGTCAGACTCGATCTCTGTTTTTAAGAATAAGATAAGATAAGATAAGATAAGCCTTTATTAGTCCCACAACGGGGCAATTCCAGGATTGCAACAGCACAGGGATAGCAACACTCAGAGCAACAATCAGAAGGCAAGAAAAAAAAAACAAAAAAAAAAAAAACAAGCAAGCAAGAGCAGCTAATATACATATGTACATATTACTATAAAATATATATATACACACACACACACACAGACACACAGTGCAGAGCATTGTAGCTGGATGGAATAAATATATGAATATATGAACACACAGTGCAGAGCATTGTAGCTAGATGGAATAAATATGTAAATATATAAACACCCACAGTACGGAGCATTGCAGCTAGGTGGAATAAATATGCAAGTATATAAACACACACAGTGCGGAGCAATGTAGCTAGATGGAATAATATGTAGATATATAAAAACACAGTGCGGAGCATTGTAGCTAGATGGAATAAATATATAGATATATAAATATAAACACACCCAGTGCTGAGCATTGTAGCTAGATGGAATAAATATATAGATATATAAATATAAACACACCCAGTGCAGAGCATTGTAGCTAGATGGAATAAATATGTAAATATATAAACACACACAGTGCAGAGCATTGTTGCTAGGTGGGATGAAACAGCATAACCGTCTATTTAGTTATCCTACATGGTATGATTATGTGCCCATACATATTCTCACCCTCCATAGCGACCGGTATGTTCCTAGTTGTATGCCGGAGAGGACCATTGTGTAAGTCTATTGCATCTTTTGCATTCAAAAAAAAAAAAAACTATTAGTTTGTTACGTCTTTTTGCTATCTCTGCGAGCAGCCCTGCTTAGGTTGTACAGTCTGACAGCCGTTGGTAGGAAGGACCTACGAAACCTCTCGGTTGTGCACCTGGGATGATGTAGTCTGCTGCTAAATGAGCTCCTCAGTGCATCCAGTATGTCCTGCATAGGGTGGAACTCGGACTCCAGCAGAGATGACAGTTTAGCCACCGTCCTTCTCTCTCCTATCTCCTCCATCGGATCAAGGCGTTGCCCCAGGACAGAGCTAGCTTTCTTAATCAGTTTGTTCAGTCTCTTCCTATCGGCTGCAGTAATGCCACTGCCCCAGCAGACCACTCCAAAAGTGATGGCTGATGCCACCACCGTGTCATAGAATGACTTCAGCAGCGCCCCTTGTACACCAAAAGACCTGAGTCTCCTCAGCAGGAACAGCCTGCGCTGTCCCTTCTTGTAGAGTGCGTCAGTGTTGTGTGACCAGTCTAGTTTATTGTTCAGATGAATACCCAGGTACTTGTAGGATGTCACCATCTCGATGTCTGTTCCCTGTATATTTACTGGTGCTGTGAGGGGCTGCCCATGCCTGCGGCAGTCCACCACCAGCTCCTTAGTTTTCCTCGCGTTGATCTGGAGGCAGTTCCGATGGCACCAGTCCACAAAGTCCTGGATAAGCCCTCTGTACTCAGCTTCATCTCCGCTGGAGATGAGACCAACGATCGCAGAGTCATCAGAGAACTTCTGTAGATGGCAATGTGTTGTGTTGTGTGAGAAGTCCGCAGTATAAAGAGTGAACAGGAAGGGAGCCAGCACCGTTCCCTGGGGGGCCCCCGTGCTACTGATGATCGTGTCGGAAACACAGTCCCGGGTTCTCACAAACTGAGGCCGGTTCGTGAGGTAGTCCAGGATCCATGATGACAGGTGTTGGTCCACCCCTGCGCGCAGCAGCTTGTCCTTCAGGATCATCGGTTGGATGGTGTTGAAAGCACTGGAGAAGTCAAAGAACATGATCCTCACCATATTCCCGGGCTTCTCCAGGTGGGACAGAGAACGGTGAAGGAGGAAGATCACCGCATCCTCCACCCCAATGCCATGCTGGTAGGCGAACTGGAGTGGATCCATCGCTGGTTCCACCAGGGGGCGGAGATGAGCAAGGAGCAGTCTCTCCAGGGTCTTCATCAAGTGAGACGTCAAGGCCACCGGTCTGAAGCTGTTCAGGTCTTTGGGGTGGGAAGTTTTTGGTACAGGTACCACACAAGATGTTTTCCACAGCTGTGGTACCCTCCCCAGTTTCAGGCTCATGTTGAAGATATACGTCACAATCCCACACAGCTGGTCTGCACAGGACTTGAGGAGCTTTGCGCTGATGCCGTCCGGTACCGACGCCTTCCTCGCCTTGATCTTCCTCAGCTCCGTCCTCACCTGGGTCTTGGTCAGGGTCAGGATGGGGGGCTGTGTGTTGGGAGTGGGGGGGGTGTCGGTGGAGTGGGGAGTGGGTAGCAGGACTTGATTTCTTAGAGGCAGCAGTGGTTGTTGTGCAGACAGTGGGGAGGGCGGTTGGTCAAATCTATTGAAAAACAGATTCAGGTTGTTCGCCCACTCCCTGCCCCCCGTGGCCTGGGGGGAGGTATTCTGGAGCCCCGAGATGGTTTTGAGGTTTCTCCAGACCCCGCTGATGTCGCTCTGTTGCAGCTTGTCCTCCATCTTCTTCCTGAAGCTGTCCTTGCCTTCTCTGATCTTTCTCCTCAGCTCCCTCTGTACGGACTTCAGCATCTCCCTGTTCCCCGACCTGAAGATCCTCTTCTTCTCTCTCAGAAGTGTTTTTATCTCAGGGTTGATCCAGGGTTTGTTGTTTGAGTGACGCCGTATGGTCTTGGTGGGAACGGATTTGTCCACACAGAAGCTGAGGTAGCCCGTGAAGGTGTGAATGAGGCCATCGATGTCCTCACCATGTGGATCGCAGAGCTGCTTCCAGGCAGTGGCTTCAAAACAGTCCTTTAGAGTGTCCATTGTCTCCTCAGACCATAACTCCACAGTGTGCATGGCCGGAGGTTGTCTGTGCACTAGGGGTTTGTACACTGGTCGGAGATGAACCAAGTTGTGATCCGATCTCCCAGGTGGGGGGAGTTGTGATGAGGTGTACGCCTCCTTAGTGTTTGCGTAGAACAAATCCAGTGTTTTATTGTCTCTAGTGTGGCATGTGACATACTGGGTGAAAGTGGGCAGAATGGGAGACAGTGAAACGTGGTTGAAATCGCCTGAGATGAGGAGAAGAGCATCTGGGTGTTCTGTCTGCAGCCTGCTGGTTACTGAATGGATGACGTCACGCGCTGTCCCAGCGTTCGCCGTCGGATTTGCATAAACAACAATGCAGATCACGTGTGAGTGTTCTCTCGGGAGATATGTAGGCCTCATGCTAACAGCTAGCAACTCAATGTCTTTGCTGCAGTGTCGTTGTTTAACAGTGATATGTCCCGGTCTACACCAGTTGTTGTTAACATACATTATCACTCCACCGCCCCTAGTTTTGCCACTCTCTGGTGTTCGGTCAGCTCGTATCATGTGAAAACCCTCCAGCTCAATGTTAGCATCTGCTGCTAGTTCAGTTAGCCACGTCTCAGTAAACAAAAGGAGAGAGCACTCCCGGTAAGTGCTATCATAACGGGAGATAGCCGCTAGCTCATCTAACTTTCCCAGTATCGACCGTACATTTCCCATGACAACAGATGGAAGGGAGGGTCTGTACCTTATATTTTTTGTCCTCCGCCTTACTCCAGCCCGGCAGCCGCGGCGTTTTTGCCTCAGTTCTCTCGGTATGTCGAGTTTTTCCAGTGGGACCGGGTGGCGGTTAAATGCTAGCAGCTCTTCCCTGTTATATCGTATCCTGCTATAAACAGTGGCTCCGTCCACCGGCTCAGGAGACATTTGGGACGATCTGTGTGTCCGTGATATAAGTGGGGTGAAAAAAAAAAAAAAGTGATCAAAAGAGAGAGGAAGGGAAAAAAAACTCGGAATCGAGCCGCTGTTGCAAAAGGCAGCCGACTGGTGTGGCGCCGAGAGGAGAAAAAAAAAAAAAAGGGCTAAAACCTACCTTTTTGATATAGCCTACAATTAGGGAGGGATCATGTGTTTCTGAACCCTCCCTTAGTTATGCTGCTAATAGGTTTAGTCAGCCGGGGGACCTCCAGTAATGCACTGGGCCTCACTCCTTTCCTCACTCTCTATGAAATATTTTTTTTTTGCTGGTCATTAACATTTTTGTTCTCTCCCATAGATTGAGTCCCCATCGTGCTGTTTGCTCTCTACATGTCTGTTCTTTTCTTCTTCTCTATCCCCTCACCCCCCAGCCAGTCGCAGCAGATGACTGCCCCTCCCTGAGCCTGGTTCTGCTGGAGGTTTCTTCCTTTTAAAAGGGAGTTTTTCCTCTCCACCGTCGCCAAGTGCTTGCTCACAGGGGATCGCCTGATTGCTGGGGTCTTTCTGCAACTGTGGGGGTCCCCCCTTCAGTTGATAGTGCTATGAGATGACTGTTGTTGTGAAATGGCGCTATATAAATAAAGTTGAATTGAAATTGAATTGAATTGAATTTTAATAAAATGTCCCTCCACTTTTGGTTTAGTCCAAAAGCCTTCTGAGCCTTCATTCACATTCATAATCCGGACAGTATTTATTGCAGTTGACACCTCTTCCTCTGAGGAGTCGCTCACTCTGTGCTCGCCATGTTTAACTGTGTGAACATTTCTTTTCTTTTTGTATTTTACCATGTCACTTTTATTCCTTGTCTTTGGGTCTTTGTCTTTGCTCCTTTTGCTTCTTCATGCCCGCTGCACGTGGCCTTTTTTTCCACAGTTGTTACAGTCCATCTCTTTGTACCAACAGTCATTAGGAAGGTGTCCCACCTTGCCACAGCGGAAACATGGACCTGTTGCATTGGTTTTACCACTGTTGAGTTTATATACTCTGCCTGTAGCATGCAGTTGGTGTGCTTCTTTGGAAGCCATCTCCATCATCACACTAATGTAAATGGCTCTTTCAAGCGTCAAATCACTTTCTGTGAGTAACTTCTTCTGTGCTGCTTCATTTCATAGTCCACACACAAGCCTGTCTCTTAATGTGTCATTTAAAACATCTTTAAATTCACAGTGTTCGGCTAACTTGCGTAGCGCTGCAACAAACATGTTAACAGACTCACCCTCTTCTTGGTTACGTCTGTGAAACCTGTATCTTTCTGCAATCACTAGAGGCTTTGGTGAGAAGTGGTGGGTCAGTGTGTCCACCAGCTCTTTATAGGTTTTCGAGCCTGGCTTTACTGGCTGTAGGAGGTTACGTAGTAGGTTAAATGTCTTGGGACCCATCACACTCAGAAAAGTGGGCACTAACTTTTCATCTGTTATTCCATTGGCCGCGACGAAATAGTTAAAGCGCTCTGTATAGGAGCGCCATTGCTCCGCGCTCTCATCAAAGGGCCCGATAGAGCCAATGACTCCAGCCATTTTAACACTCCTGGTTGAATGTCGCTCTTTCCCTCGCGGCTCCTTTCTGTAACGTCGTTTCTTCCCTCCGGCGTTACTCACGGAGTTTTTTTTGTTTTTTTTTTCCTTAACGGTTTCCACTGCTCCGCTCCTCCCCGTTTAGCAGACAGCCCGCAGCATCCACCTCAGCACAGTGGCGCTGTGTATCACCCTGTCAGCACGAAGTAGCGGCGGGGGAAAAAAAACTCTCCTCCGTCGCGGACTGCAGCGTCGGTCCAGACGTCCTCGTCGCCACTTTTTGTTATATCTTTCACCCGTTACGTTCCTCGATATAACAAAAAGTAACTCGGACCATCGACGTACCGTTAACGGTTTATTGGTGAGCAGCAACTCATAGCACACAGCCAACGACAACACACCCAACATACACTACATTACCCATAATGCTTTGCACAAGACACTACGACGGGTGCCGTAGTAAACCAAAATACATAACATCTTTGTACAAAAACACATTAACGAATCTCGACCTCCGTACTTTGGGCCTTTCTTCTGCCCACTGGTCCCTGTTGGAGGGTGGAGGGAATGTCCTCACCGAGTGAGGGGCCCTCCCTAGACCTGTAGTTACTATCCAAGTAATAGTCATTAGTCTAGAAATGTCCAACAAAAATCACTTTAACCTCTCCTAGCCGTTTGTTTCTCTTTTACCTTGTCTTCTTGGCCTTCATTTCTTCTGTGTCCTTCTTAATCTTTGTTATAATCTAGGCTTTCCGTTGAAAGCCTTGCAGTTTTTTTGGGGCCCGGTGCGCCACGTCCGTCTCCCGCCCTCTGCCGCTCACTCGCCTCCACTCCGGCTGTCTCGATGTGTTCCGTGCCGCCACTGCTCCAGCCACTTCCTCCGGTACGCTCACCACAAAGCCTCGCTCCGTCATGTCCCGCACTGCCTCTCTGGCCATGTTGTAGGTTTTCACGCCGTCCTCCCAATGAATTCTCATCTTCGTTAGCGGTGTTTGGAATCTAATTTTTTTCTCTTTCAGCATTTTTTTAATGTTTGCATATTTCTTTCGCTGCTGCACAATTTCTGTCGGGTAGTCATGGTCAAAGAATATCTGTTTGTCGCCGACTCGTATCTTTTTTTTTCCACGCTTGTGTCAGGATTCTTTCCTTTACGTCGTATTTTAAAAAGTTTACCACAACTGACCTGGGTGTAGAGTTTGAGTTCGGGTTCTGTGCCAAGGCTCTGTGCGCTCGTTGGATCTGCAGGTCTGTTTCATCGGGCAGCTCAAGCTCTTTTTTTAAGAATTGATCTATGAATTTCGTCATCGAGTTGCCTTCAATGTCCTCCGGAATCCCGAAGATGCGTATATTGCTCCACCTGGACCTGCTCTCCAGGTCAGTTATTTTTTCCTGCATCCTCTGTGTTTGTGCCATCAGGGTCTGCAGCTGCTCGCTTGCCTCGGTCTTCCAGTCTTCCAAATCTGATATTCGAGCCTGTGCTTCTGCCATACATGCCCGTTGAGTGCGCAGTTCCTCCATGGTTGGTGCTAGCTTGCGTTCCATTTCTTTTCGGAGACCCATAATTTCCTCCTTCATCTCTTTTTTCAGTTCTTCCTTAAGAGCTGTTAAATCCTGTTGGAGTTGTCGCTTGAAGTCTTTTATGTCCTTACTTATATTGGCGAAGCCAGTGTTCATAACATCGAGGTTGGCGTCCTCCATTTTCTCTGTTGTAGTCACCTCCTTTTTTTGGGCCTCGTGTTCAGCGATTTCTCCAGCTTTGTTGAAGAGGGATTCTTTAGTTTTACCCTGCTTTTGTCCGTGTGCCCGGGTTCTTCGTGTTTTCATCCCTTGGTTTATTGATCCATTTATGTCGAGTTGGCCATTTACCAAAGATTTTTAATCCGACTAGGGAGAGCTCTCTGTTTAAGCGTTATGCCTCTCCGCCATCTTCCCGGAAGTCCCGCTTTGACTTCAATTTTAATGAAAATTTTTGAAAAACTGGTCAAATGTGAGGTCCTGAAGCAGACTGAGCATGCATTGGATCCTCTGCAATTTGCCTATAGGCCTCACAGAGGAGTGGAGGATGCCACTGTCACTCTGTTTAACATGCTTTTTAAACATCTGGATTTTAATGGGACACACGCCAGGCTTTTATTTGTGGACTTTTCCTCCGCCTTTAATACAATCCAACCTCATATCTTAGCTGATAGGCTCCTGCAACAATTTGATTTGAGCAATAATCTGGTGGGTTGGATTCTGGATTTCTTAACCAACAGGACGCAGAGAGTAAGGGTCAATGGTACATTGTCTGACCTAAAGTGCTCTTCTGCTGGCTCTCCTCAGGGGTGTGTGTTGTCACGACTACTCTTCATCCTGTACACAAACATGTGTTGGAGCAGACATGACAACAGACATATCATAAAGTATGCTGATGATTCAGTTATTGTCAGTCTCCTCCAGGATGGTGAGAGTGGCCACGGCCCAGTAGTTGATGATTTTATTCACTGGTGTGAGGATTCCTACCTGCAGCTGAATACGACAAAAACTAAAGGCATGATTATTGACTTTAGGAGGAAAACTCCCAGGCACAAAGTCATCGTACTAAAAGGCCAGACCACCGAATGTGTACAGTCCTACGAATATCTTGGGACGATTATTGATAGTAATTTAAAGTTTGAGGAGAACTGTGAAAGGGTGTGCAAAAAGGGTCAGCAACATTTGCATTGCTTGAGAAAACTTGCACACTTCCAAATTGACCGAACCATAATGACAATGTTTTATCGGGCTTTTATTGAATCTGTTTTATCCTTTTCTTTAGTGTCATGGTTTGGTCAGATGAAACTGAAACAGAGGAAATCCTTGGATCAGGTAGTTAGATGGTCCAGTCGTTTGCTTGGTGAGTCACAGCTGAGCCTGACATCCCTGTACACCAGACAAGTACAGAGGATGGCTACCTCCATTTTAAATGATGACTCCCACCCTTTGCACTGCAACTTTCAGCTTCTTCCCTCAAGACGGAGGTTTGCTGTCCCAAAAAGTAAAACCCAGCGCTACAAAAACAGCTTTATTCCTGCTGCTGTCAAAGAGTTGAACAAGCTGTAACAATATATTGCACATAATTTAGGTACCTATTTATTAACTCCATTTTATATTTACTTATTTTTGTAGGATGTTACTTGGGTTCTAAATATTTTATTGAGTTTTAGACCTTTGAGTTTTTAACCTCTTTGACTAGTTTTTAACTTTTAATATGACTCTTCTCTCTTACCTCTGGTTTTTCTCTCATCTCTCTGTCTTTTTATACCCTGATTGATGGAGCCTTGAGTATTTTTATCATGTTCATAGTCAATTTCATGTGTGCCTGTGTTTGTGTCTATGTTGAATGTAATTTGTGGCTTGTAAATATGAATATCACCAGACTGCAAAACAAATCTACCTACGGGTACAAATAAAGTAACCTGAACCTGATACCCAGTGTTATTGACACTAGAGACAAGGTGGGTAAAGTGTCTTGCCCAGGGACACAATGGCAGGATATCTGGGGAGGGCGGGATTCGAACCGCCAACTATCCGGTTATTGGACGACCCGCTCTACCTCCTGAGCTACTGCCGTGTATATGGAACTTACAATTTGAAGTATTGTACAACCAAGGCTTGAATGTTGGAATACTGGGCGATTTGGGGTCCCACCCAGACGTCCTATATTTGGACTTTTTACTGGTGTCATCCTTCTCTCCTTCTTCTGCTCTCACCTCTCCTGGACCCTCTGCCTGAACACTTTCCTCTCCTTGGCTCCTCTCTTCTGTCTTATCTTACCCTCTCTCAGCCCTGTCTAATTCAGCTTCTCTCTCTGTCTATGGTGGTATACAAACAGGTTAGAAAATATCAAGTGCCATGTAAATTAAAAGAGACAACCAAAAATTTCTAGTTAAGGGTACAAAGAGTACCCACTTAAAACTTGAGTAATGACTTCAGTCTTGAAGCAGGGTGCCCGCGATGTCTAAAAAAGTCTAAAAAAAAAAAAAAGTCTAAAATTACACATTTTCAATTTTAGGCCTAAAAAAGTCTAAAATACAGGGATATTTTGCACTGTGAGTCTAAAATTGAGTTTGAGTAATTTAAGACCTACGTTTCAATGCAAAATATCGATAAAGGATTAATGTTTTTTTTAAAGTATTGTTGAATATCCCGGAAGCCGCTGCACATCCGGGTACTCCAGCTCAGCCGATATTGATCCAGATCGCATAGTTTTAGAATCATCGGCCATTACGAGCTCAGATCACACGAGACGGCCCGTTGAATTTAAGCATTTATTTATTTATTTTCTACTCGTTTCAGTTCTGCATTTAATATGAAACCTGAGTTTGAAATAAACGTTTGAATTTAAATTTGAATATCCCGGAAGCCGCTGCACATCCGGGTACTCCAGGCTCAGCCAATATTGAGCATCAGAAGTCGCATTAATGGTAAGAAATACTCATCATTGATTAGCAACAGCATAACAATGTTATTAAAAAGAATTCAGAGACTTATTGTACTTTAAAAGTGTTGAAATTACATAAAATGCACACATTTACTTGTATTTTTAGTTTTAAACATATTGTATGGCTCTCATGGAATTACATTTAAAAATATGTGGTGTTGATGGCTCTCTCAGCCAAAAAGGTTCCCGATCCCTGTTTTACATGAAATGTTGCTGTTAGTGGAACGCACAATAAAACTACAGATGTGAAATGGAAATGTACTGTCGTCACAGGATGCTGGAGCAAGCATTTTGGCTCTGGTCTGAATGAGCTGTGTGCGCGAGCAAGGCGGGAATAGTTGTGAAGTAACGTGCGAATGGCAGGAGAGAAAGCTAGCAGGACAAAACTAAAAAGATGGGCAAATGTAAATTTAATGACAGTTGGCTCTCAAGAGATGACTTTGCAGACTGGCTCAAACGCGTTCCCAACGACGACACTGAGGCGTACTGCACGTTGTGCAAAAGAACACTTAAACTCGGGACCCTGGGTGTCAGGGCACTGGAGTCACACATCAAAGCTACCAAACAGCAAATGTAGCACGCAACTCTCATGAAATTGCTCAGTTCTGTTCGGTTGCAAGCAGCATGTCAAGAAATAATACAAATGATATTCGCGATCTAATGGGCTCGACTGAAACGATGAAGGCAGAAGTTCTGTGGGCGCTTAACACCGTGGCTAAACACCAGTCATACAGAGCTAATGACGACATCGGGGAACTGTTTCAAGCAATGTTTCCCGACTCGACAGTAGCCAAAACATTCCAATGCGGGAGAGACAAGACCGCCTATATCATCCGATTTGGAGTAGCAGAGTTCGTCAAGAAAGATTGTATCTCAAAGGTTTGCACACAGGCTTGTTTGCATGGGGGCGTTACCAGGGTTCCACTTACACCTGACTTAATGAAATCTGTCATGGCTGCCAGGTCACGGTACCGTGTGCATTTGGACGAAGAGAGGAAGAGGAAGGAGGCAGAGACACAAGGGAAGAAAAGGGCACACGCGGAGGAGCAGTTACAAGACCTGAAAGTCAAGAGGGACAGTCTGCATACAGTCATTGAGAGCCTGGGCAAAGATGCAGATGAGTTGGCAGAGCAAGCAGAGGGCAAGGCTGGGAGCAAAATGGCACAGCTCCTCTCAAAATCAAATGCTCTGAGGAGGGCTGCTAAAGACAAACTGTCCCAGCTTAAGGTTCTGGAGGACGAAATTGCCACCAAAAGTGCAGAGCTTAGAAGCATGTAAAATAATGAAAATAATGGGTGTATATATGTTCGTTTCATTGACAATAAACGTCAATTGACCGCAATCTGGGTTTGTTCTTTCTTTTTTTAATAATTCGTGAAGGTCGTAAATTTAATCCATGATGGTCTAAAAAAGTCTAAAATTGCACTTGTTAAAACCTGCAGACACCATGTGAAGGTTTGAGGTTTTTCTCCAAAATTTATAACAATTTTCTTATAGTTTTCTACTTTTCTCTGTAAATTTATCTAAATTTTAAACCATTTTCCTCAAATTTGTAATTTCCTCTTGTAAAATTGACTTTTTTTGTACATTTGAAACGTTACTATAAATTTGTGGATTATTTTATGGCTTATTTTTGTCTGTTTCTTAAAATAAAATTACTGTTTTTTTTCTCTTGTCCTGTCAGGCAGCTAGGCAAGCAGAACAGGGATCTGTCACCCTTACTGTGCCAAAACAGATTTACTTTGCCAAGAAGAGCTGATACAGTATCTAACTATGTATTGCATATTGTTGTAAACTCCTCCTGTAATAACTTTTAATACTTTATTTTAATTATTTTACCCATGGAAGACCCTACAGGATGGGGAAGGGGGAAAGGAAGTGTGTGGAGGGGGAAAGAAAAAGGAGGGGAACAGACAAAAAAAACCCCAAACAAACCAACAACTAAAACAAAAAACAAACTGCTTCTTCCATCAAAGATGTCTCAACACGAGTCTGATTTCCTCACCTGTTAACCCCCTTGCACTCCGGTCAGTTTTCCTAAAAATGCCAAAAAATAATGTGCCCAAAGTAAATCGAAAGCTGTTCTTCAACCCTTTGCAGCATCTTCATGGGGTTGGTCTCATTTAAAAGAAAACACTTTGAATTTTTTGGCAAAACAGTCATAATCTCTCTAAGTGCTCCGGCCACTGAGTTACAGTCATCTAAACATAGTGAACTTGAAGAAAATAAATTTGGCCTGGGTGTTTTTTTTGGATACAAATGCTTGCAAATAACACACAGCTTCAGATCCGGGCTGGAAAATGCAACAGAAATGTAGAACCAAGTGTTATCCAGCTGAAGTCCAAATTTTGTAACAATACCGCAAAAAATTAATATATTACACAGCTTTGTTCTCAGGTAGTTCCCAGGCGTTTTTGAACTGTGCCAAATTGTGCCAAATGGCACAGTTTGGAAAAACGTCTGTAACTTTTGAATGCTTCAATGTAGAAGCTTCATTTTGGGCTCTAATGAAAGGTCACACTCAGAGCTGTGTCTGTGTGTGTGTGTGTTCAGACAGGAATGTGTGTGTGTGTGTGTGTGTGTGTGTGGGGGGGGGGGGGTTGTCCCCCCCTCGCTACAGAGGATGGACCTCGGCCATCGCTACATGACGGATTAGCCTCATGTGGCGATGTGGGACAGCAGCTCAGTCACCGCGGCTCCCCCCCCCTCGCTACAGAAGAATAATCAGGAATAAAGAATAATTTAGCTTATAACACCTTACCTCTTCACAGCAGTGTCCTGGCGAACTTCTCTTCCCCATTGTCAGACGAATGCGACGCTGGTCCGCTCGTGGTTCTGGTCTCGCGACCCGATCAAAACATAATTCCATTATTGCGGTTTTGTGCTTCCATGATTGTGGTTTTTGCCGAACGATTTTTCAAAACAAATAACAGTAGTAATTAAAAAAAGACTGGTGAAGGCGTGTGTGTCACTCAGCCTTCGTCGTCAGCCTCCTTCGGTCTATGGTGACCGTGGAAGAAATCCTAACGTCTGTTCTGCTGGAACCAAAACAAAATAAGCACCGCCTGTGGCCGAACATGCCAATGCGCGAATGGCACTACCTGTCACACAGGTTGCATTTGTGGGTGGTCTCCATGCTGCTGGGTCTGTGGGGTTCTTCTTGCGGGTCCTTTTTTGATCCGCTCCAGCAGTCAGTCTTCACCCAGCCTTAAAAAAAACAGCTCGCGAACTTCTCTGCTTCAATTGGCTCACTGCATTCACAGCCCCGGTAGGCGGGTCCTTCTGGCTAGGTTTTCAGTCATTGGTTCTTCAAGGTTTCAGAAACCCAATTCAAGGCTCTTATTAGTCAAATGAGAGGCCAATCAGATGAACTAATCTGTTCGCGGCTGTGTCTGCAGCTTTTATTTTCAGTGCGCGCTTGGACGCCATCACCACCTACATCACCATCTCCATCATGCGTCCTAGAGCGCCCTCGTGCGCTGCCCGTCCGCGGTACAACGGAGCGCAAGAGGTTAAAGGAGAGACACTTGTGCATGTACATCTGCGTGCATATATATGAGAGCACGTGCAAAATAAGTGTGTGCATGTGAGTGGTTTGTCAGGAAACATACGAAGCGGGGGGCCAGTCGCAGCAGCTCTCCCCCCGGGAACCCTGAGCAGGCAAGGCAGCGCCACCAATCCCCACAGGGCACACACGTCCAAGGTCAGCAAGCCCCAGGAAAGCCAGGCATCTGCCCCCAGAGGGACGATTGAGGGAGACCAGGTTGCTTGGCGACTGGCGCTGTGACCCCACACCCCCGGACCTGCCCCCCCCCCCCGCAGCGGGCCAACGCCTGCCCCCGGGTGCCAGAAGGCTAATACCCCCCCCCCCCCAGCGCCACCGCCGCACACACTGGGGACTCCATGCCCAAAGAAGTCCCCCCCTCCCAGGGGAACCCCCACTGCCGAGAGGCACTACCCCCCCCCCCCCCAATCCAGCACCTCCTGACTCACAGACACACCCCTCCCCACACCTTCACGCCCACATGGTTCCATGCGCACCCATTTGCACTAACTCTCACTCACCCGACCAACTCATTCTCTCTCACTCCTGTACCCATTAAAATTACTGTTTTTTTTTTTTGTTTTGTTTTGTTTTTAAATAAATTTGAAACAGACTGTGGTATTTTTTTTTTTTTTACTTATAACAATTTATATTTTTGACCATAACTTAGCAGTTAGAACAGAACAATAATTTAACTCTCATTACGAAGAAAAAATATTAATAAAATTGTATTTAATGATTTAAATTAACTTAAATGACCAAGGATGCCGTTATTTCTGTTATAATATTTCTATATATTTATAGCTTTTTTTAGAAATCTCCTCACCGCCATGAAAAACCTCCCTTATTTTGAAATTCAAATGCAAACAAAAGTGGTAATAAATAAAAATTCTATGAAAATTAACCAATGAAAATCAGACAATGCTTTTGAATTGTGGTTCAACAGAATTATTTTAAAAAACAAACTCATGAAACAGGCCTGGACAAAAATGATGGTACCCCTAGAAAAGATTGAAAATAATGTGACCATAGGGACATGTTCAACCAAGATGTGCCCTCTAATTAACATCACAGGTGTCTACAAACTTGTAATCAGTCAGTCGGCCTATTTAAAGGATGGCAAGTAGTGACTGTGGCTCAGTTGGTAGAACATCCACCCCACACCCGGAGGCAGGGGTTCAAATCCCGGCCGGGTCATACCAAAGACCATATAAAAATGGTGCTTTCTGCCTTCTAGCGTGGTGCTCTGCATAATGGAATGGGGAAAGTAAAGTTACACACAGAGCTACCAGAGGACTGACCCCCCGCTGTAGCTTTCACTACTTACAGTAGCTGTGTGTCCTAAGGTCAGAGAAACGGAGATAGGCGCCGCCCATATACACCTTCAGGTGTGAAGGGATTAACTAACTAACTAACTAAGTAGTAGTGACTGTGCTGTTTGGTGACATGGTGTGTACCACACTAAACATGGACCAGAGGAAGCAAAGGAGAGAGTTGTCTCAGGAGATTGGAAAGAAAATTATAGACAAGCATGTTAAAGGTAAAGGCTATAAGACCATCTCCAAGCAGCTTGATGTTCCTGTGACTATAGTTGCACATATTATTCGGAAATTTAAGATCCACGAGACTGTAGCCAACCTCCCTGGACGTGGCCGCGGAAGGAAACTTGATGAAAAATGGAAGAGACGGATAATACGAACGATAACAAAAGAGCCCAGAACAACCTCTAAACACATTCATGGTGAACTCCAAGGTCAAGGTACGTCAGTGTCAGATTGCACCATCCGTCGTCGTTTGAGCCAAAGTGGACTTCATGGGAGACCACCAAGGAGGACACCACTGTTGAAAACAAATCATAAAAAAGCCAGACTGGAATTTGCCAAAGTGCATGTTGACGAGCCACAAAGCTTCTGGGAGAATGTCCAATGGACAGACGATACAAAACTGGAACTTTTTGGCAAGGCACATCAGCTCTATGTTCACAGACGCAAAAATGAAGCATACCAAGAAAAGAACACCGTCCCTACTGTGAAACATGGAGGAGGTTCTGTTATGTTCTGGGGCTGCTTTGCTGCATCTGGCACAGGGTGTCTTGAATCTGTGCAGGGTACAATGAAATCTCAAGACTGTCAAGGTATTCTAGAGAGAAATGTGCTGCCCAGTGTCAGACAGCTTGGTCTTAGTCGCAGGTCATGGGTCTTGCAACAGGATAATGACCCAAAACACACAGCTAAAAACACCCAAGAATGGCTAAGAGCCAAACATTGGACTATTGTAAAGTGGCCTTCTATAAGTCCTGATCTAAATCCTATTGAACATATGTGGAAGGAGCTGAAAGATGCCGTCTGGAGAAGGCACCCTTCAAACCTGAGACAACTGGAGCAGTTTGCTCATGAGGAGTGGGCCAAAATACCTGCTGAGAGGTGCAGAAGTCTCATTGACAGTTACAGAAATCGTTTGATTGCAGTGATTGCCTCAAAAGGTTGTGCAACAAAATATTAAGTTAAGGGTACCATCATTTTTGTCCAGGCCTGTTTCATGAGTTTGTTTTTTAAAATAATTCTGTTGAACAACAATTCAGCTTTATTTTATTTCAATTCAGCTTTATTTATACAGCGTCACATCACAACAAAAGCCGTCTCGTGGCGCCACAGTGCAGAAAAAAAAAACAACACAGTCTCAGAAAGACCCAGCAATCAGACGATCCCCTATGAGCAAGCACTAAGCGACAGTGGAGAGGAAAAACTCCCATTTGGAAGGAAGAAACCTCTAGCAGAGCCAGGCTCAGGGAAGGGCAGTCGTCTGCTGTGACTGGCTGGGGGTGAGGGGATAGGGAGGATGGAGAGGACAGAGATAAAGAACATAACAGTAAGATGCCAAGTACATTATTGGAGGTCAACCAGCAGTATGGATCAGATAACAACAGAACAAAAGTGTGGTTAAGAGACACAAAATCCCTCCTTAAACATAAGCTATATTAAAAAGGAAGGATTTTACCCTGTTCTTAAAAACAGAGACCGAGTCTGACTCCCAGACCCAGAGTGGTAACTGGTTCCAGAGAGAAGGGGCTTGGTAGCAGAAGGCTCTGCCTCCCACTGTACTTTTGGAGATTCTGGGCACCACAAGTAAGCCAGCATTTTAGGAGCGTAATGCTCTATTAGGATGGTAAGGTAATATCAGATCTTTTATATATTGGGGGGCCAGATTGTTAAGAGCTTTGAAGGTAAGAAGAAGGATTTTAAACTTGATTCCAAATTCTATGGGAAGCCAGTGAAGGGAGGACAGAACCAGGGAGATATGATCTCTTTTTCTAGAACCAGTTAAAACTCTAGCAGCAGCATTTTGAATCAACTGAAGATTTTTTAAGGATACTTTAGGACAACCAGATAATCGCGAATTACAGTAATCTAATCGAGAGCTGACAAAGGCGTGAATCAGTTTCTCAGCATCATTCAGAGACAAGATGTTCCTGATCTTGGCAATATTGCGTAGATGATAGAAGGCAGTCTTAGAAACAGTTTTAATATGTGAATTAAAGGACAAATCTTGATCAAAAATAACTCCAAGTTTCCTCACAGAACTGTTCAGAGTGAGAGTGGCAGCATCTAAATTAAGGGCATAATCTGAAAAGGAATTTCTAAGATGTTTTGGGCCAACAAGAATGACTTCAGTCTTCCATCCATCTTCTACCGCTTTTCCGGAGGTCCGGGTCGCGGAGGCAGCAGTTCAAGCAGAGAAGCCCAGACTTCCCTCTCCCCAGCCACCTGCTCCAGCTCTTCAGAGGGGATACCAAGGCGTTCCCAGACTAGCTGGGACTTCAGTCTTATCAGAGTTTAATAGTAAAAAATTACAAGTCATCCAAGCTTTGATGTCCTTAAGACAGGCTTCTAACTTGGCTAATTGATTACAATCATCGGGCATCATTGGCAGGTATAGTTGTGTCGTCTGCCTAACAGTGAAAATGTATACAGTGCTTTCTGATGATATTGCCTAAAGGGAGCATATATAGACTAAAAAGAGTAGGTCCCCCCAAAAAAGCATTGTCTGATTTTCATTGGTTAATTTTCATAGACTTTTTATTTATTACCACTTTTGTCAGATTCAAGTTATTTCTGTGACCATTATGAGTTTTTCTTTGATTAACAGAGGGGTACCAACAATTTTGTCCACGTGTGTACATATGCAATGAGGTCAGGCACAAAGTTAACATTGTCCATGCCTTTCCACCACTAAGTTTGCATTGTTCCCTTTAGTAAATGTCACCAGTAGTTTTTCAGTGCCAAAAATAGTTGCGCTGGCGCAGCGCATCAGTAAATCTGCCCCGAAATATCTGGTCTATGTAGTGTATTCATTTAAATATAGGTTGAAAAGGATTTGCCAATCTTTTTTTTGTTGTTGTTTTTAAATTACATTTTAAACATCTCAACTTCATTGGGTTTGGAGTGTTTTAAAAAAAAATCAAACTAAAATTTACAGGAAAAAAGTCACAAATTTAGGACAACAAACCTGTAGTTCCTGATTTACCAAGTGTAGGGTTAATAAAGGTCTTTATCTCATCTTTTCTTTATTCTTGGAAATGTGAGATTTTTTTAAACCTGCAACTTTATTATGATGTTTTGTTTTTAATTTTTGTTTCCTTTTCCCAATAAATTTCCAATTTTTTTCTTTTAAGTTTTTTAACGTTCAAAGCCAAATTCCAATGCTATTAATAACAAAGACAACAGAGTGGGAAAATATTTTCATTTTTTCTTTTCTCCCACAGTGAGCACTCTGCCTGGTTCGTTGGGTTAAAAGCCCATCATTCATCTGGTGTCGGAGCAGCAGTAAAGCAGAGACCACACAACGCATTCATTTGAACTTCTTCCACCACCATGTCTCCCAGGAGGAAGCTGACGTCCATCCAGGAAGGAGAGGTATTGGTACGCCCGTGATCTGTCATCATCCCCACTTTTAGGTTTCTATTGTGCAGCAACTTGTTTTTAATGTCATTTTTCTGTCAGCAGGATTACAGAAAAATCTAACAGATGGTATAGCAGGGGTGTCAAACTCATTCCATGGAGGGCCAAGACCCTGTGCGGCGGCATGAAATAAAGCGGCGTTGTTGGAGGTTTTAAGTAGAGTTTTATTATCATACCGCCGTCACGAGCTCCGCTCCCGGCACCGTGCATGAGCGCCGAGAGTGAGCCCACGGCTCTCAGTGAACGAGGGAAGTGAGAGTGAGAGAGAGAGAGTTTGCGTTACAGAGTTGCAGCATATATACTCGACCACAACAATACATCAAAAGGACATACCCCAGCAGTTAGTATGATCAAAGAGATAACAGAACAGGCATAAGACATTTGCATTTGAGAGACATATTGATCTCAGTCCCTAGGTCACAGTGAGGACAGGACGCATGAGTACAATGCATGAAAGGCAACAATTAACATCACAGAGGTGAGCCAGACGAAACGCGTCTGCCTGTAGACATTAATACACATTACACTGTTCTGTTACTTGCTCTAGCCGAGTGCTGTGTTTGACCAGTCTTTTTGTGGAGATTTACCTCAAAGCACATTTACATATGTAAGATGACAAGATGCATGAACACTTTAACTTCACGGCTGTAAATGCAGCGTGCAGCGGGAAAACCCAGGAGTGCGAGCTGACTGTCTCTGTGTTCTGTCTGTGTGTTGTGGGGGGTTGAATTAACCCGCTACACCCTGCATGTTTTACTTCCATCCAGTGTCTTCAGCAGGTTTTTTCACTGATCAGCAATCAGTGGGAAGAAATTCAGTGAAATTACCTGTTGAAGACACTGGGTGGAGGTAAAACCTGCAGGGTCTTGGCCCTCCGTGGAAAGAGTTTGACACCTAAGGTGTAGAGTAACAAATTATTAACTGAGCCTCAGGAGAACAACAGTGAGCCTCATTCACTACCCTTAAGGCAGTGCTGCAGCATCAGCAGGTGCTGCTAATTAGGAGACAAAGGTTTATTGACTGTGAGAGCAAAAGATGGATGAGACTAGTATTGGTTCATATTTGGTTAGTGTTTGGAGAGTTTATTTTACTAGAGTGTTTTTTTAAGTCACGTTCTACAAACTCATACAGAGCAAAATCTCAATCCTTCATTATAAATCCACTCAGCCACACTGTATGACATGGGTTTTTTTTTCATAGTTTTTTTTTTTACAATGTGTAGTGAACCAGAGTGGTGGCCTAGTGGTAGAGCATCTGCCCCAACAACTGGGAGGTTGTGGATTCAAGCCTGGCACGGTCTCACCAAAGACCATATAAAAAAAATGGTACTTCCTGCCTTCTAGTTTGGTGTTCAGCATAAATTGAATGGGGGGAGAAAGTGGGTTACCCAGCCACAGGGGGAAGCACAAACCAGTGTACTCACTGTGTCAGTCCCACAGGGAAGGTTACGTCAGGAAGGTCAACCCTCATAAAAATTCTTGCCAAATTGACATGCAGATCATTGCATTATCAGGTGATGATACACAATGGCAACCCTGAAAGGGAACAGTCAAAAGATGAAGAAGACTTGGGAGAGTTTATTTTGATAAATGGAAGAGTTGGAGACGACAATTTTTTCATGTTTTCATGTGTCAGACTGTCAATCCATGGCAGCCGATAGCGTCCACTTGGACAGGCCAAACAGACACTACAACTATCACGATACTTGAGACAAGATGCAATGCTATCACAATGCTTTGATTCCATAAGGATTGTGAGAGGTTCCTACTCACACATGTGATTTAAAACAAAGCAAAGACAATGGTGGATGTGCAATGTTTGTTAATGTTATCAATGTTTTCTTGGGGGGTTTGTGCACTGAAATGTTTGACAGTTCTTTCCCGTGAACTGAATGCCAAGAAGAGTTAACACGGTGCATGAAAATAATGGTGGCCACACAAAATATTGACACTTTGGGCACAAGCTGGACATTTTCACTTAGTGGTGTACTCACTTTTGTGTTAATTGGCATCAAACTGGGGATTCTAAATTGTCCTTAGGTATGACTGTGAGAGTGAATGGTTGTCTGTGTCTCTGTGTTGGCCCTGCGATGGACTGGCGATCTGTCCAGGGTGTACCCTGCCTCTCGCCCAAAGATGCTGGGATAGGCTTCAGCCCCCCCCCTCCGAAAAGGATTAAGCAGAAGAAGATGAATGAATGAATGAATATCAGTATAGATGGAGTGTTGCAATACCATATATATTATTTTTTTTTCACCTTCGTCAGCCTCAAATTGTGCCCCCAAAGTAAAATCATCAACATCTGTTTCATCCATAAATATAACATCTGTCTTATTACTGATAATAATGAGGCCTCATTCAGGAGGAAGGCTGAACATCTGGCAACACGGTGCAGCAACCATAACTTGGCCCTTAACTTCTATCCATCTATCCATCCATCTTCTACCACTTTCCGGAGGTCTGGGTCGCGGAGACAGCAGTTCAAGCAGAGAAGCCCAGAATTCCCTCTCCTCAGCCACCTGTTCCAGCTCTTTAGAGAGGATACCAAGGCGTTCCCAGACCAGCTGGGAGACAGTCTCTCCAGCAAGTCCTGGGTCTGCCCCAGGGTCTCCTCCCACAGGGACGTGCCCGGAACACTTCGAGTGGGAGGTGTCCAGGAGGCATTCTGATCAGATGCTCATACCACCTCAACTGGCTCCTTTCAATGTGGAGGAGCAGCGGTTCTACTCTGAGCCTCTCCCGGATGACTGAGCTCCTCACCCTATCTCTGAGGGTGGGTCCAGTGATCCTATGAAGAAAGCTCATATCAGCTGCTTGAATCCACGATCTCATTCTGTCGGTCATTACCCAAAGCGCGTGACCATAGGTGAGGGTAGGAACATAGATTGACTGGTAAATTGACAGCTTTGCCGTAGAGCTCAGCTCCCTCTTCACCACAACAGACCGGTACAACATCCGCATCACTGCAGATGCTGCTTCGATCCGTCTATCAATCTCTTGCTCCATTCTCCCCTCACTCGTGAATAAGACCCCAAGATACTTAAACTCCTCCACTTGGGGCAGGAGCCTGTCCTTAACCCAGAGAGGACAATCCACCTTTTTCCGACTTAGGACCATGGACTCGGACATGGAGGTGCTGATTCTCATTCCAGCCACTTCACACTCAGTGGCAGACCGTCCCAGTAAGAACTGTAGGTCATTACTGGATGAAGCCAGCATTGCAATATCATCTGCAAACAACAGAGATGAGATCCTGTGGTCACCAAGCATGACACCCTCTATTCCCTGGCTGCGCCTAGAAATCCTGTCCATAAAAATTATGAACAGGATCGGTGACAATTTAACTTGATTTATATAGCGCCATATCACAACAATAGTCATCTCATAGCACTTTGAAATGTAGGGTAAACCCCACAAATGCAGAAAGACCCCAGCAATCAGGCGATCCCCTGTGAGCAAGCACTTGGCGACGGTGGAGAGGAAAAACTCCCTTTTAACAGGAAGAAACCTCTAGCAGAACCAGGCTCAGGGAGGGGCAGTCATCTGCTGCGACTGGCTGGGGGGGAGGGGGATAGAGAAGATGAAAAGGACATAAAGAGAGCAAACATTAAAGGAGTGAAGCCAATTACATTATTGGAGGTCACCCGGCAGTCTAAAACTATTAACAGCAAAACAGAGGGAGGGTTAAGAGACACATGATCCCTCCCTAATTGTAGGCTATATTGAAGAGGAAGGTTTTTACCCTATTCTTAAAAACAGAGATCGAGTCTGACTCCCAAACCTAGATTGGCAACTGGTTCCACAGGAAAGGAGCTTGATAGCGGTAGGCTCTGCTTCCCATTGTACTTTTGCAGATTCTAGGTATGACAAGTAATCCAGCATTTTGGCAGCGTAGTGCTCTGTTAGGATGATAGGGTAATATCACATCTTTTATATAAAAAGGGGCCTGATTATTAAGAGCTTTGTAAGTGAGAAGAAGGATTTTAAACTTAATTCTAAGCTCTATGGGAAGCCAATGAAGGGAGGCCAGAACCGGAGAGATATGCTCTCTCTTTCTAGTACCTGTTAAAACTCTTGCAGCAGCATTTTTGATCAACTGAAGATTTTTTAAAGATATTTTAGGACAACCTGATAATAAAGAGTTACAGTAATCTAATCTAGAGCTAACAAAAGCGTGGATCAGTTTCTCAGCATCACTCTGAGACAAGATGCTCCTAATCTTGACAATATTACGCAGATGATAGAAGGCAGTCTTAGAAACAAATTTAATATGTGAATTAAAAAAACAAATCTTGATCAAAAATAACTCCAAGGTTCCTCACAGAACTATTCAGAGAAAGAGTAGCCGTATCCAAATTAAGAGTTTGAGTTGGAAAGGTCTTTCTAAAGTTTTTTTGGACCAACAAGAATGACTTCAGTCTTATCTGGGTTTAATAGAAGAAAATTACAAGTCATCCAAGCTTTGATTTCCTTAAGACAGGCATCTCACTTGGCCTAATTACTATCATCTGGCTTCATTGACAGGTGTAATTGTGTGTCATCTGCGTAACAATGATGATGTATATAGTGCTTTCTAATGATGTTGCCTAACGGAAGCATATACAGTATAATCTAAAAAGAGTAAGGCCTAGCACAGAGCCTTGTGGAACTCCATACCTGAGTTTGGAGTTGGAAGAAAACTGATTATTGATATGAACAAAATGAAGCCTATCGGTCAAATAAGATCTAAACCACTGCAGTGAAGTTCCATTTAGTCCAACATAGTGTTCTAATCCATGAAGTAAAATATCATGGTCGATAGTATCACAGGCTGCACTAAGATCTAAAAGGACAAGTACAGAAACAAGTCCTTTATCAGATACGATCAGGAGGTCATTAGTGACCTTCACTAAGGCTGTTTCAGTACTATGATGGATTCTGAACCCAGACTGAAACTCTTCAAATAAACCATTTCCCTGCAATTGGTCAAATAATTGCGTAGCAACAACTCTTTCTAAGATTTTTGAAATGAAAGGCAGATTAGAGATTGGTCGATAGTTAGCTAAAACTCCTGGATCTAGCGTTGGCTTTTTGACTAAGGGTTTAATTACAGCAATTTTAAAAGCCTGCAGTACATGACCTAAAGTTAAAGAAGAATTGATTATTTGAAGAATACGGCTACCAATAAATGGGAAGACATTTTTAAATAACCTAGTAGGAATAGGGTCTAAAAGACAAGTTGAAGGCTTGGATGAGGAGATTATTTTATCTAACTCTAAAAGGTCAGTTGGAGTAAACTTATCCAAACAGATATCAGTTGAAGGAGTTGTAGTAGTTACTGTATTTAACCACTTGCACTCCGTTGCACCGCGGGCGGGCAAGTCTCTGCGTCCTAGAGCGCCCTCGTGCGCTCTAGGACGCATGATGGAGATGGTGATGTAGGACATGATGTAGATGGTGATGGCGTCCAAGCGCGCACTGAAAATAAAAGCTGCAGACACAGCCGCGAACAGATTAGTTCATCTGATTGACCTCTCATTCGACTAATAAGAGCCTTGAATTGGGTTTCTGAAACCTTGAAGAACCAATGACTGAAAACCTAGCAAGAAGGACCCACCTACCAAGGCTGTGAATGCAGTGAACCAATTGAAGCAGAGAAGTTCACGAGCTGGTTTTTTTAAGGCTGGGTGAAGAGAGACTGCTACAGCAGATCAAAAAAGGACCCGCAGGAAGAACCCCACAGACCCAGCAGCACGGAGACCACCCACAAATGCAACCTGTGTGACAGGGAGTGCCATTCGCGCATCGGCATGTTCGGCCACAGGCGGTGCTTTTTTTGTTTTTGTTCCATCAGAGTAGACGTTATGATTTCTTCCATGGTCATGATAGACCGAAGCTGACGACGAATGCTGAGTGACACATGCGTTCGCCAGTCTTTTTTTAATTACTACTGTTATTTGTTTTGAAAAATCGTTCGTCAAAAACCGCAATCATGGAAGCACAAAACTGCAATAATGGAATTATGTTTTGATCAGGTCGCGAGACCAGAACCACGAGCGGACCAGCGTCGTGTTCGTCTGACAGTGAGGAAGAGAAGTTCGCCAGGACACTGCTGTGAAGAGGAAAGGTGTTATAAGCTAAATTATTCTTTATCCCTGAAAATTGTAATCCAAAATGACTTTTGACCGATTGGTAAATTACAACTGTGCGGCGCACGAAGTCTGAAGTTCGTGCGCCGCGGTACAAGGGGTTGTTCGCCGCGTCCAGACCGTGAACACCGCCCCCACCCCCGCTATTATTCTGTAGCGGGGGGGGGAGGCGCGGTGACTGCGCTGCTGTCCCACATCGCCACATGAGGCTAATCCGTGATGTAGCGATGGCCGATGTCCATCCTCTGTAGCGAGGGGGGGGCAACCCCCCCCCCCCACACACACACACACATCCACAGCCCTGAGTGTGACCTTTCGTTAGAGCCCAAAATGAAGCTTCTACATTGAAGCATTCAAAAGTTAGACGCTTTTCCAAACTGTGCCATTTGGCACAATTTGGCACCGTTCCAAAATGCCTGGGAACTACCTGAGAATAAAGCTGTGTAATATATTCATTTTTTGTGGTATTGTTACAAAATTTGGACCTCAGCTGGATAACACTTGGTTCTACATTTCTGTTGCATTTTCCAGCCCGGATCTGAAGCTGTGTGTTATTTGCAAGCATTTGTATCCAAAAAAACACCCAGGCCAAATTTATTTTCTTCAAGTTCACTATGTTTAGATGACTGTAACTCAGTGGCCGGAGCACTTAGAGAAATTATGACTGTTTTGCCAAAAAAATTCAAAGTGTTTTCTTTTAAATGAGACCAACCCCATGAAGATGCTGCAAAGGGTTGAAGAACAGCTTTCAATTTACTTTGGGCATGTTATTTTTTGGCGTTTTTAGGGAAATTAACCAGAGTGCAAGGGGTTAAGTTTACGGTGGGAAGAATCTGACTTATTTTATCTCTAATAGATAAAATTTTATGATTGAAAAGGTTCAAAAAGTCCTGACTAGTAAGCTCTAGGGGGATGCAAGGATTGACAGAGTCCTGACTCTTTGTCAGCCTGCTTACAGTGCTGAAAAGAAACTTAAGCCGTTTTTCCACTAGCCCAGTTCGACTCGCCTCGTTTCGTTTCGTTACTACTCGTTTCGGCCGCGGTTGTGCCTCCATTACAACCGTGTATAGCTGGGGTGGGCAGGATTTTTTTTACAGCAAGGCGGCGCCACACTCCCGTGATGTAAAACACGCAACCCAAGCCAAACACAACATGGCGGCTTTACAAGGCGACTCCTCAGTCTGTGGCTTTTTTTCACCGTAAATGCCAAAGAGGACCGTCAGACAAGGGTACAGGCAGTGAGACGAAACACTCTGGAATAGTTCTGCAGCTTCTGGAGAGAGCCGAAGACGTGAGGATACAAACTAGGTCATATATGACAGTAAGCTAATGTTGCTAATGCTAGTTTGCTATAAGTACGTCGTACTACACTTTAATGTCTGCAAGTTATTGCTGTTAGGTACTAAAATATGTACGCTGTGTGTGTTTCAGATGGCTCTGTTGTGGGGAAATTACTACTTCATTCGCTCTGGGCGTTCAGCACAGCCTGTCACTGATGTCAATACAGCCTGTCACTGATGTCAGCACAGCTTCACAAACGATCAGTGGTTGTAGAGCTTAAGAATGTCTGGTTTATTTCCTGTGCAAAAAAATTGCTCTGATCTAAGTAAAGGAACCCTATTTCACTGTTTATGGGAATGTAGAAAAATCAGAATGTTTTGGGAAGAGATGAGGGTAACAATGGAAAAAATAATTTCAAAACAATTCACATTGAACCCTAAACTGTTTTTGTTGGGTCTGTATCCAGAAAAACATAACTTTAATAAGAGTGAAAGAACATTCATAGACCTCAGTTTGCTTAATGCCAAAAAATGTATTGCATTACTGTGGAAAAAGTCATAGACCAGATGTGACTCAGTCGTTAAGACAGATGTTAACAAACCTTCCACTAGAAAGAATAACATACATACTGAAATCAAATGAAAATGTGTTTGAGAATATATGGAGACCTTTCATTGATTATGTAAAGAAATTAAACATAACTTCTGAAGAAGAAGGTGAATGATATGTGTGGACCTTGCAAATTCCAAGCTGGTGAATGTCCATCCATCCATCCATCCATCCATCCATCTTCTACCGCTTTTCCGGAGGTCCGGGTCGCGGAGGCAGCAGTTCAAGCAGAGAAGCCCAGACTTCCCTCTCCCCAGCCACCTGCTCCAGCTCTTCAGAGGGGATACCAAGGCGTTCCCAGACTAGCTGGGAGACATAGTCTCTCCACCGAGTCCTGGGTCTGCCCCGGGGTCTCCTCCCAGTGGGACGTGCCTGAAACACCTCAAGTGGGAGGCGTCCAGGAGGCATCCTAATCAGATGCCCATACCACCTCAACTGACTCCTTTCAATGTGGAGGAGCAGCGGTTCTACTCTGAGCCTCTCCCGGATGACTGAGCTCCTCACCCTATCTCTGAGGGTGAGTCCAGCAATCCTACGGAGAAAGCTCATTTCAGCCGCTTGTATCCGCGATCTCGTTCTTTCGGTCATTACCCAAAGCTCGTGACCATAGGTGAGAGTAGGAACGTAGATTGACTGGTAAATCGACAGCTTTGCCTTAGAACTAAGCTCCCTCTTCACCACAACAGACCGGTACAACGTCCGCATCACTGCAGATGCTGCTCCAATCCGTCTGTCGATCTCTCGCTCCATTTTCCCCTCACTCGTGAACAAGACCCCAAGATACTTAAACTCCTCCACTTGGGGCAGGAGCCTGTCCCCAACCCGGAGAGGACAATCCACCTTTTTCCGGCTGAGGACCATGGACTCGGACTTGGAGGTGCTGATTCTCATCCCAGCCGCTTCACACTCAGCGGCAAACCGTCCCAGCAAGAGCTGTAGGTCATTGCTGGATGAAGCCAACAGGACAACATCATCTGCAAACAACAGAGATGAGATCCTGTGGTCACCAAGCATGACACCCTCCATTCCCTGGCTGCGCCTAGAAATCCTGTCCATAAAAATTATGAACAGGACCGGTGACAAAGGGCAGCCCTGGCGGAGTCCAACTCTCACTGGGAATGACTCCGACCGAGTGTTGGCAATGCGAACTAAACTCTCACAACGGTCGTACAGAGACCGAATAGCTCGTAACAACAAGCCCGATACCCCATACTCCCGAAGCACCCCCCACAAAAATCCACGAGGGACGCGGTCAAATGCCTTCTCCAAGTCCACAAAACACATGTAAACTGGTTGGGCAAACTCCCACGAACCCTCAAGAATTCTCGAGAGGGTAAAGAGCTGGTCCGATGTGCCACGGCCAGGACGAAAACCACATTGCTCCTCCTGAATCTGAGGTTCGACCAACGGCCGGACTCTCCTCTCCAGTACCTTGGCATAGACCTTCCCAGGGAGGCTGAGGAGTGTGATCCCTCTAAAGTTGGAGCACACCCTCCGGTCCCCTTTTTTGAAGAGAGGAACCACCACCCCGGTTTGCCATGCCAAAGGCACTGCCCCCGACCTCCACGCAATGTTGCAGAGGCGTGTCAACCATGACAACCCAACAACATCCAGGGCCTTGAGGTACTCGGGGCGAATCTCGTCCACCCCCGGGGCCCGGCCACCAAGGAGATTTTTAACCACCTTGGCGACCTCAGCCCCTGTGATAGGCGAGTCATCCCCCTCGTCCCCAAACCCTGCTTCCTCTGTGGAAGGCGTATCAGTGGGATTGAGGAGATCCTCGAAGTATTCCTTCCACCGCCCGACGATATCCCCAGTTGAAGTCAACAGTGTCCCATCCGCACCATACACAGTGTGGACGGGGAGCTGCTTTCCCCTCCTGAGCCGCCGAACAGTTTGCCAGAATCTCTTTGAAGCCGACCGAAAGTCTTGTTCCATGGCCTCACCGAACTCCTCCCATACCCGGGTTTTTGCTTCAGCAACCACCCGAGCTGCACTCCGCTTGGCCTGCCGGTACACCTCAGCTGCTTCGGGAGTCCCACAAGCCAACCAAGCTTGATAGGACTCCTTCTTCAGCATAATAGCTCTTCAGCTTCTTCAGACATAATATACATTCACCAGCTCCTTCTCCTGAAGAAGGAGCTGGTGAATGTATATTATGTATTCTTATGTAATAGATTACCTAGACTAAACAGAGGAGCATTGTTGTTGACTTGTTTTTGTTAATGGTTGTTGTTTTTATTACCCTTTTTTTGTTATTTTGTTATTGTTCTTTTTAGTTTTTAAATTACTTTTGTGTTAGTGTCTGACTGTGTGTGCTGTTTGTATAAAAAAAAAAGGTTCAATAAAAATATTGTGGGGAAAAAAATTGCTCTGATCTGCGTGAAAATCCTGGACTGTTGAGACATCATGGACGTACCTGCTTCAGCTGCACTGAGTCTGAGATGTTGTCATAGCAAAAAATGATCAGCTGACACAACTTGATCGCCAGGTTAATAACTATATTAGCCACAAAATGTATATTCAAAAAGTAAACAGTACTGAGTTCGGTATAATAAGATGTATTTTACAGTTATGATGCATTTTAGGCCAAAACAAACTTGATCTAGGATTAAAAGCAATTAAAATAACGCAGTCACAAGGTTACATGGAAAATGCTTGATTTACTAGATACATGTATTGTAGAAATATATATTCTCTGCATCAACAATGTACTATACATGCATTCATGTAGTATTGCACTGACAAACCTCTGAAGTTTTTGCAGATGCCTCTTTTTTATATGTGAAGGTTACCACCATGTGACATAAATTTCTTAAAAATGAGCCATTATTTTCAAGGTCACCCATTAATGGTTTGTACTATTGACTCTTTTCCAACCAGTGTATTAACAGACAAAAATAGAAATCATGATGCAAACACATAAGTCACTAAATTGTTATTACAATCAGCAGCAAATTCCAGATTATTCAGAATGTGCAAAACTCAAACTGTAAGACTGGGTCACTCAGCAGCTGGGATGTGCAGCTCACACTGGTCTCAGATCAGCAGATCTTAGGCCTGCATCTCTGTAAATAGTGACGCAAGGTCCAGTTTGGGGTGGATCGATCGTTTCCCTCTTGCCTAAACAAAAGACAGAAATGGGTGGTGGTTAAATAAAGGAAGTTTAAAACATATTTGGGAAATACACTTGTTGCTAAAAGCCAGTGGTGGAATGTGAATGAATGAATCTTTATTTTGGATAAATTAAAAGAAAATAGAATAATATAACAAAGGGGAAAAAAATCTAATAAGGTTGAATTAAACAATAACTCCTCTGATTATACAGTTCAACATAGGTTATCTGAAATGGGTGATGGCTGAAGCTGCAGCTTATATTGCCCACCCATATTCCATCCAAGAATTCAAAAGAAAAACAAAACAGCAGCGATTCCAATTCCAATGTGACAATAAAGTACTTCATTGTTGTATTTAAACACAGTTTTCATGTAGCTGCACTGATGTAAAGTCGATTTTACAAGGGCTGGGTTACATTTAAAATCATCTGCTTTTACTGTGGCCTCAGCAATCAGAATGAATTAATACATTCACTTGAATGGAATATAGTACTTTAACTGAAGGTGTGCATCAGAGTATGGAGTCGCTCAGTCAAAATATGGAGTTTTTATCAATAAAAGTTTGTCTGGAATGTAAAAGTGTCTCTTCTTGCCCTGGCTTCAAGTGTGGACGGTGTTTTGTACTTTTATTGCTAAAATATAAAAGGATGCACTCCAGTGGGTCTCAAATATTTGTAATGTGTCCTGTTACTGCATGAGTTTATTGATGATAGAGTATAAACTACACATATAAACTAAATTATATTGATGACTGAACAACTGCCATTCCCCAAAAGATACAGTTATGAACATAACTCACAAAGGATCACACAAGTGATCTGACAAAAAAAAAAAAATGCATTAACAAGTGGTTTATTTTACAGTTGATGCGCCAGTCTTTTTCAATTATTCTGTAATTAATACTCACACAAATAAATCTCAGTTCAGTCCCTTTTATATTAAGTGGAAATTGTGCTACTTTTGGTTCTGACACTTTTACCTATAAAAGCAAAGGATTTCAGTACTTTCCACAGTGGCGACGTCCGTTGTTGAGCGGCTGATTCCCTCCTCCCTAGACGAACGACAGAAATGGATGGTAGTTAGTTTCAAGCAAGTTCAACACTTATACAGGCACATCTCAAAAATTAGAATATCATGAAAAAGTTAAATATTTTTGTCACTCATTTCAGAAAGTGAAACCCCTATATAGATTCATTACAGGGACAGTGATATATTGAAAGTGTTTATTTTAATATTGATGATTATGGCTACAGCCCATATTAACCAACACCTCAGCGGCCAGCATTTCTATTTAAAAACTATTTTTTAAAGTTTATGTAATATTCTAATTTTTTGCCAAATTGAATTTGGGGTTTTCGGGGCTGTAAGCCATAATCATCCAAATTAAAATAAATAAATGCTTGAAATATATCACTGTCTGTGTAATGAATCGATATAATATATGGATTTCTCTTTCGACCCTTTAGAAAATTATATGAATGACTTTATAAATCACTGGTTTGAAAAAGCACTTTTATATTGTTGAGATTTCGGCTCCTGTGGTCTCACCAGTATCACAGTATAAACAGGAAGGCTAAACCCTGGCATGTGGAAACACATTCTAGCATTAAATTGCACACAATTTAATGCGCAGCACCAAAGTGCAATACAAAACAAAAAACAGGACTTTAACCAGGATTAACATATTTCATCGTTTTGCTCTCACAAGCGAATATTTAGGAGAAAACAAGCGCGAATCAGCAGTTGGTACTAGCTAGCTACTAGCCAAAACTCGTTAGCTAAAACGAGTTAGCCAGCAAAAAAAACGGCGCTGTATGGCTCAAAAAAAGTGAGCTTACCACCAACAGGATAAATAAGCAAACAGATGCACATTATTACAAATCACTCACCATCGATGGTTCTCTCACGTTCGTCTTCAGCTTGTCTATAGTCCGGTTGTATGCTGGCCAGCCATCGGGTCCGGGTCACTCCTCACTGTGTATCTGCCACCAAGCAGAGAAAACTCTGCACCTCTTCGTTGGACCACGGTATAGAGTTCCGCAAAACCTACAACGCTGTCTGTATTAATATCGTATTTACTCCGTGACCGAGTTAGTCCGTGATTGCAAATGGCGGTCGTAAAGATTTCAACGAAGACGGGCGCTTTCGTGACGTTACGCCCTGACCAATCAGCGGCTAGCAGTCTATTGACTTCACATCTCGGATCGGTTTTGCATGGTTATACCCTGCCTCTTAACCGGCACGAAAATAGTGTCGGTTAAAGCGTGCTGGGTATAGTGGAAATAGCGAGAAAGTGAAACGAGTAGAACTAAGTAAGGCCAAGGCGATACTATTTGGACTTAATCGCCACTCGGTGCTGACGAAAAAACTCGACGTACCGAGAGAAATAAGGCGAAAACGACGTGGTTGTCGGGGTGGTGTTAAACGGCGGACAAGGAGTATAAGGTACAGACCCACCTTCCCATCCGTTATTATGGGGAATGTACGCTCTATACTGGGAAAGGTAGATGAGCTAGCGGCTATCTGCTGTTACGATAGCACATACCGGGAGTGCTCTCTCCTTTTGTTTACTGAGACGTGGCTAACTGAACTAGCAGCAGATGCTAACATTGAGCTGGAGGGTTTCCACATGATAAGGGCAGACTGAACACCAGACAGTGGCAAAGCAAGGGGCGGTGGAGTGATAATGTATGTTAACAACAACTGGTGCAGACCGGGACATATCACTGTTAAACAACGTCACTGCAGCAAAGACATTGAGTTGCTAGCTGTTAGCATGCGGCCTACATATCTCCCGAGAGAACACTCACACGTGATCTGCATTGTTGTTTATGCAAATCCGACGGCGAACGCTGGGACAGCACGTGACGTCATCCATTCAGTAACCAGCAGGCTGCAGACAGAACACCCAGATGCTCTTCTCCTCATCTCAGGCGATTTCAACCATGTTTCACTGTCTCCCATTCTACCCACGTTTACCCAGTATGTCACATGCCACACTAGAGACAATAAAACACTGGACTTATTCTACGCAAACACTAAGGAGGCGTACACCTCATCACAACTCCCCCAACTCGGGAGATCAGATCACAACTTGGTTCATCTCCGGCCGGTGTACAAACCCCTAGTGCACAGACAACCCCCGGCCATGCGCACAGTGATGTTATGGTCTGAGGAGGCAATGGACACTCTAAAGGGCTGTTTTGAAGCCACCGCCTGGAAGCAGCTCTGCGATCCACATGGTGAGGACATCGATGGCCTCATTCACACCTTCACGGGCTACCTCAGCTTCTGTGCGGACAAATCCGTTCCCACCAAGACCATACGGTGTTGCTCAAACAACAAACCCTGGATCAACCCTGAGATTAAAACACTTCTGGGAGAGAAGAAGAAGATCTTCAGGTTGGGGAACAGGGAGATGCTGAAGTACGTACAGAGGGAGCTGAGGAGAAAGATCAGAGAAGGCAAGGACAGCTTCAGGAGGAAGATGGAGGACAAGCTGCAACAGAGCGACATCAGCGGGGTCTGGAGAAACCTCAAAACCATCTCTGGGCTCGAGAATACCTCCCCCCAGGCAACAGGGGGCAGGGAGTGGGCGAACAATCTGAATTTGTTTTTCAATAGGTTTGACCAACCGCCCTCCCCCCTGACTGCACAACAACCACTGCTGCCGGTAAAGACATCAAGTCCTGCTGCCCACTCCCCACTCCACCAACACCCCCCCACTCCCAACACACAGCCCCCCATCCTGACCCTGACCAAGACCCAGGTGAGGACGGAGCTGAGGAAGATCAAGGCGAGGAAGGCGTCGGGACCGGACGGCATCAGCGCAAAGCTCCTCAAGTCCTGTGCAGACCAGCTTTGTGGGATTGTGACGTACATCTTCAACCTGAGCCTGAAGCTGGGGAGGGTACCACAGCTGTGGAAAACATCTTGTGTGGTACCTGTACCAAAAACTTCCCACCCCAAAGACCTGAACAGCTACAGACCGGTGGCCTTGACATCCCACTTGATGAAGACCCTGGAGAGACTGCTCCTTGCTCACCTCCGCCCCCTGGTGGAACCAGCGATGGATCCACTCCAGTTCGCCTACCAGCATGGCATTGGGGTGGAGGATGCGGTGATCTTCCTCCTTCACCGTTCTCTGTCCCACCTGGAGAAGCCCGGGAATGTGGTGAGGATCATGTTCTTTGACTTCTCCAGTGCTTTCAACACCATCCAACCGATGATCCTGAAGGACAAGCTGCTGCGTGCAGGGGTGGACCAGCACCTGTCATCATGGATCCTGGACTACCTCACGTACCGGCCTCAGTTTGTGAGAACCCGGGACTGTGTGTCCAACACGATCATCAGTAGCACAGGGGCCCCCCAGGGAACGGTGTTGGCTCCCTTCCTGTTCACTCTTTATACTGCAGACTTCTCACACAACACAACACACTGCCATCTACAGAAGTTCTCTGATGACTCTGCGATCGTTGGCCTCATCTCCAATGGAGATGACGCTGAGTACAGAGGGCTTATCCAGGACTTCGGGGACTGGTGCCATCGGAACTGCCTCCAGATCAACGCGAGGAAAACTAAGGAGCTGGTGGTAGACTGCCGCAGGCAAGGACAACCCCTCACAGCACCAGTAAATATACAGGGAACAGACATTGAGATGGTGGCATCCTACAAGTACCTGGGTGTTCATCTGAACAATAAACTAGACTGGTCACACAATACTGATGCACTCTACAAGAAGGGACAGCGCAGGCTGTTCCTACTGAGGAGACTCAGGTCTTTTGGTATACAAGGGGTGCTGCTGAAGACATTCTATGACACGGTGGTGGCATCAGCCATCACTTTTGGAGTGGTCTGCTGGGGCAGTGGCATTACAGCAGCCGATAGGAAGAGACTGAACAAACTGATCAAGAAAGCTAGCTCCGTCCTGGGGCAGCGCCTTGATCCGGTGGAGGAGATAGGAGAGAGAAGGACGGTGGCTAAACTGTCATCTCTGCTGGAGTCCGAGTTCCACCCTATGCAGGACATACTGAATGCACTGAGGAGCTCATTTAGCAGCAGACTACATCATCCCAGGTGTACAACCGAGAGGTTTCGCAGGTCCTTCCTACCAACGGCTGTCAGACTGTACAGCCTAAGCAGGGCTGCTCGCAGAGATAGCAAAAAGACATAACAACCTAATAGTTTTTTGAATGCAAAAGATGCAATAGACTTACACAATGGTCCCCTCCGCCATACAACTAGGAAAATACTGGTAGCTACGGAGGGTGAGAATATGTATGGGCACATAATCATACCATGTAGGATAACTAAGTAGACGGTTGTGCTGTTTCATCCCATCTAGCAACAATGCTCTGCACTGTGTGTGTTTATACATTTACATATTTATTCCATCTAGCTACAATGCTCCGCACTGGGTGTGTTTATGTTTATATTTATATATCTATATATTCATTCCATCTCGCTACAATGCTCCGCACTGTGTGTTTATATAGCTACATATTATTCCATCTAGCTACATTGCTCCGCACTGTTTATATATTTACATATTTATTCCATCTAGCTGCAATGCTCCGTACTGTGTGTTTATATACTCATATATTTATCCCATCCAGCTACAATGCTCTACACTGTGTGTCTGTGTGTATATATATATATTTATAGTAATATGTACATATGTATATTAGCTGCTCTTGCTTGCTTGCTTTTTTTTTTTTTTTTTTTTCTTGCCTTCTGATTATTGCTCTGAGTGTTGCTATCCCTGTGCTGTTGCAATCCTGGAATTTCCCCGTTGTGGGACTAATAAAGGCTTATCTTATCTCTTACTAATGGAAATGGCCCTTAAGTTTCAGGCTTCTACTCCCCGGAGGCCTCATGTATAAATGGTGCGCACGCACAAAAACATTGCATACACTGATTTTCATGCACACAGTGGAATATATAAAACAAACAAGACGTTAGAGTACGCGGGCCGAGCTGCAAAGTTTCCACTTGTGAGAAGTTGTGGCTGTCTGCAAAATTCTGTTTGGCTCTATCAGATGGGTCTGTTAAACTACAAAACAGCCAAAAGTCACAGAATATGTTAAAATAATGTTTCCACTTCAGTTAAAATGCTTCATCTATGAATTAGTCTGTAAAAAATCCAATTATTATTATGTGATTTATCTCCATAACTTGGCTCATTGAGCGCAGTGAAACCTCGATGAATTGACCTGCCTCACTCATGGACCTGCCAGCGGCGCTGTTAACTGGATCCTGTTGCTATAAATGTCATTTTTACCCGAAGCAAAAAGGAGAGATCCTCTGGGTTAATGTTGAATTAAAGGAGGTCTATGTGGAGTTCCAGGCTTCAGTTTACCTGGATTTCCAGGGACCCTTAACAGATTCCCCCTCTGACATTTCGGCCTCCTCAGACCTCGGGAAGTGGGCCGGGGAAACTGTTATAACACCTGTTGTCTTTGAGTCGTTTTGATCCGATCCAAAGACAACAGGAGGGTCCCCAGTGCAATATGTGCTGTACCTTGGAGGTTATAATTTGGAAATAAAAGGCTTTTTTCACAATATTTTTTATTGAACCTTTTTTTACAAACATGGCACAAACAGTCAAACACTAAAGTAATTTAAAAATAAACAAAAACACTAACAAAAAAAAATGTACTAAAAACAACAACCATTAACAAAAGCAAATCAACAACAATGCTCCTCTGTTTAGTCTAGGTAATCTATTACATAAGAATACATAATATACATTCACCAGTTTGGAATTTGCAAGGTCCACACATATCATTCACCTTCTTCTTCAAAAGTTATGTTTAATTTCTTTACATAATCAATGAAAGGTCTCCATATATTCTCAAATGCACCTTCCTTTAATTTCAGTATATATGTTATTCTTTCTAGTGGAAGGTTTGTTAACATCTGTCTTAACCACTGAGTCACATCTGGTCTATGAGTCTTTTTCCACAGTAGTGCAATACATTTTTTGGCATTAAGTAAACCAAGGTCTATGAATGCTCTTTCACTCTTATTAAAGTTATGTTTTTCTGGATACAGACCCAACAAAAACAGTTTAGGGTTCAATGTGAATTGTTTTGAAATTATTTTTTCAATTGTTACCCTCACCTCTTCCCGAAACATTCTGATTTTTCTACATTCCCATAAACAGTGAAATAGGGTTCCTTTACTTTCCATACATTTTGTGCATGTATCTGGTATGTTTTTGTTATATCTATTTAACTCCACCGGTGTAACATACATCCGCATTAACCATTTAAAATGTATCAGTTTAAGACGTACATTTATTGATTTGGTTTGAGCTTCTGCACAAGCCATTTCCCATTGTTCCTCTGAAATTTCAATTCGCAGGTCTTCTTTCCAATAATTGAGTCTTTTCTGTGAGTTTTCACTTGAGAATAGTGTCAATGAGTTATAAAACTCTGAAATAATACCCTTTCTCTTACTATCTTTGGTCAAAATTTTTTCCAAGGATGAATAAGTAGGTCGGGTGAGAGCATTATTTTGATTTGATCGAATAAAATTTCTAAGCTGAAGATATGTAAAAAAATGTGTTCTATTAAGATTGAATTTAATCCTCAGTTCTTCAAAAGACATGTTATCTGAACGTGACAAATATAAGTCTTGAATCTTTTGAATCCCTTTTAAATTCCATACTTTAAATACAGCATCCGCTCTCCGTGGTGTAAAATATTGATTACCCCATATTGGGCTAAATTGTGACAGTAAGTGTGGCTCTTTTAAATATTTTTTGGTTTCACACCATATTTTGATCATGTGCTTTACAATTGGATTTTTAACTTGTTTCTGTAATTTTTTAGCCGAGTCTCAGTATATGAATAAGGGAAGAGGTAAAGGTAAATTGTATGATTCCATTTCAGTCCAGTGAGGAGGATCATTTGATGAAAAATAATATGTCATAGACCTCAGTTGTGCTGACCAGTAATACAACATAAAGTTTGGACATTTCCGACCTCCACGATCAAATGGTAAATATAGTAAGGACAAACGTAATTTTGCCTTCCTATTGTTCTATATAAATTCCACTAACTTTTTTTTAATTTTTGAGAATAGATCTGAAGGTGGTGGTAAAGGAATGTTTTGAAATAAAGTATTTTTGGTAAGATATTACTTTTTTTTTTTTTTTATTTAAGTTTTTGTAAAGGGTATACAGGTCGTTACAGCAGTGCATTGTTAACATTTTCATCACATGTTCCCTTATTTTCTGATATCTGACAACATTGGAAGATTAATTCTTACAACACCCCCTTTTTTTTTTTAAAGTGAAAGAAAAAGTGAAATTAAAGAGGAAAAAAAAAAAGAAACAAAAAAAACAAAAAAACCCCAAAAAAAACCCCAAACAAACCAGCAAAAAACAAACAAAAAGAAAAAGTAAGTAAATAAAGGTAAAAGAGCATCTGAGTAGCATTGGAACAAAGAGTGGAACCATTATTGAAATGGTATTTGTCAAAGATTAGATCTAATGGAAGACACATATGCGATCCAGGGTTGCCAAAAGTTCATGAACCCATCCTTGTCCTGTCTCAGTGCGAATGTCAACTTTTCCATCGAGTAAATGTCTTGGATCACGTTAATCCAATCTTCAGGTGTAGGACAGTCCTTCAACATCCATTTTTTAGTTGGAGCTTTTTTGCTTGCCGATATTAAAACATTGAATAAGTATTTTTCTCCTCGTCTTTCCAGTGAGTCCGGTAGTAAACCCAAATACAAAGTTACAAAAGAAAAGGGAACTATTATTTTGAATATTTTCCCCAATATTGTCTGTACATTGGTCCAATATTGGTGGATAACTGGGCATGACCAAAACACATGAAAATGATTTGCAGTCTTTTCACCACACAAGCGCCAACAGTTCAACCCCTTATGGGTAAATTTGTTTTGTGCAGGTGTTCTGAAAAATCTTACCAAGTTTTTCCATCCAAATTCTCTCCACTGCAGGGATGAGGTACTTTTCCATTGCTGTTTATTTAGCTTTTCCCATATTTCCAGTTGTAAAGTGAAATTCCCCTCTTTTTCCCATCTCTCTTTTATATAAGATGTGTTGTCTCCTTTTAAGTCTTGAAGACCTTGGTATATTTTAGAAATGTATCTGATCCCTGGGATCCCTTTATATGCCATTAAGAAGACCTTCAGAACACCTGACTGGGCCCTTTCCAAATCCTTCTTTTTAAGTATATTGTTTATGTGGTGTCTAAGCTGGAAGAACCTGTAAAGGTCTTGATTTATTAGGCCTTGTTTTTTCAAATCTTCAAAACTTCTTAAGATTTGCCCTTTAAAAAAATCGTAATATTTTATCAGCCCTTTCTCCTTCCACTTTTTAAATCTGGAGTCTGTTTTATTAGGAGTAAAGTCTTGATCATAGGCAATCCATTGCAGAAGTCGATAGGGCTCTTTAGTTTGATTCTCTCTGACTATCTTAAACCAAATTTTTAGCGGGGTCTCTATCCACGGGTTAGTGTTATTCAAAAGCTTAGGTAAGGCATTGTTCCCTATTATCGCCTGTAGGGGGATGTCACTTGTTATTTGGCATTCGATCTCCTTCCATTGTGCAGTGTAGACTGGGTTACATATCTCTACTAAAGTTTTAATTTGTGCGGCTTTAAAGTAGTCCCTGATATTTGGCAGCGCGAGCCCACCTTTGTCTTTGTTTAGCTGTAGGGTTCTATATCTGATTCTAGGTCTCTTGCCCTGCCATATGAATCTAGAGATCCTTCTGTCCAGTTCCTGCCATGTTTTTTTGGGAGGTTCTACCGGTATTGTTTGGAAAAGGTATAGAAGACGTGGAAGTATATTCATTTTGACTGCTTCAATTCTTTGTGCAGTACCCAAGAATGGTATCATATTCCATCTTGTTAGGTCAGATTTTATTTTTGTCACCAGTGGATCATAGTTTAGTGATATAATTTTGTTGAGTTGTTTCGGGATATTGACCCCCAGATATTTCATAGATTCCGACTCCCAGTTAGTTTTGAGTTTGCTTAGTGAATAATGATTTGGGTCATAGTTGAATGTTAAAATTTGGGTTTTATGCATGTTTAATTTGTACCCCGATAAATCTTCATACTTTGAAAAAATTGAGGTTAGTTCTGGTAAAGAAGTGTCCGGCTGCCCTAGGTATATTAAAATGTCATCAGCAAAGAGTGCTATTTTATGTTCCTTCTGACCAAGTGTAATACCTTGAATTTTTTGGTTTTGTCTTATCCATTGGCTCAGAGGTTCTATGAAGATTGCAAAGAGCAGTGGAGACAGGGGGCAGCCCTGACGACATCCTCTTTCCAGTTCAAAAGATGATGATAAATTACCGTTAATCCTTATTTTAGCTGTGGGTTTTTTATATAATGCCTGTATAGTTCTAATGAAGTTGTTATGAAAATTGAAACTGGATAAGATTCTATATAGAAAAGACCAGTCAACCGAATCGAATGCTTTTTCATCATCTAATCCCAATATGACTGCATTTAAGTTATATTTTTTTATATGATGAATTATGTGTAAAGTGCGTCGAATGTTGTCTTGTGTCTGTCTTTGTCTTATAAAACCTGTTTGGTCTAAATGAATTAGGTCTGTCAGTATATTTTCTAACCTTTTGGCAAGGATAATGGTAAAAAGCTTATAGTCCTGATTTAGTACACTGTTTGGTCTGTAGTTGGAGCACTCTAGTTTATCCTTTTCAGGTTTAGGTATAACTGCAATGACCCCTTCTCTCCAGGAGGGGGGGATTTCCCCTGTGTGGAGGACATAATTAAATGTTTTCAGGAGGAGAGGAGATAGTTGCTGTTTAAAGGTTTTGTACCACTCTGCTGTATAGCCATCAGCTCCTGGGGATTTGTTAGCTTTAAGTTTCATAATTGCTTTTTCCAATTCTTTAGGATGTATTTCTGACAGTAGTGTTTTATTTTGTGACTCCGTAAGTTGGGGAAGGTTTAATGTGTTTAGGAATGCCTCGGATGCGTTTTTATGTTTTTTGTGGGAGTATAAGTTCTTATAGTAATTCTCGAAGCTTTTAAGAATATCCTGAATTCTGAATTTTATTTCCTTTGATACTGGGTCTCTGATTTTGTAGATTGCTCTTTCTGTTTGATGTTTCCTCAATTTATAGGCTAGCAATTTTGCCGATTTACTGCCTGCTTCATAGTATTTTTGTTTCAAAAATGTAAGTTTCTTCTGGATTTCTTTTGTGTAGATCTCATTTATTTGGTTTTTAATTTCCTTAATCTTGAGCGAGTCAGTAGAATGAGTGTTGCCTTTGTGTTCTTTTTCTAGGTTCCTAAGTTCTGACTCTAATGTGGATAGTTTTTCTTGTCTTAGTTTCTTTTGGGTTGCCAGTTTTGCAATAATCTTTCCTCTTATTACAGCTTTGCATGCATCCCACAGTATTAAAGGGGATACTTCTCCATTATCGTTTTCTTCCAAATATCTGAGAATATCTGATTCCAATTCATCTTTCAATGGTCCTTTCAGGACATTTGAATTTAACCTCCAAGAAAATGTATTATTTGTGTATTTTTGGATATTTAAGTCCATGTAGATCGGACTGTGGTCAGAGAGATCCATCAGTCCTATTTTACATGTTTTTACTCTTCCAATGTCTCTATTAAACATAAAAAAATAGTCAATCCTTGAGTAAGATGAATGTGGAGTTGAGTAAAATGTATAGTCTTTTACACTGGGGTTGAGTTCCCTCCACACGTCACAGATTCCCATTTCTTTTAGTAGCATCCGAGTCTTCCTGTTTTGGGTGTTATTTTGATGTGGAGAATTACCAGAAGCATCCCAGTATGGATTCAGTCTAAGATTGAAGTCCCCACCACATATCACTAAACCTTGAGCTTTAGTTATCATTAGGTCGAATACATTTTTATAAAATTTCCAGTTAGCCCCTGGGGGAGCATACACATTCAGCAGGGTGATATCTTCTCCCTCTAGCCGCCCAGTTACCAAACTGTATCTCCCTTCTTTATCTTTGTGTTCTGATTTTTTTTCAAATGTAATTTTGGTTGATATCAATGTCGCTACTCCCCTCCTCCTCCCTGACTTATATGAAGATGAAGAGATCATTTTAAACCCTTGTCTACTGAGTTTATTGTGTTCCACGTCTGTTAGGTGGGTTTCTTGTAAAAATATTATTCCTGCTTTGTCTTTTTTCATTTTGCCTAGAATCTTGGATCTTTTAACTGGATTCAGGATTCCTTTTACATTATATGAAATTATTTTGGTTACACCCTGTTTCTCCATTGTGTTGTTTTGTTTAGTATAACTGTGTGATGGCCGTCTTTTGTGCTACTCAGAAACTGAAAGAACATTAAAAACAAGAAAAACATTAAGAACATAGTGTATAAAACTTTAAAACAAAAAGCTGTCAGAAGAACTTCCTGAGCTGAGGTCTTTTTAAAGACCCTGGAAGAGCCTTGATGGAGTGAAGGCCCTGAGGGAAATTCCTCAAACTCTGTTACGTGTTGAGGGCCCTCTCTTACCCCTGTAAGTTGTCCCATGCTTTTAACGTGAGTTTCAGAACCCAATCCAAACTTGTAATGATTTTTTTTTCCTTTTATGCCTAAACCCTGTGAAATTGTGTGCACCCTCCCACCCCCATCACATCAAACATTCACGCAAAAACAGTATTTGTTAGTATGAGGAGAACATGTGGATTATTGTCACATTTCTATTTTAACAAGTTGTTTTTTTTTTTTTAATTAAAAAGACTTATTTGTTTCAAATATTATGACTGTTCCATGAAATGTTTTACCACATGCCGAATACGCATCTCCTTTAATGTTTGTTACCTTGTATGAGGGGGGTTGGATGTGCGGATTGATTCAAGAGAAAAAAAAAAAAAAAGGTCGCTATTCCAACCTGAAAACGGACAGTTTATCCGCGATGCTCTGGCGCTGGGTTTCCCGCTGCTGGTCCGTGGATTTTGAAGGTCTTTGTGTTGTCCATGTTTGCGCTTTGATCTTCTCACTCGGGTCTGCTGCGGGTTTAAATACCGTTACCGGGAGCCCTCTTTTCGCCATGTCAGCTGTTGCTTCTTCCGCCGAATTATAGAGACATGTTTCTTCGCCGTAGAAGACCCTTAACTTCGCAGGAAATGGAGTCTGAAAGCGCAATTTCTTCTCTCTTAACACCTTTTTCGCGTCATTGTATTCCCTGCGCTTTTTAAGGACCTCCGGGGCGTAATCGTGTTCCACGAAGACTTTTCTCTCCTGGTGCATAAATCCTTTTTTCTGCCAGCCCAGTCTTACAACCTCTTGTTTTATTTTGAAATTGGAAAATCTTACCAACACCGAACGTGGGGGCGCTTCCGCCGCCGGCCTAGCGGCTAATGAACGATGTGCCTTTTCTATCTTCAAGTCGGTGGTTTGTGGAATATCCAATTTCTCTCTTAGTAAGGATTCCACGCATTCTGCCATTGAGTTAAAACCGTTTTCGGCTCCTTCTATCAGACCATGAATTCTTATGTTGTCTCTTCTTTGTCTTCCTTCTTGGTTGGCTAGCTTAGCCTCTGTAGATGCTTGTCTTTTGCGTAGGTCCAGCACAGAATCTTCGAGCACTTTTATTCGTTCCTCTGTTTCCAAGATTCGGTTCTCGGCCTGGTCCACTCTGCTGTTTGGCCTTTTCAATTCTTCTCTGAATTCCCGAAATTCGGCCGTAACTTCTCGGCGAAATCGTCGTAGCTCTTCAAATAGTGATTTCAGGCTAACCTTTTTGTTAGCTATCACCAGTTCCTCGTCTTCTGAACGGAGATCTTCCAGTTCAGATTCTCCGGCCGATACGTGTCCTGGTCTTGAGAATTTCAGTTTCTTCTGTTTTCCTTTAGACATGATGATTTTGTCTTTTGATTTTCACTCCTCCAAAAATCCGTTAAGTTTGATTTTCAAGGTGTTATCTTGGATTGGGTCTGAGAGCTTCAGTGTTAAGCTGCAGTCGCCATGGCGTCCAGACCGGAAGTCAGTCAAGATATTACTTTTAAGTATATTAATTCTCCCTATCATCGACATTGGTAGTGACATCCATCTCTGAAGTAACTCATTAATATCTGTCATCAAGGCTTCATAGTTGGCACTGGCGACTGATTCTAGCTTAGGCAAAATTTGAATTCCTAAATATTTAAACTGATTTACAACATTGAATTGATTTACCTCAGGAGCTGGGTGATTTCTCTGGATCTCACTTAGCATTAATATTGAAGATTTTGTTTTATTTATTTTATATCCTGATATTTCCCCAAAGTTCTTTATTAAATTTAACAAGGTCGGAATTGATTTTTTAAAATTCGACATAAACAAAATTATGTCATCGGCATACAAGGAAATTTTATGTTCTGTTGGTCCTACTTTAATTCCATATATTTGTGGATGTAAACGTACTGCCATCGCTAAAGGTTCAATTGCCATAGTAAACAGTAAAGGTGAAAGTGGACAGCCTTGTCGACATCCTCTATTGATTTTTATTGATTTTGAGATATTGCTGTTTGTTAGGATTCCTGCTGTAGCATTATTGTATATTATCTGGACCCATTTTATGAAATTATTTCCAAGTCCAAACCTTTGTAGGACTTCAAAATGATAGGGCCATTCGACCCTATCAAAGGCCTTTTTGGTGTCCAATGATAGGAGAGATGTATCCGGTGCTTCTTTATTGGAATAAATAATATTAAATAGCCTTCTTACATTATGGAAGCCTTGTCTTCCCATTATAAAGCCATTCTGATCTCTGTTAATAATATTTGGTAATATTTCTTGTAGTTGTTTTGCTAAAATTTTACAGATTATTTTAAGATCAGCATTTAATAGGCTTATTGGTCTCATGTTTTCACATTTATTAGGGGGTTTACCTGGTTTTGGCAACATTATAATTAAGGCATTATTCATGTATGGTGGTAAATTACCATTTTGAAATGCTTCTAAAACCATTTCCAAAAGTGGTTTTATTAATTTATTCTTAAATTTTTTATAGAGGTCAACTGGAAGACCATCTGGTCCTGCTCTTTTTCCTGGTTTCATATTATCAATGGCTTGCTCAACTTCTTCTTGACTAATTTTAGACTCCAGTATCTTCCTGTTTTCATTTGGAATACACGGTATAGATAATCCACCCAAAAACCCATTTAGTTTTGTTAAGTCAGTTTCATTTTTTGTATCATATAGTTTTTCGTAATAATCTCTAAAGGCACTATTAATTTCTAAAGGATCTATAACTACCTGTCCGTTACTTATAATACTGGTAATTGGTGTTTTAAATTCTAATTGTTTAATCTGCCATGCCAATAATTTTCCTGATTTTTCACCTTGTTCATAAAAAGTTTGCTTCAATCTTAGAAGACTTGAGGCAGCTCTATTCGCTGATTTTTTATCATATTCATTTCTCAGAATCAGTAATTCGTTCTCTAACTGTGGGTTACTTCCTGCATACACCTTTTCTTGAAGAATTTTTATTTTACGTTCCAATTGGACTCTCTCCTCTCTAGTCTTCTTAGATTTTGAACCTGTATAACTAATAATATGCCCCCTAATAAAAGCTTTGAAAGCCTCCCACTTTATACATGCCGTTGTTTGTGTAGTATTAATATCAAAGAACTCATCTGTTTTTCTATGTACTTAACAAATTCCTCATCCTGAAGCCATTTATGCTGAAAATGCCACCTACCTGGATCCTTTGTCAATTTCTTATCTACATATATTAGACAGCAGGGTGCATGATCAGAGATCACAGTGTTATCATAGAAACAATTTTGAATCTTGGACCTTAATTCTGTAGAGATCAAAAAGTAGTCAATACGTGAGAATGTCTTGTAGGTATTAGAATAACAATAATAGGCTTTGACTTGTGGTTTCATTTCTCTCCATATATCTAGCAATCTCAATTCTTTCATAAAATGATTAATAGTCATCCTACATCCATTGTGCGTACAGTCCAGTCCTGTTGATCTGTCTATACTGGGATTCAATGTACAATTAAAATCCCCTGCTATTATATGTTGCCCTGTAAGTGATGATAAAGTAAGGAATAAATTAATAAAGAAGTTTTGACTTCCGGTTATGGCTGCCACGTAGGACGGACGTGTCTCGCTCTGCTCTGCTCCTGGAGAAAAAAAATCGGCAAATAACTCTCTCATTTGGGACAGAACGTATCCCAGCATTTGGGCGAGGATATGTCGGCGAAGCCTAAGGCTGGAAAACCAGGAAAAGGAAAAAGCGAGCCGCCGAAACAGTCCAAATTAACGGACTTTCAGGTCTGTGACGCAGCAAACAAAACTCCATATATGGCGGAGGAGGCTGGCGGCGGTGCGATGTTTGCGGGGAATGGCGCAGATGCGCTGATGGCTGCCATGAGTTCAATGAGAGCGGACTTTTCCTCTAGATTTGATGGGATTATGACAGCGTTGGAAGGAATAAGAAAGGAATTGGGTGACTGTGTAGAACGAACGGCGCAGATGGAGCTCCGTCTCGCTAGTGCTGAAGATGACGTCACCCGTCTTCAATTAAAGGTGCGCACTTTGGAAAAAAAAAATAAATCTCTGGAAGATAATATTTTGGATTTGGAATCTCGGTCGAGACAGAATAATTTGAGGCTGGTGGGTCTTCCAGAGGAATCAGAAGGTCGGGACGTATGTTCCTTTCTGGAAAAGTGGATTCCGGAGGTGCTGGGCAGCGAGGAGTTGCAATCAGCAGTGGTTCTGGAAAAAGCACATCGTATTGGCCCACGGAGAGATAAGGGACCGCCGAGGACCTTAATTATGAAGTTTCTTAGCAACAGAGACAGGATGAAGATCTTCAACGCTGCACGTGCTAAAGGAGAGATTAAACACCAGGACCAGCAGGTGCGGTTCTACCCAGATTTGGCCACAGGAATCCAGCAATTGAGGAAGCAGTTTGATCCCGTACGTAAGGAGCTGCGCAACCTTGGGATTCGTCATGGTGTAATCTATCCTGCGAGACTGCTGACCACGTATGAGGGCAGAACCCACATCTTCAAGACCCCAGAGGAGGCGCAGGAGTTCATCAAGAAGATCAAAGAAGAAGAAGAGACTGGTGGGAGCTAAGCATGAACAAAATATAAGGTAGAATAATTAAGCATTTGCACAGGCATCTGACTGACTTGAAGTAAATAGTAAGTTTACAAAATATAGATTGTATTATATATTAAAAAAACAAAACAAAAACAAAACAAACAACAAAAAAAAACTATGATGTACAAAGTTGTTAAAAATTTTGGAGTTAAGTTGGAAAACTACAGAGGAGAGTTAATGTTACGTCATTAAAAGCAGTAGAGTTGGGGTGATTGGGAGGATGAAGAAGGAGTGGCTTAGGCTGTTCCCCGTGGGTGTGGAACGGTCGATGGCTATATCGGGAGACAGAATTTTTCTTTTGATTTTGGGGGGTTTGCCACAAGTGTGGGAAGGGGAAATTTGTTTGTGTGTAGTTTGTAGGATGAATGTTCAACCACTCATGTTTTTGCTTCTCTGTATGAGCATGTTTACACTGCAAGGTAATCCTAAACTCTCTATTGATCATGGACCAAAGTGTTAATCTTAATTTAACTTCATGGAATTGCAGAGGTCTACAAAATTTAAAAAAACTTAAACAAGTTATGAATAAAATAAAGGACATGGGTTCAAGAATTGTGTTTTTACAAGAAACTCATCTGATAGAGGAGGATGTTAAAAGAATTGGGAGTAGATGGCAGGGAAGTGTATTCACCTCTTCATTTTCATCCCGAGCCAGGGGAGTTATGACTCTCATACATAAATCAGTTCCTTTTCAGGTGAAAAATGTAATTGGAGACAAATTTGGAAGATATGTAATCATTCAAGGTTCTTTGCTATTAGAAAATATAAATCTTGTGAACTTATATGGTCCCAATATAGATGATCAGAAGTTCTTTGCTAATTTATTTCTCATCTTATCATCACTTACAGGGCAACATATAATAGCAGGGGATTTTAATTGTACATTGAATCCAGGTGTGGATAGATCAACAGGACTGGATTGTACGCACATTGGATGTAGGATGACTATTAATCATTTTATGAAAGAATTGAGATTGTTAGATATATGGAGAGAAATGAAACCACAAGTTAAAGCCTATTCTTGTTATTCCAGTACCTACAAGACATTCTCACGTATTGATTATTTTTTGATTTCCACAGAATTAAGGTCCAAGATTCAAAACTGCTTTTATGATAACATCGTGATTTCTGATCATGCACCCTGTTGTCTAATATATGTAGAAAAAAAATTGACAAAGGAATCAGGTAGATGGCAATTTCAGCATAAATGGCTTCAGGATGAGGAATTTGTCAAGTATATAGAAAAACAGATAGACGAGTTCTTTGACATCAATACTACACAAACATCAGCATGTGTAAAGTGGGAGGCTTTCAAAGCTTTTATTAGGGGACATATTATTAGTTATACAGGATCAAAATCTAAGAAGACTCGAGAGGAGAGAGCTAAATTGGAACATAAAATAAAAAGTCTTCAGGAAAAAGTGTATGCAGGAAGTGACCCAAGGTTGGAGAATGAATTACTGATTTTGAGAGCTGAATACGACAAAAAATCAGCGAATAGAGCTGCCTCGAGTCTTCTAAGATTGAAACAATCTTTTTATGAACAAGGTGAAAAATCAGGAAAATTATTAGCATGGCAGATTAAACAATTGGAAATTAAAACACCAATTACCAGTATTATAAGTAACGGACAGGTAGTTATAGATCCTTTAGAAATTAATAGAGCCTTTAGAGATTACTATGAAAAATTATATGATCCCAAAAATGAACCTGATTTAACAAAACTAAATGGGTTTTTGAACGAACTATCTATACCGTGTATTCCAAATGAAAACAGGGAGATATTGGAGTCTAAAATTAGTCAAGAAGAAGTTGGGCTAGCCATTGATAATATGAAATCAGGAAAAAGTGCAGGACCAGATGGTCTTCCAGTTGACCTTTATAAAAAATTTAAGAATAAATTAATAAAACCTTTTTTGGAAATGGTTTTAGAAGCATTTCAAAATAATAATTTACCATCATACATAAATAATGCCTTAATTATACTGCTGCCAAAACCAGGTAAGCCCTCTAATAAATGTGAAAATATGAGACCAATAAGCCTATTAAACGCCGACCTTAAGATAATCTGTAAAATTTTAGCAAGACAAATACAAGAAATTTTACCAAATATTATTAATCGAGATCAGAATGGCTTTATAAAGGGTAGACAAGGCTTCCATAATGTAAGAAGACTATTTAATATTATTTATTTTAATAAAGAAGCACCGGATACAGCTCTCCTATCATTGGACGCCGAAAAGGCCTTTGATAGAGTTGAATGGCCCTTTCTTTTTGAAGTCCTACAAAGGTTTGGACTTGGAAATAATTTCATAAAATGGGTTCAAATAATATACAATAATGCTACAGCAGAAATCCTAACAAATAACAATATTTCAAAACCAATAAAAATCAATAGAGGATGTCGACAAGGCTGTCCACTTTCACCTTTACTGTTTACTATGGCAATTGAACCTTTAGCGATAGCGATACGTTTACATTCACAAATATATGGAATTAAAGTTGGACCAACAGAACATAAAATCTCCCTGTACGCCGATGATATAATTTTGTTTATGTCGAATCTAAAAAAATCAATTCCAACCTTGTTGAATTTAATAAAGAATTTTGGGGAAATATCAGGATATAAAATAAATAAAACTAAATCTTCAATATTAATGCTAAATGAGACCCAGAGAAATTACCCAGCCCCTGAGGTAAATCAATTCAATGTTGTAAATCAGTTTAAATATTTAGGAATCCAAATTATGCCTAAGCTAGAATCAGTCGCCAGTGTCAACTATGAAGCCTTAATGTCAGATATCAATGAGTTAACTCAGAGATGGATGTCACTACCAATGTCGATGATCGGGAGAATCAATATACTTAAAAGTAATATTTTACCTAAAATACTTTATTTATTTCAATACATTCCCTTATCACCACCTTTAGATCTATTCTCAAGAATAAAAAAAAAGTTAGTGGAATTTATATGGAACAACAGGAGGGCTAGATTACGTTTGTCTTTATTATATTTACCATTTGATCGTGGAGGTCTGAAATGTCCAAATTTTATGTTGTATTATTGGTCGGCACAACTGAGGTCTATGACATATTATTTTTCATCAAATGATCTCCCTCACTGGACTGAAATGGAATCATACAATTTACCTTTACCTCTTCCCATATTCATATACTCAGATTCGGCAAAAAAATTACAAAAACAAGTTAAAAATCCATTTGTAAAGCATATGATCAAAATATGGTGTGAAGCTAAAAACTATTTAAAAGAACCACAGTTATTGTCACAATTTAGTCCAATATGGGGTAATCAATATTTTAAACCAGGGAGAGCGGACGCTGTATTTAAAGTATGGAATTTAAAAGGGATACAAAAGATTCAGGATTTATATTTGCCATGTGCAGACAACATAATGTCTTTTGAAGAGCTGAGGATCAAATTTAATCTCAATAGAACACATTTTTTTAAATATCTTCAACTTAGAAACTTTATTCGATCAAATCAAAATAAAGCTCTCACTCGACCTATTTATTCATCCTTGGAAAAAATGATGATGAAAGATAGTAAAAGAAAGGGTATTATTTCAGAGTTTTATAACTCATTGACACTATCTTCAAGTGAAAATTCACTGAAAAGATTAAACTACTGGAAAGAAGATCTGCAAATTGAAATTTCAGAGGAACAATGGGAATTGGCTTGTACAGAAGCTCAAACCAAATCAATAAATGCACGCCTTAAATTGATACATTTCAAATGGTTAATGCGGATGTATGTTACACCGGAGGAGTTAAATAGATATAACAAAAATATACCAGATACATGCACAAAATGCATGGAAAGTAAAGGAACCCTATTTCATTGTTTATGGGAATGTAGATTAATAAGAATGTTTTGGGAGGAGGTGAGGGTAACAATTGAAAAAATAATCTCAAAACAAATCATATTGAATCCTAAACTGTTTTTGTTGGGTCTGTACCCAGAAAAGCATAATTTCAATAAAAGTGAAAGAACATTCATAGACCTCAGTTTGCTTAATGCCAAAAAATGTATTGCACTATTATGGAAAAAGACTCATAGACCAGATGTGACTCAGTGGTTAAGACAGATGTTAACAAACCTTCCATTAGAAAGAATAACATATATACTGAAATCAAAGGAAATTGTGTTTGAGAATATATGGAGACCTTTTATTGATTATGTAAAAAATTTAAACATAACTCTTGAAGAAGAAGGTGAATGATGTGTGTGGACCTTGTAAATTCCAAACTGGTGAACATAATATGTATACTAATGTATTGGATTGTCTAGACTAAACAGAGGAGCATTGTTGAAGACTTGATTTTGTTGGTGGTTGTTGGTGTTTTTACGGTTTTTTTTTTTTTGTAGTACTTTAGTGTTAGTGTTTGATTGTTTGTATCATGTTTGTTAAAAAAAAAAAAAGGTTCAATAAAGATATTGTGGAAAAAAAAATAAAGAAGTTTTGATCATCAATATTGGGGCCATATAAGTTCACCAGATTTATATTTTCTAATAACAAAGATCCTTGGATGATTAGATATCTTCCAAATTTGTCTCCAATTACGTTTTTCACTTGAAATGGGACTGTTTTATGTATGAGAGTCATAACCCCCCTAGCTCGGGATGAAAATGATGAGGTGAACACGTTACCTTGCCATCTTCTCCTAATTCTTTTTACATTCTCCTCTATTAGATGAGTTTCTTGTAAAAATACAATTTTTGAATCTATGTCTTTTATTTTATTCATAACTTGTTTAAGTTTTTTTTAGATTTTGTAGACCTCTGCAATTCCATGATGTTAAATTAAGATTAACGCTTTGATCTATGATCAATAAGGAGTTTGAGATTACCTTGCAATATGAACATGCTCATACAGAGAAGCAAAAACATGGGTGATAGAACATTCATCCTACAAACCAAACAAAAACAAATTCCCCTTCCCCACATTCGTGGTTATCCCCCCAAAATCAAAAAAAATTCCGTCTCCCGTTATAGCTAGTGACTGTTCCACACCTGCGAGGATCAGTCAAACCACTCTCTCTTTCTCCTCTCAATCACCCTGACTCTACTATTTTTATGACATGACATTAACTCTCTTCAGTAGTTTTTTCAACATAACTTCAAAGTTTTATAGCAACTTTGTACATCATAGCTTTTTTTTTTTTTAAATACAGTCTGTATTTTGTAGTCTTATTATATGTTTCAGATCAATCAGATGCCTGTACAAATGCTTAAATGTTCTACTTTTGTCATGTTCATGCTTAGCTCCCACCAGTTTCCTTTTGGATCTGCTTAATGAGCTCCTGCGCCTCTTGAGTGGTCTTAAAGATGTGGGTTCTCCCCTTATATGTGACCAGCAGTTTTGCCGGATGAATCACTCCATGACGAATCCTGAGGTTGCGCAGCTCTTTGCGGGCGGGGTTGAACTGCCTCCTTAATTGTTGAATTCCTGTGGCCAAACCTGGGTAGAACCGCACCTGTTGGTCCTGGTATTTAATTTCCCCTTTAGCTCGCGCTGCATTGGTGTCTGTCATCTTGTCTCTGTAGTTGAGGAACTTCATAATCAGCGTCCTCGGTGGTGTCTTATTATCTCTCGGTGGGCCGATTCGGTGAGCGCTCTCTAAGACGACCGATGACTGCAGGTCCGCGTTGTTCAGCGCTTCTGGAATCCACTTTTCCAAAAAGGAACATGAGTCCTGTCCCTCCGCTCCCTCCGGGAGGCCCACCAGCCTCAAATTATTCCGTCGCGAGCGGGATTCCAAGTCCAGGACGTTATCTTCCAGACGTTTCCATTTTAATTCCAGTGTTTGCAACTTTGATTGTAGGCTGGTGACGTCATCTTCAGCGCTTGAAATTCGGAGCTCCACCTGCAATACTCGTTCCATACAGTCGCTTATTTCCTTTCTCATTCCTTCTATCGCTGCTGTAATTCCATCAAATTTAGACGAAAACTCTGTTCTCATGGAGTTGATGGCAGTGAGCACTGCGTTTGTCCCCACTTCAGCAGTTCCCACTCATCATACAATGGTCGGGGTATGGCATTATAAATTTTGGCTACAGGGGCATCATCACTAAGCTTAAGCCTTATTCATGCTGCATTTCCCCTCTCGTCCACTTTGGTCCGTGTGTTCTTTGGACAAGCCCAGCACGCATGCAGTGCTGTACATGCTCAATTTTTTCATCTACCCAGGCCAAGCGGTTGACGCATGCGCACAACCATGTAGTTTCACTCCCGCCCTATAGGTAGCGCCAATGCGCTGACGCACCAGGATTTTTACCAACGAAGTAGCACTGCTTGCTTTCTGCTGCTTGACTTCCCGGTTTTCATTCCTTTTCCATGAAGATACTGCTGCTGCTGCTGAAGTATGTATGTATGATTCGTGTATGTTTATTCTCGTCTTTCACTTCCTTGTTGTCTTTCTTCGTCTACTTTGTCTTGGTATGCTACATTGATATCCCCACCTCGTGAATGGGATGTTCAGTCTTGTGCATGCGCTTTTCAATGCGTTCAGGACGTGGGCAGGCACAAAATTTGGGCTGCACGCGGTCGTCCATGGTTGAGCACTGCGGACACTAGCGGAGTGGAGACGATGACGTAAATTTCATCACACAAGGTTTCCGGTTACATGTACGCGGACAGCAAAGGTGCAGCATGAATCCAGCTTTAATGTCCGTTTTTAAATTTTCAGTGTAGCCCACTTCGTCTTTATGCCTGGCAAATGTACTCGACTCATCCTGGATCATCAGCTTAACCACTACTTGTTGCTCACTGGTTAAATGACCAAGGTTAACAGGTGGATCCCAAAGTTTCTTTCTCCGGTCAATCTGGGAATTGTCTGCAGTGGAGCCATGTTGCACCTTGGGGGTTTCAACCTCAACTGAGCCAGTTTGCTGCTTTTCAACCTGCACTGGGTAACAGTCTATTATTCCCTGTAGGTTTCCTATGAGGGTCCTAGCTGGCACCGTGATGTCATGAAGTGTAGTATTCCTTCTTCTTCTTTTAGATTTGATTGGCGATTGGCAACCAAAAAAAACTGAGACGAGCCTTTATGTTTTTTTGCTTTGCAGTGGTTTTCATCTTGGAACTCTGCCATGCAGGCCATTTTTGTCCAGTCTCTTTCTTATGGTGGAGTCTTGAACACGGACCTTAACTGAGGCAAGTGAGGTCTGTGTGGGGAGACTTGAATAACGAAACCGAATTGTCTTTCATTCCAGTTTATTCAAGAAATCATTCCACTGTCTGCTCTTATTCTTGAGCAGCGAACAAAGAGAGTGAACACACCAAAGTTCTCTCATTTAAACATTCTCACATCAAACCATTTCCCTCGCGGGGGAAATCACACATCTATATCAAAGTCTCTTTATTCACATTCATTAGCCTTTTATTTACATAACTCCCCCTTCTCTCCTCTCGAGCCTCAGTGGTCAGGAAGTCTTCTGTCCCCTGTCCTCCGCAGGGGGTCCAGGCTCTGTGGCTCCGCACCGCAGGGGGCTGGCTCTCCTTCATCGTGAGGTTAAATCACATATGCAGTGTCCAACATATACATGTCTCACAACACAGCCATATAACCCCCCCCAAACGATGAAGAACAGACTAATTCCCAAAATTTAATAGCACCTTACTCACTACTGAATAATCAACACCAACATTCAGTCTGTGCGCCACTTGGGCTTCAGCCGTCTGCCGAATCTGCTGTGCGTTGGCCCCGCCTTGCCTGCGGTGCTGTTCTGCTTCGGGTCTGTTGACTGAGGAAGAGAGTGGTTAATTGCCCTCTGCGGGGGCCTGCCTCGTCGAGGCGCCACCGCGACCGGTACAGAAACGTCCTTCATGACAAAAGCAGGTTTTAGTCTGTCAATACTGACTGTCTCTTTTCTGTCTCCAAAATCTAGCACAAATTGCTTATCACCTGCCTCCAGCACTCGAAATGGCCCTTCGTAAGGTGGTTTGAGCGTTGCTTTAAGGGCTTCGCGCCTGACAAAAACGAAATCGGCATTTTTCAAAGCCTTGGGGACGAAAACTCGTGGAAAAGCGTGATGAACCGGACCCGGGAGCGTGTCTGCCCCCGTGCCGACTAACGGTCCAAGAGCAGAGAGAGGTGGGGGCTCTGGGTGCTCTGGTAAAAACTCGCCCGGCAGCCTCAGAGTTTGTGCGAATACCAGCTCCGCTGGGGAGGCGTCTAAGTCCTCTTTAGGCGCAGAACGCAACCCTAATAAAACCCATGGAAGTTTATTTACCCAATCTGCATCCGTGAGCGACGCTCTGAGTGCTGCCTTCAAAGACCTATGAAAACGCTCGCATAAACCATTGGCCTGAGGGTGGTAAGCCGTAGTGCGGTGAATTTTGGCTCCTAAGCCGTTGGCCATCGCTGACCACAGCTCAGAGATGAATTGCGGTCCTCTATCGGACGTAATGTCTGACGGAACCCCGAAGCGCGCCACCCAAGCCGTTAAAAAAACGCGAGCCACCTCCGCGGTCGTGGTCGTCGCAAGTGGGACCACTTCCGGCCAACGTGTGGTGCGGTCCACCATTGTCAAAAGATACGTGAACCCCTGTGATGCCGGTAGGGGGCCCACAAGGTCGACGTGCACATGGTCGAACCTTCTGGCCGGAATGCGGAACGGTTCTAACGGGGCTCTTGTGTGCCTGTGAATTTTGGCCCGTTGACAGGAAATGCAGGTTTTTGCCCATTCCTTCACGTGCTTGCGCAGGCACGGCCAAACAAACTTTTCCGCCACTAGTTTCACCGACGCGCGCACCCCCGGGTGCGCCAGTGAGTGGACCGAGTCAAAAACACGGCGGCGCCACGTGGCCGGAACCACCGGACGCGGGCGCCCCGTCGACATGTCGCAGATCAGGGGGGGCATACCGGTTTGTAAACACTTGCTCTCCAGCCTCAACCCTGTTGGTCCAGACTGGAGCGCGCGCACGTCTGCGTCCGCCCCCTGGTCCGCTGCCATGGCTGCGTAATCTATACCCACGTGCACCGGGGCTGCGCGCGCCACCGTGCCGCCCTCCTGCGGCGCGGTCACGGTGGCCCGTTCTGCCTCTGCGCGTGTTGGGGTCGTGAACGCGCGTGAGAGACAATCCGCTACTACATTGAATTTGCCCGCAACGTGCCTAATGTCAGTGGTAAATTCCGAGATTGCGGCCAGCTGCCTCTGCTGCCTGCCGGACCACGGATCTGAAATTTTGGCCATGGCGTATGTGAGCGGCTTGTGGTCCACATAAGCGGTGAAGCACCGTCCTTCCAGCCAGAACTGGAAATGACGAATAGCCAAATGTAGCGCCAACAGTTCTCTGTCAAACGCGCTGTATTTTCGTTCAGCCACGCTTAAAGATTTGCTAAAGAAAGCCAAAGGCTGCCAAACTCCGGCTACCTGTTGCTCAATAATGGCCCCTATGGCTAAATCTGAAGCGTCTGTCGTCAGCGCGATACGTGCTGCAGGGTCTGGGTGGGCCAGGAGCGCAGCGTCAGCCAAGGCTTTTTTAACCTCTGTGAACGCGCGCTCCCGCTCCGGGGACCATTCGACCGCCTGGGTCGGCTTTTGTTTTTTGAGCGCGGCATATAACGGTTGCATGATTTGAGCTGCGTGGGGCAGGAATCGGTTATAAAAATTCACCATCCCCAAGAATTCCTGTAGTGATTTGACCGTTTGTGGACGGGGAAAATCCGCTACCGCGCGTACTTTCTCTGGTAACGGAACCGCTCCCTCCGGGGAGACGCGGTGACCCAAAAAATCGATCCGCTCGACGCCGAACTGGCACTTGGCTGGGTTAACTATTAAGCCGTGCTCTCCCAGCCTCCTAAAAACTGCTGTGAGGTGCGTTTCGTGTTCGTCCTCTGAAGTACTCGCGACCAAAATGTCGTCGAGGTACACAAACACGAAAGGGAGATCGCGTAACACGGCATCCATCATCCGCTGAAATGTTTGCGCCGCCCCTTTGAGACCAAACGGCATGCGTAAAAATTCGAAAAGTCCGAACGGGGTTATTACCGCTGTTTTAGGAATGTCCTCCGGTTGGACCGGGACTTGGTGATAGCCGCGAACTAGATCAATCTTTGAAAAAATGCGCGCCCCCGCCAGGTGCACCGAAAAATCCTGAATGTGCGGGATGGGATAACGATCGTGCGCCGTAGCGTTGTTTAGCCTGCGGTAATCCCCGCACGGTCTCCAGGAGCCATCGGCTTTCGGTACCATGTGCAGCGGCGAAGCCCACGGGCTCTTCGACCTACGAACGATGCCCAGCCTCTCCAGGCTGGCGAACTCCTCGCGCGCAATGGCGAGCTTAACTGCATCCAAGCGCCGAGCTTTTGCAAACACGGGAGGACCAGAAGTGGGGATAAAGTGTTTCACCCCGTGCTTCGCGACCGTCGCTGAAAAAGTGGGCACAGTGAGCGCTGGAAATTGGGTGAGGAGTGTGTGAAACTTACCACCTGCTGTAGCGACGTGGGTCTGTACTGGTGGCGGGGACACTCGAGCTGAACAGGGGAGAGAGTAAAAAGAGAGTGCATTTACCAGCCGTCTATTAGCAAGATCAACTAACAGATTGTGTGAACACAAAAAATCCGCGCCCAACATGTTGAAACTCACCGCCGCTATTACAAAAGTCCATTCATATGTGCGGCCATGTAAGCATAAAGGCAAGGTCCTTCTCCCGTAGGTGTTGATGTTCGAGCCATTTGCCGCTGTAGCTCCGTTACCGTGGGGTCCAGCCACCCGGTCCGCGTATGTTGGGGTGATGAAGCTCACTTGTGCTCCGGTGTCAATGAGGAACACTCGTCCGGAGCGCGCATCCGTGATGTAGAGCAGCTTGTTGCGTTCTCCGAAGGTCGAAGCTGCTAGCGACCCCCGGTCTTGCCGTTTCCCGAACTCCTGAAGATGCAGGGCGGCACACACCTGCGTGCTTTCTCTGCGAACCTCCGATGGTAAAAGCAGAGATCTTCTCCTCCGCTGTGTCGTGCCCGCGCTTCTGCCGCCGGGCTATTGGCTCCCCCTCGTCGCGGTCGTGTTGCCGCCGTCGTCGGCCAGTCTGGTTCTGCCGCCTCTGGCTCCCCGCTGTCTCGGGTCGCTGCTGTGGTTGCTTGCCCGCCGCAGGCGTCCAGGATCCCATCTGCCTCCTGGGCCAGCTCCCGGAACTCCTCCAGGGTGTGACACTTTTTGCCGGCCAGCGTGCTTCTCGCATGCGCCGGGAGGTTGGAGAGGAAGATGAACTGAAAAATGAAATCATCGTTGTCCAAACCTCTCAGCTGTATCATCTCCTCCATCAGGGCGCTCGGCCTGTGTCCACCTTGGTCTAGCAAAGACAGGATCCTCCTCGCCCTCACTTCAGCCGAGGGGGTGAAAAACTTGATGAGGGTGGATTTCAGCTTGCCGTACCTGTCGGTCGCGGGTGGCTGCTCCACCAAGCTTTGCACGCACCGAGCTGTGCTGTTGTCCAGTTTAGCGATGACATGGTGGAACTTAGTGTCATCCACCGTTACTCCTGCGAGCGCGAACTGCGACTCTGCTTGCAGAAACCACGACCGTGGGTTATCCTGCCAGAAATCAGGCAGCTTAACGGCCACTGCGCTCACCAGCTCTGAGCGCTGTGAGTCCGCGACCCTGAGAATTTCTTCGTTCATTCTCAACGTCGTCAGTCACCAATGTGGGGAGACTTGAATAACGAAACCGAATTGTCTTTCATTCCAGTTTATTCAAGAAATCATTCCACTGTCTGCTCTTATTCTTGAGCAGCGAACAAAGAGAGTGAACACACCAAAGTTCTCTCATTTAAACATTCTCACATCAAACCATTTCCCTCGCGGGGGAAATCACACATCTATATCAAAGTCTCTTTATTCACATTCATTAGCCTTTTATTTACATAACTCCCCCTTCTCTCCTCTCGAGCCTCAGTGGTCAGGAAGTCTTCTGTCCCCTGTCCTCCGCAGGGGGTCCAGGCTCTGTGGCTCCGCACCGCAGGGGGCTGGCTCTCCTTCATCGTGAGGTTAAATCACATATGCAGTGTCCAACATATACATGTCTCACAACACAGCCATAGTCTGCAGTTCTTTAGATGTTATTGTGGGGTCTTTTGTGATCTCTTGGATGAGTTGTCGCTGCACTCTTGGGGTAATTTTGGTCAGCTGGCCACTCCTGGGAAGGTTCACCACCCTTCCATGTTTTTGCCATTTGTGGATAATGGCTCTCACTTTGGTTCGTTGGAGTCGCAAAGCTAGAAGTGGCTAGAGAAATTGAACTCATCTTTCCAAAGATGTGATAAATCAGTTAATTTATGTTTTAACGGGGGGGGGGGGGATCACTTTTTCACACAGGCTCATGTAGGTTTGAATTTATTTTTTTTTACCCTAAATAATAAACACCTTCATTTAAAAATTGCATTTTATGTTTACTTGTGTTGTCTTTGTCTAATATTTACATTTGTTTGATGATCTGAAACATTTAAGTGTGACTAACATGCAAAAATGAGAAATCAGGGAGGGGCAGACACTTTTTCACACCATTATATCTTTTATTATCAGGACATGTACCTTTGTCCTTTAAGGCAGCTGTAATTAAACCCCTTTTTAAAAAAAAAAACCTGTTCTTGATTCTGGAACCTTGACGAACTACACACTTGTATCCAGTCTCCCTTATCTCTCAAAAATCCTTGAAAAGATAAGATAAGATAAGCCTTTATTAGTCCCACAATGGGGAAATTCCAGGATTGCAACAGGGGGAAAAGCCAGTTGCTAATCAGTTATGTGCCTTTTTAGAGATAATTGTCTATTTGAGAAGTTTCATTTGGGATTTAGGAAACATCACAGTACTGAAACAGCACTCGTGAAGGTTACAATTGACCTATTGACATCAGATAAAGGACTGGCCTCTGTGCTTGTTTTGCTTGGCCTTAGTGCTGCGTTTGACACCATTGACCATTGTATCCTCTTGCAAAGACTAGAACATTCAGTTGGTCTTAAAGGAACAGTCCTTAAATGGATTGAGTCTTAGGGCACATTCACACGGCTACTGTTTGGTTTGGACTAAAGGACCAAAGTGTGTATTCCGTGGCTAGATTGGTTTGTTTGGGGCCATCTGAATGCTCCTGGAACTCTGGTGCAGCACCAAACAAGCAAATTCTGGTCCCCCTGAAAACGGGGGTGGGGGGTGGTCTCGGTTCACTTGCAAACACAGTCTGGTGCGCTTCACTTGCCGTGTGAATGCAAACGGAGTATCCAGTGGACCAAAGGGCGGACGTGCCCCTCTGCGTTTGTGTAACCACAGCAACACACAGTGAGAAGAGAAAGTGGTGTTTACTGTAAAGGTGCCTTCACATCAAATGCAAACTGGTGAATTTTTCGCACAGCACAATTACATTAGACAGGCAAAGTTGCCACTCACCTGAAAAAGTTGTCACTGCCCTGTCCATAACTCAAGCGGACCAAACTGCTTGGACGTCATGCAGTTGCAACAGCTGCTTGTTTGTGGCGCTATAGCCGAAACCACCACTGACCAGGAAGAAAAAATCTTGGCAAAGAAGCGAAATCTGGCTCATCGATTGGCCGGGACCGAAAAGGGAAATCCGGTGTTATGCCGAGAATTGCTCGCTTGCCAAGAATTGCAGTCCATCCACCAAAACTATAAAATATAACACTACAGCCAGGCTTGTAACCATTTGTGCATTTTTAGAAGTACACATTATACATTTTTAGAAGGAAAAATTGTAAATTATCTTTAAATTATGTTTATTCGACGATGGGAATGCTATTCTCGGCAAGTGAGCAATTCTCAGCATAACACCGTTCCCTTCAGCCGAGTTGTTTATGCATCACAAACTAATAAAAATAAAAACTCCGCTGTCTGTATAAACCTCATGTTGCCATCATGTCGCTGAACATTTTCAAAACGTCGGTATTCTTGTGTGTAGCCACAAGCAGCTGAGAAACCTGGTCCTCAGACCAAATATCTATCAGAGCCTGCATTTCCTCATTACTCACTACTCCAAGTCCAAGAGACATTTTTTCAAACTTTTCTCCTCGGCTTTCTCCGGTAAAAGTATTTCTTGGATCAGCGCAGTTATCTTTATTGGTATTTTCTACCCAAAATGGAGGCAGAAGGACCAGGAGCTCTTCAGCTGAATCGGTATGTTGGATTTATTTACCCACAGATTCCTGCTACGGGCAGGGCAGGGGCAACTTTTTCAGGTGAGTGGTAACTTCGCCTGTCTGCATCTCACCGAGACGGTGAATTCATGTCTTTTCATGTATTTACATTGAGTTATAATGTAATTGTACTGCGTGAAAAATTTTCCCGTTTGCGTTTGATGTGAAAGCACCTTTACAGTAAACGCCACTTTCTCTTCTCACTATGTATTGCTGTGGTTATACAAATGCCGAGGTGCATGTCCGCCCTGTGGTCCGCTGGATACTCCATTTGCATTCACACGGAAGCGCACCAGACTTCGTTTGCAAGCAAACCGAGACCGCCCGTTATCAGGGGGACCAGACTTCGCTTGTTTGGTGTGCACCAGAGTTCCAACGCACGTTCAGACGGCATCAAACGAACCGAACTATCCACAGAATACACTCTTTGGTCCTTTAGTCCAGAGCAAACAGTGACCGTGTGAATGCACCCTTACTTTACAGAGCGCTCTCAGTTTATGTATATTCATGGTGAATCCTCCATGAGCATGAAAGTCAATTATGGAGTTCCACACCCCTTTAAATATTCAGTTCTTTATTAAGAAATGTTCACATATCTGTGTCTAACCTTGTTTTATTGTTTATTTTTTTACATTTATTTTAGCAATTGTAAGTGGGAATGAATGTGGGGGTGTCCTAATTTATTCCTCACTATTTGTTTAGAACTACATTTTACAGAAAATTTGAAAAAAGTCTAATTCATTTTTAATTGTTTAGTTGTATTATGTGAATCTCCCAGTATTTTTAGCATTAATATTAAATATCCAAATATGTTAACAAACACACAGGCTTATATAGGGTGTCCTAATTTTTCACAACTGTGTATGCTACCTTTAGGTGACATGAGAAATCATTCCATCAACTTTCACTGCTATGCAGATGATGCTCAGTTATACTTGTCAATGAAACCAGATGATCTTAACCAGTTAGCTTCACTTCACGAGTGTCTCTGGGACATTAAAATTGGATGGCATCTGACTTCCTGTTGCTAAATTCAGAGAAAAACAAATTTAATGTATCTGGGCCCAAAAATGCAAGTAATGCATTATCTAAAGAAGTAGTCAAACTAGATGATGTCATTTTGACCCCTAGTGCCACTGCAAGGAACCTAGGTGTAGTTTTTGACCAGGATTTGTCCTTTAACACACATTTAAGACGAATCTCTAGGACTACCTACTTCCACTCGCACAACATTGCTAAAATCAGGCCAATCCTGTCTTTAAGTGATGCGGAGAAATTAATTCATGCTTTCATTACCTCCAGATTGGATTATTACAATTCTTTTATCAGACTGTCCTAATAAGTTCATAAAAACTCTTCAGCTCATTCAGAATGCTGCTGCATGTGTACTGACCAGGACTAGGTTAAGAGAACACATTTCTCCTGTTTTGGTTTCTCTGCATTGGCTTCCCATGAAATAAAGAATTGACTTTAAAATTATTTTTCTTACTTATAAAGCCTTAAACAGTCAGGCACCGTCATATCTTAAAGAACTTGTAGTGCCTTATCATCCAACTAGAACGCTGTGCTCCCAAAGTTCTGGTTTCCTTGTGGTTCCTAGAGTTTCCAAAAATAGAGCAGGAGGCAGAGCTTTCTGCTACCAAGCTCCTCTCCTTTGGAATCTTCTTCCAACCTCTGTCTGGGAGGCTGACACACTCGATACATTTAAAACTAGGCTAAAAACTTTCCTCTTTGATAAAGCCTGTAGTCAGTTATGCTGCCGTTCTCTTATCGTCTTTTGTATTATATATTGTATTGTGTGTATGTATTACTGTATGTATTATCATGTTTTTATTCTGTAAAGTGCCTTGAGATAATGCTTATGATTTGGTGCTATACGTATACAAATTATTATTAGTATTATTTTTATTACTACTACTGTACAATGAGTAAAGTTAGGATCACCAAACTTGAGCCACAGGTTAACCCTGTTACCCCGAAGGGGTTTTGGGATCGCAAGTCAAAGGTCACCATCAAAATGGCTTATAAACTATATCTCAACAACAAAGAAAGCTATGGTCACCAAACTGGCTATACAGGTTCATCTTGGGATCCTAACCGCTGACTGTGGGTTTGGGGTCAAAGGTCAAGGTTAGCATTTCTTATGCCTTGTTACTGTACAGCGAGTACAGCTAGGGCCACCAAACCTGGTGCACAGGTTCACCTTGGTATCCTGACCTTAGACTATATGTTTGGAGTCAAAGGTCAAGGTTAGCATTGCTTATGCCTTGTTACTGTCCAACGAGTAAAGCTAGGCCACCAAACTTGGTACTCAGGTTCACCCTGTGACCCTTAAGTGTGACTGTGGAGTTGGGATTGCAAGGTCAAAGGCCAGCATCAGAATGCCTTGTAAAGTATATCTCAACAACAAAGAAAGCTACGGTCACCACATTTGCTACACAGATTCACCTTGGGATCCTGACCTCTGACTATACTGTATGTTTGGAGTCAAAGGTCAAGGTTAACCTTCCTTATGCCTTGTTACTGTCCAACGAGTAAAGCTAGGCCACCAAACTTGGTACACAGGTTCACCCTGTGACCCTGAAGTGTGACTGTGGATTTGGGATTGCAAGGTCAAAGGTCATCATCAGAATGCCTTGTAAAGTATATCTCAACAACAAAGAAAGCTAGGGTCACCATACTTGCTACATGGGTTCACCTTGGGATCCTGCCCTTCAACTATGGGTTTTATACTTTGTTGTATTTTTGTGGATGATGGGCTTATCATAACTTGGTTCTGCGACAGTAATTACATTGAAAAGTTGAAAACTGCTCTCCATTATTAAGTATTGGGATCTTCAAAGAAAATGAAGGCGGGAGATATTGCACTCGCCTCAGAGTCCTCTTGTTGAGTAGTGTTGCTAACAGACAAACAAACCAACGCCAGTGAAAATACTAGAAAAGCACTCGGAGAGCGCAGACCTCCGCCAAGTGCCACAGTTCCCCCCATACAGTGTTTAACATCATAAATATTAATCCTACATTTATTTTGTGTAACTTTATAGATTCCTTGACCATGAAAAAAATGCCATTCGCAAGTGGCATATATTATATAGCTATACTGTGATGCTTTTTAAATGTTAAATAAAAAAAAAAATTCCTGGATCCAGACGGTGATCCGGATCACCACCAAAATGTAATCATCTGTAGGATACCCCATTTCTGACCATCTCTGAAAATTTCATGAAAATCTGTCCATAACTTTTTGAATTATCTTGCTAACAAACAAACAGACAGTCAGACAGACAAACCAACGCCGATGAAAACATAACCTCCTTGGCGGAGGTAATAACCACCTTGGGGGAGGTAACAATCAGTGTTTTCAACTGGTTAATATACATCCATTCATTGTATGAAACATTTGGCTGTTACTTCATGTTAGCCTCCAGATGTGTAGTATTGCAATATTATCACACAAAGGGATAATATATTCAACAGTTTAGCTGCATAATGTTCGCTATATTTAGGCATTATTATGGATATATTAACCTGGAATAATTGACAGGGCTCTACTTCCAGCCAACTTCTGCCTTTTTATCCCCCGCTGGTTGAAGCACCCATTATGTTATGGGTCGGTCTGTCCAGCCGTCTGTCCCACTTTTGTGAAATCAACTCCTCCTCCTACAGTTTTGGTCCGATTGTTTTGAATCCTGGTACCATGGTTTGATATACACCGAGGATGCGCATATTGCAATTTGGTTCTTGTCGGCTGATTTTTGTGGGAATTGTAGCCCCTGAACTATGATCTTCTGTTTCACCTCACTTCATAAAGAGAAAAGCCGAATCTCAATCTCGTCTCTAAACCCTCAAGTCCTGAGCCCTTGTACACTTAGGCAGCCGCCACAGTGTTTCCTCTGGCTTAAAGACCTTGGCGCGGTGGCAACATATTTTTCCGGAGGGGGGCGGATGCAGAAAACACATATGAATGAACATGTATGAATATGTTAATTTTATACTATTTATTTCTTTTTTTTAAATTTTGCACAGTAACTTTGCATATAATAATAATAATAATAATAATGCATCAGATTTACTGTATATAGTGCTTTATCATAGACACTCAAAGACACTTTTTACGTAAACATTATTCATTCGCTCCAGACAGACAATGGTAGTGGCAAGCTACTACTGTAGCCACAGCTGCCCTGGGGCAGGCTGACGGAAACGTGGCTGACAATCCTGGACAACGGCCTCTCCGGCCACCACCGGACATTTATACACATTCATTCCCAGTGTTATGGACACTGGAGGTAAGGTGGGTAAAGTGTCTTGCCCAGGGACACAACAGCGGGATATCTGGAGAGAGCGGGATTCGAACCACCAACCATCCGGTTATTGGACGACCTGCTCTACCTCCTGAGCCACTGCTGTGCATATGGAACTTACAGTTTGAAGTATTGTACAGCCAAGGCTTGAATGTTGAAATATTGGGCCATTTGGGGTCCCACCCAGACGTCCTGTGTTTGGACTTTTTACTGGTGTCATCCTTCTCTCCTTCCTCTGCTCTCACCTCTCCTGGACCCTCTGCCTGAACACTTTCCTCTCCTTGGCTCCTCTCTTCTGTCTCATCTTGCCCTCTCTGAGCTCTGTCTAATTCAGCTTCTCTCGCTGTCAATGGTGGTATACCATATACCATATATATTTTTTTTTAGAAATCTCCTCACTGCCAAGAAAAACCTCCCTTATTTTGAAATCCAAATGCTGGCATGTTCAGTTTGTCTGAAGGCTGCTGATGGATTTCGTGAATTTCGGTCATCTTAACTTGCCAGGTACAAAAAATTGGGAACATAACTTAATATTGTAGTGGCTGGTGAAATATATCCTCAGCAATTCATCAGTCCCCCTTGCCTTTCCCTTTATATGAAGCTGGCTGCAAATGAATTCTAACCACATCTCTTAGCTAAGCGATTCTTCCGTTATTGCTCCTGTTTCCAGTGGGTTAAAACCATGATAAATGCCTCCAATGCTTACATACTTCTTCTGATTTTTTTTCTGCCTTTAAAGTACTTTAATAAACTCATGTTTCTGTCAGATAGTCAAGCCTTATTCATGCTGCATTTCCCCTCTAGTCCGCCTTTTTCCACGTATGCTTTGGACGAGCCCGGCACACACACGGCGCTGAACATGCTCACTTTTTTCATCTACCCAAGCCAAGTGGTTGATGCATGCACACAACCATCATTTGTAGCTTCACTCCCGCCCGATAGGTAGCGCCAAGGCGCTGATGTGCCAGGATTTTCACCAACAAAGAAACGGCGAACATGTTCACAAAGTTTCCCTTCAAATAGAGTCTATTTCTGCTTTTTGACTTCCCGGTTTTCACTCCTTTTCCACGAAGATGCTGCTGCTGCTAGTGAGACACTGCCTGCTCCCTGACTGGAAAGCTCGCATGGGCAGGGCGCTTCTAAACTCCGCGCGGATGACGTCCACGCGCGTTATTTGTGTACGCACTTGCAGAAAGTCATTGCTTCATACATTTTTCTTAAATTCATATCTCCTTCTTGGCGCGGCAGGCTGCCATCGAGAAATGTTACCAGAGGAAACCCTGCGCCATCAGTAGTGCTCAAGTGTGCGAGTCTGTGAGGGGATGAAGTGGCTCAAAATGGTAGAAATGGGACTTACTTTGTTACCTTGGCAACACTAAAACACTTGCAACTATGGGTATTACTGCTCTACTTTTTCTGTATATAGGATTGCTGGGTTTTATCATTTATCGTTATTTGCACTATGGGATGTCTGGGTCTCTGTTTTGCCACTATTTGCATTATGGGTAGCATTAATTAAAATTAAATTAATTAAATCACCCTTATTGTCATTCAACCGTACAACCAATCATGTACAGCAGAACAAGATTGTGCTTTACCTATCTACAGTGTAAATCACACACACCCCAAGTGCAGAATCAGAGGGCCGCTGCCATGCAAGGCGCCGCCACAGAGTTCCCTCCTCCATTCCATTTATTGCTGAGCACCAAGCTGGACGGCAGGAAGTTCCACTTTTTATATGGTCTTCGGCATGACCCGGCCGGGATTTGAACCCCTGCCTCCCGGGTGTGGGGCGGATGCTCTACCAACTGAGCCACCACATAGACCGTGGCACCGTGGCGCAGTGGTTAGCACTGTGGCAGCACAGTTTACCCTCGGCCGGGGGATCGCGGGGATCGTGAGATCGTGGGTTCGATCCCTGCCCCCGACCAACAGTGATCTGTGTGGAGTTTGCATGTTCTCCCCATGTTGCGTGGGTTTACTCCGGGATTTCTCCGGTTTCCTCCCACATGCCAAAAACATGCAAGTTAGGGATATGGGGCGCTCGCGCACGCAGCGACCGGCAGCTGGTGGCTCGTCACCAGACTGCAAAACAAATCTACCTACGGGTACAAAATAAGTACAAAAACAAAAATAGACCGCTATTGTTGTTTTTCCACTTTTATCCCTTTTGTTTTTTTAAATTATGCACACCACTGAAGAGAGAGAAACACCATTTCATTTCTCCTGTATGTCCTATATGTATAGTAGTAATGACAAATAAAATCTTGAATAAAAGTTTTTTTTTTATTTAATTTACTTTATAAAAGGATTAGAAAACAAAAATAGTTTATATAAGATATCACAAAAATAAAATAACAGAACAAAATAAAAACAGATTCCAGGCAAAACTAAAATCAGAACCAAACAGGGGTACATTGACAAAAGATTTTTTTTGGGGGGGGGGGGCGCATGCGCACGCAGCGACCGGCAGTTGGTGAAATAGTGTGTGTGTGTGTGTGTGTGGTTTTTTTTATGTACATTTAGACGTTTCTATAAAATCCTCTGTGTCGTTTCTGCCTTGGAGTGTTTGTGGAATATATGGCGAAGAGCTCCCTGGTATTTACAACATGGATTTCCTCTCCTTTCTCGCACTGCTGCTCTTTGTACTCTGGCTCTTTGTCTCTGAAGTAAACGCGTTCGGCTCCATGGTGGACAGAATGGCGGACAGAATACATTATTCCAGAGACATGTTGCTGCATTTAAACACGGCTGATTCAACGGCTGTGATTGAGCCTAAGCTGCAACTGCCGGACTTTATTTTGAGAGACGGACACAGCGGTGAAAAGAGAGGTGGCAGAAGGAAGCGCGGAAGGCGTGGAGGTGTGAAATTGCGCCTTAGGAGACGGCAGTTTGGTAACATTCCTCTTCCTTCAATAATTTTTGGGAATGCACAGTCTGTGAGAAACAAGGTGGATGAAATTCAAGGGAATGTACGCTACCAGAAGGACTTCAAGAACTGCTGCGTCATGGCTTTCACTGAATCTTGGCTTACTGCGCATGACCGAGATGCAGACCTGTGGATTGACTGCTTTGGAGCCCCGCTGCGCTCGGATCGGCAGGAAGAGGTAACGGGGAAACGTCAGGGGGGCGGTGTATGTTTATACATTAATAAGCAGTACTGCACATCTGTCATGGTCAGAGAGCGCATCTGTACACCCGATGTGGAGCTGCTGTCTGTGTCACTACGCCCCTTTTATTTGCCTCGCGAGTTTCCCCAACTTTTCATCACAACCGTGTACATTCACCCGAGGGCAGACGCTGACTCCGCCTCCAGAACCATCTTTGATGTGATCCAGCAGCTGCAATCAATTTCTCCAGAGGCGCCAAACTTCATTCTTGGGGATTTTAACCATGTTTCTTTAAAGAAGACACTTAAAAACTTTCATCAGTATGTCTCCTGCCCAACCAGGCAAAAAAAGACATTGGACCTGTGCTATGGATCCATAGAGAGGGCCTATAAATCACTCCCCCTTCCTCGTTTAGGATCCTCAGGTCACAACTGTGTACATTTGCTGCCCACATATAAAACTGCTCTCAGAAGAGGCAAGGTGGAGATGAGAGACATTGATGTGTGGACAGAAGATTCAGAGCACAGCCTCCAGGAATGCTTTGACTGTACAGACTGGGAGATGTTCATAATGGCCTGCGGGGATGATTTGGACTCTCTGGCTGAGCTCACATGCTCATACATGGCTTTCTGTCAAAATAAGATTGTTCCACGTAAATGTGTCAAAATATATCCCAACAACAAACCATGGGTTACAAAATCAGTTAAATCCTGCTTACAGAGGAAAGCACTTGCCTTTAAACAGGGGTCTGTTTCTGAGCTACAGGTTGCCACAAAAGAGCTGAAGTTCGAAATTTTAAGAGCAAAACAGAATTATAAATCAGAGTTGGAAAGCAAGATGGCAGCAAAGAAACTTGATTCAGCCTGGGCCAGTATGAAAACTATTGCAGGCCTTCAGAGCACAGAGCGCAGTAATCGTGTGTTTTTAGATGGTTTTAGTTCAGACACAGAGCTGGCTAATGCTCTTAATTGTTTTTATGGTCGTTTTGACTCCCTTGATTTCAGCACAGAAATCCAAGATTTGGAACAGAAACTCAAAGACAATCAGCACTTTAATATTGAGGTGCAGGATGTTAAAAGGGAGTTCTGCGCCGTAAAAGTGAACAAAAGTCAGGGCCCTGATAATATATGTGGGCGCTTGGTAAAGTCCTGTGCACATGAACTGAGTCCTATATTTCATTACATTTTCAATAAGTCCTTACAGACACAACATGTGCCTAAGATCTGGAAAGAAGCCGTGGTTGTTCCCGTTCCAAAATCCAGCTGTCCTAAAATGGTAAACGACTTTAGACCAGTTGCTTTGACTTCAATTTTAATGAAAATTTTTGAAAAACTGGTCAGATGTGAGGTCCTAAGGCAGACTGAACATGCATTGGATCCTCTGCAGTTTGCCTATAGGCCTCACAGAGGAGTGCAGGATGCCACTGTCACTATGTTTAACATGCTTTTTAAACATCTGGATTTTAATGGGACACATGCCAGGCTTTTATTTGTGGACTTTTCTTCCGCCTTTAATACAATCCAACCTCATATTTTAGTTGAAAGGCTCCTGCAACAATTTGATTTGAGCAATAATCTGGTGGGTTGGATTCTGGATCCTAACCAACAGGACGCAGAGAGTAAGGGTCAATGGTACATTGTCTGACCTAAAGTGCTCTTCTACTGGCTCTCCTCAGGGGTGTGTGTTGTCACCACTACTCTTCATCCTGTACACAAACATGTGTCGGAGCAGACATGACAACAGACACATTATAAAGTATGCTGATGATTCAGTCATTGTCAGTCTCCTCCAGGATGGTGAGAGTGGCCACGGCCCAGTAGTTGATGACTTTGTTCACTGGTGTGAGGATTCCTACCTGCAGCTGAATACGACAAAAAACTGAAGATATGATTATTGACTTTAGGAGGAAAACTCCCAGGCACAAAGTTACCATACTAAAAGGCCAGACCACCGAATGCGTACAATCGTACAAATATCTTGGGACGATTATTGATAGTAATTTAAACTTTGAAGTGAACTGTGAAAGGGTGGGCAAAAAGGGTCAGCAACATTTGCATTGCTTGAGGAAACTTGCACGCTTCCAAATTGACCGAACCATAATGACAATGTTTTATCGGGCTTTTATTGAATCTGTTTTATCCTTTTCTTTAGTGTCATAGTTTGGTCAGATAAAACTGAAACAGAGGAAATCCTTGGATCAGGTAGTTAGATGGTCCAGTCGTTTTCTTGGTGAGTCACAGCTGAGCCTGACATCCCTGTACACCAGACAAGTACAGAGGATGGCTGCCTCCATTTTAAATGATGACTCCCACCCTTTGCACTGCAACTTTCAGCTTCTTCCCTCCAGACGGAGGTTTGCTGTCCCAAAAAGTAAAACCCAGCGCTACAAAAACAGCTTTGTCCCTGCTGCTGTCAAAGAGTTTTTTTTGTTGTTGTTTTGTTTTTTTGTTACTTATTTGTACCCGTAGGTAGATTTAGTTTGCAGTCTGGTGACAAGCCACCGGCTGCTTGTCGCTGCGTGCGCGAGCGCCCTAAACCTACATGTTTTTTGGTGTGCGGGAGGAAACCGGAGAAATCCCGGAGTAAACCCGCGCAGCATGGGGAGAACATGCAAACTCCACACAGCTCACTGTTGGTCGGGGGCTGGGATCGAACCCACGATCTCATGATCCCCGCGGTCCCCCGGCCGAGGGTAAAACTGTGCTGCCACAGTGCTAAACCACTGCGCCACCATGCAGCCAGAGTTAAACAAGCTATAAAAATATATTGTACATATTCTATATTTACTTATTTTGTATGATGTCACTTGGGTTCTAAATATTTTATTGGGTTTTAGACCTTTGAGTTTTTTAACCTCTGACTAGTTTTGAACTTTTAACTTTAATATGACCCTTCTCTCTTACCTCTGGTTTCTCCCTCATCTCTTTCTTTTTATACCGTGTTTGATGGAGCCTTGAGTACTTTTATCATGTTTATAGTCAGCTTCATGTGTGCCTGTGTTTGTGTCTATGTTGAATGTAATTAGTGGCTTGTAAATATGGATGTCACAAGTAAAGAAAAAGTAAATATGTAAATATTTGTAAATATGGATGTCACCAGACTGCAAAACAAATCTACCTCCGGGTACAAATAAAGTAACCTGAACCTGAAACAGGGGTACACTGACAAAAGATAAAAGAAAATGATCCTGAAAGTTCAAGCTTGTGTGTGTTTCAGGGTCTTTAGAGGTTTTTGTGTAACTTCTTAAAATAAAATCCCAATTCTGTTTTAAATTATTGCGTTCTTCTTCATTTTTGCCCATCTATATTTATAATTGTAATATTTTCTTATTCAAATAAAGATGAAATTATGTCTTATTTCATTTTCAATGTTAACATTTTAATAGCAATCTATCTTTTTAAACCTATTTATTTCAACCAAACTTTTAATTTGTGTGACATGAAAACGTGACCAACTATTGTGGGTCTTCTACTTTCTACTTTCTTCAGGAATGACCTGAATGCCTGTGCTGCAGCCTTCTTAAGACAATATAATTGATTACAACTACAAATCATCTTCTTTCAAACTGCATAATTAACCAAAAATGTAATTAAATTACTTAAATGGCATGTATTTTAGCATATATGTCATATATTCTTATTTTGGCAGAAATCTTATGTCAAAGCAGTTTTTTTTTGTGTGTGTGTGTGTGGGGGGGGGGGTGGAGCAGGAGTGAAGGGTTGGTCAGTGGTGAACAGGTGACCAATCAGGAGCTTTCCCTTGAGAAACCCCATCATGGCGCTCTGAACTGTGGGTAATTACGTTACCTTAAGTCAGCATAGCAGGGCTCAAAGTCAGCGAGTGAGCAGTCAACCGCTTCTTGATTTCAAATTGGGACAGCCCTAAACCCTCAGTCACTTAACATGAGCACACTTAAAGTCAACGAGTCTGCAAGGGAGGAGAATGAGAGTCGACCTAACTGTCTTGTGAAATCAACTCCTCCTACAGTTTTGTTCCGATTGTTTTGAAACTTAGTACTATGGTTTGAGATACTCTGATGATGCGCATATTGCAATTTCACTCATTGAATGACCTTGAGGTGAAAGGTCAGAGGTCAGATTTTTCCCTAAATTTTCCAAACACAATAACTACTGAAAGAAATGATGTAGGCTTTTCAAATCGATACATTAGTTATATCTAATACACATCTTGGACGACTTACACCCTCACCCAGCGATAGGTTTGGGGTCAAGGGGTCAAAGTTCAAAGTTAACATTGCAGTTGCACTGTGGTAACTGCTACATTTACTATCTATAAATGCAAGAAATCTCTGTGTTTGTGTGTGTGTCTGTCTGTTCCCCACATATCTCTTGAACTGTTCGTCAGACTGGCCTCAGATTTTAAACGTAGTTTCTTGAGGTTACGAGGGTGTGCGTCCCCAAATATGTAATTTTTATCAATAAAAGTATTAGCCACCACTCTTTCTCTTCATGAGCTGGCTTTAAGAAGTGTGGGCAGAGTTTCAGATAGACTCTGTGCTGATTGGACAGTGTGCAGTATCACGACCATACTGATTGGATAACGCACAGCATCACAACCTGTCAGTCACCACAGTGTTCCCGGGACAAAACAAGGAAATGAAAGTGTTATGTCTGTAAATGGGCTGGTATTAGTAAGATGGCGGCCGGGTTGGTTAGGAGATAGACCCGGGTGGCTACTACCGGTTTCCGGCGGTGACACTGCCCAGGGTATAAAAGAGTGGGCGGAAGAGGCTCTGCCTCCTTCGTCGTGAAGCCACCTGGCCAGCAGGAGAGTGCCGTAAGCCATATCTTGAATAAACCCCTGTTAACCGAGGTGAGACTCACTCGTCATTCCTACATTATGGACACAACAGAAAGTTAGAAAGATAGAAAAAGATAATACTGAAGATTTAAAGCTTTAAAAAATTTTGCTATAAAGTTGCCGTGATTGTGTAGGTCTAAAGGATAATTTGCCATATATGGAGAATGAGGTGCGCAAGCAGACTGGGCGGAGCGTCAGCGTGGACCAAGTCTGACAAATCAACACAGAACATGCCAGGAGAAGCAGGAGCCAGACCTGGCTCAAAGGCACACTAACTGATGGCGATTAAAAAAAAAGTTATTTTCAATAAAATGAAAAAAAGATAATACATGGAGTGTGCTTTTGCCCTGAGGCTGATTTATCATGAAAAACAGTTGAGCTCTGTGGTTCGAGCGATCAGCTGATTGGATGCATTGGTGTTCTGATGGCATATCTATCAGAACAGCTGATATACGTGCAGGACATACAGGAGAATTGAAATGGCATTTCTCTCTCTCTTCAGTGATGTGCGCAATATAAAAAAAGACAAGGATTAAGGCTGGAAAAACAACAACAGCAGTCCACGTACAGTAATGCTACCCGTAGTGCAAATCGCAGCAAAAGATAGACTTAAAGTGTCTGTGATCAGTGTCGGCTGATCCGTGTACTGTCAATGTAAACAAGCTGTTTAGCTTCTGTATCAGCGAAGAAATGGTGAAACGTTACGTGGCGGCTGGGTGTTCTAATTGCCCCAGTGAACATATAAGCCTGTTCTCATTCCCAAAAAATCCTGATCTTCTTAAAAAATGGGCGAAGCAAGTATAGAGGACAAGGGACAAATGGCAACTAACACCATCTTCTGCACTCTGTAGCGATCATTTCACTGCAGACAGTTTTGAGGAGGCACCTGCTATACAGGAACCTTTAGGCTTGAAAGTTCTTCTTCTCCTTCGCTCGGTTACTGGTGGCTAGCAAACAACTGAAAGGTGCATACCGCCACCTACTGTACAAGAGTGTGTAACATTATGTCATCTGAGCCCGACCCCTAAATTCTATGACTTAATCCTGTGTCATTTAAAAAAGAGAAAAGAGCCCTCCTCGTGATTCTTATTGCCTCTCCATCTCCATCTGTTCCCAGAATCCCAGTTAAATCCTATTCCCTACCGGCTTCTCGAACTTCATTTTCCATTATCTGTGTTTCATTTCCGTATTTGTGACAGTGTAATAAGATGTGCTCAACATTTTCTTTTACTCCACATTCTCTACATTTGTCACTTTCACTTTTCCCCGTGATGAATAAAGTGCCATTTAAACGTGTGTGATCCAGTCTGAGTCGTGCCATAATGATGTCTTACCTCCTTTTGGTTCTTATGATCTGAGTCTTGCCATTTGTTACAAACAGGTTCTAAAACCAACTGCCATACCTTCGGTTTTCAAACGAAAACTCACAGCTCAAGATGATATCAACATATCAAAACAGCGCAGAGAAGCAACAGTGTCAGAACTCGCCTGGAAAAGAGTTTGTGTAATTGATTTTTTTTCCATATAAGGCGATCGTGATTTTATTATATTTTTTCCGCTGAAAGTAAAATCCTCTTCACCACAACAGACCGGTACAGCGTCCGCATCACTGCAGATGCTGCTCCAATCCGTCTGTTGATCTCTCGCTCCATTTTCCCCTCACTCGTGAACAAGACCCCAAGATACTTAAACTCCTCCACTTGGGGCAGGAGCCTGTCCCCAACCCGGAGAGGACAATCCACCTTTTTCCGGCTGAGGACCATGGACTCGGACTTGGAGGTGCTGATTCTCATCCCAGCCGCTTCACACTCAGCAGCAAACCGTCCCAGCAAGAGCTGTAGGTCATTGCTGGATGAAGCCAACAGGACAACATCATCTGCAAACAACAGAGATGAGATCCTGTGGTCACCAAGCATGACACCTTCCATTCCCTGGCTGCGCCTAGAAATCCTGTCCATAAAAATTATGAACAGGATCGGTGACAAAGGGCAGCCCTGGCGGAGTCCAACTCTCACTGGGAATGACTCCGACCGAGTGTTGGCAATACGAACCAAACTCTCACAACGGTCGTACAGAGACCGAATAGCTCATAACAACAAGCCCGATACCCTATATTCCCGAAGCACCCCCCACAAAAATCCACGAGGGAAGCGGTCAAATGCCTTCTCCAAGTCCACAAAACACATGTAAACTGGTTGGGCAAACTCCCATGAACCCTCAAGAATTCTCGAGAGGGTAAAGAGCTGGTCCGATGTGCCTTGGCCAGGACGAAAACCACATTGCTCCTCCTGAATCTGAGGTTCGGCCAACGGCCAGACTCTCCTCTCCAGTACCTTGGCATAGACCTTCCCAGGGAGGCTGAGGAGTGTGATCCCTCTAAAGTTGGAGCACACCCTCTGGTCCCCTTTTTTGAAGAGAGGAACCACCACCCCGGTTTGCCATGCCAAAGGCACTGCCCCCGACCTCCACGCAGTGTTGCAGAGGCGTGTCAACCATGACAACCCAACAACATCCAGGGCCTTGAGGTACTCAGGGCGAATCTCGTCCATCCCCGGGGCCCGGCCACCAAGGAGATTTTTAACCACCTTGGCGACCTCAGCCCCTGTGATAGGCGAGTCATCCCCCTCATCCCCAAACCCTGCTTCCTCTGTGGAAGGCGTATCAGTGGGATTGAGGAGATCCTCGAAGTATTCCTTCCACCGCCCGACAATATCCCCAGTCGAAGTCAACAGTGTCCCATCCGCACCGTACACAGTGTGGATGGGGAGCTGCTTTCCCCTCCTGAGCCGCCGAACAGTTTGCCAGAATCTCTTTGAAGCCGACCGAAAGTCTTGTTCCATGGCCTCACCGAACTCCTCCCATACCCAGGTTTTTGCTTCAGCAACCACCCGAGCTGCACTCCGCTTGGCCTGCCGGTACACCTCAGCTGCTTCGGGAGTCCCACAAGCCAACCAAGCTTGATAGGACTCCTTCTTCAGCTTAATGGCCCCCCTCACCACTGGTGTCCACCACTTGGTTTGGGGGTTGCCACCATGAGATGCACCGACCACCTTGCGGCCACAGTTCTGGGCCACAGCTTCAACAACAGAGGTGGAGAACATGGCCCATTCAGACTCCATGTCTCCAGACTCCCTCGGAATGTGGTTGAAGTTCTTCCGGAGGTGGGAGTTGAAGACCTCCCGGACAGGGGCCTCAGCCAGACGCTCCCAGCACACCCTCACTATACGTTTGGATCTACCAGGTCTGAATGGCTTCCTCCCCTGCCATCGGATCCAACTCACCACCAGGTGGTGATCAGTTGACAGCTCTGCACCTCTCTTTACTCGGGTGTCCAAGACATACGGTCGCAGGTCTGATGATACGATAACAAAATCGATCATCGACCTGCGACCTAGGGTGTTCTGGTGCCAGGTGCACATATGGAGCTTAGTTCTAAGGCAAAGCTGTCGGTTTACCAGTCAATCTACGTTCCTACTCTCACCTATGGTCACGAGCTTTGGGTAATGACCGAAAGAACGAGATCGCGGATACAAGCGGCTGAAATGAGCTTTCTCCGCAGGATTGCTGGACTCACCCTCAGAGATAGGGTGAGGAGCTCAGTCATCCGGGAGAGGCTCAGAGTAGAACCGCTGCTCCTCCATATTGAAAGGAGTCAGTTGAAGTGGTATGGGCATCTGATTAGGATGCCTCCTGGACGCCTCCCACTTGAGGTGTTTCAGGCACGTCCCACTGGGAGGAGACCCCGGGGCAGACCCAGGACTCGGTGGAGAGACTATGTCTCCCAGCTGGTCTGGGAACGCCTTGGTATCCCTTCTGAAGAGCTGGAGCAGGTGGCTGGGGAGAGGGAAGTCTGGGCTTCTCTGCTTGAACTGCTGCCTCCGCGACCCGGACCTCCGGAAAAGCAGTAGAAGATGGATGGATGGAAAGTAAAATCCTCCCCTATGAATTTTGAAGCCGAGTGTTGACTTTACTCCAAATGGAACAACTTTGTGTTAAAAAAACGTTATATTACTTTTTTCATTTTTCATTTTTGTTTTGTAAATCTCATTGCCTACCAAAACTGAATATCTGAGCTTTTTTTTTTTTATTTCCCCGACCACCCGATCGGGGAAATAAAAACATAAATTGAAGCCAAAGTTTCTTTAAACCAAATGATTTAATAACGATCGCCTTATGTGGAAAAAATAATTACATAATCAGAATCAGAATCAGCTTTATTGGCCAAGTATGCACAACACATACAAGGAATTTGACTTTGGCTAAAAACTTGCTCTCATTGTTCAGGTGGAGGATTTAAATAAGGATTCAATGACAACAGAGTATGTACAGTAAATTAGTCTGATAATAATAATAATAATAATAATAATAATAATAATTACATAAATATATACACAAAATCACTGCCTATGGTTGATATTTACAACACAGCAAAGGTACATGATCAAAGTTGCACATCCAGTTCTTTAGATCTATCTGTATATTACCATTCAGTGTTTTGGAGGCGACCAATGTCCATCTCTAACCCTTCACCATCGGACCCTTCATCCTCTGAAACGTGGGAGTCATCGTTGTTTCCTGAACGACATGGTTCAAATAAATTGGGTTGCAGTCCTTCAACTAACTTGCTCTTCTTCATCACTCGGTCCTGCTTCTTCCTCAAAAACTATCGAGAAATTGCTCAAATCTTCGCTGAAATCGCTCACAACTTCCTCTGCTTCAGTGTACTCAGCCATGCTTGTTTACGTATTGGGTTCCTCTCATTACGTCACAGTATGGCGGCGCCGTTTGACCCAATTTTGACAAACATCGCAATCGTCTTCATCACAATGTAATTTATGGTAGTATATGGAAAAAAAATTATTGAATTTTTTTGTCTACACAGAATAAAAACACAGTAGTTCTTCTTTCTAATGATATCTTGGTTGAATTATTTCAGACTCTTAAAGGTTTAATGCTTAAAGAATTATGCCATAAAGTTGCTATGATTGCATAGGTTTAATGGATAATTCGGCTTGAACAACACCAGGTGTGTCGGGAAGGGGGGGCGGCAGCCGCTGAACCAGTGGATTGCAGTCCTTTGGAGGCACATGGGTAAAGCAGCAGCTAATGGGTCTCAAATATTTGTAAACATGTCCTGTTATTGTACTGCATGAGTTTATTGACGATACACAGAAGAAATTCAATATTACACTGAACTCCATCACTGAACAGTGATATGAACTAAAATAATTATAATGATGACTGAACAACTCCATTCCCCAAAATGCAACATACACTATTACCTTGAATAAGTGATAAAAGATCACACAGATAAGTGACCTGAAAAACAAATAAACAAGGGATCTGAAACAGTCGCCAATATTGGATGTCCCATTCATTTTCAATAATTAGGTATTCTGTAATTAATATTCACACGATCAAATAAATCCTAGTGCCATTTACTCCCTTTTATATTTGTCAAAGTCTAACATGTGACTGCCTACATACAGGCTACACCTCTTTGTATTCCACTTTCAAACACAGCCTACATTTGGGCCCGTAAAACCTGATTGGGATACCTGTTTCAGACAGGAATACTTGCGTTCTACAGGCATGCACTAGTTACTTCAAAATCAGTAAAGCTAGGGCCACCAAACCTGTAGGTTTACCTTGGAATCCTGACTTCAGACTATGGGTTTGGGGTCAGAGGTCAAGGTTAGCATTCCATTTGCACAATCACTCTTTCATCATCATCATCATCATCATCACTCTATAAATTCAAGAAATTGTCAGTGTGTCTGTGTATCACGATCATATGACATCATAGAATGGCCTATGAGTCGATAATGCCCTATGATGATCCATTGATCTCAGTGATGGTTTATATCTATGACATCAAAAAGACCTCAAGGCAGTACTTCTTCGAATGGGTGTGGTTTAAAATAGTGTATAATGTCCTATGATGATCCTATGATCTCAGGCATCATAGGACTCGCGATGCCGTCATTTAGATAGGTGTCTTTGACTATGTGCTCAACGGCAGGCATCACTCAGGATCATAGGACTTCCAATGACCTATGATGATCCTATGATCTCAGGGCGTTCATAGCACGGCCTATGATGTCTGCATGATGTCCTATGATGATTCTATCAACTCAGGCATCGTAGAACTCGCGATGCCGTCATATAGATATGAAGTCTATATGATGTCATAGAGATGTATAGACAGGTGTCTTTGACTATATGATCAACGGCAGGCATCACTCACGATCATAGGACTTGCTATGACCTATAAAGTCCCTATAATCTCAGGCATCATAGGGGCAATGCCATCATATAGATATGTTTATATGACATCATATAGACATATAAACAGGTGTCTTTGACTATGTCAACGGCAGGCATCACTCACAATCAGAAGACGTCCGATGACCTTTGATGATCCTATGATCTCAGTCATCATAGGACTCACGATGCCGTCATGTACATATGTCTATATGACATCATGTAGACAAATACACAGGTGTCTTTGACTATGTGATCAATGGCAGGCATCACTCACGATCATAGGACTTCCTATGACATCATCAGAGATCAAATGCAGGCATTACTCACGCTCACTCACGATCATAGGACATCACAGGTCAAAGGCAGGCATCACTCACGATCATAGGACTCTCTATGAGATCATCAAAGACCATAACACTCGCTATGGCACCATCAAAGATCAAAGGCAGGCATCACTGAAAGAGTGCAGACGTGCTTGCTTACACCTGCTTTCTACAGAATACGTCAAACACAGCTTTCACCATGGTTACTGTTGCCAGACACACACATATCAGAGATCAAAGGCAGGCATCACTGAATGAATGATGACGTCAAAGATCAAAGGCAGACATCACCATGGTTACTTTTTCCATGGTAACAGTAACTTTCTTCGGGCATGCAGAAATGCTGACCTACACTGCCTTTCTATGGCCATGCAGAAATGCTTGCTTATACTTGGTTTCTACGGGCATGCACGGATATGCACCAGTTACTATAAAACGAGTAAAGCTAGGGCCACCAAACCTGGTACACAGGTTCACCATCAGATCCTCACCTCAGTTTATGGTTGTGGGATTGCAAGGTCAAAGGTCAACATCAAAATGGCTTAGAAAACTATATCTCAACAACAGACAAGCCGAGGGTCACCAAACTTGCCACACAGGTTCACCTTGGGATCCTGACCTCTGACAATGGGTTTGGGGTCAAAGGTCAAGGTTAGCAGTTCTTATGCATTATTGCTGTACGAGTAAAACTAGGGTCAGCAAACTGGCTACACAGGTTCACCTTGGGATCCTGATCTCTGACTATGGGTTTGGTGTCAAAAGGTCAAAGGTCAAGGTTAACATTCCTTATGCCTTATTACTGTCCAGTGAGTAAAGCTAGGTCCACCAAACTTGGTACACAGGTTCACCCTGTGACTCTGAAGTGTGACTGTGGTTTTGGGATTGCAAGGTCAAAGGTCAACATCAAAATGGCTTATAAACTATGTCTCAACCACAAAGAAAGCTAGGGTCACCAAACCTGATACACAGGTTCCCTTTCAGACCATAATCTCTGACTGCATGTTTGGAGTCAAATGGTCAAAGGTCAAGGTTGGCATTCCCTATGATCTCTTACTATAGAACGTGTAAAGCTCTCTAGGGCCACCAAATTTGCTACACAGGTTCACCTCAGGATCCTGACCTACAACTATGAGTTGTATACTTTGTTGTATATTTGTGGATGATGGGCTTATCATAATTTGGTTCTGCCACAGTAATTATATTGACAAGTCAAAAACTGCTCTCCATCAGTAAGTATTGGGATCTTCAAAGAAAACAGAGGCGGGGGATATTGCACTCACCTCAGAGTCCTCTTGTCCTTATTGTTAACAATAAGCAGTTGATTTGTAGAGTCTTGAGTTATACAGGTAATAATCCCCAAAGCCAGAGGCTAATTATCTTACAGTCACTTGGTCCACATAAAACTGCTCCAGTCTGATAGCCTGTTTGCCATGTTAATGTCCCAGACAGCAGTCAGCAACAAAACGGTGATGAACCAGAGCTAAAGTGGTGATTTTGTTCTTCATAGTGTCTTGTGGCTTGAAGGTGTTAACACTGAAAAAGTAGAAAAAACAGAGGGGAAAAAGAAGGGGAAAAAAGCTCAGTCTTATTGAGACTGCTGCAATCAACTGCTGCTCACTGGCATTATCATTAGGGCCCGAGCCACTGACGTCAGTGTGCTAGAGCCCTATTGTATTTGTTAAAAATTTTTTTTCTTCTTCTCCATGTAAGATCTCATTTTTGGGGTAGTCATTGTGCACGAAAACTCACCATTTTTTGCAGGGACCTCAAGACTGGCAAAAAATTTTATATTTTGGAGAAAATATGAATGACCCCACAAAAATGGCTCTACAGCGCCACCAAACGTGAAGTCTATGGGGAGTGGCACACGCTTCCTTTTGCATAGAAAGATGAAAATCGGGTGAGATGTTTATCATGTCAAGACATGCAAAAAACTCCATAGAAGTGATGGTCTACACCCAACAGGAAGTCGGCCATTTTGGCAGGAAGTGGCAGTGACCTGATTCCCACCTCGCGCATTTGATCGAACTCGTCCTCGGGTTTTAGTCCAATTGAGCTCATTTGTGGTGACAGTCACGCATACCCATGTGCCATTAAAAGTTATTGAAAACTTTTCACGAAACTCGACGGTTTGGCTGTAGGGGCGTGGCAAATTTTTATGCCTCGCCATGATCATTCTATGACAATTCTGATGGCAATAACTCTAGTATGCATTGTCGGATTTCAACCAAATTCAATATTATGGATATTAGTCCAATTCCAAACAATTCTATAGAACAGTATTCATAGAAATCTACAGTGCCACCTATAGGAGGCAGAAAGTTTTGCATCAGAAAGTTTGTGTCATGTTGTTTATTTTAATACCTTGGGAATGGAATGTTGGATTGACACCAAGATAGGCATCATGTATATGGGTATGCATCCGAACAATTATAGCTATGAATATTCATGAGTAACAATAGTGCCCTCTCTTGGAGACATGAAGGTTAGGCCAAAGGTTTTCTTCAATATCTCTGAAGTAAATAGTCTGATTGGTACCATTTATGGTGACAATCATCTATACCCATATGCCATCAGAAGCTGTTGAAAACTTTTTGGTTTGGCAGAAGGGGCGGGGCCAAGTTTTCAGTATCGCCATCACCCTACCAATGGCTTTGACTCTGGCATACATTGACTGATTTCAATCAAATTTTGTGTGGTAAATAGGTAGCCAAACCTGATGATTTCTATAATAAAGAATAACACAAGGCAACAGCACCCCCTACCGCCAATGGATAGGAAGTTGCCATAACTCACATGTAGAATGTCCGATTGCTACTAAACTTTATATATATGATACTAGTCAGACCCAGAAAATGTTTTTGTAATGATAACAAGCCTAGCTATAGCGCCCCATCAGGAAAAAAAACAAAGCTTTATAACTCAGGCATACTTTGTCCAAATTAAACCAAATTTTGTGTGGTGCATCGATAGCCTACACTTTACCTTTGTATAATGAAAAATGACACATAGTTACAGTGCCCCCAGCAGAAAAAACAAAGCCTTGGTAACTCTGAAATACTTAGTCTAAATTCAACCAAATTTTGTGTGGTGCATGGTTAACCAACACTGAACCTTTCTATAATGAACAATTACATATAGCTCTAGCATCCCCTAGCAGAAAAACAAAGCTTAATAACTCTGACATACTTTGTCCGAAGTCAACCAAATTTAGCGTCTTGAGTAGGCAGCCAATGGTAAACATTTCTATAATATACAATGAGACGCAGCAGTAGCGCCCCCTACTGCCAGTGGACAGGAAGTTGTTATAACTCACACGTGCATCATCCAAATGGACCCAAACTTGATATACATGGTACTAATACCACCCACAACAGTTTTATATGACTATACCACATATAGCTATAGTGCCCCCTAGGTAACAAACCAAAAAAAAAAAAAACATTTATAGCGATAGCATAGCTTGTCTAAATTCAAACAATATTCCTGGTGAAATTTTCACGAGAAGTGGCCTTTAGGTTATGGATAAACATATTAGATTTTTGAGGTAATGCACAAGCTTAGACAGCGCCTCTGCCGAGGCGCTCTCTTGCAATGTACAGATGGACGGACTGATGATGGATGGTGGTATGGACTGATGGACGGGCAAATGGACTGATGTCGGATGAATGGTTGTATGGTGCTCTGGAAGGATGGACAAACTAAAGAGTGGGGGGAGAGAGTTGGGGAGGGAGGAATGGAACCTGTGTGGAGTTACGCACTTGAAGTGGCAAGGCCGAGGTCTAGCGAGGACGCGAGGGCCTGTTTATCACTGCTTGAAGCTTTAATTATGTAGTTGTGTTTCTATATAAATAATGTATAACTGTGAAAGAATTTACAATGAAAGAGAACTGTGAGTTTGTCATTATTAAAGTTTAGCCTATCTGATAAGAGGCATTTGGTTGCAACTCCACAGGTACTCTTTGCTGGTGCTGTGCAGCGGCTGTACATGATGCGAGTACCCGAATGTGCTGCAGCTGAACAGATCAGAGCAGAGAGACCCTGTGAGACTCTGCTGAAATGTTGACAGAGCATCAAAGACTCTTAATGTTCACGAGTCATATTCAAAGAGTCCAGGGTTTCCTCTTGTAACATTTTCGTCTGGCGGGCCCCCATGCTTGAAGATATGCTGCCATGCCAAGGAAATATACATTTAAGAAAAAATATGAAGGAATGACGCTCTGTAAGCACGCACATGAACAACGCACGTAACATCGTCCGCGCGGAGTTCAGAAACACCCCGCCCCCGTCTTCCAGTCAGCAGGCAGAGTGTCTTGCTACGAATGTCGCTGTGTGAGAGAAGCATGAGCTTATTAAAGTTCTTCAAACGTGGAAAAAAGCAGAAGAGGTATGTAAGCAGTGGAGGCCTTTATGGTGGTTTTAACCCACTGGTAATGGGAACAATAATGAAGAGTCCCTTAGCAAATAGGTGTAGTTAGGATTTATATGTAGCCGGCTTCATATGCAGGCAAAGGCAAGGGGGACTGATGAACTGCTGAGGATTTATTTCACCAGCCACTACATTAACTAAGTTATGTTCACTATTATGTACCTGGCAAGTTAACCCCTTGCACTCTGGTCAATTTCCCTAAAAACACCAAAAAATAATGTGCCCAAAGTAAATCAAAAGCTGTTCTTCAACCCTTTGCAGCATCTTCATGGGGTTGGTCTCATTTAAAAGAAAACACTTTGAATTTTTTGGCAAAACAGTCATAATCTCTCAAAGTGCTCCGGCCACTGAGTAACAGTCATCTAAACATGCTGAACTTGAAGAAAATAAATTTCACCTGGGTGTTTTTTTGGATACAAATGCTTGCAAATAACACACAGCTTCAGATCTGGGCTGGAAAATGCAACAGAAATGTAGAACCAAGTGTTATCCAGCTGAGGTCCAAATTTTGTAACAATACCACAAAAAATGAATATATTAGACAGCTTTGTTTTCAGGTAGTTCTCAGGCGTTTTTGAACTGTGCCAAATTGTGCCAAATGGCACAGTTTGGAAAAACGTGTAACTTTTGAATGATTCAATATAGAAGCTTCTTCTTGGGCTCTAATGAAAGGTGACACTCAGGGCTGTGTGTGTGTGTGTGGGGGGGTGTTTATTCATTCATTCATGAATGAATGAACAAACAAGCCCCCACACACAAAGAAGCATGCCACATAAAAAATTTGTGGCTTTTTTTTTTTACAAGAAAAAATAACCTACAGTGCACTAAAAAATATTCTAAAATATTTGTAATGTAGAAGATAACAACTCCCCCCACCCCCCACCCCCGCTACAGAGGATGGACATCGGCCATCGCTACATGACTGTTCCGTCATGTGGCGATGTGGCACCCCCCCCCCACTACAGAAGAGTAGCGGGAGGGGGGGGGGGCGTTCACGGTCCGGACGCGGCGCACGAACCGTGTACCACAGCGCACAGTCCCCGCGGGCTCCCCCCCCCCTCGCTACAGAAGAGTAGCGGGGGGGAGGGGGCGTTCACGGTCCGGACGCGGTGCGCGAACCGTGTACCGCAGTGCACGGACTTCATGCACCGCACAGTTGTAATTTACCGATCGGTCAAAAGTCATTTTTGATTACAATTTTCAGGGATAAAGAATAATTTAGCTTATAACACTTACCTGTTCACAATAGCATGTGGACGGTCTATGATGACCATGGAAGAGAATCCTAAACGTCCACTCTGCTGGGACAGCACCGCCTGTGGCTGAACAGGCCGATGTGCGAATGGCAGTCCGTGTCACACAGGTTGCACTTGTGGGTGGTCTCCGTGCTGCTGGGTCTGTGGCGGTTCTTCCTGCGGGTCCTTTTTTCATCTGCTGCAGCAGTCAGTCTCTCTTCACCCAGCCTTACACAAAACAGCTTTCGAACTTCTGTGCTTCAATTGGCTAGCTGCATTCGCAGCCGTTGGTAGGCAGGTCCTTCTTGCTAGGTTTTCAGTCATTGGTTCTTCAAGGTTTCAGAAACCCAATTCAAGGCTCTTATTAGTCGAATGAGAGGTCAATCATATCTAATCTGTTCGCGGCTGTGTCTGTAGTGGAAGAACGGAAATGCAGCTTTTTTTTCAGTGCGCTCTAGGACGCAGCGCCCTCGTGCGCACTCGTGCGCCCTCGTGTGCTCTAGGACACAGAGACGTGCCCGCCCACGGTACACCAGAGTGCAAGAGGTTAAGATGACCAAAATTCAGAAAGTCAATAGCCACGGTTACATGGGCAAAATTTCTTCAATCTGATTACAGTTCAGATCAGAAATTTACTGTTTACATGGATCCTGAAAAAGCTGATCCGATTAGGACGTGCATTTCCATGTATCACAGGTTTGAACGGACTAAATTATTTTGACATGCGCACGTCGACATTTCAACATTCCGAAAATAGTAGAAGAAGAAGCAACTTCCGATGTAAACAAATCCTGCTTCGTGTCTTTCTCTTTTTGAAATGGACCTGTATTGGGTTATTCAGACTGTACTTTTGCTTCTGCTGGTCTCCGTAATGAAGCTACAAGTACATACTTCTGCGTATGACGAACAGAGGGAGACAACAGGACGATACAGACCAGTTTTGTTTTCCTCCAGCCATGTCTTCCGCTAGTTGCTGTAAATGCGGAAATATGTCACATCAACGTGTGGCTGATGTTCAGACATGCACAGTAAACATATTTTCATGTTTATATGTGCACCAATCAGAATAACAATCATCATAACCCACCCGTTTCAGTCGGAAGGAAATTTTGATCTGAATGAGTGTGATCAGGTCAGAATATTCAGATTGGCATGTTTACATGAAGTATTTTTATTCCGATCAGTCTTTTAGTCCGGTTACTTGTGTCCATGTAAACATGGCTAATGACTTTAATCTGTCAGCAGCCTTCAGACAAACTAAACGTGCCAACATTTGGATTTTAAAATAAGGGAGGTTTTTCCTGCTGTCTGGTTGGTGAGAAGAGTTTTACAATAAATGTATAGAAATATTATAACAGAAATTACTGAATCTTTGATCATTTAAGTTAATTTATTTCATGAAATTTAAGTTAATTTATTTCATGAAATATAATTTCATTGATTTTTTTTTCTTTGAAATCAGAGTTAGATTATTGCTCTGTTCTGGCTCTGCAAAATTGTGGTCAGAAGTGTAAATTGTATAAGGAAAAAAAGTCAAAATTTTACCACAGTTTCAAATTAATACAAAAAACAGTCATTTTATTTTAAAAAATAGACAAAAAAATAGCCCTAAAATAATCCACAAATTTATGATGGTCTCAAATGTACAAGAAAACTAAATTTTACAAGGGTAAATTATAAATTTTAGGAAAATGGTTCAAATTTAGATCAATTTACAGAGAAAAGTAAAAAAACTATAAGAAAATTGTTATAAATTTGAGAAAAACCTCAAACCTTCAAGACTGAAGTCATTACTGAAGTTTTGAAGTGGATGCCGTTTGCATCCTTAACTAGAAATTTTTGGTTGTCTACTTTTAATTATTAATTTCATAGCACTGCTTTCTGCGATGGACTGGCCATCTGTCCAGGGTGTACCCTGCCTCTCGCCCAGAGATGCTGGGATGGGCTCCAGCCCCCCCACGACCCGAAAAGGATTAAGCGCAAGAAGATGAATGAATGAATGAATGGCACTGCTTTTACATGAGTAGAATTTCTGGCTACTATACCCACCTCTGATCATGTAATTTAAGTATGCATGAGTAAATTACTATTATTCATGTTTTTTTCCTTCTCTTTCTTACTCTTTCTCAATGGAAAAAAGACACTAGAATAAAAAATACAAAAAATACACACATTTTTGTCATTTATGTAAACCATGACAAAAAAAAATCCTGCAGGACAAAATGTGACACTTGGTATTTTCTAACCGGTTTGTCTACTACCATAGACAGACAGAGAGAACCTGAATTAGAAAGAGCTTAGAGAGGGAAAGATGAAACAGCCAAGATGAGCCAAAAGTGTTCAGGCAGAGGGTCCAGAAGAGATGAGAGCAGAGGAAGGAGAGAAGGATACACCAGTAAAAAGTCCAAACACAGGATGTCTGTGTGGGACCCCAACTGGCCAAATATTCCAACATTCAAGCCTTGGTTGTACAATACTTCAAATTTTAAGTTCCATGTGCAAAGTTACTGTGCAAAATTTAAAAAAAAGAAATAAATAGTATAAAATTAACATGTTCTGGTAACAATAGTATCATGTGTTTTCTGTACCCCCCCCCCCCACCGAAAAATGTGTTTCCACCACACCAAGGTCTTTAAGCCAGAGGAAACACTGGAGTCTAAGTTAAGTCTGAGTGAAAAATGTTGAAGTCTGAAGTCACATTTTTAGCAACTTTAGTCCAACTCCAGTCCAACAGTCCAACTTGGCTGCACGGTGGCGCAGTGGTTAGCACTGCGGCAGCACAGTTTACCCTTGGCCGGGGGATTGTGGGGATCGTGGGATCGTGGGTTCGATCCCAGCCCCCGACCAACAGTGATCTGTGTGGAGTTTGCATGTTCTCCCCGTGTTGCGTGGGTTTACTCCGGGATTTCTCCGGTTTCCTCCCACATGCCAAAAACATGCATGTTAGGTTAATTGACTGTTCTAAATTGTCCCTAGATATCTGTTTCCTATAGGCCCTTAGAATAGAGGGTTAGTATTAATGAAAGCGCTTTGAGTGGTCTTTGTGACTAGAAAAGCGCTATATAAGTGCAGGTTAGTTAGTTAGTTAGTAACTCCAATCAGTCTCTGTCTCAAGTCCCCATCTCTGTCAGATCATCAGATTTTAATGTTAGACAAAGATAACCCAAGTAAATACAAAATGCAGTTTTTCAATGATCATTTAATTTATTAAAGGAAAAAAGCCATCCAAACAATTTCTTGGATACAAAACATTTGTGTGACAAATATGCAAAAATATAAAAATCAGGAAGGGCAAATACTTTTTCACAACACTGTATGTTCACAGCCTCTTTTTCTTGCTACAGGGAGATGACAAGAAAAACGGAGTGAAACCTCATCAGCTTCAGGAGGATGAAGATCCTCCAACTGCAGCAAATAAAGCGAAATCACATCATGGCCAGAGTGGAAAAAGAAGACAGAAAAAACACCACACTGGGGATAAACAATACTTTTGTGAAGAATGTGGGAAAAGTTTCATGCGGATGGCTAACTTAAAAAGACATAAACTAATCCACACTGGAGTTAAACAGTTTGTGTGTAGTCAGTGTGGAAAGGTCTTTACTCGAAGGGAAGGCTTAAGAAATCATGAACTCATCCACACTGGAGTTAAGCAATTTGTGTGTGGTCAGTGTGGAAAAGCCTTTAGGCAGAGGGGTCAATTGAAACGACATGAACTCATCCACACTGGAGTTAAACAGTTTGTGTGTGGTCAGTGTGGAAAGGCCTTTACTGAAAGGGGTAACTTAAGAACACATCAACTCATTCACACTGGAGTTAAACAGTTTGTGTGTGGTCAGTGTGGAAAAGCCTTTACTTTGATAAGTCAGTTAAGAACACATGAACTCATCCACACTGGAGTTAAACAGTTTGTGTGTGGTCAGTGTGGAAAGGCCTTTACTGAAAGGGGTATCTTAAGGAGACATCAACTCATTCACACTGGAGTTAAACAGTTTGTGTGTAGTCAGTGTGGAAAAGCCTTTACTTTAAGGGGTAACTTAAAGAAACATGAACTCATTCACACTGGAGTTAAACAGTTTGTGTGTGGTCAATGTGGAAAAACCTTTATTCAGATGAGTCAGTTAAGAACACATGAACTCATCCACACTGGAGTGAAGCAGTTTGTGTGTGGTCAGTGTGGAAAGGCCTTTACTCAAAGGGAGGGCTTAAGGAAGCATGAACTCAGCCACACTGGAGTTAAACAGTTTGTGTGTGGTCAGTGTGGAAATTTCTTTACTCGAAGAGAAGGCTTAAGGAACCATGAAGTCATCCACACTGGAGTTAAACAGTTTGTGTGTGGTCAGTGTGGAAAAGCCTTTACTTGGAGGAGTCAATTGAGACGACATGAACTCTTCCACACTGGAGTTAAACAGTTTGTGTGTGGTGAGTGTGGAAAGGCCTTTACTGAAAGGGGTGACTTAAGGAGACATGAACTCATCCACACTGGAGTTAAGCAATTTGTGTGTGGTCAGTGTGGAAAGGCCTTTACTTTGATGAATCAGTTAAGAACGCATGAACTCATCCACACTGGAGTTAAGCAGTTTGTGTGTGGTCAGTGTGGAAAGGCCTTTACTTTGATGAGTCAGTTAAGAACGCATAAACTCATCCACACTGGAGTTAAACAGTTTGTATGTAGTCATTGTGGGAAGGCATTTACTCATTCGAATTCCTTCACTCGACATAAACTCATCCACACTGGAGTTAAGCAGTTTGTGTGTGGTCAGTGTGGAAAGGCCTTTACTGACAGGGGTAGCTTAAGGAAACATCAAGTCATTCACACTGGAATTAAACAGTTTGTGTGTGGTCAGTGTGGAAAGGCCTTTACTTGGATGGATGCCTTAAGCCGACATAACCTCACCCACAGTAAATATAAATAAACCCATCTGCTGAATGTGGGAAGGCTTTTACGTGAGTGAATATCTTAGAATGGCATGGGATGATCCACTCTAGAGGTAAAAGTGAGACACATTTCACATATACTTGAATCCCGTGTGAGACAGGGAGTTCTTCTGGTTACAGGTTCAAGTTTAGAAATCTTGAGATCAGCCTGCATGGGATTCAAGTCCCTTAAATGTCTAAACCAACAACATTTCATTTAGAAAGCAAAGATGGTCTATATTTGAATGAATTAATGTGGATTTTATTCGGTAATGAACATACATACAATAAAAACAACAAAAATATGTAGAACACGGAAAACAACAACTGAAAGGGTGTAGGCTGAAGCTAATGCTTATATAGTGCCTACCCCGTTACAATTTTAAAATCAATAACATAAAAATTTAAGTCATACCGAAAATCAAAGAAAGTCAAGTAGAACAAGTAGACAAAAAAAAAAAAACCTTTAGGTTATTACAAGTTTTATCTCCTAGCATTTACAGTGAGATACTGAGAGATTTTCTCATCTTTGTACAATTTTTTTGAATTGCTTCAGGGTAGAACATGTTTTAGTATTTTCAGTGCAACAGTACCACAGTTTAACCACTTGCGCTCCGTTGTTCTGCGGGCGGGCAAGTCTCTGCGTCCTAGGGCGCAGGAGGGCGCACTCGTGCATCCTCGTGCGCTCTCGGACACATTGTCCAGATTGTGGTGATGTACTGTAGGTGGTGTTGGCGTCCAAGCGCCACTGGAAAAAAAAGCTGCAGACACAGCCGCGAACAGATTAGTTCATCTGATTGACCTCTCATTCGACAAATAAGAGCCTTGAATTGGGTTTCTGAAACCTTGAAGAGCCAATGAATGAAAACCTAGGAAGGAGGACCCGCCTACTGTGAATGCAGGAGCCAATTGAAGCACAGAAGTTCGGGCTGGGTGAAAAGAGATTTACTGTTGCAGCAGATGAAAACAAAGGACGCTGGACGAACCTGCTACAGATCCAGCAGCATGGAGAACACCCACAAGTGGGACCTGCACTCATTCCAGCAGAATAGACGTTTAGGATTCTCTTCCGTCATCATAGACCGACGGAGGCCGACGACAAAGGTCGTAAATCATTCACCAAAACCGCAATAATGGAATTATGTTTTGACCGGGATCCACGAGCGGACCAGCGTCGCGTTCATTTGACAATGGGGAAGAGAAGTTCGCCACGACTCTGCTGCTGTGAAGAGGTAAGGTGTTATAAGCTAAATTATTATTTATCCCTGAAAATTGTAATCCAAAAATGACTTTTGACCGATCGGTAAATTACAACTGTACAGCGCACGAAGTACGAAGTGCGTGCGCCGCGATAAACGGTTCATTTGCCGTGTTCGGACAGTGAAGGCCCCCCCCCCCCCCCCCTGCAGAAGAGTTGCAGGGGGGGGCGTTCACGGTCCGAACGCCCCCCAGTCCACGGGGGGAAGCCGCTGTGACAGTGTTGCTGTGGAAACATGCAACAAGTGTAATCCGTCATGTAGCAAGGGCCGAACTCCGTCCTTTGTAGCGGGGGGGGGGGGGAACAACTCCCCCCCCCCACACACACACACACACACACACACAGACACAGCCCTGAATGTGACGTTTCATTAGAGCCCAAAATGAAGATTCTACATTGAATTATTCAAAAGTTACAGACGTTTTTCCAAACTGTGCCATTTGGCACAGTTTGGCACAGTTCCAAAATGCCTGGGAACAACCTGAGAACAAAGCTGTGTAAAATATTCATTTTTTGTGGTATTGTTACAAAATTTGGACCTCAGCTGGATAACACTTGGTTCTACATTTCTGTTGCATTTTCCAGCCGGATCGGACAGCTGTGTGTTATTTGCAAGCATTTGTATCCAAAAAAATACCGTGGCCAAATTTATTTTCTTCAAGTTCAGTATGTTTAGATGACTGTAACTCAGTGGCCGGAGCACGTAGAGAGATTGTGTTTTTTTTTTTGCCAAAAAATTCAGTGTTTTCTTTTAAATGAGACCAACCCCATGAAGATGCTGCAAAGGGTTAAAGAACAGCTTTCGATTTACTTTGGGCACGTTATTTTTGGGCGTTTTTAGGAAAATTGCCCGGTGTGCAAGGGGTTAACTCCAGTGACAGACATGCAATGATACTTTGTATTTGTTCTAACCTTAGGTTTATTAAAAACAGAGTTACCTCTTAGCTTTGATTTGCTTTCCCCTTTTTTTTAAACAGTCTCTGAATATTAACAGGTAATTGGTTATTATTTGCTTTGTACATTATTTGAATGACATTGTAATCTACTAGATCTCTAAATTTAAGAGTATGTAATTGAATAAATATTGGATTTGTTGGTTCACTGTAAGGTTTCTTTGACACAATGCATAAGGCTTTTTCTGTAGTAAAAAGATTAAGTTTGTGTTTGTTTTGTATGTACTTCCCCAGATCTCCACACAGTATGTCATATAAGGAACTATCTGTGAATTATATAAAATGCAAAGAGATTTCTGACACAGGAGATCCTTAACTTTATACAGTATCAATGAATTTAGAGATTTTAATTTTGACATAATTTATGTGTGATTTTCACTTTAGTTTATCAACAGTGACCCCTAGGAGCTTGGTTTCCAAAACTGTCAATTTCAAGATTGTTTATTTTAATTTTTCTGTGATTATATAATTTGCAGTTTCCAAATATTTTACATTTTGTTTTTCCAAGGTGAATAGCTAATTTATTGGCAGTGAACCACTGATTGATTTAAGTTCATTTTGTACTGAATCCAGAAGCTGCTTAAGATTTTCTCCACTACAAAAAAAAGTTGTCATCTGCAAATAAAATACACTTGAGCAATTTAGACACAGAACATAAATCATTAATATACAAAATAAACAGCAATGGATCAAGTACAGAACCTTGTGGTACTCCACACGCTGTCTTCAGCAACTCAAGAGACTGTATTATTTACATAAAACATATTGATATCTGTCTTCTAAATAGCTGTGTAACCAGTCAAAAGCAATTCCTCTGATGCCATACTTATATAATTTACTGAGGAGTAATTTATGGTCAGCTGTATCAAATGCCTTTTGTAAGTCCAGAAATATTCCAACTGTGTATTCTCTTCTATCTGTTGCATCCGTAATCTGTTCAACAAAGTCCATGAGTGCTAGTGAGGTGGTCCGGTTCTTCCTGAATCCATGCTGTTGTTCGCAGAGTATATTGTGCTTATCAATGAAATCATTTAGTCTCTTAACAAATATTTTTTCCAGTATTTTGGAGAACTGAGGTAACAATGAGATGGGTCTGTAGTTTGACAATAAGTGTTTGTCACCAGTCTTATACAGCGAAACGACTCCTGCTAGTTTTATTTTCTTTGGAAATTTACCAGCAGTAAGTGACATGCTGCATATGTAAATGAAGTGTTTAACAATACAATCAATACATTTAACCAAGAACCTTCTGAAATCATTACAATCAGTTGATTTGTTTGTCTTTGAATTTGATAACAATGTCAAGAATTTCTTTTTCATCTGTTTCTTTCATAAACATTGAGTAAGTGTTTATGTTGAAGACATTGTTAGCACCACTTGTAATTGCTGATGATACAGTGGAGTTGGTGATCTTTTTTCCTATATTAACAAAATATTCATTAAACGTGTTGGAGATCAAGCTGTTTTCATTGATTATTCCATTTTCTGAATTTAAATAAGAGATGTAGTTGGAATTTAGTTTTCCTCTTTGTTAAAGTATTTAACACCTTCCATATATTACATGTATTAGTTTTATTTTCCAATAATTTACTGTAATTTTTTTACTCGATCTTAAGATATACTGAGTTTATTTTTAAGTTATTTATTTCTAATAAATAATAAATATAAAAAAAATTTAAATTTATTTTTAAGTCTTGTATTTCTTTTCAGCTTCTACAGTTATTAATTTCAGAAACGTTTTGTATTACAAGTTTTTGTTTTTACAAGCATTTTGTAGGCCCTTGATGATTCAAGGCTTATCTCTGCATTTAACTTTAGTTTCCTTTACCACTAGAGGGCAATGTTTATTATATAGATGGGATAAAATCCAGACAAATTCTCCATATGCTGTGTCAATGTCATCAACATAAACACTGCTCCAGTCTTGTATTTTTAGATCATTTCTAAGATGGTTGTGGTTTCTGTTACAAGTAGTTTAAAAATCTTATTTATTTCAATGTAATGTTACACCAGTGTCTGAAAAAACAAAAACAGGCAGATGGTCTGTCACATCATTGATAATAAGGCCAGCAGTTACATTCCCCTCAGTGACATTTGTGAAAATATTATCAATAAGTGTTGCTGAATTTGTTATTCTAGTGGGGTATGTTATTGAAGGGTAGAAACCCATACAAAACATGGAATTTATGAATTCACTTGTTTGGATATGGTCATTTGGATTTAATAAATCAATACTGAAGTCTCCACAAATAAATACCAGCTTCTTATTACCTACTGCACTGAAAAGCTCAGACAATTTTTCTTTGAAAATGTCAATATCGGTACCCGGTGATCTATAAATACAACTTATGTTTTTTGTGGTTGTTGTGATTAATTCCACGGTTACACACTCCATGATGTTTTCTGTTTCAAAAGACATATCTACAGCTTGGCTTTGGTAGCAGGACCTGATATATAAACCAACACCACCACCTCTTTTTTTTTTTTTTTTTTGACCTGCTTGTGGTATATAAATCATAGCCTCTCATTTGCACTGTGTAAAGTTGGTCATTTTTAGCCAAGTCTCAGAAATTCCAGTCCTGGACCATATCAACACCACTATTGACAGTGTCACCACGGAAAGACAGATCACCATGTACCCAAATCAGAAGCCGTGGATGAACAGAGAAGTGCGGCTTCTGCTAAAGGCACGTAACAATGACTTTAGATCTGGTGATGCACAGGCCTACAGTTCATCCAGGGCAGATCTGAAGAGGGGCATCAAGAAGGCCAAGCACAACTACAAGCTGAAGGTGGAGGAACATTTTGGGGACTCTGACCCCCGACGCATGTGGCAGGGCATTCAAGCTATCTCTGATTATAAGCCCAGCAACTCCATACCTATAGCCATGACTGTGCCCTTTCTCAATGAGCTAAATGACTTCTATGCTTGTTTTGACAAGGACAGTAACGAAAAGAACATCAATTTCCCACCCTCTGACGACCTCCACCACCTCACACTCACCCACACCGACGTCCGTAACGCACTGAGTCATGTCAACGTACGTAAGGCTGCTGGCCCTGACGGCATTCCTGGCCGTGTGCTGAGGGCATGCGCTGAGCAGCTGGCAGGGGTCTTCACAGACATCTTCAACCTGTCCCTGGCCCAGGCCGTGGTACCAGCGTGCTTCAAGACCACTTCAATAGTACCAGTGCCGAAACATTCAACACCATCGTGCCTAAATGACTATCGCCCTGTGGCACTGACGCCCATAGTCATGAAGTGCTTTGAGCGACTGGTCTTGGCACAGCTCAAAAAATGCCTGCCCCCTACACTGGACCCTCACCAGTTTGCCTACCGGATTATTTATTTATTTAGCGAATGCAAAGTCCTTAAGCCAAGCAGTTGCCTCCTGGTTTGCTGTATGGAGGGTGTGTAATCCTCCTTCCAGTCTTTGGAGCGGGCAAGCCTCTATGATGTGTTCCATAGTTTGCTCCTCTCCACATGCGCACAGTGGGCTAGGGCTACTGCCCCATCTGTGAAGGCTGGCCAAGCAGGGGCCATGTCCAGTCCTGAAGCGATTGAGTGTAGACCACTGTCTCCTTGGGAGGTTGGTGCCCGGGACCTGTTGGTTGGGGTTTATCACCAGCTGTTTGTTTGGGACCTCCTTGGTTTCCCATTCCTCTTGCCAAGCTGTCTGGATGGTAAAGTCAGCTGGGGGAGGGTTTTTCCAAATCGGCCGTCTGGATGAAAGTCGGGCAGTGGGTGGGGTGTAGATATCTGCATGGATTGGTAAGTGAGGAAAATCTTTAACTTTTTGGAGCATCCTTTGAGTTAATGCTGCTCGCCGGATGTGTGGAGGGGCTATGTTTGACAGTACAGAGAGCCAGGGGAGTGGTGTTGAGCGGATTGTTCCAGTTATAGTTCTCATGGTTGAGTTGAGCTGGGTGTCTACATGGTGTGTGTAAGATGACCTGGACCAGACAGGGACACAATATTCTGCTACAGAGTATGAAAGGGCCAGTGCTGAGGTGCGCAGGGTGGAGACTGCCGCCCCCCATTTTGCACCAGCGAGCTTGCAGAGCAGGTTGTTTCGTACTTTCACCTTAGCAGCCGTCCCCTTTAGATGTTCCTTGAAGGATAAGGTCCTATCAAGGGTCACTCCAAGATAAGTTGGATTTGGGGCATGCTTAAGCTTGAGTCCGCTCAGGTGGATGTTTAGTTCTCTGGCAGCTTTTGCATTGTGGAGATGAAATACACTGGAGACGGTTTTTGCTGGGCTTGGTTTTAGGCGCCAGATTTTGCAGAATTGGTCCAGTTTAGCAAGATCTTCCGTGAGCACCCGTTCCAGTGGTTCAAAGTCTGGTGCTTGGAATGCCAAACAGATGTCGTCTGCATAGATGAATTTGCGGGATTTTGTAGTAGGCAGGTCGTTTATGTAGAGGTTGAACAGAGTTGGAGCTAGAACTGAGCCTTGTGGGAGTCCGTTTTTCTGCATTCTCCATGCACTTGTGTTCTGACTGAGGTGGACTCTGAACCTTCGGTTGGTCAGCAGGGTTTTTATAATTGCTGTTGCCCAAGCAGGGATCGCCTTTATAAGTTTCAGGAGGAGGCCTTTGTGCCAGACCGTATCATAGGCGGCTGTAAGATCGAGAAACACAGCCCCTGTCTTCAGTCTGCTCTCGAAGCCATTTTCAATGAAGGTGGTTAGGGCTAGTACTTGTTCTCCTGTACTGCGGTCCTTGCGGAAACCTGCTTGATCCACACTTAGAATATCCTCTATTTCTGGGGAAATGCGTTGCAGTATTAGGCGCTCCATGATTTTGTAAGGAACGCTGAGTAGGGAGATTGGGCGGTAGCTTGCTGGTAGTTTGTGGTCTTTGCCAGGTTTTGGGATGGCAATGACCTTTGCTGTCCGCCATTTCTTTGGGATCGAGTTCGTTTGTGTGATCCTTGTGTAGAATTGTGTCAACCAGGTTAGGGCTCGGGGGCCAAGATTCTTCATGAATTCTGGGAAGATGTTATCGTATCCTGCTGCCTTTCCACATTTCAGGCCCTGTAGGACTTTCTCCAGTTCAGCAGCCTCGAAGGGTTCAGGGTTCGTTTCCTCTACAGGCATTTTTTGGTGTTTTTTTAGCTCAGTTGTAACTGCTCTTCTGGTGTCTTTGTCTTGGGGTGCTTTGGCGATAGTCAGTAGGTGGGATGCAACTTGGTTGGGTGTGACGGATGCTCGGCTTTGGCTAGGGGGCTTCTGTGCAGCTCCTAGGCGACGGATGAGGCTCCAACATTTCCTGCTAGAGTGGGTAAAGCTCCGGTCAGCAACTGTCTCCTCCCATTTCTTTCGCCGGGCTGTATTTAGCGATTCAATGAGATGGTCTGCTATCTCTGGGTCCCCTGATGTTTGATAGGATTGTAGGAGGGCAGCACTTTCTCCGTCCAAACATGGGACATAGAGGGGTCGGTAGCCTCGTGGGATTGCAGTATGGGCAGCCTTGAAGATTGCGCTGCAGAAGCGGTTGTATGCTTCATCTACAGTGATGGTGTGGAGTGGGATGGTAACAATGCTCCGGTCCAGAGTTTCACTGAATTTCTTCCAGTTGGCTTTGCGGAAGTTCCAGCGCATCTTCCTTGGGCTGTATATGACTGGAAGTTGTAGGCCAATGTGTACAAGCAGGGGCCGGTGTTGGCTGTGTGGAAAATCATCAAGAATGAGGATCTGTGTAGGATATGGCTCCCCATTCAAAGAGCTGACCCAACACAGGTCAGGAGAATAGTCCTTCTTCCACCTAGCAGAGTGGAAGGTTCCTCTTTGTTTGGGGTCGTATATCAAAGCGAGGTCATTTCTGGATGCCCAGTCTGAAAGTGCCTCCCCATCACTGTCCACTGCTGGGTACCCCCAGTCAGGGTGATGGCTGTTAAAGTCCCCCACATAGATGGCAGGGTGGGGTAGGGTGGGTAAGACCTGCAGATCCCAGTTGGCATTAGGGGGCTTGTACACATTGACAATATGGAAGCCACCAATGATTATGGTGTCTGAGAAATGTGTTGTTATCAGGTGATTTGCTTCAACTATGTCAGAACGCACATAGGTGGGACGTCCATGTTTAGCATGTAGAACATAGCACAGGAGGTCAAAGCCTTTGATGGTGAAGCGGCCAGCTTCCTCTGTGCCAATATGAGTCTCTTGGAGGCAGATTACATCAATCGAATGTTGGAAGGCGAGGACTTCGATAAGGCTTCGCTTGGCTGCAGATAGGCCTTCAACGTTTAGTTGTAATATGCGAAGGGCAGATCCTACCACAAAGTGCTCTTGGGGCTGTTTGCTTTCGGCTTTAGGACTGTGACTAGGATTCTTCTTTGACTTGGCACAGAGGCGTCGTCTCTTTGAATTTAGTCTGCTGGTAGGATCATTAGCTTCCCCAGGCAAGCCCGGGTACTGGCGGAGGGCGCGACGAGAACGCTGATCCATTGCCTACCGGAGCAACAGGAGTACAGAGGATGCGGTTTCTACAGCGCTACACTATGTACTCTCACACCTGGATGACAAGAACACCTACGCAAGGATGCTGTTTGTTGACTTCAGCTCAACACAGTTATCCCCTCCAAGTTGCTCACTAAACTTGGGGACCTGGGGATCAGTACCTCCACCTGCAACTGGATCATGGATTTTCTGACCAACAGACCCCAGCATGTTAGGTCAGGCCCCAACCGTTCTTCCGTCATCACACTCAACACTGGTGTACCACAGGGCTGTGTGCTCAGCCCATTCCTCTACTCCCTCTTCACCCATGACTGCAGGCCTATGTATGGATCCAATTCCATCATAAAGTTCGCAGATGACACCACGATGTTTGGACTCATCAGAGACAACGATGAGTCAGATTACAGGGCAGAGGTTGAGCACTTGGCTACTTGGTGCGCTGACAATAACCTGCTTCTTAACACCAGCAAAACCAAGGAGCTCATAGTGGACTACAGGAAGGAGAGGGGAGAGACACATGACCCCATCCATATCAATGGCATAGCTGTTGAACATGTCCCCAGCTTCAAATTCCTGGGGACCCACATCTCGGAGGACCTGTCCTGGTAAGTTAACACCACCAGCCTGATCAAAAAGGCCCATCAGCGCCTCTTCTTCTTGAGGACACTGAAGAAGAACCACCTGTCAACTGACATCCTGAGCAACTACCGCTGCGTGATAGAGAGTACCCTGACCAACTGTGTCACAGTCTGGTATAGGAGCTGCTCTGTCGCTGACCGTAAGGCGCTGCAGCCGGTGGTGAAAACCGCCCAACGCATCACAGGGACTCCACTTCCAGTTATAGAGGACGTCTACAGGAAAAGATGTCTGCGCCGGGCACGCAGCATTCTTAGGGACTCCAACCATCCTGCTTATGGACTGTTCCAGCTTCTCCCCTCCAGAAGGCGTTTCAGAAGCCTTCAGACTAGAACCAGCAGGTTTAGGAACAGTTTCTTTCCAACAGCTGTCACGTTATTGAACTTAGTTCCCCGCTGACTCTCTTACCATCATCTCTTACCATCCTCACCTGTACATAACTGCCCATCTAACTTATTGTACATTATTTGCACATAACAGTACTCTTAACTTTCTGCACTGCTGCATATATTTGCATATATTTGCTTAAATTGCACATACTGTTAATTACCGTATATACTGCACTGCTGTCCTTTGCACTTCTGATTGGATGCTAAACTGTGTTTCGTTACCTTGTATTCATACATGTGTAATGACAATAAAGTTGAATCTAATCTAATCTAAATTGCAACAGCAGAAAAATTTGTGTTATATTGCAACAAACTGTCCTGGATTTTTGAAATATTCATGCTGATACTTCTAAAATTAAAGTGTATTATTGACAATGATTGGTCAGATATATTATTTTTTAGTTGGTCTGAGCTAAAGTATTTACACTGATGTTTTATACTGTTGAAAAAGTGATTTTCAGGATTGGTTTCATATTCAACATTGTGTGGCTTATGCTCAGAATACTTGTACCCTTTAAAAATGAGGTTGTTTCCTATAAAAGTTTGCATTTTAATTATTCCAGTCAATGGAAATAAATGCACAGTTTATATCTCTCAGATGATAATGAATTGTCAATCATTTCTGGTTGATTTTTGGCTCCATTGATTTTGGTGTACAGTTACAGGGATGGCGTGGGTGAATAATGAGTCTGTTATACCTGAAGTAGGCTATGTCCCCCCGTGCTCTTGCAGCTTTCAGCTCTGGCATTAATTCTTTTTCCTTCCTTCTTACCAAATCAGTGAAATCCTCATCGATGAAGATTATTGTTCCTTTGAGGGACTTTGCTCTTTGAAGAATGTACATCCTGCCCTTGTGCCGCAGGAACTTGACCACAATGGGCCTCGGTCTTCTCCAGGTTTCCCGGTGCAGTGAGCTCTCTCCATTTCAATTCCCAGGGGTAGCTGTAGTTTCTCTATGAGAATATTTTTAATCTTCTCCTCCGTGTCAGCCCAGGTCTCTCCTGGTGCCTCCACAACACCATCAAATACCAGATTATTTCTCCGGGATTGTCCTCCCAGGTATTCAAATTTGACGGTGACAGTCAACAGACTGTCACACACTTTAAAAACATCTGATTGCAGTGCATTGTTGCGGTCTGCTTGTTTAGACAAATCAGTTTTTATGTCATCTATGTCTTTCTGGGTGAACTGTAGACTGGTTTTTAATGTCCTGCAACTCTCTCGTCATCGTGTCCAATCTTGCATTAGCTGTATCCATGATCACTTTGATGAGGCTTTTGAGTTTCCTGTTGTTGGTTTAACAATGCAGAAAACAGTTCTTTTTGCTGTTGCAATAAGTCATTTACCTGTGTGAGGGACACATACTCCTCCTCGGATTTGGCCTCTGCTTTTGGCTTAGATGGCATTTTGCTGCAGTTTTGCAATAATTTGCAGTGGACAAGGAGACAAGAGTCTGTTTCCAAGAATATTTCAGTGTCGAGGAAAAATTCCAGCAACAACAACAGGAATGTGTGTAAAGCCTGATGGAGGTGGCTGCAGGGCCTGGTGGGGGTGACTGCCTTTGAGGCCTGGTGGTGGTGGCTGCTGGCCTGGTGATGGTGGCTGCCTGTGAGGCCTAGTGGTAATGGCTGCCAGTCTCCTTCTAAGGCAGAAAGGCCCAATTCCAAATACACTAGAATTTTCCCCAAAGCCACCAGTCCACTGCCAAGTGGACACCACCGGAGTGGTGGCTTAGTTGGTAGAGCATCTGCCCCACACCCGGGAGGCAGGGGTTCAAATCCCGGCCGGGTCATGCCGAAGACCATATAAAAGTGGAACTTCCTGCCGTCCAGCTTGGTGCTCAGCAATAATGGAATGGAGGAGGGAAATCTGTGGCGGCGCCTTGCATGGCAGCGGCCCTCTGATTCTACACTTGGGGTGTGTGTGTGATTAACACTGTAGATAGGTAAAACACAATCTCGTTCTACTGTACATGATTGGTTGTACGGTTGAATGACAATAAAGGGTGATTTAATTTAATTTAATTTAAAGTGTCAACCAAATCACCTCCAAAAGTCCAGAACTAGCCACAGGTATTGGTTAGTTCTGGCTAGTTTTGATTATATGTCTGACATTTTCTTCTTTCTTGTTGCTTGATCAATTCATTCAGTTAATTTCATCTCAAATCACCTTCATTTGTATTGTAGCCAAATCACAACCTGGGTTTCCACGGGTGCCTGAATTCCTAAAATTGAATTTTAGTAACTGAAGAAACTTGAATATGCCATGAAATCATTTTCAAATGTTAATATCGTTGCATGAGAAGAATCTAAGACAGAGTAACAGTGACATGCAGACTGTTGGGGGTACTCCTAAATACTGAAAAAAGTCTCTGTGGAGAAAAATTTGAATCTAAAGCTAAAAAAAAAACTGCTCTCCAGAAGGGTACTTCAAAGGGCAGAGTGTAAAGGGGCAGGTACTAGAGCACCACTTGGGTGTCTATCTGTGCCATGCCTGCACAGTAAAATGTTCATTGTTATGCATTATTGCTGATGAGCAAATACAGTGTTGGAGAAACATTAACAACTAATAAGAGCACAATCTTTTTGACTAGCTCAAATCAAAAACTTTACAAGAGTTTCATTTTTTTTTTCTTTTTGGGTACAGTCTTTAGTAAATATTATTCCCTTTCATTCACCATCAGAATCAGTCTCCTGATAAATTTGCCATATTGGCACAAACCCCTCTACAGTCTGAACATCCCACGGAATAAACTATACCATTCCTTCAGGAATCGCCTCTTGGTAGTGCATCCAGATTTGCAGGTACATCGAATGATTTCCAAGAGTTCACTGGGAGCAAGATGGAGGTCTGTCATGATGGATGTAAATTTCCCTTCCTTTACCTTCCAACCCCATTCTTCAGATGACACTGTTGGACCTGTTGGTGCACTCTCAGACTGGGATATTTCACTGCAGTGGCTGTAGATGGTAAGGAGCATGACTAAACTGGAACTGTGCACAATGAGGTTTTGGTGCAAAATTGCTGAAATCTGAGATTGATTCCTTGTCCAGGCTTTCCACTGTACAAGCGCATCACAGCCATCTCTGCTGACTTGGCAATAGTATCTTGTCATGCTCCACCTCTCATGAACGCCCATGTTTGTACCTGAAATAGACACAAGCAATTTTCATCTTCATGACAGCAACTTTCTTCCCAAGCCCAAATACTCCAGGGGTTGTGTCACAACCAAGAATGGAGGAAAAGAACATTTCCGGCCGTGGAATCGCCAAGCAAGCCCTTTGGGAACATAATGTTCCAACATCTGTAGTATGCTGGGTATGCTTCTTTGGCTCAGACTTGAAGAAGACATTGGTTGGTGCTTTTTGCATGATAGATCAGTAGCACAAGAAAGTCTGCCATCTGCAATGACAACTGTCTCCTACCAAGCTGCTGATGCTATGACTGAACAATCAGTAGTTCAGCATCTCCTTTTACCAGGTGAAGATCACAACCAATCTGTTCCAGAGTTTGGGACAACAACGCTATAAGTCATTGCTTATTTTCTTTGTTGGAGAACAACTTTTCCTTTTAGCTCTGAAGGGTCATGCTTGGGGTGAAATGCACTGCTGCTCCAACTTTGCCAGAACTTCTTTTCAGATGTGCACAGCCTTTGATGCTTGGTGCATCACTGTAACCATCAAACACCACAATGGCTTTGCCATTCCTGTGAAGAATATAGAGTTTATACTGCTCAAGGATCTTTTCCGATGTAGCACCTCTTGTCCAAGGGATACGTTGCATCAATGCCCTACCATCCAACACATATTGGACTGCATTAGATGGCCCTGGCAAGGCAGCAACTTCTGGTGACCACAATGCATCCCTAGTGGGGATTTGTTGACTGGTCTCAGCATATTTACAGAGTCAAATGGGGCTGGTGGGTAGTGGCAAAGCTCCTAATCAAATGCATCTGTCACGTTATCTTTCCTGGTGCTTGCAGTTGCCAGCATTTGAAATAATAAAAATTTAAAAAGATAAGAAACGCATTAAAAACAAAATTGGAAACAGAAATGTGCTGTTTGATCTTACAGAAACTTTCAGCACATTTTGATCTGCAATAAAATTACATTACATGACATGAAAATAGTGTAGTAAATGGCCATTTTAAAAGTTTAGCCAATGGGTCTGAAATGGTCAGACATACAAATGTAAATTGGAATGTTTTCCACTCAGTGTAACATGGTAAACTTTTTCAGCGTTATTTTTGCATGTGGCGCAGTGGCTGCACGGTGGCGCAGTGGTTAGCACTGTGTCAGCACAGTTTTACCCTCGGCCGGGGATCGCGGGGACCGTGAGATCGTGGGTTCGATCCCTGCCCCCGGCCAACAGTGATCTGTGTGGAGTTTGCATGTTCTCCCCGTGTTTGCGTGGGTTTACTCCGGGATTTCTCCGGTTTCCTCCCACATGCCAAAAACATGCAGGTTAGGGAGTTAAGGGGCGCTTGCGCACGCAGTGACCGGCAGCTGGTGGTTTGTCACCAGACTGCAAAACAAATCTACCTACGGGTACAAAATAAGTAATAAAAAAAAAAAATGTTCCTGGATACAGGAAATGTACATGTGAAAACTATGGCAATTTGTTTTGGGTATATCTACAGATTTCCTGGGCTTCTTTAAAAGAGTGGGTTGACTCAGTGGTGAAAATACCATCCTAGCCACGTTACACAGATTAAAGGGGGGCATTGAAGACAATCCTGGGAATACTTTTGGAATCATATAAAGACTGATAGAGACCTCACACTGGATTCACCAGTGAGGATAACATAATTACGACACATTTCAGTTCCAGTCATTACTTGCTATGGACTTGTGTTTTTGAAATATGAACCTGTCTATATATACTTACTTCATTTCTCATTGTTGATTTTTGTACTAATTTGTTTTCCCTTTTAAAAGTGAAAAATTCAATAAAAACTTTACTAACAAACTGATTTTTTTTTTCTAAAGTGATAATGCAGTTTTTTTAAAACATTTGTTCATAATGTGTCTTGGAAGTTTACCTTTTAAAAATTGTTAGCATAGGTTTAGTTTTTAACACCTAAAGGTAGAAATTTAGATTTGAAGTGTCAGTTTTGAGAACTGCTCCTCTTTTTTTTCTCCCCCAAAATCCTGTGTATGATGTAAAAGGAGGGAAATATCTGCTGTGTACAGCAGCAGTGGTAGTAAAATATATAGGTAGTACTTCAGTGGTAGTAGTAATAACTACTGTCTGAGCAGGTCACATCAACCTTCAGGTCATCAGGACATTTGCTCTTTAATTATTCAGAACAAAGTTTCACATGAACACAAAGGAGTATGGAGCTATTATTGTTGCAAAACTATTTGTAAGCGTACACACCGATCCACAGATATGGAAAAATATTTGCAAATGTGTACACAGACTCACAAATATGTAAAAAGATCCAGAAATGCTTAAAAAGATTTTGTATTTGTGTACTTGGTTAAAAAAGGCTTAAAAAGACCACAGCTGTGCCTCAATCAGTGTTGGGCAAGTTACTAAAAATAGTAACTAGTTACAGTTACTATTTACTTCTTTTCAAAAGTAACTGAGTTACTTACCAATTACTGCATGATTAAAGTAACTAGTTACTTGGAAAAGTAACTCGTTACTTTTAAATGCATACTTAAATCATCTTGCACACATAGCAAGATAATTTAATTAATGGATTACATTACGAGCTTATCAATGTCAGGCTGAAAGCAGACTGTTTCAGACAGAGCTTTTAGAAGATGTTCAGTCTGCTTTGTCCTTCCTTGTGAGCTCTTACTGTGGAAAAAATCTGAAGAAAATCAACACGAAATTGCCAGTAATTTCCTCATTTTGGAGTGAGAAATAGGGTTTGTGGAGTGAGAGAGGGGAAAAGAGTGAAAATCACTCCAAAAGAGTGAGTTTCCAACACTGCATAAACCTGTCAAACGTTCACTACCTTTGTGGAGGATGGAATCAGACGAGACAGCAAACTGACGACACAGAACTTTATTCTCCTCCAACAAATAGAACAGACTGCCCTGGGTACTGTGATGTATTAAAGATCATTATTATTACATTGTTGTGTGTTTTCAGTGATGGCTCCACTTTTCCGGTTCCGCTGCCACCCAGGGAATAAAAGGCCAATGCGGAAGGGGAACGGGATCTTTACGGCCAGACCTCTGCCTAGACGGGAGCGCCTTTGAGTTATTGTGAGTTCACAATTAAAGTCACGTTCTACTGCACCTTCAGCCTCATTATTGGAGTCTTGGTTATGGACATAACAATTGGCGACGAGGATAAAGCAATGGAGAAAGGAGTTTCCAGTATTCAGCCATTTTTGGAGCCTCCCGGCGAGCTGCCGGTTCCATGGGTGAGGTGGTTTGCTGCGGTTAAGAATTATTTGGTGGTGTTGAACCTCGGCGAATTGGAGAAACCACGTGCATGAGCAATACTGGTCCATAATCTCGGCATGGAAGGGTAACGTATTCTCAGCACTTTGGGTGAGAGTGATCGTTTTGAGGACGTGGTTGGGCTAATGGCACGCTACTTTCACGCTCCTGTGAACGTCATCGTCCGGAGGATCCAGTTCCGACAGTGCCGCCAGCGGCCGGGGGAATCAGTGCAACGGTATGTTGCGGACCTGTGTCAGCAGGTTGGAGACTGCCAATTCGGGGCTTTGGAGGAAGAAATGGTCCGCGATCAGTTAGCGGAGCACACGCTATGTTCTGCGGCACAGTCAAGACTCCTCACGCACTCCAGTGAGCTGACGTTAACCATGGCTGTTTAGATAGCTCAGCAGTATGAAGCAGCGGATAAACTATCAAAGGACCTCGGTGAGAGAATGACGTTGAGCCAACATGACTCACAGTCAGCAGTGCAGGCTGTGGACCCAGGTAGCAATGATAAGCGCAGAAGACAAAGAAGACTACGCTAAGGCTATTAAAATTAGGTCCGCCCCAGGATCGCCCAGATGTTTGGGCTGCGGGTCCACCAAGCACCGATATAAGGCAAAAGAGTTTCCGGCGAGGGGCAAATGCTGTGGCAAGTGTGAACTCCTACATCATTTCGCCAGGGCCTGCAGAAAGTTTGAGCTAGGGGAACGACAACGAGGAGTGGATTCCTCCGCCACGACTCCTACGGTTATTCATTCCGTCTCCCCAAGCACAGGTGGGCACATATACTGTGAGGTGATTCTGGATGGCGTGGAAGTGCCGTGACTGGTTGCCACTGGCGCAGCAGTATCTGTGCTGAAGTGGCCTACTGTGAGGAGTTTGTTCCCGCATTACCATGTAAGAATCAGAATCAGAATCAGAATCAGAATCAGCTTTATTGCCAAGTATATTTACAAGTAAACACACAAGGAATTTGACTTGACATTGGGCGCGCACATTAGGCGCATCCAATGACACGGCAGCCATAGAGGCGCCTGTCTGCAGTGGGGGTAAAGGGGGGAGGGGGGGGAAACACAATAGGCAGAGAGAAAAAACATAGTTATCAGAATCACGCTCGTATAAGCTCATATAAGCTTATGAGCCAAATTTTGATTACACAGAAAAAAACCCTCTATGCACATTAGCAGACGATAGATACAATCACACAGCAGAGAGAGGGAGAGCAGTGTGTGTATATTTGCATGTCATTGTGTAGTGTGAGTGTAACAGTTGTTAGTGAGCAGCAGAGGGCGCCTCCAGGCAGTGGATAGATGTTATAATCATGTGACTTATAAACAAGTCAGAGATCAGAGTCTGTCTCTCTTTTCCTCTTCCTTGCAGAAGGCACATGGGCAATGTCCTCGAGAGACCAATCCGCTGACGACAACAACTGATTGTTGATGTGTGGGTAGACATAAGCCACTTCCCAGCGTTATCTTCATCGAGGAGGAATGTAAACAAAGGCGCCAAAACACAAGGTCAAATCTGCACAGTGCACTCAGAGAATAAAAAATTTCTCTCTCTTCGATTCTGTGCTTCAATTTCATACAGGCTTGAATCATACTTTAGATCATTCTCTGGAGAGCACTCAGCGATCCACAGATGTTATCCACCTACCGAAACATAGGTAAAACATGTCCAGAGAGTTCGTTCTCTCTTCAATGCATGCCAGATAGTAAATTCCATGTTAATCCTGCCGCTGACAGTCAGTGCTCCCCCCAGCTGGACGAATTGTTGAATTTGTTAAGGGAGCTACGCCGGGGTCCGCATTTGATTAGCTCACCCAGATAATTTCGATACACTAGGAAAACTCCAGGGGCCAAACAGAAGATCCTGTGATCAGTTCAATCTCAGTCGAATCACACAGACACATGAATTCCAATACCATGAGTCTCCCTTGGGTTCCCCCTGACCCGATCTTCTACTTTTTAAAGTGGTGACAATCGCATATAAGTCGCTTTCCAGATCCATAATTTCCATTTGGATTAAGATTCAGCCAGGAGAAGAGTGACATTGCAAGCTGGGATCAGAAGGGAGAGGATTAGGAGGGAGAGGGAAGAAAAGCGTCTGCTCTCTCTCAGAAGCGGAAGTGAAAGACTTCCGTAAGTAAGAGGACTGTTGATGCCATATTGTGGCGATAGATAAGATAAGCCTTTATTAGTCCCACAATGGGGAAATTCCAGGATTGCAACAGCACAGGGATAGCAACACTCAGAGCAATAATTTAGAAGATAAGAAAATAAGAGCAGTGAATATACATATGTACACATAAATATATAAATATATATACACAGTGCGGAGCATTGTAGCTAGATGGAATAAACAGCATAACAGTCTATTTAGTTACCCCACATGGTATGAATATATACCCATACATATTGTCACCCTCCGTAGCGACTGATATTGTCCTAGTTGTATACTGGAGGGGGACCATTATTGTGTAAGTTTGTTGCGTCTTTTGCATTCAATACTATTAGGTTGTAACGTTTTTTTACAATCTCTGCGCGCAGCCCTGCTTAAGTTATAAAGTCTGACAGCCGTAGGTAGGAAGGACCTGCAAAACCTCTTGGTCGCGCACCTAGAATGATGTAGCCTACTGCTAAATGAGCTCCTCAGTGCGTTCAGCATGTCCTGCAGAAGATGGGACTCGGACTCCAGCAGAGATGACAGTTTAGCCACCATCCTTCTCTCTCCTATCTCCTCCACTGGGTCAAGGCGTTGCCCCAGGACAGAACTAGCTTTCTTGATCAGTTTGTTCAGTCTGTTCCTGTCGGCTGCTGTGATGCAGCTACCCCAGCAGACCACTCCAAAAGTGATGACTGATGCCACCACTGGGTCGTAGAAGGTCTTCAGGAGCACCCCTTGTACACCAAAAGACCTGAGCCTCCTCAGTAGGAACAGCCTGCGCTGTCCCTTCTTGTAGAGTGTGTTGGTATTGCGTGACCAGTCTAGTTTATTGTTCAAATGAATACCCATCTCAATGTCTGTTCCCTGGATGTTTACTGGTGCTGTGAGGGGTTGTCCTTGCCTGCGGCAGTCCACCACCAGTTCCTTAGTTTTTCTCGCGTTGATCTGGAGGCACTTCTAAAGGCACCAGTCCACGAAGTCCTGGATAAGTCCTCTGTACTCAGCTTCATCTCCGTTGGAGATGAGGCCAACGATTGCAGAGTCATCAGAGAACTTCTGTAGATGGCAGTGTGTTGTGTTGTGTGAGAAGTCTGCAGTTTAAAGGGTAAACAGGAAGGGAGCCAAAACCATTCCCTGGGGGGGCCCCCGCACTGCCGATGATCGTGTCGGACACACAATCCTGGGTTCTCACAAACTGTGGTCAGTTTGTGAGGTAGTCCAGGATCCACGATGACAGATGTTGGTCCACCCCTGCGCACAGCAGCTTGTCTCTCAGGATCACCAGTTGGATGGTGTTGACAGCGCTGGAGAAGTCAAAGAACATGATCCTCACCGTGTTCCCAGGCTTCTCCAGATGGGACAGGGAACGGTGTAGGAGGAAGATCACTGCATCCTCCACCCCGATGCCATGCTGGTAGGCGAACTGGAGCGGATCCATCGCTGGTCCCACCAGGGGGCGGAGGTGAGCAAGGAGCAGTCTCTCCAGGATCTTCATCATGTGGGACGTCAGGGCCACTGGTCTGTAGCTGTTCAGGTCTCTGGGGTGGGAAGTCTTTGGTACGGACACCAGACAAGATGTTTTCCACAACTGTGGTACCCTCCCCAGCTTCAGGCTCAGGTTGAAGATGTGCTTCACAATCCCACACAGCTGGTCTGCGCAGCACTTGAGGAGCTTCGCGCTGATGCCGTCCGGACCCGAGGCCTTCCGCGCCTCGATCTTCCTCAGCTCCACCCTCACCTGGGTCTTAGTGAGGGTCAGGTTGGGGCTGGGGGTGGGGGTATGCTGGGAGTGGGGGAGGGGATGTTGGTGGAGGGGGTGTAGACAGCAGGTCTTGATGACAGTAGAGGCAGCAGTGGTTGTTGTGCAGGCGGAGGGGAGGGCGGTTGGTCAAACCTATTAAAAACAGGTTCAGATTGTTCACCCACTCCCTGCCCCCCGTGGCCTGGGAGGAGGTATTCTGGATCCCAGAGATGGTTTTGAGGCTTCTCCAGACCCCGCCGATGTTGCTCTGTTGCAGCTTGTCCTCCATCTTCTTCCTGAAGCTGTCCTTGCCTTCTCTGATCTTCCTCCTTAGCTCCCTCTGTATGGATTCAGCATCTCCCTGTTCCCCGACCTGAAGATCCTTTTCTTTACTCTCAGTAGTGATTTTATCTCAAGGATGATCCAAGGTTTGTTGTTTGAGCAACACCGTATGACCTTGGTGGGTACGGTGTTGTCCACACAGAAGTTGATGTAGTCCGTGATGGTGTGAGTGAGGCCATCGATGTCCTCACCATGTGGATCGTAGAGCTGCTCCCAGGCAGTGATTTCAAAACAGTCCTTTAGAGCGTCCATTGCCTCCTCAGACCATAACTTCACCGTGCGTGTGTAGTAGTCTTAAGAATAAATATGTTCCTGCAGTAATGAACTTCCCAAAATGTCCGTGTTGTAAATATGTCAAGTGTTTCTGATGGGGCGATAATTAGTGTGACACATCTGGGAACTTCCTCACACGCTGGAAGCCTGGGAAGGGGTAAGTTGTGTGTAATTCCTCAGGGAACGAAATTGATTAATGTGATTGATTTACTGTAGTTTTCTTTAAGTTATTGTACTAATTTTGATTGTAAGATTTTCTGTTACATTTTCGTTTGCAATACCGATGTAAAATATTCAAAGTAGCGTCATAAATACCGATGATTGATGGCTAGTTAAGTAGGCGCTAACGAGTCCATTGTTCTGTAGGAATGCCAGCACTTGTCCCCATTCCCGTGTCATGTGTAAATTGTCTGCCCCAATCTGTTTCAGGTATGTTAAAATGTTAAATGTACTGTTGTAAAAAATAGAAAAAACGATCAGTCATGTAACTCTGTCATGTAATGCTGTCATGTATTTGGTGCTAAACTTTTTCTTTGCTTGTGGTATACTGTAACTATACGATCTAAAGTTATGTAGTCCAAGTAGCTGTAAGCTATGTTTCTCACACGCTGGAAGCCTGGGAAGGGGAATGCCAGCACTTGTCCCCATTCCCGTGTCATGTGTAAATTGTCTGCCCCAATCTGTTTCAGGTATGTTAAAATGTTAAATGTACTGTTGTAAAAAATAGAAAAAACGATCAGTCATGTAACTCTGTCATGTAATGCTGTCATGTATTTGGTGCTAAACTTTTTCTTTGCTTGTGGTATACTGTAACTATACGATCTAAAGTTATGTAGTCCAAGTAGCTGTAAGCTATGTTTCTCACACGCTGGAAGCCTGGGAAGGGGAATGCCAGCACTTGTCCCCATTCCCGTGTCATGTGTAAATTGTCTGCCCCAATCTGTTTCAGAAATAAACAGACTACTGACTGATCGAGATCCTGCCTGACGTCTACTTCTCTGCATCGGCCAAGATTTATTTTATTTTGTTATTTTAATGTAGCTGACAAGTTCGAGTCCGTTACATAAACTGGTGCCGTGACCTTTCAAGGATTCTTCTGATCAGCCACAGCTGATCTCCGGGGTCCAGCTGCCTGCTGAGTGGAGGTTCGCAAGGAGAGTCCAGTCTTCATCAACACAACGCATCCTTCAGTTACTTAAGGTTTTTGACAGAAGCTCATTCAGTATTATTTGGCTTTGAATTTTATTTTATGTGTGTTATATCAGAGTAGCCTGTTTTGAAATTTCTATTTTGTGTTTATTACCATTTAATTGAGCTAGTTTTTAGTAATGGATGGTGATATGTCTCATAGCCTTTATTCTCACACCCCTGTAGCTGGGGCAGGTAGAGGCAGGGGTCTTTTTTTGTTGAGGGGTGGGGGAGTTAAACAGTTAACTTTCACTGGCATGGTGGGAGAGGGTGGTACTATGCATACACACCCAGTGGGGGCTACTTATGTTGTACAGACACCACAGCCACATATCAGTGATGGGGAGGGGGATTTACCAGCACAGGCATGTGAGGTAGGGCCCGCATCCTCCACGCCCATGTTTCCTCCTGGTAGCAATGACCCCTCAGCTGAGCTGCGTGATCTAATTACTGAATTAGGGAATCGAATTGGAGATTCCATAGCCAGTCGGCTGTTACCTTCTACTCAGCCTTTCACACAGTCATGTGACCCAGTCTCTCCAATGGCGCCAGACAGGCATGAACAATCTAGTAACATCAGTGGCACTCTTGATCTCACCAATGTCAATGTGGTAGTCAAGTCAGATGTTCGTGAGCCTGCTGTGTTCAGAGGGGAGGGGTCTGATAAATGCTCAGTACAGGAATGGATAGAGCTGATGGAAATGTATTTACGCAAAAAGAAATTCCCCACTTCGGATCAAGTTGATGAGATCCTGAGTCATCTGATGGGAAAGGCCAAGAAAATAGTTAAAGTGGGAATAAGGAGTAGCTTAACCCCAGACCATGCAGTCCAGCCAGACATGATCTATGATATCCTGCGGAAGTATTTCAGTGAGTCCCCTGCATCATGCTTACCGTTGGCTGATTTTTATGCCACTCAGCCCAGTGGGGGTGAGAATCCAGTGGATTATTGGGTGCGCTTGAATACAGCAGCAGAGCAGGCAGATCGTCTCCTGAAAAAGCAAGGCAGGAAATTGGAGAACATGAATGCTGAAATATCCTTGATGTTTATTAGGAACTGCAATGATCCTGAGCTGTCCAGTGTATTTAAGAGTAAACCTATGAGCAAGTGGTCTTTGACAGAGGTGCAGGAAGCGATCGATGAGTATCAGAGGGAGTTCCTGTCCAAGAGGAAGCCAGCGGAAGTTAAACCATCTAAGGTGACTGCGGCTGTCGCTTACTCCATGCCAGACGTTAAGGAGGAAGTGAGTGTTCGTGAGCCTAGTGCGTCTAGCCCGTCCAGATTCAGCGAGTCCTCCAGTGCGGAGGGGGGTGCGTTTGAGCGTGTCCTGTGTATGCTGGAGAGGGTGATGGAGAAGACAAACCAGGCCACAGCACCGGGTGTTGTGCAACCAGCCCAGTGGGTTCGAGTCACTCCCTGCCGCGTCTGTGGCGACAGCACCCACTCTACAAGATCGCACTGCATGAGAGAAAAGCGATGCCTTGCTTGCTTTGAAACTGGACATCAAAAAAAGGACTGCTCCAAGCGCAGGACAGCAATGCCCAATACCACTGCGCCTGCTCAGGGAAACTAGGCCACCCACATGTGGGAGGGGACGATGTGGGTGCATTTAGTCAGTCCCTCAGTTTTGAAGATGATGTGCAATCTACTTATGAAGAAAAATGCAAGTGTGCTGCTGCTGGAAATAAGATTGTTTATCAAAATGTGCACAAATTAGCAAATTCCGATAGTCTCTTTTATACTGACGTCTCAGTGAAGAACCAAGTTTTGTTGCATGCATTAATTGACAGTGGGTCCATGGCCTGCACAATGAATGAAGAGGCCGAACAGAAACTACGTAGTGTGGGCTTATGTGCTGAGAGCATTACTGCAGACACAGGCATGGTACTGGTGGGGTTCAAGTGAAGCCGAAGTGCATTTATCAGCTGGAGATGACTGTGTATGGACAGGATGTGAGTGTTCCCACACTGGTCGTGCCAGGTCAGTGTGACAAAATGATCCTGGGCTCCAACGTGATAAAGCACTTGATTCATCACCTCAAACAAAACTCCAGTTACTGGAAAGTGATTGAGAAGCCTGAATCAACGAATGACCCAGGGGTTGAACATTTTCTTAACATGTTATCTGGAATTAACAGATGGAGGGGGAATGTGATTCCTGACATGATAGGTACAGCCAAGCTGACACAAGCCGTAACACTGCTGCCACATCATGAACACCTTGTGTGGGGTAGGCTCCCAGCCAACTCACCTGTTTCAGCAGGGAGCGCTATTCTCGTTGACGCTCCAAGTTCCAACACACACAAGAAGGGTATCATGGTGGGGAGGGCTGTCGCTACAATGTCAGGGGACAGATGGGTACCTATTAAAGTGATCAATCCAAGTGACAAACAAATTACATTGAAGTGAAACACTAAGTTAGCTGATGTGTTCCCGTGTGTTGCGTTGGAAGACCTGGATGTACCCACTTCCAAAACCCCCCCAAATGACCTTCTGGTGAACAGCCAGAGCCTACATGATGCTGACTCATCCTCCTCTACCCTTGATTTCAGTGATGCTGTGAATCGACTCGGATTGAGTGACCTCGACATTGATTCATGTGATGTTACAGATTATTGGAAAGGCCAGTTGTTCGACTTGATACGGAAATATGAGAGCCTATTTTCTAGGAACAAGTTGGACTGCGGTGAGGCCACCGGTTTTGTTCATCGGATCCACCTGACTGATCCTCGGCCATTCAGACTCCCGTATCGACGTGTCCCACCTGGTCATTACCAAAAGCTGAGACAGGTACTGTCTGAGATGGAGGAAAAAGAAATCATCCGTAAGTCTTCCAGTGAGTGGGCGTCACCCCTGGTACTCGTATGGAAGAAGAACGGTGATCTGAGGGTTTGTGTGGATTACAGATGGCTGAATTCCAGGACTATCAAAGATGCCCACCCATTGCCTCATCAGGCGGATTGCCTGGCTGCTCTTGGGGGGAGTGCATTCTTCAGCACCATGGACTTAACATCAGGATATTACAATATCCCCATGTGTGAAGAGGATAAGAAACTGACTGCCTTTACCACGCCCATGGGGCTGCATGAGTTCAATCGCATGCCTCAGGGTCTATGTAATGGGCCAGCCAGCTTTATGCGCCTCATGACAAACATCTTTGGCGACCAGAATTTTTTGACTCTGTTGTGTTATTTAGATGACCTCTTGGTTTTCGCGCCGAACGAAGGTGAGGCACTGAAGCGGCTCGATGTAGTGTTCAGCAGGCTGAGTGCGCACGGATTAAAGCTTGCGCCCAAAAAGTGCCATTTTCTTCAGCGCAGTGTGAAGTTTCTGGGCCATGTCGTTGACGAGAGTGGAGTAGCGACTGATCCGGAGAAAGTACAAGCAATTGCTGCCATGACTGAACAAGCACTAATGCATGAAGATGGCGTGACCCCATCCCCAAGAAAAATAAAGTCCTTTTTGGGCATGGTCATGTATTATCAGCGCTTCATTCAGAATTGCTCTAGCATTGCTAAGCCTCTCTTTGCCCTCACTGCAACGCCAAAGAAGAGTAAAGGCCAGACAAGGCATGTGGCCTTTAAGAAACTCAAGCCGAGTGACTGGACAAGTGACCAACAGAAATCTTTTGAGCAACTGAAGTTGGCCCTACTCGAGTCAGTCGTCTTAGCTCATCCAGATTTCAGCCGTCCCTTTATCCTATCCACTGATGCGTCATTAGATGGGTTAGGGGCAGTCATCTCTCAAGTCCCGGAAGGGGAGAACAAGGCCCGTCCGATTGCTTTCGCAAGCAAGTCTCTGACGCAATCCCAGACCAAGTACCCAGTGCATCGTCTGGAGTTCTTGGCCCTTAAGTGGGCAGTCTGTGACAAATTTAGTCATTGGTTAAAAGGGCATGAGTTCACTGTCTGGACGGATAATAATCCATTGACATATATACTGACTAAGCCGAAGTTGGACGCATGCGAACAGAGATGGGTTGCGAAGTTAGCCCCGTACAACTTCAGTATCAAGTATATTCCTGGCAAGAAAAACATTGTGGCGGACGCCCTCAGCAGGCAGCCTTTCGTACAGGGCTGTGTCAGCAAGAGGCTTGTGTCTGAGCCATACGGAGCGCTGCTGGAAGAAGCACAGCTGATTAAGGACAATATGATACAGGAAGTCTTTTGACTGAGTGCCAACCACCAGGAGGTCAGTTGTCTCTCGCAAGTCTCCAGGCTGGAGCGTTCCTCACTCGACAGCGAAAAAGTGAAGGCCGTGTTCGAGGGTCATGCTGAGTGGGAGATGGGATCAGCTGAGAGAGCCTCGTGTTGGCTTGTCCAGGACGTGCAGCAACTGGCTGCCTGTGGTCAGAACCCCTTACCTGTGTTTTCCATTCAGGAGTTGCAAGGCCAGCAGCAGCAAGATGCCTGCCTCTCCAGAGTCATCTCTTTTGTGACACGCGGGAGACGACCGTCGCGAAGAGAAAGGCCTCACGAGACAGATGACGTCTTGAGAATGTTGAAGCAGTGGGACAAACTCAAGATGTTAGATGGGCTACTGTACAGGGTGAGCAAAGATCCACTGACTGGCAAGAAAAGACACCAGTATGTTGTTCCAGCTTCATTGGTTCAGCGAGTGCTGCAAGGCATCCATGATGACGCAGGCCACCAGGGCCAGCAGAGAACTTTATACTTGGCAAGGCAGAGGTTCTTCTGGACTGACATGGAACGGGATGTCCGTGAATATGTGAAAACATGCAAGCGTTGTGTGGTCAGTAAGACTCCTGAACCGGAAGCCAGAGCGCCCCTCGAAAGCATTAAGACCACGAGCCCATTAGAACTTGTGTGCATTGATTTTTGGTCCGCGGAGGACAGCAGTGGGAAAAGTGTGGATGTGCTAGTGGTCACTGACCATTTTACTAAAATGGCCCATGCCTACCCCTGCCGTGACCAATCTGCAAAACAAGTTGCCCGCCAGCTCTGGGACAAATACTTTTGTGTGTATGGGTTCCCTGACAGAATTCACTCAGACCAGGGTGCCAATTTTGAAAGTGAGCTGATCAGGGAATTGTTGCAAGTTGCTGGGGTCGAAAAGTCCCGAACTACTGCCTATCACCCCATGGGGAATGGGAACGTTGAACGGTTCAATAGAACTTTGGGCAGCATGATAAGAACCCTTCCCCCTAGAGCAAAGCAGAAATGGCCGCAGATGCTACAGACTCTAGCGTTTGCTTACAACTGCACTGCACACGAATCCACCGGTTACGTGCCATTCTTTTTAATGTATGGCAGAGTGCCACGTCTACCGGTGGATGTCATGTTTCAGAATGCTGTAAGGGACTGCGACACTGTGGACTATGACCAGTATGTTGCTAGGATGAGACAAGATGTGAAGGAGGCTCTGTCAGCTGCTCAGGCCAACGCTCTTTCAAGCCAGGAACGTCAAGCAGACTTGTACAATAGGAGAACTAAAGGACGTGACATTGTGGAAGGTGATCGAGTCTTGTTGGCAAACAAGGGTGAACGGGGGCGCAGGAAATTAGCAGACAAGTGGGGGTCCACCCCGTATGTCGTCGTCTCTACCGACCCTAGGTGCCATACTTACCGTGTCAGGAACACAACCAATGGGCAAGAAAGGGTTGTTCACCGCAATCTGCTTCTCTTGGTCAACTTTCTGCCAATTGAAATGGACAGTGCTGCTCATGAAGTGACCCTGAGTGAGTCGTATGAGTCAGGTGATGATCTTGATTCACATGTTGCTGCATCAGAGATCGACAGGACTGCTTGGACAGCCAGTTGGGTGGCAGGGGCCTCTGCCTCCAATCAGCTACAAGAGGCTTCATGCACACAAGATTTTGACCTGCCCGTGCAGTTGAACACAGCGGAGACTGTTCAGTTGACCAATGATCTTTCAGAAATGCCCTGTCTATCTGCCAGTTTTTGTGGTGACCAAAGATCTGAAGTGTCCATGCCGCCTTCCAGCATTGGGAGTTCCCCTAGTAGTACAGTGGGCGCAGTGAGAACCAGGTTAGGGAGGGTAGTTAAACCAGTGAATCGGCTGATTCAGAACATGGCCCAACAGTATACTCAACGCTCAAACAGTTCAGTTCTTAGTTTGGCTAGGGCACTGATGCCGTAGGGGAAGACACACACACACACACACACACACACACACACACACACACACACACACACCACATAGGCCTTCTGTCCAGTTGAAGAATGACAGATTTGTTCTTTTTCTTTGTTTTTTCTTCTCTTTATTTCCTTTTCTCCAATTCATGTGAAGTCAACTGGTGGTATTTAGTCTGGTATGATATGGGTAGTGTATACGGCACTCCTGTAGCAAGTACACTATGGGGGGGTCTACGCAGCCCTCCGTAGTTGCTTTCCCTTTGAATTGGGTGACATACATGTTGCAGTATACTGTGGGATATACTTATCCAGTGGTTTTTTGGTGGTTGACTTGTAATGGTATTTTAGTGAAGTTCAGAGGGGAGTATGTAGTAGTCTTAAGAATAAATATGTTCCTGCAGTAATGAACTTCCCAAAATGTCCGTGTTGTAAATATGTCAAGTGTTTCTGATGGGGCGATAATTAGTGTGACACATCTGGGAACTTCCTCACACGCTGGAAGCCTGGGAAGGGGTAAGTTGTGTGTAATTCCTCAGGGAACGAAATTGATTAATGTGATTGATTTACTGTAGTTTTCTTTAAGTTATTGTACTAATTTTGATTGTAAGATTTTCTGTTACATTTTCGTTTGCAATACCGATGTAAAATATTCAAAGTAGCGTCATAAATACCGATGATTGATGGCTTGTTAAGTAGGCGCTAACGAGTCCATTGTTCTGTAGGAATGCCAGCACTTGTCCCCATTCCCGTGTCATGTGTAAATTGTCTGCCCCAATCTGTTTCAGGTATGTTAAAATGTTAAATGTACTGTTGTAAAAAATAGAAAAAACGATCAGTCATGTAACTCTGTCATGTAATGCTGTCATGTATTTGGTGCTAAACTTTTTCTTTGCTTGTGGTATACTGTAACTATACGATCTAAAGTTATGTAGTCTAAGTAGCTGTAAGATATGTTGCTCACACGCTAGAAGCCTGGGAAGGGGAATGCCAGCACTTGTCCCCATTCCCGTGTCATGTGTAAATTGTCTGCCCCAATCTGTTTCAGAAATAAACAGACTACTGACTGATCGAGATCCTGCCTGACGTCTACTTCTCTGCATTGGCCAAGATTTATTTTATTTTGTTATTTTAATGTAGCTGACTAGTTCGAGTCCGTTACACGTGTAACCGGAGGTTGTCTGTGTACTAGGGGTTTGTACACAGGCAAGAGGTGAACCAAGTTGTGGTCTGATCTCCCGAGTGGGGGGAGTGGCGATGAGGTGTACGCCTCCTTAGTATTCGCAAAGAATAAAGCCAGTGTTTTATTGTCTGTGGTGTGGCATGCGACATACTGGGTGAACATGGGCAGAATGGGGGACAGTGAAATATGGTTAAAATCACCTGAGATGAGAAGGAGAGTATCTGGGTGTTCTGTCAAAAGCCTGCCAGTGATTGAGTGGATGATGTCATGTGCTGCCCCAGCGTTCGCCGATGGATTTGCATAAATAACAATGCAGATCACGTGTGAGTATTCCCTCACGAGGTAAACAGGCCGCATGCTAATAGCTAGCAACTCAATGTCTTTGCTGCAGTGTTGCTCTTTATCCGTGATGTGATGTGCTTATTACCTATGGAGGAAATAAGCTGGCCATCGTGGGTTTGCTGGAGTTGACAGTGAGATACAAGTCGGCAGTGGTGTCCAATATCTAGTTTGTGGTGACTGTCAGCGGGTCGAATGTGATGGGTTGCGACCTATTCTACAGACCGAGCTTCACGATCACCAGTGGCATTAGAGAGGAGTGGTAAGGGTGTGGTTTGTGGGACTAGCCGGTTCCAAGAGTGGCGGACAATGCGGTATGGGACAAATATTGGCCTAGTATTCTGGGAGATGGACACGACCAATCCCACCCAGGGCCATCGCAGGAGGGTTCCGGTGCCAGGGCCAAGGTCACCCTGAATGTGGGAACTCGGCGGCACGGTGATGGCGGGTGGAGCTGAGATGATGACTCCCCCCACTTCCAGAGTTCAGCCGGGAGGCACCGAGAAGCAAGGGGCTTCAACGGCTTTGCCGGCGTTACAAATGAAAGCGAGTGGGGCATGACCGGCTGGCACGGTAAACCGACATGCCACACAGGAGCACTGGAGGCCGAGTCGGGCTTCTCTAGGGGTCGCTGGTGTGGTTCGACCCAGGGAGGAGGCTCAGCTGAGAGGGATCCATGGCAAGCAGAAACAACAACAGGACCAGGGGCGGCTGCAGGTGGTGGCCGTTCGGGATGGCGGTTACCTTCAGTTATCCAATGATTCATGGAGACACAGAGACAACGAGCTGTGGCGCGCCAACGAGGAGAAGGAGGTGCCAGGGCCCCAACGTGGTTCATCTCCAGGAGTGAAGCGAAGAAGAACCTCTGGACGGGACCCACCAGATGGGTCTTTGGGGGGTGGTTTCTCCATTGAGACTGTATGGTGGTAGGGGGGGAGATGTGTTTAAATTGAATTGTTAACATGTGAATGGCTGAAATGTTAACATGTGCACTACCCAGGCTGCATTGTTGTCTTGTCGACATGGTTAATCCACAAAAGTGGCTATGCTAAGTGTCCATTTTACAAAAGAATTTTGCCAGGGTGTTTGAGCCAAAAAGTTAATATGTGTGAATAGCCCGAGCTACGTAGTTAGTATGTTTCACATGTAGTTGATGTGTGAGTTGCCCAAGTTTAAAAAAAAAAGCCCAACGATGTTTGCATTAATGTGTTTAATACATGGTTGATGTGTGGTTTGCCTGGTTATGGGGTGATTGTGTTGGGGTTTTCACAGCACAGTGTGAATGTTCATATTAACTGGTTGTTTACTGAATTGAATTGTTTCTTGTTTGTACATATGTTATGGGATTGTTTTATTCGTTATATTTGGAACACGGCAGCCTTTCCATTTGACAGACTATGGTACAACAGAGACGGCAGAATGTGTCTGGCTGTGTTGGGGGTGGGACAGTAGTCCACCTGTCCCCCTCTAGTTTTAGTTATTTGTGTGCATGGATAGGCCTTAGTTATTCTATTTACTGTTAGTGTGTGATTTGGTTGTAAATTTAGGTGGGTCTAAATGGTGTGCGTTTTAGACTTTTCTAAAGGCGGGGGGGATGTGATGTTGTGATGTTGAGAAAGGAAGCAGGTGAGGCAACCAGCTGGATGACACACGGATTTTATTCCTTCTCCAACATCAAGTACAGTGAACTCTCCCTGGGTCTCTCTGCATCCTCTTTTTATAACCTTTAATTCCATGCACTGAGTCCCAGGAATCCCGACCATAATACATTGTGTGGAACAAAGACATGCATGGCACATGAACATAACATAACTCCAGTACCGCTTCTCACACCCTTTCCTCCTTCTGCGGCTCTGGCACTTCCTCAACTCCCTGAGGGGCGAATAGTCCTTACTGTCAGAATCAGAATCAGAATAATTTTATTGCCAAGCACATTTACAAGTAAATAAACAGGTAAATATACGAGGAATTTGACTTGACAATGGAAACGTCATAGATGACATTCCCAATGACGCGGCAAGCCATGGAGGTGCCTGTCAGCAGGAGGGGAATAGAAGGCGGGGGGAGGGGACACAATAGGAGAGAGAAAAAAGCATTATTTATCAAAATAAAGTTCATTTATATGACTGATATTGTGATTACAAGAAAAAAACTCTCAATGCACAATTAGCAGACAATAGAATCCACACAATGACACAGAGAGAGCAGTGAATGAATATGTCTTCATCAGTATAAATGGGTCAGCTGTATGTGTGTTGGTTGCAATCAGTGTAAATCAGTTAGGAGAACAGCAATAGTCTCTCTCTCAGCAGATGTTATGACTAGTGTCTAAGGCAAAGGCACGTGTCCTTGAGCACGGCAGATGGAATAGTCTGAGCCAGACAGCTGTCCATGAGAGCCAGATACTGTCCGCCAATGTTATGAAAACAATTATACTGTTGATCATCAGGAGGACTGAGTGCTGAGGGTGCCGAAAAACAGGTCGAATAGCACTGACTTCAGAGAAAAAACTTTCCATTCTCTTACGGATTCAATGCTCCAGATCCATCACTGCCAGACTATGAAATCAAGTTGTGAACAGCTCTCAGCGTAATCGTGATGTAATCCATTTTCCTGTACAGTTCTCCATTGGCCGCTGTCAGAGTCCTGCCCAGTTGGTCGAATTGATGAGAGAGCTTCGCCGGGTCCGCTTTTTGATAAGCTCTGTCCATCTTCTTCAATTTGCGGTGCACCAGAACAATCCCAAGGCCGATCAGTAGAATTCCGGTGACCATTGCTCCGAATAGATATAAATCTTCAATATCTTCAATAGAAAGATCACACAGACACAAGAGTTTCCAATTGCTTGTATCCTTAATGTAACCCGCAGCAGCAGGTTAGTGTCCCGTCTGAGACCCCCGGTAACACTTCCTCCTTCAGCCCATTGTTCCCTCTTTCGTCAACTGCCATCTCTGGGTGGAGAATCCCCCATCCGTGCCACCACACAGCACCCCCCCCAAACACCCAGAAAGGGCACTACCCCCCCCCCGCCCTTTCTGCTTGAGCCGGTGCCCATAGTGGCTGTAGTGGGGGTCGCTGATCCAGTTGAAACACCCTGCTGGCGAGGTGTACAGGAAGGCATGTCAGTCTATGGAGGGAAAGGAGGGGGCACATTAGCTTTGCAAGTGCAGGTCCCTACCGAGGGAACACCAACTTGCGGAGCCACCAACGGTGGGCGTCCGCACCGGGGAGCTTGGGCCAACACTACCTGCTTGTCTGCCAACACAAAAGCGGGCTTCAGCCTGTCGATACAGACAGTCTCCTGACACCCCCCCCCCCAAGTCTAACACCAGATGCTTTGCCCCAGGTTCCAACACCCTGAATGATCCATCGTACGGTGGGCGCAGCGGGGTCCAGTGTGCATCGTGCCTAACAAAAACAAAACTGGTGTTCTGTAAGCTCTTGGGAACGAAAGTGTGGGTAAAACAATGGTGGGCCAGTCCTGGCATGTTAAAAGCCTCCGTACCTTGCAAAAATTGCACGGGTGGATTGGCCCCAGGCACGGGGTTTTCTGGTAAAACTCCCCGGGGATCTGCAGCGGCTGAGAAAAACGAGTTCTGCTGGGGAGGCTGCCAGACCCTCTTTAGGTGTGGAGCGCAACCCTAAAAGAACCCAGGGCAGGCGGTCAACCCAATTTGTATCCATGAGCAAAGTTCTGAGCGCTGCCTTAAGCGACCTATGAAAACGCTCGCATAACCCATTAGCCTGGGGGTTGTACGCGGTAGTACACTGAATTTTGACCCCCAGGCTCTGGGCCATTGCGGACCAGAGTTCCGAAACGAACTGCGGACCCCTGTCGAAAGTGATGTCTGACGGGGATCCGAACCATGCAACCCAAGCCGACAAAAAAAGCACGACCCACTTTCGCAGACGTGGTAGAAGCCAGCAGGACCACTTCAAGCCAGCGTGTGGTGTGGTCCACGATTGTCAAAGGGTGCATGAAACCTTGTGACAGCTGGAGGGGTCCCACCAAATCAACGTGGACGTGGTCGAACCTCCTGGCTGGGATTTGGAACAGCTTGAGGGGGGCTCTGGTGTGCTTGTGCACTTTGGCCCGCTGGCACGCGATGCAAGCTGCAGCCCACTCTTTCACATCCTTGTGCAAGCGAGGCCAGATGAATTTCGCCCCCACTAGCTTCACCAAAGCGTGCATGCCTTAATGCAAAAGGGAGTGGACTCACTCAAAAATGCGGCGCCGTCAAGAACTCGGAACTACCGCGTACGGGTGGCCGGTGGAGACGTCGCGAAGCAAGGGAGGGCACCCTTCTTGCACCACCCTGCTCTCCAGCTGTAACCCAGTAGGCACTGACTGGAGTGCGCAAATGTCCACATCCCCGGCTTGCTCCGCAGCCATAGCAGGGAAATCTATTCCCATGTTGACCAAGGAGACTAACGCGTGCAACAGGCAATCAGCCACGACGTTGAGCTTACCGGCAACGTGTTGAATGTTGGTCATAAACTCTGAGATTGAAATGCCGTTGCTGCCTTGCCGACCATGGTTCCGAGACCTTGGACATTGCATACGTCAGCGGCTTATGGTCACCGAATGCGGTGAACTCACGCCCCTCTAGCCCAAACTGGAAATGGTGCATCGCCAGGTGGAGAGCCAACAATTCTCTGTTGAACATGCTGTATTTGCATTCCTGTGCCACCACAATGTATTACATATCATTATTATTATATTGTTGTGTGTTATGGGTGACAGCTCTACCTTTCCGGTTCTGCCGCGACTCAGGGTATAAAAGGCCAATGCAGAAGGGGAACGGTCTCTTTACGACCAGAACTCTGCCTAGACGAAAGCGCCTTTGAGCTATTTTGAGTTCGCAAACAAAGTCATGTTCTACTGTACCTTCGGCCATGTTATTGGAGTCTTGGTTATGGACATAACAGGTACCAAAACACCCCCTTTTATCCACTTTATGTTCTGTCTGTAACTGAGAACCAAGGATGAGGCTAGATGTTGAACTGAACAAGACTTTATTGTTGACTCACTCTCACAGTACAAGCACTCTCTTCAGGCAGAGGTGAGGTCAAAGAGTCTACCCCTCCTACTCACAGCCCTCTTATACCCCAGGTGGCGGCAGAACCGGAAGGGTGGATCCACCGCCCTCGTCACACATTAATATGTCCCAAATAACAACACAACACTCCCCCCCCCTTCAAAAAAATGGTCCAAACACACATATGCAATCGAGACCCTCCCCAATTTGGAAGCTGAATCACACGCTAACATTGAACAAAATATTTGAAACCTATAACAGACACACAAAACAACTAAAGCTTGGGGCAAACAGGTGGACTACTGTTCCACCCCCACACGGTTAGATGGATTATTCTGCCATCCCTACTAAAACACAGTCCATTAACAGAAAACTGCTGTGTTCCTAAAATAAACAGTAGAAAACACAAAACAATACCATTAACAGAACCAATATATAATAATAAAGGACCCGGTTATCCCCCATTCCAACATCATGCAATAAACAGATTGTCCAACCATCAGTCTGCCCCAGTAAAGGAACCACCCCCTAGAAAACCCTCAGACGGTTCCCCTCCTGAGCACCTTCTTTTCTTCGCACCCAGGGTAAGCCCACATCGAAGCCCAAACACCTCCTTCTCCTCTGTGGTGCACCGCAACTCGTTAGGGTGCCTCCATGAGCCGTCAGACAGCTGGAGATAGCCATCCTCCCCAACAGCCACCACTTGCAGCCACCCCTGGTCATCTTCTCGTCAGTGTTATCCCCGAACACCTCTCGACCGGGCCACCCCTCTGGGTCAGGCCACGTCCATAACCCCCAGAGGGGCCCTACTCGGCTTCCAGTTTCTCTGATTGGCACTTCGTTTCATCATGCCAGCCGGTCCTGTCCCGATCTCTTTCATTTTCACTGCCGACATCGCCGTTGTGACCCCCTGCTCTCCGGTTCTTTCCAGCAAAAATCCGGGAGTAGAAATGGCCTTCCACTCAGTGCCGCCCGCTGTCACGGGTGTCCCACTGCTCCGCCCAGTTCCCTCAATTAGGATTACTTGGGCGCTGGCACTGGGACCCTCCCGCGATGGCCCTGGGTGGAATTGGTCCTGCTCATTGTCCAGATTACTAGGCAAAGGTTCGTCCCACACAGCTCTGCCCATCGGTCGCAAAATCGGCCAGGCACAGAAACCACAGCCCGACCACTCTTCTCCAACCCAATACTGTGAGAAGGAGCTCCTCACGGTTGCCCAATCTAACATGAGTGTCACTGCTCGCATGTCAGTCAGCAACGGCACTGCTACTCCGTCCAGTTCCACCATACTGTGGGAATGATCGTTGACACCCAGAGATGCACTGCAAACAACCATGGGAGTTGAAGCGGGGAGATCCTCCTTGTGTCTCGGATCCCCTCTCTTGAACCTGTAACATGCCCTGGCGAAATGATGCAAGAATCTGTACGTGCTGCAATGCTTTCCTCTTGCCGGACACTCTCTGGCCTTATAATGGTGCTTGGTGGACCCACAACCCAAACACCTGGGCGATCCTGGGGCAGTCCTTATCTTCAAAGCATTAGCGCTTTCCTCCTCATCCTCCATGCTGTTGTCGCTGTCTGGGTCCACTGTCTGCGCCATCGACTGTGATTCAAAATTGCGGGATGTTGCTTTCTCGCCGAGCTCTTGTGATAGCTTGTTCACTGCCTCACACTGCTGAGCTAACTCAATGGCTAAGGCTAACGTCAGCTTGCCCGAGTGTGTGAGGAGCCTCGACCCAGCTGCTGAGCAAAGGGTATGTTCCACCAACTGGTCACGGTCCATCTCTTCCTTTAATTCTCCAAACTGGCAGTCCCCGGACGGCTGACGTAGGTCTGCAACATACCGCTGCACTGACTCGCTGGTCTGCTGGCGGTGCTGGGGAAACTGAATCCTCCGCATGATGACGTTTTCCGGGGCGTGAAAATGTCGCACCATTAGCTCCACCACGTCTTCAAAAATATCACTGTTTCCCAAGGAACTCAGGACACATTGTCCATCCATTCTCAAGTTGTGAACCAACACTGCCTGTGCCCGCAACTTCTCCAGTTTACCAAGGTTCAGTACCACCAAATAGTCCTGGAATGCAGTGAACCACCTCACCCAAGGGATTGGCGGCTCACTGGGAACCTCCAAAAATGGCTAAATATTAGCAACTCCTGCGTCCATACTTTTATCCTCGTCGCCAAATGTTATGTCTGCAACCGAGAACCAAGGATGAGGCTGGATGTTGACTTGAACAAGACTTTATTGTTGATTCACTCTCACAGTACAAGCGCTTCCATCAGGCAGAAGTGAGGTCAAAGAGACCACCCCTCCTACTCACAGCCCTCTTATACCCCGGGTGGTGGCGGAACCAGAAAGGTGGAGCCACCACCCGTGTCACACAATAATGTGTGCCAAATAGCAACACAACACTTTATTCACGCCTTTGGGACCCAGGGTGAGAAACATTAACATACAAGACACACAGCATGTACACACATCAACGTACACTACACAGAGCATGGCTTATTACAATACTTTCGCACCCCAGCGTTCTCAGGTGTGAAACCTGTCACAGCGGGGGCGAAGGCACCTCTTTGTTTAGATTGATACCCCCAAGCGCTATGCCGCCCTTTGCTGGCTCCGCTCACTTCTTCACCATTACCATCTCTCACCTCTACCTTCCCCCCCAGCTTCGTTCTGGGTGGAGTGCCATCTGTTATTGTGTCACCACACAGCCCCCCCTGCCCCTCGAACACCCAGAAAGGGCCCTAACCCTCTGGTCCTTTGGGCATGAGCAAGCGGTCGTAGCGGGTGTAGCAGGGAGCCGCCGGTCCAGTCGAAGCACCTTCCTGTCGAGGTGGGCAGGAGGAAAAGCTGGTCTCTAGAGGGGGGAGGGGGGACAGAGTTAGTTTCTTGAGCACAGGTGTCTGCGGGGGGAACACAAACCTGTGGACCCACCGTAGATGGACGTTCGTGCCAGGCAGCTTGAGCCAACACCATCTGCTCATCTGCCAACACATAAGCGGGCTTAAAGGAGAAATATTCAGTTCAATTCAATTCAATTTTATTTATATAGCACCAAATAACAACATAGGTTATCTCAAGGCACTTTACAGAAAAGAGTGGGTTTAGGCCACGCTCTCAAATTTATAGAACCCAGCAGAGACCCCTAAGAGCAAGCACTGCGGTGACATAAGTGAGGAAAAACTTCCCTTTAACCCCTTGAACTCTGTGAATTCCGCGGGTGGTCACGTCTCTGCATCTTAGTGCATCTCAGTGCGCACTGAAAAAAAAAAAGTATTTCTGGTCTTCCAGTACAGACACAGCCTTGTTACAACCTGAGAAAAAAGCTGTGTAATATATTCATTTTTTGTGGAATTTTTGCAAAATTTTGACCTGAGCTCCAAAACACTTGGTTCTACATTTCTGTTGTGTTTTCCAGCCAGTATCTGACAGCTGTATGTTATTTACAAGCATTTGTATCTAAAAAAAAACACCCAGGCGAACTTTCTTGTTACTCAGTGGCAGGAGCACTTGGAGAGATTATGACTGTTTTGCCAAAAAATTCAGAGTTTTTTCTTTTAAATGAGACCAACCCCATGAAGATGCTGCAAAGGGTTGAAGGACAGCTTTTGATTTACTTTGGGCATGTTATTTGTAGGCGTTTTTAGGGAAGTTGAACAGAGTTCAACAGGTTAACGGGCAGAAACCTCGAGTGAAAACATAGCTCATAGAAGACGGCCATCTGCCTCGACCAGCTGGGTTGAAAAAAGAGGTAAAAAGTAGGAGGCCTGGCAGTAGGTGCATTCAAAACAAATGTAACAAATACAATATTCAAAGCCAGACATTCCAGTATCAAGTCTGGTTAGGCTGCACATGCGAGTGAAGGCCTGGCAGTGGCAACATTTTTAACTATAGGCCTTATCAAAGAAAAGATTTCAATTTACTCTTGAATAAAGAGAGTGTGTCTGCCCCCTGAACTGAACTGGGAAGATGGTTCCACAGGAGAAGAGCTTGATAACTGAAAGCTCTACCTCCCAATCTACTTCTGGAGACCTTGGGGACCACCAGTAGTTTGGATTTTTGGGAGCGCAGAGCTCTAGTTGGATGATAGGGAATTATGAGTTCTTGCAGATAAGAAGGATCCATACCATTAAAGGTTTTATAAGTTAGAAGCAATATCTTGATATCAATTCTATATTATAGTGGGAGCCAATGTAAAGAAGCTGAAACTGGGGTAATGTGATCTCTTCTCCCTGTTCTCATTAGGATACGTGCAGCTGCATTCTGAATGAGTTGGAGAAACTTTATGGACTTCTTAGGACAACCTGATAAAAGTGAATTACAATAGTCTAACCTAGAGGTGATAAAGGTGTGGACAAGTTTCTCTGCATCTTTATGAGACAGGATGGACCTAATTTTAGAAATATTATGCAGATGGAAGAAGGCAGTCTTAATGGTTTGCTGTATTTGAGAGTTGAAAGACATATCTTGGTCAAAGACAATGCCAAGATTCGTAACAGAAAACGTAGAAGCCAGTGCAATGCCATCTAGTGTTGTTATCTTACTAGAAAGAGTACTTCTAGCATGTTTGGGGCCGAGAACAATGACTTAAGTTTTATCTGTATTCAGAAATAGAAAGTTGCTGTTCATCCAGGTTTTAATATCCTTAAGACACTCCTGGAGTGAACCCAAATGGCTGGGATCATCTGGATTGATGGATAAATATAATTGAGTGTCGTCAGCATAATAATGAAAATGAATAGAATGCTTCCTCATAATGTCTCCCAAAGGCAGCATGTATAATGTAAACAGTGCTGGTCGAAGTACCAATCCCTGCAGAACTCCATAGCTAACCGTGGTCTGGGTAGAGGACTTGTTATGGGCATGAACAAACTGGGAACAGTCTGATAGATAAGACTGGAACCATCTTAGCGTTGTTCCTTTCAAACTAATTCGCTGTTCAAGTCTCTCCAGCAGAATATGGTGGTCACTGGTGTCAAAGGCAGCACTAAGGTCCAATAAGACAAGGACAGAGACAAGCCATGAGGAGGTCATCAGTAACTTTCACTAAGGCGGTCTTTGTGCTGTGGTGTTTCCTAAAACCTGACTGAAATTTCTCATATATATATATATATGTGACGGTTTGGTGTAACCCCCACAACAGACTGGACAGACACAGCGCTCGGCTAGAGCAATTAACAGAACAGTGAAATGTGTGTATTAATGTCTACAGGCAGCCCCGCTTCTTCTGGCTCTCTACTGTGATGTTAATGTTGCCTTTCATGCATTGTGTTCATGCGTCCTGTCCTTACTGTGACCTAGAGACTGAGATCAATATGTAGATGTGCCTTGTAACCTCTTTGTTCTGCAGCTGGAGCAGAAGCCAGCAATCTGCCTATTGTGATGTATGTCTCTTAAATGCAAATGTCTCAACTGCTGTGAATACCCTTTGATGTATTGTCTGAGTTGGGTATAAGTACTGCACTGAAATCCATGTTCTCTCTCTCACTCTCACTCTTCAACCGCTGCTGCTGGACACACACACTGTGTGTCTCTCCTCTCTGAGAGCCGCTGGGCTCGCTCCCGGCGCGCATGTGTGACTGAGGTCATCCTGCGCAGTTCGCCCTACTCAGGACACGAACCCGCGACCTACCAGTCAACTACACAGTTCGAGCATGGGAGACACAGCACGATCGCGCTGAGCTAAAGGTCCGACCGATAGCTCAGCGCTACCGATACTGTATGAGGCTTTTCGGGAGGGAGGTTTATTAACGTTCTACGCCGAACAGTGCTAGTTGGCATCCGTTACACTCTCCCCCTTAAACCTCACTCCCATCCCGGGTTCACGGCACCATTGTGACTGAGGTCATCCTGCGCAGTTCGCCCTACTCGGGACACGAACCCGCGACCTACCAGTCAACTACACAGTTCGAGCATGGGAGACACAGCATGATCGCGCTGAGCTAAAGGTCCAACCAATAGCTCAGCGCTACCGATACTGTATGAGGCTTTTCGGGAGGGAGGTTTATTAACGTTCTACGCCGAACAGTGCTAGTTGACATCCGTTACACATGCACGGCGCCGGGAGCGGAGCTTGTGACGGCGGTATGATTTAATAAACTCAACTTAAAACCAACACCAACGCTGCCTTATTCCATGCCGCTTCACTGGTGACCCCAAGAATGCACACGCTTTGTGCAACGCAACCTTCTGGTCTGGACGGCCACGCTGGCGACTCGACGCTGAAAAAAACACGCTGCCAGCGAACACAGCAGCCTGACGCAAACGATCCGCCCTCCCTTCTGCTTCAGGGAGACCTCGACACGGAGCCAACACAGGCGAGCTGCTATCCGGACATCACCCACGACCGGGAAAACTGCAGAAAACGTCATGGCGCGACCCTCGCCTGAGATCGGGACGTCCACGCTGGACCGGCTGAGGGACACAGAATGTTTTCTCCCTCTCACCGCTACTCCTCCCTCTCAGCGATTCTACTCATCGACCCGAGCCTGAGGAACAAAGATCGTCTATCTCCCCTCAACGCTCCAACGCACCATGACTAATCTGCAGCCACAGCTCATCATAGATGATTTATCGGCACCGACTGCGCCGATCTCCACCAACTTTTCTGACCCTGGTTCTCCTCTCCAGCTGGCCCACCCATCACGGAACCCCGGCGCACGCACCGGGGAGTTACGAGGACGGCGCACCACGCACGGGACACATACGGCTACACTGACCGCCTTCCTTCTGCTGCACACTGGCCCTTCAGGCTTGCTCGTTCACCTGAGGCACGCAGCTTGCTCACTGGATTTTATGGTCTTAGCCACGGCACACAAGGGGAATTCAGCTGTCTGCGGTTCCCGAGGCTTTAGTGTTGCGCCTGCACCTAAAAGTCAAACACGCCAAGTCCCTTTGCTTCCTTTTTTTCTTACAGCCGCTCCTGCTTTTCTTCATGGCACGAGAGGAGTCAGAGACTAATTTTTCTTCTTGCGGACCTCCGCACGTTCAACGGGACAGCCCCTCGACGTCGCGGACCAGCAAGCAATTTTTGCGCGGCTCGGACGATTTCACTGTCCCCGTCCGGCACGTACTACCCCCCCTCCTCCCTCCCCCTCCTCCTGCAGAGAGCTTCTCCTGCTCGCTGCCCAAGCTGAATGATCGAGACCTCGGCCTCCTGCCAAGCCCTCTGGGAGGGAGCGTGTGGCGGTTTGGTGTAACCCCCACAACAGACTGGACAGACACAGCGCTCGGCTAGAGCAATTAACAGAACAGTGAAATGTGTGTATTAATGTCTACAGGCAGCCCCGCTTCTTCTGGCTCTCTACTGTGATGTTAATGTTGCCTTTCATGCATTGTGTTCATGCATCCTGTCCTTACTGTGACCTAGAGACTGAGATCAATATGTAGATGTGCCTTGTAACCTCTTTGTTCTGCAGCTGGAGCAGAAGCCAGCAATCTGCCTATTGTGATGTATGTCTCTTAAATGCAAATGTCTCAACTGCTGTGAATACCCTTTGATGTATTGTCTGAGTTGGGTATAAGTACTGCACTGAAATCCATGTTCTCTCTCTCACTCTCACTCTTCAACCGCTGCTGCTGGACACACACACTGTGTGTCTCTCCTCTCTGAGAGCCGCTGGGCTCGCTCCCGGTGCGCATGCACAGCGCCGGGAGCGGAGCTCGTGACGGCGGTATGATTTAATAAACTCAACTTAAAACCTCCACCAACGCTGCGTTTATTTCATGCCGCTTCATATATACCACACGTGGACAAAATTGTTGGTACACCTCTGTTAATGAAAGAAAATCCCACAATGGTCACAGAAATAAAATAAAAATTCTATGAAAATTAACCAATGAAAATCAGACAGTGCTTTTGAATTGTGGTTCAACAGAATTACTTAAAAAAAAAAATCATGAAACAGGCCTGGACAAAAATGATGGTACCCCTAGAAAAGATTGAAAATAATGTGACCATAGGGACATGTTCAACCAAGATGTGTCCTCTAATTAACATCACAGGTGTCTACAAACTTGTAATCAGTCAGTCGGCCTATTTAAAAGGTGACAAGTAGTCACTGTGCTGTTTGGTGACATGGTGTGTACCACACCAAACATGGACCAGAGGAAGCAAAGGAGAGAGTTGTCTCAGGAGATTAAAAAGAAAATTATAGACAAGCATGTTAAAGGTAAAGGCTATAAGACCATCTCCAAGCAGCTTGATGTTCCTGTGACTACAGTTGCACATATTATTCAGAAATTTAAGATCCACGGGACTGTATCCAACCTCCCTGGACGTGGCCGCGGAAGGAAACTTGATGAAAAATGGAAGAGACGGATAATATGAACGGTAACAAAAGAGCCCAGAACAACCTCTAAACACATTCATGGTGAACTCCAAGGTCAAGGTACATCAGTGTCAGATCGGGCCATCCGTTGTTGTTTGAGCCAAAGTGGACTTCATGGGAGACGACCAAGGAGGACATCACTGTTGAAAACAAATCATAAAAAAGCCAGAATGGAATTTGCCCAACTGCATGTTGACAAGCCACAAAGCTTCTGGGAGAATGTCCTATGGACAGATGGGACAAAACTGGAACTTTTTGGCAAGGCACATCAGCTCTATGTTCACAGACGCAAAAATGAAGCATACCAAGAAAAGAACACCGTCCCTACTGTGAAACATGGAGGAGGTTCTGTTATGTTCTGGGGCTGCTTTGCTGCATCTGGCACAGGGTGTCTTGAATCTGTGCAGGGTACAACGAAATCTCAAGACTATCAAGGTATTCTAGAGAGAAATGTGCTGCCCAGTGTCAGACAGCTTGGTCTCAGTCGCAGGTCATGGGTCTTGCAACAGGATAATGACCCAAAACACACAGCTAAAAACACCCAAGAATGGCTAAGAGCAAAACATTGGACTATTCTAAAGTGGCCTTCTATGAGCCCTGATCTAAATCCTATTGAACATCTGTGGAAGGAGCTCAGACATGCCGTCTGGAGAAGGTACCCTTCAAACCTGAGAAACTGGAGCAATTTGCTCATGAGGAGTGGGCCAAAATACCTGCTGAGAGGTGCAGAAGTTTCATTGACAGTTACAGAAATCGTTTGATTGCAGTGATTGCCTCAAAAGGGTGTGCAACAAAATATTAAGTTAAGGGTGCCATCATTTTTGTCCAGGCCTGCACGTGTGTGTGTGTGTGTGTGTGTGTGTGTGTGTGTGTGTGTGTGTGTGTGTGTGTGTGTGTGTGTGTGTGTGTGTGTGTGTGTGTGTGTGTGTGTGTGTGTTGTGGAGGACCCATGCTGTAGAGTTCAGTAGTTTTCCTCTCAGACTGAGAAAGCATGGAGATCAAAGGGCTGGGGGGTAAGGGGAATTGTCTGGGGAGAGTGAATGGTGAATGCAGGACCTCAGGTAGCAGGGAGGTGTGAGTTTTGGGATATAAAAGAGAGAGTCCCTGCTACACGAGTTTAATGTTCTGATTCTGGAAGATGCAAGAGTGAAATAAAGTTCATCTGCTCGGAAAGTTTGTTCTAGTTATTTCATCTCCACACTGGTGACCTTTGACACCCCAGAGACGACCTGGACGGGGAACCCCAGCAATGCGTGTGCTGTTTTGGTCAAACTACCGGACTTTTGGCTGCACACCGAGGCCCAGTTCGTGCTCCGGGGAATAACGGCAGATGACACCAGGTATTACTACGTGGTCGCAGCGCTGGACGCTCGCATGACTCAGCAAGTAGCGAGCCTGCTCCAACAGCCCCCAGCCCACAACAAACACAGGGCTCTCAAAGCCGCGCTGACCCGGCGTTACATGCTCTCGGACTGCGAGAGAGCGGAGAGGCTCCTGACACACTCCGAGTTGGGTGACGGGTCGACGGTCAAACGGATGGAGAAGATGTTGGCGTTGATGGGCACGGACGACGGGCATTTTCTGTTTGCCCACCTTTTCCTCCGGAACCTCCCAACGGCGGCCAAAGCGGTCCTTGCCAATTCGCTGTTTCTGGCCGCGCGTGACTACCGTGCGCTAGCCCAGGAGGCAGATCGGATCATCCTCACCACCAGAGCCCTCACAGTGAACGCAGCGGCGTTGGAACCCAGCAAGATGGCCAGTGGAAGCGAGGAGCCAGCAATGGTAGAGGCAGCGGGGGCCAGGAAGCACCAGGGAGACACGCTCTGCTCCTACCACTGCAGTTTTGGAGAGGACGCACGCCGATGCGTGCCACCATGCCAATTCAAGCGTTCGGGAAATGCCAGGACCGGCAGTTGATAGCAGCTGCGACCACCGGTGAAGAAAGCAAGCTGCTTTACGTGACAGACTCACGCTCGGGGAGATGATTCCTCGTGGACTCCGGCTCCCAAAAGAGCCTCATCCTGCCATCCTATGCCGACCGGCTAGCGGGAACTAGCGGCCCCGAGCTGACGGCCGCAAACGGCTCAGACATTAAGACTTTTGGTGAGAGGACACTGACTGTATCCCTGCACGGCCGTACGTACCAGTGGATATTTGTCATAGCGGCATGCATTTTCCCAATCATAGGAGCTGATTTTTTTGTGTGCACACAGACTACTAGTCGATATTACTAACAGACACCTGATTAATGCAATGTCTTTTAATTCTCTCCCCTGTACAGCTCGAGGAGCCGGGCCAACAACGCTAGCCAACGTCACAGCTCCAGGTGGTAAGTTCCACACACTGCTCACCCAGTTCCCAACACTCACGGTCCCGACGTTTTCGGCGGCCATCATTAAACACGGGGTGGAGCACTTTATTACCACCACCGAGCCGCCCGTTTTTGCACGACCTCAGCGCCTGGACACAGCTAAACTGGCCATAGCGCGTGAGGAGTTTGCCAACTTGGAAAGGCTGGGCATCAGCAGACGATCAACCAGCCCATGGGCATCCCCGCTACATATGGTCCCTAAGGCCCAAGGATTGTGGCGACTTTGCGGAGATTTCCGCAGATTAAACAACGCCACAGCGCACGACCACTACCAGATCCCCCATATTCAGGATTTTTCCATTCACCTCGCCGGGGCACGTATTTTTTCTAAAGTAGACCTGGTCCATGGTTACCACCAGGTCCCAGTGTGCGTGGGGGACATACCTAAAACGGCAGTAATAACCCTGTTTGGTCTGTTTGAGTTTTTACGCATGCCTTTCGGGTTAAAAGGCGTGGCACAGACATTCCAATGCATGATGGATGTGGTGTTGCACGATCTGCCGTTTGTGTTCGTCTACCTGAATGACATCCTGGTGGCCAGCGCGTCCGAGAACGAACACGTAGCCCACCTCAGGATGGTTTTCCGGAGGTTGGAGGAGCACGGGTTAATAATCAACCCGGCGAAATGCCAGTTCGGCATGACGGGCATTGATTTTTTGGGACACCACATCTCACCGGAGGGAGCGATACCTTTGCCGGACAAGGTGCTCGCAGTGGCAAATTTTCCCCGGCCTCAGATGGTCAGAGCACTGCAGGAGTTTTTGGGGGTGGTGAACTTCTACAATCATTTCCTCCCCCGCGCAGCCCAGCTCATGCAGCAGTTGTACGCCACGCTTAAGAAATGGAAGCTGGTGGACAGAGTCGACTGGACTCCGGAGTGGGAGCAAGCGTTTTCTGAGGTTAAAACAGCTCTGGCGAACGCTGCACTGCTGGTGCACCCAGACCTGGCAGCTCAGATTGCGCTCACTACAGACGTATCAGACGTGGCCATAGGGGCCGTCATGGAGCAGTGTGTCACCGGTTCTTGGCAGCCGCTCGCCTTTTTTAGCAGGTCTTTGCGCGAAAACGAGCGTAAATACAGCACATTCGACAGGAAGTTGCTGGCTCTCCACCTGGCCATACGCCACTTCCAGTTCTGGCTGGAAGGGCGCGCCTTCACTGCGTTCGTGGACCACAAGCTGCTAACGTACACGATGGCCAAGGTTTCGGAACCATGATCGGGCCGGCAGCAGAGACAGCCAGCCACGATCTCGGAGTTTACGACCGACATTCGTCATGTGGCCGGTAAACTCAACATGGTGCCTGACTTTCTCTCGCGCGCCATAGTGGCCCCAGTCTACGTGGGGATAGATTACACGGCCATGGCCGCAGAGCAGATCGGCGATGCCGACGTTTGAGCACTCCAGTCTGGACCAACAGGGTTAAGGCTGGAGAGCAGAGTTATGCAAGACGGGGGGCCCCTCCTAATCTGTGACGTCTCCACGGGCCACCCACGTCCGGTGGTACCACATGCTTGGCGACGCCGCGTTTTTGAGTCAGTTCACTCCCTGGCGCACCCAGGCGTACGCGCGTCAGTCAGAATGGTGGCAGCAAAGTTTGTCTGGCCGAGCCTGCACAAACAGGTGAAAGAGTGGGCTGCAGCCTGTGTAGCATGCCAACGAGCCAAAGTGCACAGGCACACAAAGGCCCCCCTTGAGCCGTTCCATATCCTGGCTAAGAGGCCGGCCCCCTCCCGCCATCGCAGGGGTTCACGCACCTCCTGACAGTGGTGGACTGCAAAACGCGATGGCCCGAAGCAGTCCCACTAGCTTCCACTGCGTCTGCAGACGTGGCACGCGCCTTTTTAACAACATGGGTGGCACATTTTGGCACCCCTTTGGACATCACGTCCGATCGGGGCCCGCAGTTTGTTTCCGACCTTTGGTCCACCATGGCCCAGAGCCTGGGCATCTCAATTCATCGCACGACCGTGTATAACCCACAGGCCAATGGGTTATGCGAGCGTTTCCATAGGTCACTGAAAGCAGCGCTCAGGGCTTTGCTTACTGATGCAAATTGGGTGGACCGGTTGCTGTGGGTTCAATTAGGGTTGCGTTCCTCACCAAAGGAGGATTTAGCGGCTTCTCCAGCAGAGCTGGTTTTTACGCAGCCCCTGCGGCTCCCCAGGGAGTTTTTACCAGATAACCCCGCGCCGAACACCCATCCGTCCCCACGCTCGCAGCATAGCGCAGACGCACGGACGCTCCCTGGCTCGGCCTACCACTGTTTTCCCCATGCGTTTGTGCCAAAAACCTTGAAGGACGCGGCGTTCGTGTTTGTCAGGCACGATGCCCACCGGACCCAATTGCGACCACCCTACGATGGCCCGTTCAGAGTGCTGGAAACCGGGGACAAACATTTTGTGTTAGACCTGGGGGGTCGCCGGGAGAGAATCTGTATAGACAGGCTTAAGCCCACCTTTGTTGTGGCAGACGAGCAGCTGGTGTTGGCTCGAGCTCCTCGGCTAGGAAGACCCCCCACTGAGCGCTCCCCAGGTAAATGATTCATCACAGCAGTCACACGAGCATGCTGAATGTCCCCCCCCATTGTCCCCCCACAGACGGACACACCCCCAGGAACCCCCCACCGGCACAGCAGTATCACGGAGCCGAAGACCCCCAGTTACAGCAGCTATGGGCGGAGACTGAAGCCCCGAGGACAGGAGAGTTAATACCCAGTCTGAGACTCTGGGGGGGGCGGTGTGGGGGACCCATGCTGTAGAGTTCAGTAGTTTTCCTCTCAGACTGAGAGAGCATGGAGATCAAAGGGCTGGGGGGTAAGGGGAATTGTCTGTGGAGAGTGAATGGTGAATGCAGGACCTCAGGTAGCAGGGAGGTGTGAGTTTTGGGATATAAAAGAGAGAGTCCCTGCTACACGAGTTTAATGTTCTGATTCTGGAAGATGTGAGAGTGAAATAAAGTTCATCTGCTCGGAAAGTTTGGTCTGGTTATTTCATCTCCACTATATATACCGTATATACTGTATATATATATGTATATATATATATATAGAGAGAGAGAGATTTTCATGAAAAAGATTTTTAAAAAAATAAATCAACAAAGCGTTTAGAAACGTGCACAGTGTAAGTCTTAATGTTATTCTAAAAATTAGTATATTTGTGGGTCACCCCCACAGCCTACAGACAAGCAGAGCGCTCAGCTGGAGCAATTAGCAGAACAATGAGATGTGTGTATTGATATCAATAGGCAGCCTCTCTTTGTCTAGCTCCTTCCCGCCAGTATCTTGCTGTTATGTATGACTCAGATGCAAATGTTCATGCTTCCTGCTCTGTACTGTGATGCAAATGTCCCATTCCTGCCTGCAGTTACTGTGATGCTAATGTGCCTTTCATGTATTGTCTGTAACTGGGTATATAAGCTGACTGAAATTCACATGTTCTCTCTCTCTGACTGCTCAATTGACCACACGATTGCCTGAGAGCCTGAGGGCTCGCTCTGGCGCGCCTGCACGGTGCTGGAGTGAGTTCTGTGATGGCGGATAATAAACACCCTTTTAAACTCTCAGTTCGCCGCTTATTATTTTATTCGCCACATATTGATGAAAAATTTTTTTTGTAATTTTTGGCGGGTTGACAATAATACAAATATTTACATCCAGCAGCCGGAGTAAGAGAAACACCAGCTGTAGCATTGCTAGCTTGATGTGCCATGTCTTGTTTTTGGGTTGTTGATTTGCCAGGTAGTGAATTATTCAGCTAAATCCCTGAGTTTCAAGGCAATCGTCAGTTTCCCAATCGTTCTCAAGTATGACACGACAAAGGAGCAGGATAAACATGGGTTCTGCTTTTGATGGCTGATGTCTGCTGAAGAGTCTCAAAGGGCTGAAAAGTCAGGCAGAGGTGACCTTTTTTCTTCTGACAAGAAAGCTAACCAATGCTAGCTATGATGCTAACTAGCTCTTCTTCTTCTGCTTCTTCTTCTTCTTCTTCTCTCGGTTACTGGCGGATAGCAAATGACTGAAAGGTGCATACCGCCACCTACTGTACAAGAGTGTGTAACACTAGCTCATTCTGCTGCTAAACTAAATTTTATTTCTGGCATGTTTACATTATAATTATGAGTGTATAATAATATCAGCCAATATATGGCTTGGAATAGACTCCACAAACTGCTCCTTACCAAGCTGACATGTATGGCGTGTCAGCTTGACACGTCACACGGGTGGTGAAGCTGGATGGCATGAGGGTGTCTGTTGATAGCCACCGCTGCCACACGGTCCATCGTGAGTGAGGCCTGGGTTCGGAGGTTCACCCCCCGGCACCCGGATGCAGTGGAGCTGCCGGATGATGGGAACTCCGGCACCGGCAGGAGCATCATGTTGGCAGTGTAGTATGGCAAGAAAATACTTCTAGCATTCTGGTTCCAAGTGGTATTCCGGGGTGAAAATGTCATGGGGTGGGACTTGTTCGGTGAGCTGGGATTCGCCTTTGAAATCGGCAGACAGACGGTCAATGGCCCAAAACAAGTTCACACAGGCTTTGTGGAGAGTGAGAGTGAATACAGGTCGGGCAGGGAGAGCGAATACGAGACTGACAGTGAGAGTAACCCTGAGATCGAAGGGGACTCTGAGAGCGACGATGAGATGGAGGAAGAACAGGGACCGGTATGGCCTCCACCCATCGACCAGCCAGAACCGGAGCAGGTGGGGAAAGAGACCGGACTGACCACAGCGCTGACGGGTCGGATGTCGCAGTGTGTGAAGATGGCAGAGAGGAGCTGCAGCAGGAGTCAGCTCCGCTGTTGGAAGCTAAACAGTGGGAGAGAGGAACCATGCAGGCTGAGGGCCCCGGGGAAAAGCAGCAACTGCAGGATGCAGAGGCCGTGCAGTGGGATGCCTGGAGCAAGGGTGCCGAGAACTGTGACAAGATACCTGGGTCGGAGGATAGGGCCAATGGGAGCGTCACCGAGAACCCCGAGGGACAGCAGCCACAGCCGGGTGCGGTAACGACGCAGCAAGGTGCCTGGTACGTGAGTGCTGGAAGCAGCGGCAAGGTGCCTGAGTCGGAGAACGACTTTGGCGAAGGCGTCGTGGTGAACACTGGGAGTGAGCAGCAGCAGCCGTGCGCCATGGAGGTCAGGCAGTGCCTCAGTGCCGGAGCTCCATGCGCCTTGGACGAGGGCACTGGGCAGTACGGCAAGGTGCCCGAGGCAGCGGACGCCGCCGCCGAGCGTGTTTCGGTTCCTCCCGAAGTGCGGCCACTGGGGGCCGGAGTCTCTGGAGCCATGGTGGCGGTGAGGAAGACGGTCATGAACAGTTTGGCAGATGCAAAGAGACAGCGCACCGGAGAATGGCACGGTGGGCCGAGAAGGAAAAAGCGCCAACTGATGAGTGGAGACATTTTTGTCAGGGAGCTGGGCTTTGACCCTGGGGGTAGACAGCGGCCAAGGGCACAGATGCCATGGGGCTGCCCAGGTCCTCTGTGGCAGACTAGAAGATGGTGGCTGGCCAGAGACATTGGGGTCACTTAAAATATTATGTGTAAATATATATATATCTGCATATAGGTATTTTGTATATAGTTGATGCTGGTGTGCATGTGAGTGAGAATGTGAGTAATATGGGATTTTTTTATACATTTTAAAGAGACACGGTCCGATTTTGAGCTGCTTTGTGTGAATGTGATAGGTTTGTTCTAATGCAATATGTTATTCCCCATGTTCTTAGCATGTGGTTCGGGTTCTATATTTGAGAGGTTTCAATGGTGTGTGTGACCTTCCATTTTCTAAGGAGGGAGGGAATGTGTGAGTATGTGTGTGTGTGAGAGGCAGTGCCCACCCCCAGGGTGGCGTGAGGTTGCCATGGCCCACTTGTATATAAACCAAATTCATGTAATAAAGTTCACGTTGTTAGCTGCATGAAGACTCGCCTCTGACTCCCTCATTTCAAGACGTAACAGACACCATGGTCATTAAACCAGGTTTTGTGTAGAGGATGCCTTCACAAACGAGACTGGAGTTTATTTCTCAGGAAAGGTTTATTGAAAGTCTACATCCTCTATCAAGCAAGTATCTCAGCAAAAGAGGAAGAACAGTCATTCACCACAGCTCTTATACTCTCCAGAGACACAAAACCCCCCAACATCAAATATTACATTCCCAGCCCACAGTCCTTCAGTAAACATATAGCCTCCGAGGCTCCTTGGCGTCTCCATTGTCTCTCAACTCCTCAGCCTCGGGGGCTCCTGCTGGGACATTCTCTCTGACTTCCCGTCTCTCAAGAAACCACTTCATACCTCCCGAGGTCTCCGCCGGGTCAGGTCTTCTTGGCCGTTTAGACGTGAAGTTTCCAGAGTATGCACCGTCATGCCTACTGAATATATGTGAGGGAAAATACATACCATACATGCATACTATATATATGCGCCCTAAATGCGCGCCATATAACCCCCCCCCCCCAACGTCTAAATAAGGACAACTTACACCCCAGATGCATAGAATCATGACATATCACAGAAGGAAAAAAAATTTGGCACAACATATCACACATCCAACTGCTTGGGCTTCAACCTCCTGCCATATCTGCTGTGAGCAGGTCTCGCTCTGCCTGTGGCTGTCTCTTGCATCTGTGGATCAGAGTCATTAGCACATCGTTGTGAAAGCTTAGCAGAGTGTCTCCCCGGTGGCCTGCCACGATGGGGGGCCCTGGCTACCTGCACCTGTTCATCAGCTAACACAAAAGCGGGTTTGAGTCTGTTAATGCAGACTAATTCCCTCCTCTCTCCCAAATTGAGCAAAAAATGCTTTTCCCCATAAAGCACGTAACTGATTGAGTAGCGCATGAAACTTACCACCCGCAGCTGTGACATTGGGATGTGCAGAAGGCAGGGCCACCCGAGCTGTGCAGGAGATAGAGTAAAAAGACATGCATTTACAATACGTCTATTAGCAAGATCAACTAATAAACTGTTTGAGCATAAAAAGTCAGCACCTAGCATGTTGTTGCTAACTGCGGCTACGACAAAGGTCCACTCGAAGGTGCGGCCGTGGAGGGACAGGAGGAGCGTCTTCTCCCCATAGGTTTTGATCGTGGAGCCGTTCGCCGCTAACACCAGGGGTCCGCTGGCAGGCGTCAGCATGTCCGCGTAGGCAGGCTTGACAAAACTCAGCTGGGAGCCTGTGTCCACCAGGAATTCTTTCCCCGAATTTGCGTCTGTCACGAAAAGCAGCTTGTTCTTCGTGCCGAGAGTCGCAGCTGCTACCGGCTCTCGGTCTTGGCGTTTCCCTGGCGCTGGTATCGGCACGGTGGGGTGCATCTGCGCGCTCTCTCGGCGAAGCGTCGATGGTAGAAACAGAAGATGTTGTCAGCTCCGCTTCTCCTGGCCTCTGCCACTGCTGACGTCAGTGGATCCGGTGCTGCAGCCTCTGGTCTCCCCTCGTCTCGCGGGGGTGCGTTCAGCTCTGCTGCTGCCGTCATGGCTGCGTGTCGTCTATGGGCGTCGACGAGCCGCTGCGCCTCCTGGCCCAGCTCGTGGTAGTCACGGTTGTTGAGTAGCTGTGAGCTGGCCAGGGTGACTCTCACTGCTGGCGGTAGCGTTCAGAGAAAGAGGTCGGCGAAGATAAAGCTGTCGTCATCCTCGCCTCTCAGGCTCATCATCTTCGCCATCAGATCTGCCGGCCTGTCTGCTTCCCCTTCTGTCAGCGCCAGGAGCTTCTCTGCTCGCTCTCCCAGCGAGGGAGTGAAGGCTCGAATGAGGGCGGCTTTCAGTGCGCCATACTTGTTGTCTTAGGGCAGGTGGTTGGTCAGGCTCTCCACCCGCTGTACTGTGAGGCTGTCCAGCTTCGCGACGACATGGTAGAACCTCGTTGCATCCGCTGAGATTCCCCGAAGGTGGAACTGCGCCTCCACAGTGGTAAACCAGGAGCGTGGGTTATGTTGCCAGAAATCGGGCAGCTGTAGTGTGGTAGCTGCGTTAACCCGGTTGGCTCCTGAAGAGTCCGGTGCGGAAAGCTCGCCTTCACCGGCCATGGTTTGTAGTAGGTCACCAGTGTAGAGGATGTCTTCACAAACGAGACTGAGTTTATTTCTCAGGAAAGGTTTATTGAGAGTCTACATCCTCTATCAAGCAAGTATCTCAGCAAAAGAGGAAGAACAATCATTCACCACAGCTCTTATACTCTCCAGAGACACAAAACCCCCCAACATCAAATATTACATTCCCAGCCCACAGTCCTTCAGTAAACATATAGCTTCCGAGGCTCCTTGGCATCCCTATTGTCTCTCAACTCCTCAGCCTCGGGGGCTCCTGCTGGGACATTCTCTCTGACTTCCCGTCTCTCAAGAAACCACTTCACACCTCCCGAGGTCTCCGCCGGGTCAGGTCTTCTTGGCCGTTTAGACGTGAAGTTTCCAGAGTATGCACCGTCATGCCTACTGAATATATGTGAGGGAAAATGCATACCATACATGCATACTATATATGCGCCCTAAATGCGTGCCATATTTGGTACTTTTGTCAGTGTGGGCAGGAGCCAAGTCCTGCTGGAAAATGAAATCAGCATCTTCATTGACCTTTTCAGTGGAGGGAAGCATGAAGTGCTCTAAAGTTTACTGGTAGATGGCTGCGCTGACTTTGGACTTGATAAAACACAGTGGACTAACACCAGCAGATGATATGGCTCCTCAAATCATCACTGACTGTGGAGGCTTCACACTGGACCTCAAGCAACTTGGATTCTGTACCTCTCCACTCTTCTTCCAGACTCTGGGACCTTGATTTCCAAATGACAGGACTTGGCACCTGATCTGAGCAGTACCACAGGCTGATCACCTTCATGCCATGCCACATTGATGCAGTAATTCTTGCACAAGGAGCCCCAACCAAGTACTGAGTGTGTATGTTGCAGGTCCAGTCTAGGTTCAGACCCACAACAGGTAATTCCTGTATAAACGGGTAATATGATGAGACAGGTGGCTACGTGATGTAGTTGCTGTGCAGTTTCCTCCATAGACTTTATTAACAAATTGTCACAAAAAAATACATTCTGCTTTCAGATACAATTTCATAAACTCATGTATCTTCAGATCCAAAATACATAACAATGTTGCCTTTATCCAAAGCTCTATCTACTAAAATGTGTTAAAAGCCTTAATGCTTCAAAAGTAATATATTTAACCTTACATTTGTATTTAAATTGTTCATTAGTAAATTTCCAATTTTGATCTGCTGTTAACTGAACAAAATACATTCAATAAATGTCTGTGTATCCACACTGTAATAGGTGAGTAAAGAAACTAATATCTTACCTGTACAGTCAATCAGGAAATATTTAAGCTACAGATCTGCACTTTTGATATTAAAATATTTCCAGTGCACCAAAACACAATTACAAACACTTTTAACTAACCATATGTACAAAATTACACCAAAAAAGAAAGGAAAAAAAAAGATCTAAATGTGAAGGAGCCATTTTAGAAAGCAAAAAATATAACGTCAATCAATCAATCAATCAATCAAAAAATATAACGTGACGAGGGATGCGGGATCACCGATAGAACTGTTAGTTTCAAGTGAACACTTTCATCACATCACAGTTAAAATCAGCTACTTTTAGGTAAATAACCTTATGTGGCACATATGTTGGGTTCATATTTTCCACAAATGTATTGCTGTATGTGTATTGGGTGCTTCACGTCTCGCGGGACAAAGAAGGTCTGGATCTGCAGAGCTCTGCAGGAGATAACGAGGAGGTGTGAGATTTGGCCTTTGTCTCAGAGAAGATGCCCCAGAAGGATTTCTGGATCATCGAAGAATGAGAGACAATGGTGAAAGATCAAAGAGTTGCATTGTGACTGGGATTAAGTACCATGTGACTGTATGTTTGCTAAAGCACCATGTGACTTAGGTTTCGATGCTCCAAGAGTATAATCAGAATCAGAATCAGCTTTATTGGCCAAGTATGCACAACACATACAAGGAATTTGACTTTGGCTAAAAACTTGCTCTCATTGTTCAGGTGGAGGATTTAAATAAGGATTCAATGACAACAGAGTATGTACAGTAAATTACAGTCTGTCCACGTTTCTATAAAAGGATGCAAATATATACAGGAATATATGCAGTTATTTCCTCAGACTAACCACACTTTGCAGAAATATATGAAAAAATATACAGTCCCACAGTATTTCAATGTGAACTCAGATTCAGTGATATAATGTGAATGAAGTAAAAAGCAGTGTGAGAGTTATGTGCAATGTAATAATGGATGAAAAGTCATGAGTACAGCAACAGGTAGGACTAGATGAATGTTAGGAGTTCATCAGAGTGATGGCTTGAGGAAAGAAACTGTTCCTGTGATGGGTGGTTTTGACCTTCAGTGATCTGTAACGACGACCAGAAGATAGAAGTTCAAACAGTTTGTGGCCGGGGTGTGATGGGTCAGCACAGATGTTTCCCGCCCGTTTCCTGGTTATGGACCGATATAAGTTCTCAATGGAGGGTAGGTCAGTACCAATGATCCTCTCCGCAGACTTAATGATCCGCTGCAGTCTGGTCTTGTCCTGTTTAGTGGCAGATCCAAACCAGACAGTGATGGAAAAGCAGAGGACAGATTGGATGATGGCGGTGTAGAAGACAACCAGCAGCTCCTGAGGCAAATCAAACTTCTTGAGCTGACGCAGAAAAAACAACCTCTGCTGGGCCTTTTTCCGGACAGTGTCTATATGGGAGGACCACTTCAGGTTCCGGGAGATTGTGGTACCCAGAAACTTGAAGGAGTCCACAGTGGACATTGTGCTGTTGAGGATGGTGAGTGGGGGGAATGAAGGGGGGTGTCGCCTGAAATCCACAGTCATCTCCACCGTTTTGGCTGGGTTAAGTTCAAGATGGTTCTGGCTGCACCAGAGGATCAGCTGCTCCACCTCCCGCCTGTATGCAGACTCATCATCATCCCGGATCAAACCGATGACTGTGGTGTCGTCTGCAAACTTCAGGAGCTTCACCGAAGGGTCCTCTGAGGTGCAGTCATTGGAGTAGAGGGAGAAGAGCAGTGGGGAAAGGACACATCCTTGGGGGGCGCCAGTACTAATTTTTCGGGAGCTGGATGTAAATCTCCCTAGCTTCACCTGTTGCTACCTGTCAGTCAGAAAGCTGGAGATCCACTGGCAGGTGGAGGGGGGCACCTTGAGCTGGAGGAGTTTCTGATGAAGAATGCCTGGGATGATGGTGTTGAACGCTGAGCTGAAGTCGACAAACAGGATCCTGGCGTACGTCTCCGGGGAGTCGAGGTGTTGCAGGATGTAATGTAGTCCCATATTCACTGCATCATCCACTGACCTGTTTGACCGGTAGGCAAACTGCAGTGGGTCCATCAGGGGGCCTGTGATGACCTTCAGGTGGTTCAGCACCAATCTCTCCAAGGATTTCATGACCACAGAGGTCAGGGCAACAGGTCTGTAGTCGTTTAATCCTGTAACAGAGGGTTTCTTGGGAACTGGAATGATGATGGAGCGTTTGAAGCAGGAAGGCACTTCACGCAGCTCCAGTGATCTGTTAAAGATCCGGGTGAAGATGGGGGCCAACTCGTTGGAGCAGACTCTCAGGCAGGATGGAGACACACCATCAGGTCCTGCAGCCTTCTTGATCTTTTGTCTCTGAAAGACCCGGTGCACCTCCTCTTCACAGATCGTTAGTGCTGGTGGGAGGTCAGAGTGGAGGAGGGATGGAGTTCCTGGGGCTGCAGATAATCCTTTTGTGTGGGTGGGAGGTGAGAACTGTAGGTTCTTTTCAAACCTGCAGTAAAAGCTGTTTAGGTCGTTAGCCAGCTGGAGGTTTTCCACAGGGTGGGGGGATGGTTTCCTGTAGTTGGTGATATTCTGCAGGCCTCTCCAGACAGAAGCAGAGTTGTTGGCTGAGAAGTTTTTTTGTAACTTCACACTGTAGCTCCTCTTAGCTACTTGCTCCTCTTAGCAAGCGTGTGATGTAAGAGTGTGATGTTCCATTGATCAGCCTCTTTTCTTGTTGAGAGGTTGATAGAGAATGTGTTCTGACAATAAAGCTGAACCTGAGAAATAAACTCAGTCTCATCCTTGAGCACATCCTCTACACTTAGCAGAATGGTCTGAGCATTAACTAATACTTTTACCAACATTTATATACAGTTATGTATTGTTAATTTGTTCTACAACACGTTAGAAACCTGTATAAACAGGTAAAATGATGAGACAGGTGGCTGCTTGGTGTTGCTGCGCAGTTTCCTCCACAGAATGAGGGCAGTTCCAGTTGGTCAGCTGATTGACAGCTGGACAGAAGCACAGCCAATAGTGCCACCTACTGGCCAATGCCAAAAATAATGTTCTACTGCACAGGTTGCCACAAAACAATTAATTTATCGCCATTTGATACATTATAATTGAAAGGCATAAAAACTTAAATAAAATGGAAAATAACTCATAAAATGTGACCATACTTTTGTGGGCGTCACATGTACATGGACATACATTTCTATTAAAAATCTTTTTTTTAAATGATCTTATGTGATATTCTATTTTTTTGAGAAACTGAATTTTGGGTTTTCATTAACCATAAGCCATGATCGTCAAAGTTATAATAAGAAGTTGAAATCTATCACTCAGTGTATAATGAATCTATATGAGTTTCACTTTTGAATTGAACTACTGAGGTTGACTCTGGATGGAACTCCCTTGTATAAATAAATCAATTAAAAAAAAAAAAACAGGGTTGCGGTCCTTTTTTTTTTTTAGTATTTTTGTTGATTGCTCCTCTCATAGACAAATTCATCTGTTAAAGCACTGAAAAGGTAACATTTTCATCCTTTGCCCCATTTTAGACCTCTGGGAACCATGCCATCCTGTGGAAAAAATCATTTGTTCCCTATAAATAACTTGTTAAATCTGAAAAAGATCCATCACTGCTGTAATCATCACATGCAAGGATAACAACTATTAGTTATCAGGTGGTGACTTTTCACCAGTCAGTCTGTTTATTCTTTTTGGTTTTACTATTACTAGCATTTTTTTTAATTTATTTATTTTTATTTATTTTTTTTGCATCTCTCTCCCTCCAGATGCTTCACAGCTGCATGACTGTAAGGAGGAGGAAGTTCTCACTGTCCAGCAGCTCTGTAACCAGGAGCGGAACTCCAGTCTGGACCAGGAGGAACAAGATGCTGCACAGGTTAAAGAGGAAGAAGAAGAACTCTATACCAGTCAAGAGGAAGAACACTTTGGACTGGAGACTGATACCTCCATGGTGACTCTGATTGATAAGGACAATGGCAACAGTGAAACTGAACCAAAGAAGAGACTTCACACAAACAAAAGTAACCATAACGATGTAGACAACTCCATGTTAGCCAATCATTGTTGTGACGCCGAGCACTGTGTACGCATGTGCTCATGCTGTCAGGTTTATTCCTGATTATTTTTCTTGCCTCGGTGTTATTATTTGACTTCATGTATGGTTTTGAGTGTTTTTATAATTTTAGTTTGCCACTTGTCCAGTTTGTGTACAAATATTATTTCCTTACCCTACCCTTTACCTTGCCCTGACTATGTTGGCATATTATTATTGTCTGTCTTTTGTATTTTGTCTGAATCTGGGTTGGTATTCTTCTGTCATGTCTGTTACATATCAGTTATATGTTAGTAAGATGGCGGCTGGGGTGATGGACTGCCGTTTCCGGTAGTGACGCCACTCGGGGTATAAAGGAGAAGGGCGGAAGAGGTCAGAACTCCTTATGCATAGATATAGAGAAGGTCACCCTCTTTCGCACAAGGACCCCTGGCTAGCTGTGAGCGCTATGAGACTGTGGGTATTGTATTTAGTGTTGTTAATAAAGCTCCGTCAACAGCACTGTCGCCCTGCTCATTATTGCCTGAATTATGGACACAACATTTGACGACGAGGTAGAAGCGGTTATGGAAAGGTCTGTTGCCAATTTTTGGCCATTTCTGGAAGCACCAGGCGAGCCACCTATGCCTTGGCCTTGGTGGTTTGTGGCATTTACCAACTATCTGGTGGCTTTAACCCTCGGCAAACTCAAGAAGATTTGTGCGAGGGCAGTTTTGATTCATAATTTCGGCATGGAAGGGCAAAGAGTCCTAGAAAATTTAGGAGGAGCCGATCGCTTTGACGAGGTTCTGGAGCTAATGGCGCGCTGTTTTCGTGCTCCTGAGAATGTCACCGTCCGGCGCATTCAGTTTCGACAGCTCTGCTAGCGGACAGGAGAGCCCGTGAGAAGATTCATAGTGGACCTCCGTGAGGTGGCGAGGGAATGCAAATTCGGTCACCTGGAGGATGAAATTGGGCGGTGCAGTGGTGCAGTGGTTAGCACTGCGGCAGCACAGCAACTCACCCTTGGCCATGGGATCCCTGGTTTGATCCCAGCCCCTGACCAACAGTGATCTGTGTGGAGTTTGCATGTTCTCCCCGTATCTGCGTGGGTTTACTCCAGGATTTCTCCGGTTTCCTCCCACAGGCCAAAAACATGCAGGTTAGGTTAATTGGAGACTCTAAATTGGCCCTAGGTGTAAATGTGTGTGTGAATGGTAAAGGGACAGCGCCGTACCGTGGCTGCTTCATCCATCCAGGTGGATGCCCTCAATTTCCCTTCTGGGGATCAATAAAGTATACAAAATAAAACAAAAATCATAATGATCTGGGATCAGCTGGCGGAACATATTCGCTGTCCTGCAGCCTGGTCAAAGCTTTCAACCCACCCAGGTGAGCTGACGCTGACCTCCACTATCAAGCTAGCTTAGCAATTTGAGGTAGTTGAGACAATAGCAAGGGGCCTCAGGGAGGGGGCCTCTCCGATCCAGGACGAGCCTCGTTTAAAGGCGCTGACGTTGGATCCTGAGGATGAAGATGACGGAGATGATGAGTATGCCTCCATGGTGAAAATTAGGTCTGCCCCAGGAACCCCAGGATGTTATGGTTGTAGATCCCCCAGACACCGCTATAAGTCCAGAGAGTGTCCAGCAAAGGGCAAGCACTGTGGGAGATGTGGCTTGCTGTACCATTTTGCAGGAATTGTAAAAATGTTGAGCGCAGGGACCAACACAACAAGACTCCGACGGTGGTTCATGTGGTTTCCCCGGAGTCGAGTGGATGCATCAGCTGCGCTGTTTCACTAGATGGCGTCGAGGTGCCACTGCTGGTGGAGACTGGAGAGGAGACCTCTGTGTTAAATTTAGCAACAGTAAAGAAGCTTTTTCCTCATCACTGGTTTTGTAAGGATGATGCACCCTATTACAGCCATGGAATGAATAGGTTGGTGGTAATAGGATACTTGGTGTTGGAGGTGAAATATAAATCGGTAACGCTGCCAGCTGCACATTTCATGGTCTCCGCTGCTGGAACCAACATCATGGGGTGCAACGTGTTTTATGGACTGGGCTTTTCCATCGTCAACAGCACTGGAAAGGAGTGGTCTGGGGGCGGCTTGTGGAACCAACCTACTGCGTGTGTGGAAGATGAGGAGGTGTGAGACACTAATTTGCCTGGCGTGCGAGCCCAGCGCGACGCAGTGCCATCCTGAGACAGACCCGATGCCAGGGTCCAAGTTTCCCTTGGTGTGGGAACTGGGCGGCACGGCGGGACCCCCAGGGTGACAGGTAGGGATGACACGCAAACGTGATTGAATGCTGGGGCAAGACCAGAGTGCGCAGTGTTGACGCGCTCCAAGCGACGGCCTTCCAAGAGGACGTCGAACTGGACCCGTGAGATGACCGGTTTCAAGGAGAGAGCCCACTTTTGACCTGATGGTCCGAAAATTTCCTGCGGATTGGTGACAGGGTCCCCCCAAGGGTCGAAGCTTGGCTGAGAGGGACCCACAGAACGCACGAGCGGCGTGTTGACCAGGGGCAGCTCCAGGTGATGGCTGCCTGGAGCGATGGGTATTTGGGCCTGTCGGACGAGACATGGACGCACCCCAAAGAGCTGCGTTGCATGGTGGAGAAGAGGAAATGGCGCAGTTCATCTCCAGAGGCCAGAAAAAGGAGGCACTCTGGACGGGAACCACGAGATGGCAATCCAAGGGGGGAAGCCCTCCATTGGGTGTGTAAAATGACTGAGGGCATATTTATTGGTGTGATTGTTAATGTGTTTAGGAGCCATGTCATTATGTATATAGTTGCTACGACTGTGTCTGTGCCCCGGGTATATCTACTAAGAAAAGTAAATTGGTAAATTGTTTAAATTGAGCATTTTAAAAAAAAAAGATAATATATATATAATAATAGTGAAAGGAAAAGTCAAATTGTGAAGGAATTTTACTAATTGAGTGTGTTTTATATATATATATATATATATATATACAGTGGGGAAAAAAAGTATTTAGTCAGCCACCAATTGTGCAAGTTCTCCCACTTAAAAGATGAGAGAGGTCTCCAATTTTCATCATAGGTATACCTCAACTATGAGAGACAAAATGAGAAAAAAAAAATCCAGAAAATCACATTGAAGGATTTCTAATGAATTAATTGGTAAATTCCTTGGTAAAATAAGTATTTGGTCACCTACAAACAAGCAAGATTTCTGGCTCTCACAGACCTGTAACAACTTCTTTAAGAGGCTCCTCTGTCCTCCACTCGTTACCTGTATTAATGGCACCTGTTTGAACTCTTTATCAGTATAGAAGACACCTGTCCACAACCTCAAACAGTCAGACTCCAAACTCCACTATGACCAAGACCAAAGAGTTTTCAAAGGACACCAGAAACAAAATTGTAGACCTGCACCAGGCTGGGAAGACTGAATCTGCAATAGGTAAGCAGCTTGGTGTGAAGAAATCAACAGTGGGAGCAATTATTAGAAAATGGAAGACATACAAGACCACTGATAATCTCCCTCGATCTGGGGCTCCATGCAAGATCTCACCCTGTGGGGTCAAAATGATCACGAGAACGGTGAGCAAAAATCCCAGAACCACACGGGGGGACCTAGTGAATGACCTGCAGAGAGCTGGGACCAAAGTAACAAAGGCTACATCAGTAACACACTACGCCGCCAGGGACTCAAATCCTGCAGTGCCAGACGTGTCCCCCTGCTTAAGCCAGTACATGTCCAGGCCCATCTGAAGTTTGCTAGAGAGCATTTGGATGATCCAGAAGAGGATTGGGAGAATGTCATATGGTCAGATGAAACCAAAATAGAACTTTATTGTAAAAACTCAACTTGTCGTGTTTGGAGGAGAAAGAACACCATACCTACTGTGAAGCATGGGGGTGGAAACATCATGCTTTGGGGCTGTTTTTCTGCAAAGGGACCAGGACGACTGATCCGTGTAAAGGAAAGAATGAATGGGGCCATGTATCGTGAGATTTTGAGTGAAAACCTCCTTCCATCAGCAAGGGCATTGAAGATGAAACGTGGCTGGGTCTTTCAGCATGACAATGATCCCAAACACACCACCCGGGCAATGAAGGAGTGGCTTCATAAGAAGCATTTCAAGGTCCTGGAGTGGCCTAGCCAGTCTCCAGATCTCAACCCCATAGAAAATCTTTGGAGGGAGTTGAAAGTCCATGTTGCCCAGCGACAGCCCCAAAACATCATTGCTCTAGAGGAGATCTGCATGGAGGAATGGGCCAAAATACCAGCAACAGTGTGTGAAAACCTTGTGAAGACTTACAGAAAACGTTTGACCTCTGTCATTGCCAACAAAGGGTATATAACAAAGTATTGAGATGAACTTTTGTTATTGACCAAATACTTATTTTACCGTGGAATTTACCAATTAATTCATTAAAAATCCTTCAATGTGATTTTCTGGATTTTTTTCTCTCATTTTGTCTCTCATAGTTGAGGTATACCTATGATGAAAATTGGAGACCTCTCTCATCTTTTAAGTGGGAGAACTTGCACAATTGGTGGCTGACTAAATACTTTTTTGCCCCACTGTATATATATATATATATATATATATATATATATATATATATATATATATATATATATATATATATATATATATATATTTTATATGTTGAGTAAAATACTGAGTTGTTTGGTATATACAAAAGTCTGGTTTTGGTTTATTGAAAAGTGTGGAAAAAAGAAAGAATTGTAGTATTTGATGGGTATTTCGATATCTGGTTTATAAAATGTTGAAATGGAAATTATTGACATGTATGCTATGTTGCCCAACACTGTTTATTTGTTTGTTGTGCCCGAGTGTGGGGTGGATGTGTTGGGGTAGGGCCGCCAGTAGGGGGTGTTTATATCAGATATTTATGCTGTTTATTGTTTGTTATTCATTGTATATATTATAAATTGTTTGGGGATTATTTTCTTTTAGAGACACAGCCATATTTTAGGTTGGACTGTAAAGGAATAAAGCGGCAGAGTAACCCGCCTGGCCATGTAGGGGGCGCCGGTAGTCTACCTGGCCCCTCTAGCCCGTGTTGTGTGAATGGATAGGTTTGTTTTTTTATTTTTGTACATAAAAGTTTTTTTATCCCCTCTTTGTGCATGAGTTGGGTGACAAATTTGGGGTGGGCCAATTAGTGTGCTTGCCATTTTTCAAAAGGGGGGGGGGGGGTTACATATCAGTTATATGTTAGTATTAGTAAGATGGCGGCTGGGTTGGCCGGGGAGCGGACAGGGGTGGCGGACTGCCGTTTCTGGTAGTAATGCCACCCGGGGTATAAAGGAGAAGGGCGGAAGAGGCTCAGCCTCTTTCGCACAAGGACCCCTAGCTAGCTTGGAGCGCCCTGAGTATGTGGGTATTGTATTTAGTGTTGTTAATAAAGATCCATCAACAGCACTGTCGCCCTGCTCATTATTGCCTGAATTATGGACACAACAATGTCCTCCGTGCTTTTATTTTGATAGTGTCCTCTGTTACTTCCTGTATCTCCTAGCTCGTTTCGCGGTTGTCCTCAGCTGTTTGTATTTCAGTTAATTATCTTTGCTCCTGTTCCACACACCTGTTCCCTTTTGTCATCATTTCCTTTGCCTTATTTAAGGGGCTGTGTGCTATTGTCCAGCGCAGTACCCTTCTCGCCAGCAGGAAGTAAGCTCCTCTTTATTCGCCGCAGTTTAATTCCTTGTTATCCTAACGTGTGTTCCTAATCTTGCCTTTCGGGTTTACCCGTCAATTCTGCTCGCCTGAGCTGTTTGCTATTTCTGGCTTCTCCTGTGTTCACCAGCTCTCTAGTTTTGTTAGTTTTTGTGTGTGTTCACCAATAAATTTGTGTGACTGAGGTCATCCTGCGCAGTTCGCCCACTCGGGACACGAACCCGCGACCTACCAGTCAACTACACACAGTTCGAGCATGGGAGACACAGCACGATCGCGCTGAGCTAAAGGTCCGACCGATAGCTCAGCGCTACCGATACTGTATGAGGCTTTTCGGGAGGGAGGTTTACTAACGTTCTACGCCGAACAGTGCTAGTTGGCATCCGTTACACTCTCCCCCTTAAACCTCACTCCCATCCGGGTCACGGCACCATTGTGACTGAGGTCATCCTGCGCAGTTCGCCCTACTCGGGACACGAACCCGCGACCTACCAGTCAACTACACACAGTTCGAGCATGGGAGACACAGCACGATCGCGCTGAGCTAAAGGTCCGACCGATAGCTCAACGCTACCGATACTGTATGAGGCTTTTCGGGAGGGAGGTTTACTAACGTTCTACGCCGAACAGTGCTAGTTGGCATCCGTTACACTCTCCCCCTTAAACCTCACTCCCATCCGGGTCACGGCACCATTGTGACTGAGGTCATCCTGCGCAGTTCGCCCTACTCGGGACACGAACCCGCGACCTACCAGTCAACTACACACAGTTCGAGCATGGGAGACACAGCACGATCGCGCTGAGCTAAAGGTCCGACCGATAGCTCAGCGCTACCGATACTGTATGAGGCTTTTCGGGAGGGAGGTTTACTAACGTTCTACGCCGAACAGTGCTAGTTGGCATCCGTTACATTTGCAAACTCGCAGCCAGCACATGGTGCCTTTATTTTACCCTGAAAAGGGAGTTCATGACAGAAGGGTGCTGCCAAGTGGAGGTCACCGGCAGCTGTGAGTTTGCTCTTTTTTTTCCCCCTCCCACATTGTGTGTTTCTGTCCGAAGTTCTTGGGTGAGATGACTTCCATGGACTTTAGCTTATTTGGACTGAGTGAAGAGGAGTGTCGGGTGGCAGAACTCATTGTGCATTTTGCCTCAAAGGCTTGAACCACCCACACTCCTGAAATTGCTCTGGGTTTTGTCGACAGCGTGGCTCGGCTGGTCAAGGCATGTCCCAGTCTCTGGAGCTACCCTGGTCTTACCGCTCTCCTCACCATGGTGGTTGAGTCCTAGCAGCAACTCAGTGAGCAGGTGAAAGATTCCCCCGTCAGTGTGACCTGGGCTGGCGAAGAAGCATTCCTGGGAGCAGAAGGCTCGTCCACCTCACCAGGAGGCCATGTCCTCGTCATCCCACCAGATGGCGCCTGGAGCTCCCAGAGGGACATATTCTTGCTCTGGAACAGCAGCTGATTCCATCATGCCCTGGGAATTCAGGCAAGTGTTTATTCAGTCTCGTTCTCTCTCTGCTGAAACCTCTTGCCTAATTCCCAGTGGTGAGGCTCAGTCATTACAGTCCACTGGGTCCTCACCATCAGCTGCTGTTACCATCTCCTCACCTCCTTCTCCTGTCTCCCTGAAATGTCCTCCACTCCTGGGAGGGAGCCGCCAGACAACTGATGAGTCTGTGGATTCTGGGGCCCTTGGTTCTGTTCCTCCTCTACGTCCAGCGAGGGAGCAGTGTGCCCGCTGTGTCCCAAAGCCAGTGCCGACGAGTGAGCATCTCCTCGTTTCTGCATCGTGGGACCCAGCACCTTCAGTGAGGCGTTCCCTGGCTCCACTCCTCAGGGCTAGGGACTTATTCACATCGAAGTCTGTGCTGACGACCAAGCATCCCCTGACTCTGGCGCCTCGCCCACTTCACCAGAAGTCTGTGTCTCCGTCCATCATCATGCCTTCAGGGGCGGCTCCTCCACGTTCTTCAGGGGGGCCCACAATCACTGCAGCCACTGAGAGAGATGACTCTGGGCCTGCTGCAGCAGAGACCATCATGCCCCGGGAATACATGCAAGTTAATTTTCATTCTCCATTACCTAAAAATGAATTATCTTGCCTTATTCCTGGTGGTGAGACTCAGCCCTTGCAGTCCACTGAGCTCTCACCGCCTGCTGCAAACATTTGTTCCTCACCTGCTACCCCTGTGTCTCCTCCTATTTCCCCTGAGTGTCTGCCGGCCCCGGGATTGAGCCGCCGGATGAGGGAGGAGCCTGCGGTCCTGGATGACCTGGTCCCAGCCCCGCAGCCACGGTCTGGACGAGGGGAGAATGCTGCCGGGGACCTGAAGCCTGCGCTGATGACTGGGTGTCCCCTGGCTTCAGCTGCATGGGAGTCGATGACAGCAGTGAGGCAACCTCCAACTGGCACGACAGACGAGCCATCTGTGCCAATTGCTTCGCCTGGAGGCTCTGGGACTGCAACCATAACCACTCACACGTGATCTGCATTGTTGTTTATGCAAATCCGACGGCGAACGCTGGGACAGCGCGTGACGTCATCCATTCAGTAACCAGCAGGCTGCAGACTGAACACCCAGATGCTCTTCTCCTCATCTCAGGCGATTTCAACCATGTTTCACTTTCTCCCATTCTACCCACGTTCACCCAGTATGTCACATGCCACACTAGAGACAATAAAACACTGGACTTATTCTACGCAAACACTAAGGAGGCGTACACCTCATCACAACTCCCCCCACTCGGGAGATCAGACCACAACTTGGTTCATCTCCGGCCGGTGTACAAACCCCTAGTGCACAGACAACCTCCGGCCATGCACACTGTGGAGTTATGGTCTGAGGAGACAATGGACACTCTAAAGGGCTGTTTTGAAGCCACCGCCTGGAAGCAGCTCTGCGATCCACATGGTGAGGACATCGATGGCCTCATTCACACCTTCACGGACTACCTCAGCTTCTGTGTGGACAAATCCGTTCCCACCAAGACCATACGGCGTCACTCAAACAACAAACCCTGGATCAACCCTGAGATAAAAACACTTCTGAGAGAGAAGAAGAGGATCTTCAGGTCGGGGAATAGGGAGATGCTGAAGTCCGTACAGAGGGAGCTGAGGAGAAAGATCAGAGAAGGCAAGGACAGCTTCAGGAAGAAGATGGAGGACAAGCTGCAACAGAGCGACATCTGCGGGGTCTGGAGAAACCTCAAAACCATCTCTGGGCTCCAGAATACCTCCCCCCAGGCCACGGGGGGCAGGGAGTGGGCGAACAACCTGAATCTGTTTTTCAATAGGTTTGACCAACCGCCCCCCCCCCCCCGTCTGCACAACAACCACTGCTGCCTCTAAAGAAATCAAGTCCTGCTGCCCACCCCCCACTCCACCAACACCCCCCCACTCCCAACACACAGCCCCCCATCCTGACCCTGACCAGGACCCAGGTGACGGAGCTGAGGAAGATCAAGGCGAGGAAGGCGTCAGGACCGGACGGCATCAGCGCAAAGCTCCTCAAGTCCTGTGCAGACCAGCTGTGTGGGATTGTGACGTATATCTTCAACATGAGCCTGAAACTGGGGAGGGTACCACAGCTGTGGAAAACATCTTGTGTGGTACCTGTACCAAAAACTTCCCACCCCAAAGACCTGAACAGCTACAGACCGGTGGCCTTGACGTCCCACTTGATGAAGACCCTGGAGAGACTGCTCCTTGCTCACCTCCGCCCCCTGGTGGAACCAGCGATGGATCCACTCCAGTTCGCCTACCAGCATGGCATTGGGGTGGAGGATGCGGTGATCTTCCTCCTTCACCGTTCTCTGTCCCACCTAGAGAAGCCCGGGAATATGGTGAGGATCATGTTCTTTGACTTCTCCAGTGCTTTCAACACCATCCAACCGATGATCCTGAAGGACAAGCTGCTGCGCACAGGGGTGGACCAGCACCTGTCATCATGGATCCTGGACGACCTCACGAACCGGCTTCAGTTTGTGAGAACCCGGGACTGTGTGTCCGACACGATCATCAGTAGCACAGGGGCCCCCCAGGGAACGGTGCTGGCTCCCTTCCTGTTCACTCTTTATACTGCAGACTTCTCACACAACACAACACTCTGCCATCTACAGAAGTTCTCTGATGACTCTGCGATCGTTGGCCTCATCTCCAATGGAGATGAAGCTGAGTACAGAGGGCTTATCCAGGACTTCGTGGACTGGTGCCATCGGAACTGCCTCCAGATCAACGCGAGGAAAACTAAGGAGCTGGTGGTGGACTGTCGCAGGCAAGGACAACCCCTCACAGCACCAGTAAATATACAGGGAACAGACATCGAGATGGTGACAGCCTATAAGTACCTGGGTGTTCATCTGAACAATAAACTAGACTGGTCACACAATACTGACACACTCTACAAGAAGGGACAGCGCAGGCTGTTCCTGCTGAGGAGACTCAGGTCTTTTGGTGTACAAGGCGCGCTGCTGAAGACATTCTATGACACGGTGGTGGCATCAGCCATCACTTTTGGAGTGGTCTGCTGGGGCAGTGGCATTACTGCAGCCGATAGGAAGAGACTGAACAAACTGATCAAGAAAGCTAGCTCTGTCCTGGGGCAGCGCCTTGATCCGGTGGAGGAGATAGGAGAGAGAAGGACGGTGGCTAAACTGTCAACTCTGCTGGAGTCCGAGTTCCACCCTATGCAGGACATACTGAATGCACTGAGGAGCTCATTTAGCAGCAGACTACATCATCCCAGGTGCACAACCAAGAGGTTTCGCAGGTCCTTCCTACCAACAGCTGTCAGACTGTACAACCTAAGCAGGGCTGCTCGCAGAGATAGCAAAAAGACGTAACAAACTAATAGTTTTTTGAATGCAAAGATGCAATAGACTTACACAATGGTCCCCTCCGGCATACAACTAGGAAAATACCGGTCGCTATGGAGAGTGAGAATATGTATGGGCACATAATCATACCATGTAGGATAACTAAGTAGACAGTTGTGCTGTTTCATCCCATCTAGCAACAATGCTCTGCACTGTGTGCGTTTATATATTTACATATTTATTCCATCTAGCTACAATGCTCCGCACTGGGTGTGTTTATATTTATATATCTATATATTTATTCTATCTAGCTACAATGCTCCGCACTGTGTGTTTATATATCTACATATTATTCCATCTAGCTACATTGCTCCGTACTGTGGGTGTTTATATATTCACATATTTATTCCATCTAGCTACAATGCTCCGCACTGTGTTTACATATTCATATATTTATTCCATCCAGCTACAGTGCTCTGCACTGTGTCTGTGTGTGTGTATATATATATTTTATAGTAATATGTACATATGTATATTAGCTGCTCTTGCTTGCTTGTTTTTTTTTTCTTGCCTTCTGATTGTTGCTCTGAGTGTTGCTATCCCTGTGCTGTTGCAATCCTGGAATTTCCCCGTTGTGGGACTAATAAAGGCTTATCTTATCTTATCTTATAATCATGCCTGCTGCTGGGGTTACCGCAGCAGGTTTGCCGGAGTCCTGGACAGCGGTGGAGCTCGAGTTCAGGCAAGTACTCTGTTCTGTTCCTCCTTCTGCAGATTCAGAGAAATCTTGTCTGGCTCGGGATGGGGGGAGTCAGGTGCGGATGTCCTCTACTCCTGAGATCTCCTCACCGGGCTCCACCGCAGACTGTGATTCTTCGTCAGCATCTTCTTTGTGCTTTTCTTTTAAGGTGACCACGCCGAGAGTGAAGGCTAAGATGGACGGACTCGAGCCACCCCTCCCTGGATTACCGGAGTCCTGGATGGCGGTGGAGTCAAAGACAAGGCAAGTGCTCTGTTCTGTTACCACCTCATCAGATCTTGAGATTTCTTGTCCTGCTCGGGATGGGGAGAGTCAGTCGCAGTGGTCTCTCCTCATCGGGCTCCACTGTTGCCGGTGGTAGTAACTCGACATGTGTTTTCTCTCACCTGCTCGAGTCCTCATCTGGGTCCCCGGCTGATAATCCACCTCTTCTGCCCGAGGCCATCGTGGGTTCCTCTCCTCCACCCGAGGACGTCGTGGATCCCTCTCCTCCACCCGGGGCCTCCGTGGCTCCAACCCCGCTGCCCGAGATTGCCGTGGGTGCACCCCCGCCACCTGAGGTCTCCACAGGTCCAGCCCAGCCACCCGAGGTCTCCGCGGGTCCATAGTTTTGAAGAAGTGGTTGAGCTGATGACGCGACATTTTCGCGCCCCGGAAAACATCATTACCCAGAGGATCCAGTTTCGACAGCTCCGCCAACGGAGTGGTATGTAGCAGACCTACGTCAGCTGGCCAGGGACTGCTAATTTGGAGCGCTGGAGGAGGAGATGGTCTGTGATCAGTTGGCAGGACATACTGTTCACCCAGCGACAAGGTCAAAGCTTATCACACACTCGGGTGAGCTGACATTAGCCATGGCTGTCGAGATAGCTCAGCAGTGTGAAGCAGCAGACAAGCTATCACTGGAGCTCGGCGAGAGAGTGGCACATCGCCATTTTGAACCAAAGTCAACGGCACAAGCAGTGGACCTGGACAGCAACGATGGCGCGATATATGAAAAATACACTAATGCTGTAAAAATAAGGTCCGCCCCGGGATCGCCCAGATGTTTGGGTTGTTGGTCCACCAAGCACCGTTATAGGACTAAAGAGTGTCCAGCAAGAGGACGATGCTGTGGCACGTGCGGATTCTTGCATCATTTTGCCAGGGCATGCTACGGGTTTGAGCGAGGGGATCCGAGACGCATAAGGCGCTTTTCCACTAACCCCGATTAGAAAACCCGACTCTACTCACTTCGGTTCGGTTCTGCCTCGATTGCGTTTCAACATTACATGCTGGCACACCTGCTGGTACACCTGCTGTGGGTGGGATTTGTTGAACAGCAGGCGGCGCCACACTCTTGTGACGTCAAACACGCGACCGAATCCTCCACAACAAAGAAAATGGCTGATGACGAGGAGAGAAGGAAGGAGGAAGGAGAGAGGAATGACTGTGACATGAAACTGGTGAAATCTGTGGTGCTGACTTCTTGTGCTCTGCACAATCTGTGTGAGAGTCATGGAGAGACGTTTGACACTACATTGGATGATGCAGTAGATGAACCAGTGGTGGCAGCGACCCAGGGAGCAGAGGAGCAGGGAGCCGATATACGAGATGCTGTGCTGTGATGCAGTACTTGTCTATTTCGCCCACATTTATGTGCATACATATTTCAAAAATGTTTTTTGTAAATAAAATGTTGTGCATGGTCCATCTACCTGTCCTCTTGTTCATAACGCTTATCTGTTAAGAAGGTGCGAAGCCATCAGCCTAATGATGAGTCCACACTTCTCACTGTTGTGATAATTGCTCACGCTGAGCGCTCTGACAGCCCTGTACACTGTCGGGGTCACACACGATGTGTTCCTCCCCACACTCTCAATAATTTTTTTTCCCGTATATTTTTCTCTTTGGCGTACAGAAATGGCAATACGCCCGTATTTGCTAAAATTGCATTTTCCCCGTATTAAAATACGGTGAAACCGTATCACTTGACAGGTATGTAATTACATGCAGAAACACTGCACAGGCCATCTTCAGAAAAATCCAGCTCGACAAGCCACTTTTGCTTAGGTGGAAATGCAAATTGAACTATAAATCATGTGCTGATACATGTCATATTCCCATGTAAAGGTCTCCCACTTTTACTTACAAATTGATTTTTAATTTTTGGGAAAAGGGAATATAAATTTTGCACAACTTGTTGGTAACAACAGTTGTGTGCAACAAAAACACAGTTGTGTTTAATGTTATTAGTGCCAAATTTTTGCTAGATTCCTTCTTAATTTATTAAATTTTGACTGGTGATGCAACATTCAACTTACATGTACTTACCTTTATCAGTGTCTACAAGTTAAAGCACACCTGTACAACTGCTTATAACATAAAAAATGTACCCGTTCAAGAGAAATGGATTCAGCATTGCAAATTTGTTTAAAATTAAAAAAAAAAAAAACCTACCAAGACATTACGTTTCGTTGTGTTGTTAAAAATTAAATTACCATTAGAAGGCTATACACCTGACCTGATGAACAGCTGCATGTGGAGTGAACAGAGAATGGAATGTGTATGTAATTATTGGCTTTTCTCATATGGTGTCATAACAGATAAACCAGACTTTTGATGCAAACAATACAATTTTATTCCAGAAGCAAAATTTACAAACAAAAAAACAGACTGGGCGTGGGGAGACATGGTTAGACACGCCGACTGCTAAATGTGTCCACAAGCCTGCCAAATAGGGTCAGGAAATCTCTGTTGAATGATGACATCTCTGCAAGCTCTTCCCTTCGTAACGCAGCGTCCTGCTCCAGGGCTTCACATGCATCTGCCCGCACATCTGCGGCCACCTGTCGCAAATGCTGCATGTACTCCTGATGGTGTTCTTGCCGCTGGTCATGTTGCCGTTCCAAGAGCTGCATCTCTTCGTCATGCATGTTGACCATCGCTAATGTAAGGTCAGCGATGGAGTTGTCTGTTTTCGTCTTGCCTAGATGGAAAGACAGAAAGGCATGGTCGTTAAAGCTGGATCACTACATATATTATGGAATTACACAGGTGAAAGTCTGTGGTGGAATGTCACTATTATATTATATTATATTATATTATCTAATTATATTATTATATACTATTATATTATATTATATTATATTATATTATCTTATCATGTTTAATGTTGCAGCATTGTACCGAGACAAATTCCTAGTTTGTGTACTACATGAACAATGGCAATAAACCTGATTCTGATTCTGATTCTGATTATGCTTCATTGCTGTATATAAGCTGAACTGTCATGTTGCTGCCCCTCAGTAGAGCAGATTTTGCAACACGCAGGGTGCTGTCTTCGGCTGCAGCCCCCCTGCAAAACTAAAAAGGACTAAGATTAAGAATATGGATGGATGGATGGGTAATGTTTAAACTAGTTGCTTGTAGTGTGGCCGCAGAAATCTGAATGAGTTAATACAGTCAGCTGACGCAAAGCATTTCGATGAAGCATGTTGATTTCAACGGCAGTTCATGAGCTTTATTTGTTTTTATAAAACAGGAGTTACAACAGCACTTCAATCACCACACCTAAAAATGGTTGTGGAACACCGATAAGTGAAGACCAAAGAATGACCTTTTTGTACATTTAAAAAGACATTTTCAATTAATTAATATGCAGCTACAGGAAATTGCATTAATCAATTTGGTACATAACTTGTTAGGCTCCAGCCCCCCCGCGACCTGTAAAGGATTAAGCGGTAGAAGATGGATGGATGGAAGGATGGATGGATGGATTTTCGACCCTGGTTTCCGCTGGACCTGTTTCAACCAAAAAAAAAATTGTGGTTATTGTGCCTTACCGGCACTTGAACGTGATCCAGATGGAGCTGGTGATGTGGCTGACATGGGAGTCGATCCAGCTGGTGCTCCGCCAGATGCGCACGCAGAGGCAGGAGAGTCCGGTGTGCCCATGAGGTGGACCCCTGTGATATGAACTGCGATTCTAGAAAGAAAATGCACGCAATTTAAAACTTAACACCAAAGTGCAACATGTACACAACACTCTAAAGTTTTTAACCGGAATACAATAAGCGTAATTCAGCGTTTTGTTTGCGCTAATACTTAACACAAAGCAAGCGTGAATCTGCAGTTGGCTGCAAAACAGTAGGCAAGCCTCAGTAACAACCATTACCCACAATCTAACAACCTTCCTATTTCTTAAAAACAGTGAGCTTGGACTTCCGGTCTGGACGCCATGGTGATAGCACCTTAACGCTGAAGCTCCCAGACCCAATCCAAGGAAAACATCTTCAAAATCAGACTTAACGGATTTTTGGAAGAATAAAAATCAAAAGACAAAAACACCATGCCTAACCAAAAACAGAAGAAACTGACATTCCCCAGGTCAGCACGTGCAGCTGCCGCAGAATCTGAACCGGAGGACCTCCGTTCAGAAGACGAGGAGCTGGACCTAGCTAACAAAAAGGTTAGCTTGAAATCGCTATTTGATGAATTACGACGATTTCGGGCCGAATTTCATGAATTCAGAGAGGAATTAAAAAGGACGAACAGCAGAATGGACCAGGCCGAAAACCGAATCTTGGAAGCTGAAGAAAGAATAAAAGTGCTTGAAGATTCTATGCTGGATTTATACAAAAAACAGTCAAGGCTGGAGGCTAAGCTAACCGACCAAGAAGGAAGACAAAGACGAGACAACATCAGAATTCACGGTCTGAAAGAAGGAGCTGAAGATAGTTTCAACACAATGGCAGAATGCGTGGAATCCTTATTGAGAGAGAAGTTGGATATTCCACAAACCACCGATTTGAAGATAGAAAAGGCCCATCGTACATTAGCCGCAAAGCCAGCGGCAGAAGCGCCCCCACGTTTGGTGGTGGTAAGATTCTCCGATTTCAAAATAAAACAAGAGGTTGTAAGACGGGCTTGGCAGAAAAAAGGATTTATGCATCAAGAGAGAAAAGTCTTCGTGGAGCATGATTACGCCCCGAAGGTACTTAAAAAGCGACGGGAATATAACGACGCCAAAAAGGTTCTACGGGAACAGAATCTACGCTTTCAGACGCCATTTCCTGCGAAGTTAAGGGTCTTTTACGGTGAAGAGTCATGTCTCTATAATTCAGCGGAAGAAGCAACAATTGACATGGCGAGAAGAGGGCTCCCGGTATCGGTGTTTAAACCCGCAGCGGATCTGAGCGAGAAGATCAGAGCTCAAACGTGGTCCACTCAGAGACCTTCAAAATCCACGGGCCAGCAGCGGGAAACCCAGCCCCAGAGCTACAAAGATAAGCTTTCCAGTTCCAGGAAGGAATAGCGACCTTTTTTTTTTTTTTTCTTTTCAGTCATTCTGCACTTCCATCCCCCCTCCTACAAGGTAACAAACATTAATGGAAATGCAGAATCAGCATGTGGTAAAACCTTTCAGGGAGCAGTTATAGCATTAGAAACAAATGTCTTCTTAATTTAAAGGAAAAAAAAAATAAATCTTGTTAAAATAGAAATGTAACAATGACCCACATGTTCTCCCTACACTAACAAATAGTGTATTAGAGTGAATGTTTGCTGTGATGGGGGTGGGAGGGTGCACACAATCTCATAGGGTATAGGCATAAAAAAAAAAAAAAATCATTACAAATTCGGATTGGGATCTGAAATTCACGTTAAAAACATGGGACAACTTACAGGGGTAAGAGAGGGCCCTCAACACGTAACAGAGTTTGAGGAATTTCCCTCAGAGCCTACACTCCATCAGGGCTCTTACAGGGTCTTTAAAGAGACCCCAGCTCAGGAAGTTTTTTTGACAGTTTTTTGTTTTAAAGTTTCGTACACTATGTTCTTAATGTTTTTTATGTTCTTAATGTTCTTTCAGTTTCTGAGTAGCAAAAAAGAGGGCCACCACACTGTTATACTAAATAAGAAAATACAATGGAGAAACAGGGTGTAACCAAAATAGCCTCATATAATGTAAAAGGGATCCTGAATCCAATTAAAAGATCCAAGATTCTACGCAAAATGAAAAAAGACAAAGCAGAAATAATATTTTTACAAGAAACCCACCTAACAGACGTGGAACACACTAAACTCAATAGACAAGGGTTTAAAATGATCTCTTCATCTTCATATAAGTCAGGGAGGAGGAGGGGAGCAGCGATATTGATATCAACCAAAATTACATTTGAAAAAAAATCAGAACACAAAGATAAAGAAGGGAGGTACAGTTTGGTAATTGGGCGGCTAGAGGGAGAAGATATCACCCTGCTGAATGTATATGCACCACCAGGGGCTAAATGGAAATTTTATAAAAATGTATTCGACCTAATGATAACTAAAGCCCAAGGTTTAGTGATATGTGGTGGAGACTTCAATCTAAGACTGAATCCATACTGGGATGCAACAGGTAATTCTTCACATCAAAATAATACTCAAAATAGGAAAACTCGGATGCTATTAAAAGAAATGGGAATCTGTGATGTATGGAGGGAATTCAATCCCAATGTAAAAGATTATACTTTTTATTCAACGCCACATTCATCTTACTCAAGGATTGATTACTTTTTTATGTTTAATAGAGACACTGGAAGAGTAAAAACATGTAAAATAGGACTGATGGATCTCTCTGACCACAGTCCGATCTATATGGACTTAAACATCCAAAAATACACAAATAATACATTTTCCTGGCGGTTGAATTCAAATGTCCTGAAAGGACCACTGAAAGATGAATTGGAATCAGATATTCTCAGATATTTGGAAGAAAACGATAATGGAGAAGTATCCCCTTTAATACTGTGGGACGCATGCAAAGCTGTAATAAGGGGAAAAATTATTGCAAAACTGGCAACCCAAAAGAAACTGAGACAAGAAAAACTAATCACACTAGAGTCAGAACTCAAGAACCTAGAAAAAGAACACAAAGACAACACTCATTCTAATGGCTCGCTCAAGATTAAAGAAATTAAAAATCAAATAAATGAGATCTACACAATAGAAATCCAGAAGAAACTTACATTTCTGAAACAAAAACACTATGAAGCAGGCAGTAAATCGGCAAAATTACTAGCCTATAAATTGAGGAAACAACAAACAGAAAGAGCAATCTACAAAATCAGAGACCCAGTATCAAAGGAAATAAAATTCAGAATTCAGGATATTCTCAAAAGCTTCGAGAATTACTATAAGAACTTATACTCCCACAAAAAACATAAAAACACATCCGAGACATTCCTAAACACATTAAACCTTCCCCAACTTACGAAATCACAAAATAAAACACTACTGTCAGAAATACAACCTAAAGAATTGGAAAAAGCAATTATGAAACTTAAAGCTAACAAATCCCCAGGAGCAGATGGCTATACAGCAGAATGGTACAAAACCTTTAAACAGCAACTATCTCCTCTCCTCCTGAAAACATTTAACTATGTCCTCCACACAGGGGAAATCCCCCCCTCCTGGAGAGAAGGGGTCATTGCAGTTATACCTAAACCTGAAAAGAATAAACTAGAATGCTCCAACTACAGACCAATCAGTGTATTAAATCAGGACTATAAGCTTTTTACCATTATCCTTGCCAAAAGGTTAGAAAACATACTCCATCCATCCATCCATCCATCTTCTACCGCTTTTCCGGAGGTCCGGGTCGCGGAGGCAGCAGTTCAAGCAGAGAAGCCCAGACTTCCCTCTCCCCAGCCACCTGCTCCAGCTCTTCAGAGGGGATACCAAGGCGTTCCCAGACTAGCTGGGAGACATAGTCTCTCCACCGAGTCCTGGGTCTGCCCCGGGGTCTCCTCCCAGTGGGACGTGCCTGAAACACCTCAAGTGGGAGACGTCCAGGAGGCATCCTAATCAGATGCCCATACCACCTCAACTGACTCCTTTCAATGTGGAGGAGCAGCGGTTCTACTCTGAGCCTCTCCCGGATGACTGAGCTCCTCACCCTATCTCTGAGGGTGAGTCCAGCAATCCTACGGAGAAAGCTCATTTCAGCCGCTTGTATCCGCGATCTCGTTCTTTCGGTCATTACCCAAAGCTCGTGACCATAGGTGAGAGTAGGAACGTAGATTGACTGGTAAATCGACAGCTTTGCCTTAGAACTAAGCTCCCTCTTCACCACAACAGACCGGTACAACGTCCGCATCACTGCAGATGCTGCTCCAATCCGTCTGTCGATCTCTCGCTCCATTTTCCCCTCACTCGTGAACAAGACCCCAAGATACTTAAACTCCTCCACTTGGGGCAGGAGCCTGTCCCCAACCCGGAGAGGACAATCCACCTTTTTCCGGCTGAGGACCATGGACTCGGACTTGGAGGTGCTGATTCTCATCCCAGCCGCTTCACACTCAGCGGCAAACCGTCCCAGCAAGAGCTGTAGGTCATTGCTGGATGAAGCCAACAGGACAACATCATCTGCAAACAACAGAGATGAGATCCTGTGGTCACCAAGCATGACACCCTCCATTCCCTGGCTGCGCCTAGAAATCCTGTCCATAAAAATTATGAACAGGACCGGTGACAAAGGGCAGCCCTGGCGGAGTCCAACTCTCACTGGGAATGACTCCGACCGAGTGTTGGCAATACGAACTAAACTCTCACAACGGTCGTACAGAGACCGAATAGCTCGTAACAACAAGCCCGATACCCCATACTCCCGAAGCACCCCCCACAAAAATCCACGAGGGACGCGGTCAAATGCCTTCTCCAAGTCCACAAAACACATGTAAACTGGTTGGGCAAACTCCCACGAACCCTCAAGAATTCTCGAGAGGGTAAAGAGCTGGTCCGATGTGCCACGGCCAGGACGAAAACCACATTGCTCCTCCTGAATCCGAGGTTCGACCAACGGCCGGACTCTCCTCTCCAGTACCTTGGCATAGACCTTCCCAGGGAGGCTGAGGAGTGTGATCCCTCTAAAGTTGGAGCACACCCTCCGGTCCCCTTTTTTGAAGAGAGGAACCACCACCCCGGTTTGCCATGCCAAAGGCACTGCCCCCGACCTCCACGCAATGTTGCAGAGGCGTGTCAACCATGACAACCCAACAACATCCAGGGCCTTGAGGTACTCGGGGCGAATCTCGTCCACCCCCGGGGCCCGGCCACCAAGGAGATTTTTAACCACCTTGGCGACCTCAGCCCCTGTGATAGGCGAGTCATCCCCCTTGTCCCCAAACCCTGCTTCCTCTGTGGAAGGCGTATCAGTGGGATTGAGGAGATCCTCGAAGTATTCCTTCTACCGCCCGACGATATCCCCAGTTGAAGTCAACAGTGTCCCATCCGCACCATACACAGTGTGGACGGGGAGCTGCTTTCCCCTCCTGAGCCGCCGAACAGTTTGCCAGAATCTCTTTGAAGCCGACCGAAAGTCTTGTTCCATGGCCTCACCGAACTCCTCCCATACCCGGGTTTTTGCTTCAGCAACCACCCGAGCTGCACTCCGCTTGGCCTGCCGGTACACCTCAGCTGCTTCGGGAGTCCCACAAGCCAACCAAGCTTGATAGGACTCCTTCTTCAGCTTAATGGCCCCCCTCACCACTGGTGTCCACCACTTGGTTCGGGGGTTGCCACCACGAGATGCACCGACCACCTTGCGGCCGCAGCTCTGGGCCGCCGCTTCAACAACAGAGGTGGAGAACATGGCCCATTCAGACTCCATGTCTCCAGACTCCCTCGGAATGTGGTTGAAGTTCTTCCGGAGGTGGGAGTTGAAGACCTCCCGGACAGGGGCCTCAGCCAGACGCTCCCAGCACACCCTCACTATACGTTTGGGTCTACCAGGTCTGAATGGCTTCCTCCCCTGCCATCGGATCCAACTCACCACCAGGTGGTGATCAGTTGACAGCTCTGCACCTCTCTTTACTCGGGTGTCCAAGACATACGGTCGCAGGTCTGATGATACGATAACAAAATCGATCATCGACCTGCGGCCTAGGGTGTCCTGGTGCCAGGTGCACATATGGACACCCTTATGCTTGAACATGGTGTTCGTTATGGACAGACTGTGGTTAGCACAGAAGTCCAATAACTGAACACCACTCGGGTTCAGATCGGGCAGGCCGTTCCTCCCAATCACCCCCCTCCAGGTTTCACTGTCGTTGCCCACGTGCGCATTGAAGTCCCCCAGAAAACATACTGACAGACTTAATTCACTTAGACCAAACAGGTTTTATAAGACAAAGACAGACACAAGACAACATTCGACGCACTTTACACATAATTCATCATATAAAAAAATATAACTTAAATGCAGTCATATTGGGATTAGATGCTGAAAAAGCATTTGATTCGGTTGACTGGTCTTTCCTATATAGAATCTTATCCAGTTTCAATTTTCATAACAACTTCATTAGAACTATACAGGCATTATATAAAAAACCAACAGCTAAAATAAGGATTAACGGTAATTTATCATCATCTTTTGAGCTGGAAGGAGGATGTCGTCAAGGCTGCCCCCTGTCTCCACTGCTCTTTGCAATCTTCATAGAACCTCTGAGCCAATGGATAAGACAAAATCAAGAAATTCAAGGTATTACACTTGGTCAGAAGGAACATAAAATAGCACTCTTTGCTGATGACATTTTAATATACCTAGGGCAGCCAGACACTTCTTTACCAGAACTAATCTCAGTTTTTTCAGACTATGGAGTGTCACGACCTGAACTATCTTTTCTCTGCGTTCAGGTTGTCCAGTTCGCTCCTGCTCCGGGGTAGTCCGTGCTGGGTCTTCCATGGCCCGCTCTTTGACAGCGCCCAGCTGATTGCCAGCTATCTAGTTCAGCTGCGCTGGGACAGCTGTCTCCTATTCCCAAATCATCTCCCCCATTTAAGCGAGCAGCCGAGAGTTACTCGTCGCTGCGACCTCGCTATGGGAAGACGTTCCTTGTGTTCCCACGACTGTTAGCTCCTACGTCTAGCTTCAGTCCGCCGTTACCTCGGCGCTTCACCCAATGTAAGTGTAGCGACTCGGCGTGTATTTTTCCCTCGCCGCCTCTCTAGCCTTTCTCCCTGGGTGGTATGTTTCCCTTAGTTCTGTGTGTGTTTTAGCCCCACGTGGCTCTTTACTTTTCTGTTCGTTATTTTGTGTTGTGTGTGCTTTGTTAATAAACTACGCTAACTCACTGGTCGCCCTCGTATCTCCTTTCCTGGCTCGTGAGAGCCAGAGTTATGACAGTAGGTCGCAGCCATAGTGAGACGGCCGCGACCGTGAGTTGGCTGTAAGGACTCGACGCCTTTTTTCCTCTTCCTCTGGGTACGGGCGAGCCAGTATCATGTCTCCTTCCAAGAGACTCATGCGGCACCCAGGCCACGATCTCTCGGAGACTCTGGACCTTGTGGACGGGACGTTATTCACCACGGACCTCTACGATGCCCCCAGCGAGATACGCTGGCGCCTGGAGCTCGCCGAGGGTATGCTTAACTGCTTTTCTCGCTACTTCCTTCTCCCCGAGGTTAAGGCAAGGAGGGCAGACATCTCTGTGGCCTGGGAGAGGCTCCGTAGGCTGGAGGAGAACTCCGGCAGGAAGCCGAGGACAGAACGCCTTCGCTCCTCGCTTCGGAATCCCGCTCCTGCCGCCGATCCAGTCCAGGAGTTCGCCTCACCCAGGGGTGATCCCCAGGATAGAGTGACGTCAACCGGGTTTCCCCCGGAGAAGATGAGAATGACAGCGATGCGCATTGCGGATCGAGTGGCAGCCGCTTCTTCCGCCGCCGTTCCCCCCGTAGCCATGAAGAACGTGATTGCAGCGGTCAGGCTGGTCGAGAAGAACCCGGAGCTGAACGATTATCCGGAATACGCTGACCTGTTGGCTTCGCTCATCGCACAGGAGCGGCGTTTTCCCGGCCTCACGTTCAGAAGACGTCGCTCCCAAATTCCCCACTCATCTCAGCGAGAGTCCCGTCCGGATCCCGCTCCAGGACACCACACGAATTCCGCCTCCCAGCCTGCTGTTGCTCCCGTGTCTCGCCGAAGAAGTGAATCAGCTGCTCCCGCTCCTGGGCCCGCTCTCCCCGCTGTCCCGTCAGCTTTGGGCCCCCAGCTCTCCTCAGCTGTTTCACCCCCCTCTTCGTCATTCATTCCGGCCGCTGGGAGAAGCGCAAATTCATCTCCAGGTGTTCCAGGTCCCGATCCGGTGCGGGTAGCACCGCCTCATCTGTCCGGGGGGTTCCCCACTTCTATCCGGTTGGGAGAAGAGAGACTCGAGTCCCTTGTAGCGGGTTCCACCGGCCCTCCGGGAATCAGGCAAGTGTCCTTTCATTCTCCTCCCATTATGAGTGAATTGCCTTGTTTGATTCCTGGGGGAGGAGTTCAGGGTTCACAGTCCCCTGAGCTCTCTCCTCCCGCTGCAAAAACCGAATATGAACCTGCGTCCTCTGTGTCTCTTCCCCTTGAGTGTGCCCCGGTGCCAGGTGTACACCGCTGCGCGAGGAGGAGGCAGCCTGCGGCCCTGGAGGGTTTTGCCCCAGCTCCGCAGCCACGTTATGGGCAGAGGAGAAGGTCGATCTGCCTGTTGGAGCCAGCACCGACGATTAAGCGTCCCCGGGTCTCCACGGAGGAATGGTTCGGCCCAGCAGAGTCCAGATCTCCTGCCCCCACGCCAGGTGGGCTGTCGACGCGGTCTTCGGCGTTTGGAGGTCGTTTGACTGTGGAAACCATCATGCCGGCTGCGGAGCCATTCGCAGTCGAGTTGGAGCCGGAGGACGGAGTCCTGCACGCTGAGCCCGGAGCATCGAAGTCCTGGATGGCGGTAGAACCCGAGATCAGGGTCACCGGAGACGAACCTGCTCTGGGTGCCATCTCGGAGGTTCCGGTTCCCTGCATGGTGTTCGCCTCAGATGCTGCGCCCGGGAGTGTTTCGCCGGTCCAGCTGGGGTCCACCGGGAGTGTTTCGCCGGTCCAGCTGGGGTCCACCGGGAGTGCTGTCTCGGTCCAGCTGGGGTCCACCGGGAGTGCTTCGCCGGTCCGATCGGGGTCCACCGGGAGTGTTTCGCCGGCCCGATCGGGGTCCACCGGGTGTGTTTCACCGGCCCGATCGGGGTCCACCGGGAGTGTTTCGCCGGCCCGATCGGGGTCCACCGGGAGTGTTTCGCCGGCCCGATCGGGGTCCACCGGGGGTGCTGCGCCGGCCCGATCGGGGCCCACCGGGGGTGCTGCGCCGGTCCGGGTAACGGTTAGTGTGGGAGCTGGAGGATTGTGTTCGCCTGACGTCAGGCTGACTTCGTCCCTTGCCTCCATCATTTCTCCTCCTGCCGCTGTTGGGGTTCCTCTCACCCGGGCCAGTTTCCCCCTACCCTTGTTGCCATTTGATGGCAGGCTAACTTTGCCCCTGGCCTCCATCTCTTCTCCCCCTACTACTGTGGGGGGTTTTCTCACCTGGGTCAGTTTCCTCCTGCCTTTTCCCTCAGGGAGGAAGCTGCACCAAGACTTCTCCCTCAGCTCTCCGTGGTCTGAGGTCACGGGACGACCGCCTGGGAAGCCATCTGGCTGGTTCGGTGATCTGGGTCGGCCTCCGGAGAAACTGTGTCTCCTAGCCTGGGACTCGGGTAGGCCACCCGAACTGGTGTTGTGGTTCCTGGCCTGGTGGAGTCGGGCCGCCCGCCGGACAAGCTGTCATCGCCTGCCCCGCTCCACCTGCTGACGTCCTGGAAGAATTGACTGACTGTTTGTTGTCTTGCGTTTGATTGTCCTCCCTAATTTAATACTTTTCAGGACATCAAAGAACTCTCTGCCCTAGAGTCCTTATTGTGGGGTTATCCCAGTAAAAATTTCCTTGGACTATTTTCTTTGTTTATGATCCCAGTATGATCTTATTCTAATTTCTCCTTTAAGTAGCATTTGCTTCACATTGCCTGGCCTCATTCTGAGTAGTCTTGTTTTTTTTTCTGTATTTATGCCCTCCTCCTGACTGTTTTGTGACTTCCGTTGTGTTAATACGTGATTGAGGAGTTGGTTTTTTGTATCTTTATGCCAGTTTGCGGCCTCAGGCTCTATTTTTAGGTCTTATGCCCGAATTACTTCCTTTGTATATTCTGTTTTGGTCGGGGTTTACTTGTGTAAGTCTACTTCAACCAGATGTTCATCAGAGTTTTATAGTTTTCGGTCCTTCAGGACATGAGTTTTTGTCTTGTCCTCGCCCTAAGTTATTGTGAGCTTTTTTTCTTCCCATGACTGTATCGCTGTGCCCTTGTATCTTGTTCTTGTCGTTTCTCCCCACCTCCTGTGGTCACCTGCACAGACCGTCTGGCGTCTGCAGAGGAGGGGGTGATGGTTTTTTCTTGGGGTTAAGATTATTATGGTATCTGACCCTATACTGTATCTAGGTTTTTTTTCTTCCCTGCCTCCTTTTTCTGGTCCCTCCCTTTCTCCCAGATCTGGCCCCCACCGCCCTCCCTGGTCTTCCCTCGGGGGGGGGGGGGGGGGGGGGGTTAGGCCGCTCCAGGAGGCGCGGCTCGGGGGAGGAGTACTGTCACGACCTGAACTATCTTTTCTCTGCGTTCAGGTTGTCCAGTTCGCTCCTGCTCCGGGGTAGTCCGTGCCGGGTCTTCCATGGCCCGCTCTTTGACAGCGCCCAGCTGATTGCCAGCTGTCTAGTTCAGCTGCGCTGGGACAGCTGTCTCCTATTCCCAAATCATCTCCCCCATTTAAGCGAGCAGCCGAGAGTTACTCGTCGCTGCGACCTCGCTATGGGAAGACGTTCCTTGTGTTCCCACGACTGTTAGCTCCTACGTCTAGCTTCAGTCCGCCGTTACCTCGGCGCTTCACCCAATGTAAGTGTAGCGACTCGGCGTGTATTTTTCCCTCGCCGCCTCTCTAGCCTTTCTCCCTGGGTGGTATGTTTCCCTTAGTTCTGTGTGTGTTTTAGCCCCACGTGGCTCTTTACTTTTCTGTTCGTTATTTTGTGTTGTGTGTGCTTTGTTAATAAACTACGCTAACTCACTGGTCGCCCTCGTATCTCCTTTCCTGGCTCGTGAGAGCCAGAGTTATGACATGGAGATTTATCGGGGTACAAATTAAACATGCATAAAACCCAAGTTTTAACATTCAACTATGACCCAAATCATTATTCACTAAGTGAACTCAAAACTAACTGGGAATTGGAATCTATGAAATATCAGGGGGTCAATATCCCGAAACAACTCAACAAAATTATAACACTAAACTATGATCCACTGGTGACAAAAATAAAATCTGACCTAGCAAGATGGAATATGATACCATTCTTAGGTACTGCACAAAGAATTGAAGCAGTCAAAATGAATATACTTCCACGTCTTCTATACCTTTTCCAAACAATACCGGTAGAACCTCCCAAAAAAACATGGCAGGAGCTGGACAGAAGGAGCTCAAGATTCATATGGCAGGGCAAGAGACCTAGAATCAGATATAGAACCTTACAGCTAAACAAAGACAAAGGTGGGCTCACGCTGCCAAATATCAGGGACTATTTTAAAGCCGCACAAATTAAAACTTTAATAGAAATATGTAACCCAGTCTACACTGCACAATGGAAGGAGAGCGAATGCCAAATAACAAGTGACATCCCCCTACAGGCGATAATAGGGAACAATGCCTTACCTAAACTTTTGAATAACACTAACCCGTGGATAGAGACCCCGCTAAAAATTTGGTTTAAGATAGTCAGAGAGAATCAAGCTAAAGAGCCCTATCGACTTCTGCAATGGATTGCCTATGATCAAGACTTTACCCCCAATAAAACAGACACTAGATTTAAAGAGTGGAAAGAGAAAGGGCTGATAAAATATTATGATTTTTTTAAGGGGCAAACTTTAAGAAGTTTTGAAGATTTGAAAAAACAAGGCCTAATAAATCAAGATCTTTACAGGTTCTTTCAGCTTAGACACCACATAAACAATATACTTAAAAAGGAGGATTTGGAAAGGGCCCAGTCAGGTGTTCTGAAGGTCTTCTTAATGGCATATAAAGGGATCCCAGGGATCAGATACATTTCTAAAATATACCAAGGTCTTCAAGACTTAAAAGGAGACAACACATCATATATAAAAGAGAGATGGGAAAAAGAAGGGAATTTCACTTTACAATTGGAAATATGGGAAAAGCTAAATAGACAGCAATGGAAAAGTACCTCATCCCTGCAGTGGAGAGAATTTGGATGGAAAAATTTGGTAAGATTTTTCAGAACACCTGCACAAAACAAATTTACCCATAAGGGGTTGAACTGTTGGCGCTTGTGTGGTGAAAAGACTGCAAATCATTTTCATGTGTTTTGGTCATGCCCAGTTATCCACCAATATTGGACCAATGTACAGACAATATTGGGGAAAATATTCAAAATAACAGTTCCCTTTTCTTTTGTAACTTTGTATTTGGGTTTACTACCGGACTCACTGGAAAGACGAGGAGATAAATACTTATTCAATGTTTTAATATTGGCAAGTAAAAAAGCCCTAACTAAAAAATGGATGCTGAAGGACTGTCCTACACCTGAAGATTGGATTAACGTGATTCAAGACATTTACTCGATGGAAAAGTTGACATTCGCACTGAGACAAGACATGGATGGGTTCATGAACTTTTGGCAACCCTGGATCGCATATGTGTCTTCCATTAGATCTAATCTTTGACAAATACCATTTCAATAATGGTCCCGCTCTTTGTTCCAACGCTACTCAGATGCTCTTTTACTTTTAATTACTTAATTTTCTGTTTGTTTGTTTTTTGCTGTTCTGTTTGTTTGTTTGTTTGTTTTTTTTATTTTACTCTCTTTAATTTCACTTTTTCTTTCACTTTAAAAAAAAAGGGGGTGTTGTAATAATTATCCTACCAATGTTGTCAAATAGCAAAAAATAAGGGAACATGTGATGAAAATGTAAACAATGCAATGCTGTAATGACCTGTATACCCTTTACAAAAACTTAAATAAAAAACAAACAAACAGTGAGCTTGGCACAGAAAGGATAAAGTGGTGAAAAGACGCACAATATCAAAACAACACTCACCATCCACGGTTTCCAAGGCCGTGACTGTGGCCGTGACTGTGGCCGTGTCGAGCCCAATGTCTCTCAGCGAACCACTTCCACTCCTTCCGATCCGCTGCACTTCGAGCATTGTGGTCTTTCACTGCTCGGTAATCGCTTTTCAGCTTTTTCAGCTTCTCCCGACACTGTTTGGCAGTACGGATGTGCCCTTGGGAACCCATCTGCTCGGACACCTGCATTTCGAGTAGATCCGTCCAACTCGCGCTGGATGCGATCGTCGGCTAATATAGAAAGAAAATTGCGCACCTCCTAATATATAATATTAGGAGTATATTATTATATAAGTATATTATACAGTATATTAATATAATATACTGTATTAAAGGGGCGCACTGTGTTCACTGGCTGAACAACTACAAATGGTAGTCATGGAGTAGATTCAGCAGAAAAAGTCGCTTTCGTGATGTTACGACCTGACCAATCAGCGGCGACCAGTCTCTTAAAGTCATATCACAGCCATACTCAGCCCTACTCAGCTCGGTTAGACCCTGCCCTGGATCAGGTACTAAAAAAGCACCTGCTAACCGGTGCTGGGGCTAATGGAAAATGCTCAAACGCGGGCTGAGTGGTGCGGTGTAGGGCTAAGTGAGGCTAGTGGAAAAAGGCAGAGGATTCCCCCATTTCACCTCCCACAGTTGTTTGCAGTGTATCCCCAAGTGGCAACGGCTGTTCATTCTGTATGGTGAAACTGGATGGAGTGACCGTGCCGTTGCTGGTTGACACGGGAGCGGTGAGATCGGTGTTGGATTGGGAAACTGTGTGGAGTTCCCTCTCACAGTCTTGGGGTGGAGAAGAGCCGTCGGGCTGTGGTCTGTGGGACTGGCTGGTTCCATGAACGATGGATGGAGCTGTGTGGAACGAACCTTTGCCTAGTAATCTGGACAATGAGCAGGACCAATTCCATTCAGGGCCATTGCGGGAGGGTTCCGGTGTCAGCGCCCAAGTAACCCTAGTTGAGGGAGCTAGGCAATATGGTGGGACACCCATGACGGTGGGTGGTGCCGAGTGGAGGGCCCATTCTGCTCCCGGATTTCAACTGGAAGGGACCAGAGAGCAGATGGTTACAACGACGATGCCGACAGCGAAAGTGAAAGCGAGTGGGGCAGGACTGGCTGGCACGGTAAAACGACGTGCCACACAGGGACACTGGAAGCTGAGTCGGGCTCCTCTAGGGGTCGCTGACGTGGTCCAACGCTGAGAGGAGGCCCGGTCGAGAGGACTTTGAGGCAAGCGATGAGACAACCAGGGGTGGCTGCAGGTGGTGGCTGTTCGGGAGGATGGCTACCTTCGGCTATCTGATGGCTTATGGCGGCATCTCGATAAGCTGCGAGGCGCCAAGCAGGAGACGGAGGTGTTTGGGCTGCAGTGTGAGCCATCCCTGGGCGTGAAGAGAAGAAGGTGCACCAGAGAGGAACCGTCTGATGGTTTTCCGGGGGGTGGTTCCTCTACTGGGGCAGACTGATGTTTGGGGTGATGTGTTTATTGCATGCTGTTGGTGTGAGTAATAATTATGTGGTTTATTGGGTTTATTAATGGAAATGGCCTGTTTGTATATATGTTCTTTCTAATAATGGGATTGTTTTGTGTTTTAGGAGCACAGCAATTTTATGTTTAAAGGACTGTGTTTTCGCAGAGACGGCAGAATAATCCGTTTGGCCGTGTGGGGGGTGGAATGGTTGTCCACCTGTTCCCTCCCTAGCTTTAGTTTTTTTGTGTGAATGTTATAGGCCTTGATATATTTTTGTTTAGTCTTAGTGCGTTATTCGGGTTCCAAATTAGGGGGGTCTCGATTGTATGTGTGTTTTGGACCATTTTTTTTGAAGAGGGGGAAATGATGTGTTGTTCTTACGACATATTATTGTGTGACACGGGTGGTGGCTCCACCTTTCCACTTTCGCTGCCATCAGGAGTATACTGTGAGGAAGAGGCTCGGTCTCTTGACCTCCTCTCAGCCTGATGGCAGCGCCTTGTATTATACAAGTGAATCTTGTAAAGTCGTATTCAGTTCAACATTCAGTCTCATCCTTGGCTCCCATTTTACCGACAACAGATGGGTCTCAGGGTAGTGACTTGGATAGTTGCGCTCGGGATAAAATAGAGGAGAAAGAAGGAGAAAGAAAAGGAGGTTAACTACAAAGTTTATATAAAAGTGAGGAAAGGTTCTGGGTTTTCTTCTGTGAATCCCTTAAAATTGTCAAAAGAACTTAAAAGAGAAATTGGAGATGTCATGCATGATACAATTGTGAAAAGTGGGATGATGTTTGTAATATATAAATCATCTAATTGACTGGCGATCTGTCCAGGGTGTACCCTGCTTCTCGCCCAAAGATGCTGGGATAGGCTCCAGCTCCCCCGCGACCCGAAAAGGATTAAGCGGAAGAAGATGGATCTAATCAACAGACTAAAGCACTCAAAATTAAAAGTTTGTTAGGGAAAAGTGTTGAAACATTTAAACCACGTGTCACTTCAGAGGTTAAGGGAGTTATTTATAGTGTGTCATCTTAAGTAACTGACCAAGAGCTGCTGACCTGTCTGAAGGGGGGTGAAGTTGTTGCAGTCAGGTGCGTGGGAAGGGGTGAGAGGAGTGGCGGCTTTACCCCTGTCCTTATTACCTTTAAAGATAAAATGACAAGGAGAGTAATGCTGGGGTACATCAGTTACAATGTAAAAGAATATGAAAGGCCCCCACTGAGGTGCTTTAAATGTCAAATATGGTTATGTAACTGCAGTATGTGGAGGTGGTCGAAGGTGCAGATGGTGTGGTAAAGATCATGATGGGAAGGAACGCAAAGAGCCAATAAAATGTAAGTGTGGAGGTAACCACCCAGCCTCATTCAAAGGGTGTGCCAATTATATTAAGGCAGAGAATGTTGAAACAATCAAGACAGAAAACAAAATCTCATTTGCAGAAGCAGTTAAACCTAGAGGGAGTGCAGGGACTCAGACAACAGCATAGCGAATCGTGCAAAGAATCAATAAGGCTGAATAGAATACCAGGAAATGATGATGCAGTTATTGTGAACAGGAAAGCGCTATTAGCATTTATGGTGGAAGCAATGTGGAGAGTAAAACTGGTGGCAAATAAAAAGTCAGACGTAGTACGTGAAATCCCTTCTGCTGCTGAGAAGCTGTTGGACTTCAAAGGAATAGATCCAGAAGAAGTTTGGCAATTTACCTGCTCTAAGAGTGGTGGAGATCAAGGGTCAGGAGGAAGTCAGTGCCAGGAATTAGACTGTAGCAACTGTGAGGGTGAGGAAGATGAAATGGCCAGTAGGGATAGTGAAATGGTGTCATGAATCCGGGTTTGGAGGCCAAACCCAATTCTGACTCATGGTTATGCTTTGACCTAGTTTCCTCCTGACAGCTCGGGCACGCCCCCTCCTCCTGTCAAACTCTGTCAGCTGCACTCACCGGCACACACACACACACACGTGCGCGCGCTCCATTCACTCTCATTCACATGCGCTCTCACACACCTGTTCCCAATCAGTTCTGCCCAAGCATTCACACCAGCAATCTCTTTCATCGCTAGCGTTTGGAGTATTTGGTTGCCACCGCTGAGGAAGGAGATTGTCGGGACATTCCCCTTCATATGTGGTAGCGTTTTCCTGCGCATATGTTATCCACTCCCTGCGCTCTACTCAGCCAGACATTTTAAGACAATCTATACTTTGGTGTTTCGGCTGGTCCGCGTCTCTGCCTCTGCCTCCAGTCTGCACGGCTCGCCCTGGATTAGCTCCAGAACTGTAAGTGTGCCTTAGCCTTCCCTTCTGTGCTAGCAGGCCTGCAGCATCAGGCTTCTTGCCTTTCCTGTTTCATGCGTTACGCAGCCCTGCAGCACCAGGCTTTATATTCACCAGACTATTGAGCATTTCGGCAGGCGCCCTATATGTTGGTGGCCAATACTGTCATTGCACCCCCCAATGTATTGTGTGGTTGACTGAACTGCATTTGGTAATTATTGAACCGGTTATTTTGTGAACTTTAATAAACACAGCACTCTCTACTCCTGCGATTGGGTTTTTCATTCTCTCCCTCGTGCGCCGTGTAATGGCACACAGGGGTTCATGACAAATGGCGATGATTAGCTTCCTTGGCATAATGTTTTGTATTATGCAATGGAATGCTAGGAGTCTGATGGCAAATGGACAAGAACTTATACACTTTTTGAAGGAGCTTGAGGAGAAGCCAGATGAAATTTGTATTGAAGAGACTTGGTTAAAACCACACCAAGACTTTGTAGTACCGGGATATAAGTGTGAGAGGAAAGATAGAGAGAACAGCTCAGGAGGTGGATGTGCACCCTTTATCGGGGATGGTATTAAGTACAGGAGAAGGGAAATGAAAAGTATGATCGAGAGCATAACAATAGAAGCATGGACAAACCGAGGGAAAGTGTCAATTGTAAATGGATTGTGACGTTGTGAGGGTTCACACAAGAAAGGAGAGATGACTGTGACGAGAACAGGCTTTATTTAACACACTCCTCAACACAGACAGGAGGGGAGGTCATTCACACAGACCCCCGTCTCACTGAGGGTGAGACTATATAACACTGCTATAACAGTGCTGTGTCATTATAACTGAGCCATAATGACACAGCAATAACACTTAGAACACAAGAATAATAACACTCTTTGAATCCTCCGCGGCCAAAGCATGCCGGGAGAATCCCCGCTGCCTTAACACAGCCCCGACGTTACAATATATAATCCATGGATCAGTTTAGAAGAAAGTCATTTCCAAGAAGTTATGGATAACATTAGTCTTCCAGTAGTTTGGCTTGGGGACTTCAATGTGCATAATGAGTTATGGGGAAGCAGGAAAGGGATAGAAATGGTAAGATTGTAGAGGATTTCATTGATAAATATAATTTAGTTGTGCTAAATGATGGGAAGCTTACTTGGTTTAGAACAGGACAAGGAATGGCATCCTTGATTGATATTACAATTGCATCTGCTGAGTTGGCAGCTATTGGTACATAGAAGATAATGGATTGGAACTTATTGGGCAGTGATCATGTGCCAATAATTGCCAAATTTGGTAGAACTCTTATTGAGGATCCAAACATTCCCCCCTGAGGCTAAACTATAAAAGAGCAAACTGGGTAGAGTATAAGGAAAAAGTAAATCTGAAAGTAGCAGATATACAGAGTGAGAAAGGAGTGGATGAGTGGAACAATTCTCTAACTAAAGGGATTTGGTCTGCTGCATCAGAGGTTATCCCTAGGAAAAAGATTCCTAAGGGAGGGACTGTGGTCCTTTGGTGGAATGAAGAATGTTGCCTGGCAATTAAAGCCAGGAACAAAGCATATAGCAGGTTAAAGAGGCATCCAACTGAAAGCTTAGCAATTGATTTTAAAAGACTGAGAGCTAAAGCAAGGAGAGTTAAAAAAAAAATATGGAGTTTAGTTTGTAGAATGACAGGAGCCTTCAGGCAGACTGTAATCCCTGTTCTTCAATATAATGGATTTGAGGCAGTAAATAGTAAAGAAAAATCAAAGGTATTGGTTAAACAATTTCAAAAGGTGCACAACCAAAGTAATGTAAGTGAGGAAAGCAGAAGAAGGAGAGCAGAGACTGTAGAAAAACAGCAGTACAAATTGCGAGCTGATAGTGACAATTCTGACACTGTTAGTACAATGTTCACCTGAAATGAACTTAAAAGAGCTCTAGATAGGAAAAAGGACACATCTCCGTGAAGAGACGGGCTGAGTTACCAATTATTTAAACAGGCTGGGGTGTTATTGTTAGAGGAGGTATTGGCCCTGCTTAACAGTGTGTGGAAAAGTGGGTGTCTTCCTAAGGAATGGAAACATGCTGTAATAGCTCCAGTTTTGAAACATGGGAAGGTGGCCAGCAGCCCAAGATCTTATAGACCCATTGCTCTGACCTCTGTACTATGTAAAATAATAGAGCAAATTATAACAGAAAGGCTAGTGTGGAAGCTTGAGAAAAGCTGTTTTTTGTGAACTATCAAAGTGGATTTTGGCAGGGACGCTGTACTATGAATGCTGTCCTAAATTTAGATACTGATATCAGGAAGGCAATTGCCAGTAAATAGGCAATAGTGGCAGTGTTCCTGGACATTGACAAGGTGTATGATATGCTATGGAAGGAAGGGCTGTTGATTGCACTCCATGATGCTGGAATTCAAAGAAGAATGTTTAATTGGCTCAAGAATTTCCTTTGTAATAGAACAATTTAGGTCTGGGTGAGGAGGGAACTCTCTGAGGAACTTGAGGTGGAGAATGGAACTCCGCAAGGAAGTGTGATTAGCCCTGTTCTCTTTAATATTCTGGTGAATGGTATGTTTAGTAGAGTGGGAAAAGAATTTGGGGTTTCCCTATTTGCAGATGATGATGCTATATGGAAACAAGGCAGGAACTTAAAGGCCAAATGTCACGTAATTTTTTTTTCTAAATGACAATGAATTTAGATAAAATACACATAGCTTAAACCAAATATTCATACCGGAGACCATATCACCCACCTGTATTTACATAATTGCACAAAATACACCAGGTGAAGGCCCCACCTTGCTTGCTGGCTTGTGACAGCCAGTCCAGACCACGCCCATGTTTTTGACATCACCAGTTGTACCCTGGCTGCCCTGCCTATCCACATTCACACTTATCAACATTGGACAATCATGACGGAAAGTGACAGCGATTGTGAACAAATTAGTTTAGTTTTGTCTTTTTTTTTTTTTGTCTTTTTTTTTGTCAGTGGTTCAGACAGTGACAGAGGCATTGAACCTTACAGGTTCGAGCCGTCTGAGACGGAATCAGATGCTTTGTCTGATGACAACAGTTCCAACGATGACCAGAGAGCAGAACCAGTGGAAAATGTCATTGAACTGGACATTAATCGCCTCCAGAATTGCGAAGCCGAAGGGGGTCTGTCGAGGGCGCCCCATAAATATTGATTTTTCGGAAGCCATTATTATTACAGTGGAGGAGAGCTGCTGCTGTCAAGAAACTGACCAGATCAATATGAAAATGGAGGCGCATACCTGTCAAGTGAGACGTTTTCGCCGTATTTTGGTGCCAAGCGCGGCTGTGGGGGACGGCGGAGTGGTGGGGAACACTTTTCTGGGAAATGTTTTAAATGTAGTTCGTGTTGTTATTGTCAAATATTTTAAGGAAAATACGGGGAAAATGCAATTTTAGCAAAAACGGGCGTATTGCCATTTCTGTACGCCCAAAAGAAAAATATACGGGAAAAAAAAATTGAGTGTGTTGAGAAGCACGTCCTGTGTGTGATCCCCCACAGCTGGTGCTGGCAGATGGCTCAGCCTGAGCTATTCGCACTACAGTGTGGACTCAATCAGTCTGATGGCCGCGGCGGGCAGATGGCTCAGTGGGAGCTATTATCACTACAATGAGAAGTGTGGAGTCAATCATTAGTCTGATTGTCGGGGCGGGCAGATCGCTCAGCGTGAGCTATTCTCACTACAATGAGAAGTCATTAGGACAATGGTTTAACACGTTCAGCTGTGCAGCGGTTGCGGAACAGAGAGAGATCGCCTGACAAATACAGAATTCTGCCTTTTTTTTTTATTTTGCGCCGGACGCTGAGTTGTGTTGTTATTGTCAAATATCCATGAATCCTTAAAATATTTGACAATAACAACACGAGTTGCATTTGGGGCATTTCCCAGAGAGGTGTCCCTTGTTGCTCCGCCGTCCCTTATAGCCGCTTTTTACGGTGTTGAAGTACGGCGAAAACGTCTCACTTGACAGGTATGAAAACATTTCCCAGAGAAGTGTCCCTTATTACCCAGCTGTCCCTGATAGTCCCGTTTTAAGGTATGGGTGAAATATCCAATTTTTTCTTTCTTGTTGCTCACTTCAACCTTCCAGTCTCCATATAAACAATCAATTGAAATACCCCAAGCATCAAACTAGGGTACAATCTATTTCGTCACTTCCGCCTTCTTCCCCGGCGATTCCAGGGGCCGTGTCAGGCCAAGCGCGGCAGTTTTAAATTAACGAATATTCCGTTGTTACTGAAGCATATGCACCAAGACCCGAACAGATCGGTTCCCTTTTATATCTAGTTTCAAGATATTTAAAATACCCTGTTACGTGACATTTGGCCTTTAACTTATGTATACAACCAGGTTCAGAAAGCCCTAGAGAATCTAATAGGATGGGCTGATGAATGGGGCTTTAAAATATCAGTTGATAAGACCAAGTATATGGTATTTTGGAATAAAAAGAAATTACCTGCATGGCACTTGCGATTATATGGGAAGGACATTGAAAGAGTTAAGCACTTTAAATTCCTTGGAGTGTAGCTGGATCAAAGATTAACATGGAAAACTCACACTGACAAAATTTGTGGAAAGTCTGAAAAAATCATAAATGTGCTTAGGTGTGTAGCAGGATCTGACTGAGGGGCTGCTAAACATTGTTAATGATATATAGAGCTATGATAAGACGATCAACAATTGACTATGGGTGTATGGCTTATGGGTCAGCTGCACAATCTGTAATTATAAGCTTGATATAATTCAAGTGAAGGCACTAAGAGTGTGTAGTGGGGCATTTTGTACCACTCCCATTCCAGCTCTTATAGAAATGGGTGAATGCTTTTACAGTTCAGAAGGTACAAGCTTGGATTGAAATATTTAATGAAATTAAAAGGACATGATAAAATCTTTACTCAAAATATGTTGAGACAGCACTGAGAGTTCATGGGGTCACAATAAGAAGTAGTAGTACTAATTTTTGTAATGATCCGCTCTGCGTGCCTGCTGCCCTAATTACCTCCACAGCTGCGCACACACCTGATCACCTCATCAAGCAGCCTACTTATGCTGCGCTGCCCTCTGGTCTGCACGGAGACGTCAACGCTCCAACGGTCTGGTAAAACCTCCTCGCCTACTCAACTCTTCCTGCTCTGGAGTTCCATCTCCTCGGCCCTTTCTTGCCATTGAATCTCCTGGGAGTCTGTGCTCCCCACCGACAAGTAAGCCTTCGTGTTACCTTCACGTCTACGCCTTCCTCCTACTCCCCTGTGCACAGGTGGAAGCCTCCTGGCGGTGGACCTCCTCCTCCTGGTGGCGCAACCTGCACTTCACTGGCACTCTAAACTCACCTGCACCGCTTCACCTCGTCAGCAGCAGCAGCCTGGACATGGAGCAGCTGGCCCGGAGACCTTGGGAGTTCTTCAGCGCTTCAGCCCTCCAGCCAACTAGTAAGACTGTACATTAACTGGTGCATCCCTCCTAACCTCTGTGCACTCATCCGCCTGTCTGTGCTCTCTCCTAGGGTTGCCAGTCTGACTGTGCTCTGCTTGCCCAGCTGCCTCACTCCTGCACACGCGCACACATTCACACTCACACTCTTTAAAATAAAAGATAATTGTGTCTTTTCCAAGTCCGCATCTGCTTCTGGGTCAACCAAACATGTCAGTTTTATTGAAAAGGTTAAATTACTAGCAGAGCAAATGAGTATTTTTTTTTAAGTTTTTGTAAAGGGTATACATGTCATTACAGCATTGCATTGTTTACATTTTCATCACATATTCCCCCTTTTTTTGTTTTTTGACAACATTGGAAAAAAATTATTACAACACCCTTTTTTTAAGTGAAAGAAAAAGAGAAATTTAAATTAAAAACAAAAAGAGCAGAAAAATAAAAGAGCATCTGAGTAGCGTTGGAACAAGGAGAGGTTGTTATGACCCGAGCACCAATGTTATTTGCGCTCGGGCTATTCCTGTCAGGTCTTGACAGCGGCGTTACTATTTCGGCTCTCCGAGCTCTTATTGTGACAGCGCTCGGGGAGGCTCCCGCTCAGCTGTCAAGACCTGAACAGCTGTTCTGCATTTGCGGTTGTTAGCGGCCAGCTTCTTAAGCCGATGCTAGTGTAGTAGTCTTAAGAATAAATATGTTCCTGCAGTAATGAACTTCCCAAAAATGTCCGTGTTGTAAATATGTCAAGTGTTTCTGATGGGGCGATAATTAGTGTGACACATCTGGGAACTTCCTCACACTTTGGAAGCCTCGGAAGGGGTAAATTGTGTGTAATTCCTCAGGGAACGAAATTGATTAATGTGATTGATTTACTGTAGTTTTCTTTAAGTTATTGTACTAATTTTGATTGTAAGATTTTCTGTTACATTTTCGTTTGCAATACCGATGTAAAATATTCAAAGTAACGTCATAAATACCGATGATTGATGGCTAGTTAAGTAGGCGCTAACGAGTCCATTGTTCTGTAGGAATGCCAGCACTTGTCCCCATTCCCGTGTCATGTGTAAATTGTCTGCCCCAATCTGTTTCAGGTATGTTAAAATGTTAAATGTACTGTTGTAAAAAATAGAAAAAACGATCAGTCATGTAACTCTGTCATGTAATGCTGTCATGTATTTGGTGCTAAACTTTTTCTTTGCTTGTGGTATACTGTAACTATACGATCTAAAGTTATGTAGTCCACGTAGCTGTAAGCTATCTCACACTTTGGAAGCCTGGGAAGGGGAATGCCAGCACTTGTCCCCATTCCCGTGTCATGTGTAAATTGTCTGCCCCAATCTGTTTCAGAAATAAACAGACTACTGACTGATCGAGACCCTGCCTGACGTCTACTTCTCTGCATCGGCCAAAATTTATTTTATTTTGTTATTTTAATGTAGCTGACTAGTTCGAGTCCGTTACACTAGCGGCTGCATCCTTGCAACAGTGTCCGTCACTGATCGTCGGAGCGATCGTACTATATGGATTGTACTACATTGCCCGTCTGTGGTGTGACCGTCTTATCCTGTGGACCCATGAGTGAGCTTGTTAGCTTTACGCATTCCTGTGTGTAGACTTGCTTGCGTCATAGCCTCAGCGGATTGTATTATTGTGACTTCACCGTAAATAAAGACACTAGCACAACTCTCTGGTGACGGTGTGGCGTCTTATGGTGGCTTGCAAGGGCCACTGCTTGACAGTACACTGCTGCCAAAAACAGCGTTTTTACGGTGACGCCAACCCGAGACACCTTTCGCCAGTAAGGTTGTGTTAATTGGCCATTGCCCTTTTTTCTTGTCTGGGTACGGTGTGCTGGAGGAATGCAGTCGCGGAGGGTCCACGCTCGGAGTCCGAGCCACGAGCTGGTGGACGTCCTGGAGTATGTGGATGAGACGCTCATCTCTGCTTCCCTCCTCGATTACGACCGCAGCGTACTCTGGTACCTGGACTGTGCTGAGGACTCGCTCAATCAACTTCCTCCCCGCTATGCCGACCACCCAGAAGTCGCCGCGAGGAGGGATGACATCGCCGCGCAACGCAAGATACTCCGTATGGTGGAGGAGGAATACGGCAAGAAGCAGAGGAGGAGGTGTTCACGCTCCTCGCTTTGGGATCCCATTCCTGTCCTCGATCCACTCCAGGAGTTCGCACCACTCAGGGGTTGTCGAAGACGTCGGCGCCGCGGCCAAGGGCAGCCCCAGCAAGCTCCTGTTCCGGGCCGCCGGAGTGACCCAATCAACCAGCCAGCTGCCGTGTGTGACAAGAGTCCTGCTTCGGTGAGCCCCGTCCATGGGTCCTTGAGAGCGGCTCCCCTTTGTCCTCCCGGGGGGCCCTCTGTTACCATCCAGCGGGAGAAGGAAGGAGCAATGCCCCCTACAGCTAGCACCACCCTCCCTCCGGGAGACAGGCAAGTTCATGTTCACTCCCCTACTTTTGATAGTGATCTGTCTTGTCTGGTTCCAAGGTTGTCATAGCCAGGAGCTGCACTGGGGTTAAGCTCCCAGTGCTCATAAAATGCTCCTTATGGCGAGCGTCTCGAAAAGCCTCTGACGACTAAGTCCAACTCCTAGCCTGCCCGTGTGGTTTAGTCTCTAAGCCCTGCGGAACTGCTTTTACTAATAGGAGAAGGGGCGAGGGTGGATCTCTGGCGCCTTAAAACCAGATGCTTCGGGTAGATGGTGGCTCATCAACCTGGGAAGGTAGACCATCTAGGGGAAGGTAAACCCTGATTTCAAACCTCCATTGCCTTGCGGCACACCCGGTCACGGGAAAGGCTTCGGGAGTCAACCCTGAGGAAAAATCCGGAGTTGGAGCCCCTAAGGCAGTTCTCTGTTGTGCTCAACATCATTCTGGCAGCTCCTGCGACGGCGCTGGTGCCAAACTGTAGCAGCCCTGCTGTTCCTTTGGATTCATCAGTGACGTGGAGAGGGGGGACATGCTACATGGGCAACATCTTGTTCTCCATATCTTCCTGCCCAGGCTTGAATCCTACCAACGCCAACGCTGGAAGGTAGAATACCGGATCACTGGAGAGGATACTCCAGCTTCGCCTTTGGCATAGACAAAACACGGGGAATGACAGTTACCGGTTATAAGCCACCGCTCAATTGGCGTAGAGCGCGGCGCCAGGGGTTGTTCCCGACGGTGGGAGGGATCATTGGATCTCACTGGACAGCTACCGCCCGCCTCAAGCTGGGCAGCCCCCAGCCAATAAGGTGTTGTCCCGCCACAGCTTGCTTTCCTCAATGGGTGTATGGGGATGAGGAGAAGTCCGAACGGCAGGCTGAGAACCTTCGCACCAGGCAAGACAAAAAAACAAAAGAGACCAACTCTAAAACTGGGAACTTGGAACGTCCGCACTATGATGACAGGACTCGCTGCTAACCTCAAAGACATCAACGACACCAGGAAGACTGCATCATCAATAATGAGCTGAAGAGACTGGGAGTGGATATCGCCACTCTCCAGGAAACACGGTTGGCTGACGCAGGCACACTGAGAGAGAAGGACTACACATTCTACTGGCAGGGAAAGGGCAGTGACGAACACAGGGAACACGGAGTGGGCTTCGCAGTGAAGAACACCTTGCTGAAGATGGTGGAACCGGGCAGCAATGGCTCTGCACAACTCCTCACCCTCCGCCTCAACACCACTCAAGGCCCAGTCACCCTTGTCAGTGTGTATGCCCCAACACTGACAGCCACACCAGAGGCAAAAGACGAGTTCTACGAGAATCTCACAACAACTGTCAGGATCATCCCCAACTCTGAACAACTCATTCTCCTTGGAGACTTCAATGCCAGAGTGGGTGCTGACCACCACTCCTGGCCCTCCTGTCTTGGACCATTTGGCATGGGCAGAATGAACGACAACGGACAGCGGCTGCTCGAGTTCTGCACATATCACGATCTGTGTATCACAAACTCGTTCTTCAAGACCAAGCCCCAACACAAGGTTTCCTGGCGACATCCGCGCTCAAAGCACTGGCACCAGCTGGACTTGATCCTGACCAGGCGCACCTCACTGAAGAACGTGCTAATTACCCATTTGTTCCAGAGTGCATATTGCGACACAGACCATTCATTGGTGTGTTGCAAGGTCAAGCTGCAGCTGAAGAAATTCCATCGTGCTAGACAGCCTGGAAAGGCATGGATTGACACCAGGTTAGGTCTACGTCGTCGAACGAGGAGGCGGCCTGCGGCTCAGGGAATAATCCCGGCCCCGCAGCCACCTTTTGGACAGAAGAGAAGAGCGGACTGCGGTGTGGAGCCTGAGCCGACGAGGAAGCGTCCCCGGGTCTCCACGGAGGAGCAGCCTGAGCCAGCGGGTCGAGGGTCCCCTGCCGCCACGCCATGCGAGTTATCGGTGTGGACATCAGCGCGAGAGGATCCGGCTGCAGAGACCATCATGCCGGCTACGGAGCCCGACGCAGCTGAGTGGGAGCCCGACGACGAGCTTCTACCCGAGCCTGGATCGACGGAGTCCTGGACGGCTCCAGAGCCCGAGTGCAGGCAAGTGCTCTTCTTTGTTTTTCCTTTGTGGTGTGTTAGAGCATTTTTTGCCTGCCTCGCAGGGAGGCGAGCGAGGGGCAGCCGTCTGCTGCGCCCGAACTCATCTCGCTGGGCTCTGGCGCTGCCGGGGATACTGATCCCGGTCCTCTCTGTTCCTCTGAGCCTCTTCACAGTGTCGCCGGCTTGGAATCTGTCGAGGTCGTAGTGCAGGAGGTCCCAAGTTCGGGGGTGGAGGTTGTCGCCGATGCAGTGCCGACCCAGTCGGGGTCCGACGAGGCCCAGTCGGGGTGCAACGCGGGGGCAGCTGTGACCCAGCGGGGGTCTGACGCAGGTGCAGCTGTGACCCAATCGGGGTCTGACGCAGGTGCTGCTGTGACCCAATCGGGGTCTGACGCAGGTGCTGCTGTGACCCAATCGGGGTCCAACGCGTGTGCAGCTGTGACCCAATTGGGGTCCGACGAGGTCCAGTGGGGGTCCGACGCGGGTGCTGCTGTGACCCAGTGGGGGTCCGATGTGGGTTCTGCTGTGTCCCAATCCGGGTCCGACGCGGGTTCTGCAGTGACCAAATCGGGGTCTGACGAGACCCAGCGCGGGTCCGACGCGGGTGCAGCTGGGACCCAATCGGGATCCGATGCAGGTGGAGCTTCAACAGTCGCATCGGTGTGGATCGAGGTCGGTGGAGGAGCCGCAGACCCTTCGCCGCCTGATGTGATGTGGGCTTATCATCACAATTATTCCCCTCTCAGGAGCCACCAGCTGGGGTCGTCAGCGCTGGGAGCCATTGGAGGTTTTCTTCCTGCAGGCTGGTGCTCCCATGTAGTTTCTTCATTGGGGAGGCCACCGCATGCTGTTTCTCCATGGTTCTAGTGGCTGAGGGATGCGGGTCAGCCATCCGAGGAGCTGTTTTGCCTGTTCGGCGCCTTGGGCCGGCCACCCGATAAACTGTGTTTGTTACTGGGTGGCCTGGTGCGGCCGCCGGAGGACTTGACTCTCGGGGCCTGGGACTGGGTCAGGCCACCCGACCATGTACTGTTTCCCGTGACCACCCGTTGGCCATCGGACGCAGGGAGACCGCCGGAACTTGGCCTGGGGCGTTTGGTCTCTGCCAACCATCGTCTGTTTGGACTGTTTGGTGGGAGGGTCATTTGGAACAATAAGATTGTCGCATGTGTATGTTGATGAAACAAGAGGACTACCTGATCCATTAAATGTAATGCTGTGTTTGTGCAGGACAGCCACTGTTCACAGCAGGCACATGTGTATATAGAATGGTCTTGTAAATAATGATGCTGTGTTGATGGTCTTTATTTAACACGTCCCAATGGTAACGTGCGTGTGCGTGCTGTACAGTACATATTAAGTTTGTCTGACTAAACTCAGCCATTTAAGACGTTGTATTTGTTATCACAACAACCTTTTCCGCCTCTTTCTTCGTTACTGCGGTTGTCACGTTGCTTTTGCCTTTGTGTTATGTAAAATTTAACACTACATTGGAATCAAATACCAGTGGCTTGATATATAGTATGTTACTTTGTGGGTTTTCATAGGCACTCTGGTGTTCGAGGATGATGTTTGTTTTTTTGGGTTAAACGGTACTTTTGTGAAGAATGCGGCAGAGCTTTCATGCACTTGGGTACTTAGAAGCATAAACTGATCCATTGTGACATTTAGGGGTTTGTGTGGGAACTGTGTGGAAGGACCTTCACTCAGATGAGTTCCTTATGATCACATGAAGTCATGTATACTGGAGTTAAGCAGTTTGTCTGTGGTCACTGTGGGAAAACCTTCTGTGTCTGGTGAATTATGCTCTGTATGGTTTGTGCCCGTGTATTGTAACTCTTGCCCTATCTGTTTCGTTGTTTTCTGTGGGAATGTGATGGGTATATCAAGGGATGTTTTTTTTCTTTTTCTGGGGCCTTGTTGGTGTTTGTTTCGCTCCCTCCTTGCCTGTTCCTCCATTCACTCGCCCTGCGGGTGGGTGGGGTGGGGGGGCTAGGTGTTACAGGGTGTTCGGAGCCTGCCTTTGAGGGAGGGGTACTGTTATGACCCGAGCACAAATGTTATTTGCGCTCGGGCTATTCCTGTCAGGTCTTGACAGTGGCGTTACTATTCCGGCTCTCCGAGCTCTTATTGTGACAGCGCTCGGGGAGGCTTCCGCTCAGCTGTCAAGACCTGAACAGCTGTTCTGCATTTGCGGTCGTTAGCGGCCGGCTTCTTAAGCTGACACTAGCGGCTGCATCCTTGCAGCAGTGTCCATTGCTGATCGTCGGAGCGATCGTACTATATGGATTGTACTACATTGCCCGTCTGTGGTGTGACCGTCTTATCCTGTGGACCCGTGAGTGAGCTTGTTAGCCTTACGCCTCCCTGTGTGTAGACTTGCTTGTGTCATAGCCTCAGCGGCTTGTATTATTGTGACTTCACCGTAAATAAAGACACTAACACAACTCTCTGGTGACAGTGTGGCATCTTATGGTGGCTCGCGAGGGCCACCGCTTGACAGAGGTGCCATTATTGAAATGGTGTTTGTCAAAGATTAGATCTGATGGAAGACACATACATGTGTTCCAGGGTTGTCAAAAGTTCAAGAATCCATCCATGTCCTGTCTCAGTGCGAATGTCAACCTTTCCATCAAATAAATGTCCTGAATCACGTTAATCCAATCTTCAGGTGCAGGACAGTCTTTCGACATCCATTTTTTTGTTAGAGCTTTTTGACTTGCCAATATTAAAACAGTGAATAAGTATTTTTCTCCTCGTCTTTCCAGTGATTCCAGTAGTAAACCCAAATACAAAGTTACAAAAGAAAAGGGAACTGTTACTTTGGATATTTTCCCCAATATTGTCTGTACATTGGTCCAGTATTGGTGGATAACTGGGCATGACCAAAACACATGAAAATGATTTGCAGTCTTTTCACCACACAAGCGCCAACAATTCAACCCTTTATGCGTAAATTTGTTTTGTGCAGGTGTTCTGAAAAATCTTACCAAATTTTTCCATCAAAATTCTCTCCACAGCAGGGATGAAGAACTTTTCCATTGTTGTTTATTTTGCTTTTCCCATATTTCCAGTTGTAAAGTGAAATTCCCCTCTTTTTCCCATTTCTCTTTTACATATGATGTGTTGTCTCCTTTTAAAACTTGAAGACCATGGTATATTTTAGGAATGTATCTGATCCCTGGGATCCCTTTATATGCCATTAAGAAAACCTTCAGAACACCTGACTGGGCCCTTTCCAAATCCTCCTTTTTAAGTATTTTGTTTATGAGGTGTCTAAGCTGAAAGAACCTGTAAAGGTCTTGATTTATTAGACCTTGTTTTTTCAAATCTTCCAAACTTCTTAAAGTTTGCCCTTTAAAAAAATCGTAATACTTTATCAGTCCGTTTTCTTTCCACTTTTTAAATCTAGTGTCTGTTTTATTAGGAGTAAAGTCCTGATCATAGGAAATCCTTTGCAATAATCGATAGGGTTCTTTAGTTTGATTCTCTCTGACTATCTTAAACCAAATTTTTAGCGGGGTCTCTATCCACGGGTTAGTGTTATTCAAAAGTTTAGGTAAGGCATTGTTCCCTATTATCGCCTGTAGGGGAATGTCACTTGTTATTTGGCATTCTATCTCCTTCCATTGTGCAGTGTAGACTGGGTTACGTACACTACCGTTCAAAAGTTTGGGGTCACTTTGAAATTTCCTTATTTTTGAAAGAAAAGCACTGTTTTTTTCAATGAAGATAACTTTAAACTAATCAGAAATACACTCTAAAATCTAATATACATTGCTAATGCGGTAAATGACTACTCTAGCTGCAAATGTCTGGTTTTTGGTGCAATATCTACATAGGTGTATAGAGGCCCATTTCCAGCAACTATCACTCCAGTGTTCTAATGGTACAGTGTGTTTGCTCATTGCGTCAGAAGGCTAATGGATGATTAGAAAACCCTTGTGCAATCATGTTAGCACAGTTGAAAACAGTTTAGCTGGTTAGAGAAGCTATAAAACTGATCTTCCTTTGAGCAGGTTGAGTATCTGGAAAAAATTATTTCAAATACAAATCATTATTTCTAACCTTGTCAATGTCTTGACTATATTTTCTATTCATTTTACAACTCATGGTGGTAAATAAGTGTGACTTTTCATGGAAAACACAGAATAATTGTCTGGGTGACCCCAAACTTTTGAACGGTAGTGTATCTCTACTAACGTTTTAATTTGCGCGGCTTTAAAATAGTCCCTGATATTTGGCAGTGCGAGCCCACCTTTGTCTTTGTTTAGCTGTAGGGTTCTATATCTGATTCTAGGTCTCTTGCCCTGCCATATGAATCTTGAGATCCTTCTGTCCAGTTCTTGCCATGGTTTTTGTGGGAGGTTCTACCGCTATTGTTTGGAAAAGGTATAGAAGACGTGGAAGTATATTCATTTTGACTGCTTCAGTTCTTTGTGCAGTACCCAAGAATGGTATCATATTCCATCTTGCTAGATCAGATTTTATTTTTGCCATCAGTGGATCATAGTTTAGTGTTATAATTTTGTTGAGTTGTTTCGGGATATTGACCCCCAGATATTTCATAGATTCCATCTCCCAGTTAGTTTTGAATTTGCTTAGTAAATATTGATTTGGGTCATAGTTGAATGTTAAAATTTGGGTTTTATGCATGTTCAATTCGTACCCCGATAACTCTCCATACTCTGAAAAAATTGAGATTAGTTCTGGAAAAGAGGTGTCCAGCTGCCCCAGGTATATTAAAATGTCATCAGCAAAGAGTGCTATTTTATGTTCCTTCTGACCAAGTGTAATACCTTGAATTTTTTGATTCTGTCTTATCCATTGGCTCAGAGGTTCTATGAAGATTGCAAAGAGCAGTGGAGACAGGGGGCAGCCCTGACGACATCCTCTTTCCAGTTCAAAAGATGATGATAATTTACCGTTAATCCTTATTTTAGCTGTTGTTTTTTTAAACTGGATAAGAGTCTATATAGGAAAGACCAGTCAACCGAATCAAATGCTTTTTCTGCATCTAATCCCAATATGACTGCATTTAAATTAGCTCGGGTGGATGAGTAGGATCGCTGAGAGGGAGGCGTAGCGGTGAGAGGGAGAAAACGTTCTGTGTCCCTCGGCTGGTCCAGCGTGGACGTCCCGATCTCAGGCGAGGGTCGCGCCATGACGTTTTCTGCAGTTTTCCCGGTCGTGGGTGATGTCCGGAGAACGGCTCGCCTGTGTTGGCTCCGCGTCGAGGTCTCCCTGAAGCCGAAGGGAGAGTAGCTCGTCAGGCTGCTGTGTTCGCTGGCAGCATATTTTTTTTCAGCGTCGGTTCGCCAGCGTGGCCGTCCAAATCAGAAGGCTGCGTCGCACAAAACGTGTGCGTCTTCAAGGGGTCACCAGTGCTGCGGCATGAAATAATGCAGCGTTGGTGTTGGTTTTAAGCAGAGTTTTATTATCATACCGCCGTCACAAGCTCCGCTCCCGGCGCCGTCCACGCGCGCCGAGAGCGAGCCCACGGCTCTCAGAGAAGGAGGACACAATGTCTGTGTCCAGCAGCAGCAGATGCAGAAGTGAGATTGAGAGGCAGATTTACAGCACAGTGCAGCTTATATACTCAACTCAAACAATAGATCAAAGACATTCACAGCAGTCAATCTGGGCATTTGCACATCAGAGGTACAGACAGGATGCATGAACACAATGCATGGATGACACTTTAACCTCACGGCTGTAAACGCAGCATGCAGCGGAAAAAACCCAGGAGTGCGAGCTGACTGTCTCTGTGTTCTGTCTGTGTGTTGTGGGGGTTGAATCAAACCGCTACAATATTTTTTTATATAATGAATTATGTGTAAAGTGCATCTAATGTTATCTTGTGTCTGTCTTTGTCTTATAAAACCTGTTTGGTCTAAATGAATTAAGTCTGTCAGTATATTTTCTAACCTTTTGGCAAGGATAGCGGTAAAAAGTTTATAGTCCTGATTTAACACACTGATTGGTCTGTAGTTGGAGCAGTCTAGTTTATCCTTTTCAAGTTTAGGTATGACTGCAATGACCCCTTCTCTCCAGGAGGGGGGATTTCCCCTGTGTGGAGGACATAGTTAAATGTTTTCAGGAGGAGAGGAGATAGTTGCTGTTTAAAGGTTTTGTACCACTCTGCTGTATAACCATCTGCTCCTGGGGATTTATTAGCTTTAAGTTTCATAATTGCTTTTTCTAATTCTTTAGGTTGTATTTCTGCCAGTAGTTTTTTATTTTGTGACTCAGTAAATTGGGGAAGATTTAATGTATTTAGGAAGGCTTCAGATGTGTTTTTGTGTTTTTTGCTGGAGTACAAGTTCTTGTAGTAATTCTTGAAGCTTTTAAGAATTTCCTGAATTCTAAATTTTATTTCCTTTGATACTGGGTCTCTGAGTTTGTAGATTGCTCTCTCCATTTGTTGTTTTCTCAATTTATAGGCTAGTAATTTTGCCGATTTGCTACCTGTTTCATAGTATTTTTGTTTCAGAAATGTAAGTTTCTTCTGGATTTCTTTTGTGTAGATCTCATTTATTTGTTTTTTAATTTCCTTAATTTTGAGTGAGTCATTAGAATGAGTGTTGTCTTTGTGCTCTTTTTCTAGTTTCTTAAGTTCTGACTCTAATGTAATTAGTTTTTCTTGTCTCAGTTTCTTTTGGAGTGCCAGTTTAGCGATAATCTTTCCCCTTATTACAGCTTTGCATGCATCCCACAGTATTAAAGGGGATACTTCTCCATTATCACTTTCTTCCAAATATCTGAGAATATCTGATTCCAATTCATCTATCAGTGGTCCTTTCAGCACATTTGAATTTAACCTCCAAGAAAATGTATTATTTGTATATTTTTGGATATTTAAGTCCATGTAGATTGGACTGTGGTCAGAGAGATCCATCAGTCCTATTTTACATGTTTTTACTCTTCCAATGTCTCTATTAAACATAAAAAAATAGTCAATCCTTGAGTATGATGAATGTGGTGCTGAGTAAAATGTATTATCTTTTACACTGGGGTTGAATTCCGTCCACACGTCACAGATTCCCATTTCATTTAGTAGCATCTGAGTTTTTCTACTTTGAGTGTTATTTTGATGTGGCGAATTACCTGATGCATCCCAGTATGGATTCAGTCTTAGATTGAAGTCTCCACCACATATCACTAAACCTTGGGCTTTAGTTATCATTAGATCAAATACATTTTTATAAAATTTCCAGTTAGCCCCTGGAGGTGCATATACATTCAGCAGGGTGATATCTTCTCCCTCTAGCCGACCAAGTACCATGCTAAATCTCCCTTCTTTTATCTTTGTGTTCTGAATTTTTTTCAAATATAGTTTTGGTTGAGATCAATGTTGCTACCCCACTCCTCCTCCCTGACTTATATGAAGATGAAGAGGTCAGTTTAAACCCTTGTCTATTGTTTAGTGTGCTGCTTAGGTGGGTTTCCTGTAAAAATATTATTCCTGCTTTTTCTTTTTTCATTTTACCTAGAATCTTGGATCTTTTAACTGGATTCAGGATCCCTTTTACATTATATGAGATTATTTTGGTTACACCCTGTTTCTCCATTGTATTGTCTTATTTAGTATAACAGTGTAGTGGCCCTCTTTTATGCTACTCAGAAACTGAAAGAACATCCATCCATCCATCCATCCATCTTCTTCCGCTTAATCCTTTTCAGGTCGCGGGGGGGCTGGAGCCTATCCCAGCATTTTTGGGCGAGAGGCAGGGTACACCCTGGACAGATCGCCAGTCCATCGCAGGGCCAACACAGAGATACAGACAACCATTCACTCTCACAGTCATACCTAAGGACAATTTAGAATCCCCAGTTTTGATGCCAATTAACCTAACATGCATGTTTTTGGCATGTGGGAGGAAGCCGGAGAAATCCCGGCGTAAACCTACGCAGGCACGGGGAGAACATGCAAACTCCACACAGATCACTGTTGGTCAGGGGCTGGGATTGAACCCAGGATCCCCCGGCCAAGAGTGAGTTGCTGTGCTGCCGCAGTACTAACCACTCCGCCACCGCGCTGCCAAAGAACATAGATAGATAGATACATACTTTATTTCGAACAAAAAAGTAAAACAAAAACAAAACAAATGACAAATGCAATAAAGTAACAGTATACAGTGTTCGACAGGGAGAAGGAAGAAGTGAACACTTATTAATTCCAACTCCTCTTTTCCATAAATACACCCATGTGAATTATATACAAATTACCACATTTAAGACCCCAAGTAAACAATTAACTGTATTTTGTACATATCAACATTAACACCCATCCATCCTAACATACATTGATGTCCATACATCAAAACCAGCCTCAAACAACACAGATATACACAGTACTGTCCCACCCACCATTCCATAGTGTCCCAGAGTAAGCATGGTAAATCATACGTATGCACCCCACAGACAGATATGCACATACTTTTCTTGGTTGTTCGTATCTTGGGTTTTGTAAAGTTTAAGTCTCCTCTCAAATTATAATCATTGTCTCTTTTCAAAATATTTTTTGTATATTAGTTGGGAGTTGATTATTAATTGCCCTGTACATGACTTGTGCTGTCTTAAATTTAACTAAATTGACGAACTTTATGACGTGTGACTTTAAAAACAACGAATTGGTATGGTCTCTATATCCTACATTATTTATTATTCTTATAGCTCTTTTTTGTAATGTGCATATTGACTGTAGGTTCGTCTTGTAGGTGTTTCCCCAGACTTCTACATAGTAGTTAAGATAAGGTAGAAATAGTGAATTGTACAGTAAGAACAATGATTTATAGTCCAAGATGTGTCTTGTCTTCCCCAGTATCCCTATACATTTTGCCAACTTGGCCCGGATGTGACTGATGTGAGGTTTCCAGCAGATTTCATTGTCTAGCGTCACCCCCAGAAACTTATTTTTTTGTACTGTTTCTATTCTGGTATCATCTATCGTTACCATTATTTCATGATTTATTTTGTAATTTCCAAACAACATAATCTTTGTTTCTTTCAGATTTAGAGAATTTATTTTTGTTGAACCACTGCGTTAACTTTTTCATTTCAGTTGTGACCACCTCTAAAACCTGCTGCAAATTCTCACCAGTGCAAAGGACATTTGTGTCATCCGCAAACAAAAATAAATTTCAGAATTTTTGATACTTGGCATATGTCATTTATATACAAAATAAAGAGTTTGGGTCCCAAAACTGACCCCTGGGGCACACCACAAGTGATGTCCATGAAGGGTGATTTGTGCTCATCAATTTGTACAAATTGTTGTCTGTTACTTAAATAACTTTCCACCCAACTCAGTCCGACCCCTCTTATCCCATACCTTTCCAGTTTCCTTAGTAGTATTCTGTGGTCAATGGTGTCAAAAGCTTTCTTTAAATCTATAAATACTCCTACAGTAAACTTTTTTTATCTATACAACTAGTAATTTCTTCAATAAGTTCGATCAGTGCCAAAGATGTAGATTTATCTGCTCTAAAACCATACTGGCTGTCTGTAAGGAGGTTGTGTTTTTCAATGAAATCATCCAGTCTCTTAGTGAAGATTTTTTCAAGTATTTTGGAGAATTGTGAGAGTAAAGAGACTGGCCTGTAATTTGTGAAACAATGATTGTCTCTTGTTTTGTATAGAGGTATTACTTTTGCTATTTTCATTTTGTTTGGAAATTTACCAGTTTGAAATGACAGGTTACAGATGTGGGTGAGTGGCTTAACAATTCCTTCAATTACTTTTTTCACTATTGTCATGTCAATTTCATTCCAGTCCGTTGATTTTTTTGTTCTTAAATTTACTCACAGTCTCGATAATTTCCTTTTCAGTAACTGCACCCAAAAAGATTGTGTTTGGATTTCTATCTTCTATTTCATTTACAGAACCACTGTTGTTTGTTTCTGTTGTCACTATTGATTTTGCTAATTCAGGACCAACATTTACAAAAAATTTATTGAAACCACTGACCACATCCTCCATATTATTTATCAAATTGCCATTTTCAATAAAATATTCTGGATAATTTGCATTCTTAGGTCGATTACTAATAATCCCGTTGAGTACTTGCCATATTCCTCTTAAGTTATTTTTATTATCCTCTAATATTCTGTTGTAGTATTCTTTCTTACAGGTCCTCATTATATTAGTAAGCTTATTTTTACATCTTTTATATTTGATCTCAGCCTCCACTGTTCTGCACTTAATGAATTGTTTATATAATGTAATCTTCTTTTTACATGCATTTATTAACCCCTTGGTGACCCAAGGAATATTTTTCTTTTGTTGTCTGTCACTGTATTGTTTTATAGGACAGTTTTTATTGTACAATGATTGAAATATTTGTAAAAATTTATCATATGCTTTATTTCTATCATTTTCATCATAAACTATCTTCCAGTCTTGTATTAATAATTCCTTTGTCAGTAAATATATAGATTGTTCGGTTCTTATTCTTTTATAGTTTATATTTTTGGTATACTTTTTCTTCCTATAATCACATTGATAGACAACAAAAATCGGCAGGTGGTCACTGTTATCATTCAATAAAAGCCCACTCCTGATATTATTTTCCATAATGTTTGTGAATATGTTATCTATTAGTGTGGCACTGTGTGACGGGATTCTGCTAGGTCCGGTAATTGTTGGATGTAAGCCCATAATGTACATTGTGTTGATAAATTCTTCTGTCAAACTATGTGACATAACGTTCGGCTCAGGAGATGCACACACACAGGCTCAGAGTAGTTCAAACTGTTTATTAACAACAGGGGTGTATGAGTGTGTGTCTGCGGAATGTTAATGTGTTGGTGGCGGCGTCTGCTTCAGGCACAGAGGCAGGAGACCATACAGCCGGCAACCCTATGGGAGAGAACAGAGACACAGGGTGATGGGCACACACCAACACAGGAGGAGAATAGGCGAGGGAGAAGCTTACTTGCTTGGGACAGATGACTGGCACAACAAGGACGGGACCCCGGGAGACAGCCACCTGCAGGACTCGGTGCAGCAGCGAGGAAGGACGAGGGACGGAGTTGTCCGCCGCCAAGGAATCCACCTGTGCACAGGGGAGCAGACTGGAGAATATGAGGTAAGTGGTTCTTACCGCACAGCGTCGTGCTGAAGAAAGAGTTGCGTCACGTAGACGGGGAATGAAGTCTGACGGCTTCAGGCCGAAGCTCAGGGCGAGGCGGCTTATATCCCTCGCCGCTGACGATGAACAGGTGTGCGAGCAGGTGGCGCCGCTGATGAGCGGCGCGGCGTGACAGTACTCCCCCCTCTAGCAGCGCCTCCTGGCGATGGCTTCTCTGGGTGCGCTCGGTGGAAGTCCGCGATGAGCGATGGGTCCAACACGAACGACGAGGGTACCCACTGTCGATGCTCGGGCCCATAGCACTCCCAGTCCACCAAGTACTGCAACCCACGACCCCGGCGCCGAGAGTCCAGGATGGAGGCGACGGACCAGGCCGGATGGCCACCAATCATCCGGGGCGCGGGTTGCGCAGCAGGAGGAGGGCAAAGGGGGTCGGTGACTGCCAGCTTCACCTTTGACACGTGGAAGGTGGGATGGATGCGGAGGGAGGGGGGAATAGCCACGCGCACAGCCACCGGGTTGATGATCCGGGTGATGGGGTAGGGACCCATGGATCGCTGTGCCAGCTTCCTCCTCTCGCCTTTTAGAGTAACGTCCTGGGTAGACACGTAAACAAGTTGCCCAACTCTGTACGCCGGGGCAGGTCTTCTATGCCGGTCCGCCACAGTCCTGTTGCACTCCGCTGTGCGTAAAAGCGCATTGCGCGCGGCAGCCCAGATGGAGCGGAACTGCCTGAGATGTGCCCTAACCGAGGGAACAGTTACCTCACTCTCCTGCACCGGGAACAGCGGGGGGTCATAACCCAGGGACGCCTTGAAGGGGGACATCCCTGTAGCAGAAGAGCGAGCGGTATTGTGGGCGTATTCAACCCAGGCAAGATGGTTGCTCCAGGACGTGGGTTTGGATGAGGTCACACAGCGGAGTGCAGCCTCCAGCTCCTGGTTGGTCCGTTCACACTGCCCGTTGGATTGGGGGTGATGGCTGGAGAAGAGGCTCACCTTGGCTCCGATGGCGTTACAAAACGACCTCCAAACCTCAGATGAAAATTGGGGGCCCCGGTCCGAGACCACGTCCACCGGAATCCCGTGCAGCCTGACCACGTGTTGGACGAGGAGGTCCGCCGTCTCCAGGGCAGTAGGGAGACCTCGCAGGGGGACGAAGTGCACAGCCTTGGAGAAACGATCCATAATGGTCAGGATGGTGTCATAGGAGTTGGAGACGGGGAGTCCAGTGACGAAATCCAACGCAATGTGCGACCAGGGCCTGCCAGGGACGGGCAGGGGCTGGAGCAGACCCGCTGGAGGGGCATTTCCTGACTTGCAGGTGGCACAGATTGGGCAGGCCCGGGCGTAGCGGGCTGCGTCCCTCCGCAGGCCTGGCCACCAAAAGGACCGTTGGAGGAGGTCTATCATCCGGGAGGTGCCAGGGTGACAGGTGAGCTTGGAGGTGTGCAGCCAGTGGATGACCTCTCCTCGGACCGTGGATGGCACGAACAGCCGCCCCTCTGGTCCGCCGCCAGGGTCAGGTTCCACTTCCTGCACCTTCCGGATCTTGCTCTCAATGTCCCACGAGATGGCTCCCACGACGCACGACCTGGGCAGGATGGTGTGGGGCGTTTCCTCCGACTCCACGGGGGTGAACTACCTAGAGAGGGCGTCAGGCAGGCCGTTCTTAGAGCCAGGCCTGAAGGTGATGGAGAACTGGAACCTGGCGAAGAACAAGGACCAGCGCGCCTGGCGGGCGTTCAGGCGCTTGGCAGATCGTAGGTATTCCAAGTTCTTGTGGTCCGTCAGGACCACGAACGGCAGGTTCGCCCCCTCTAGCCAGTGGCGCCACTCCTGCAGGGCGAGTTTGATGGCCAAGAGCTCTCTGTCCCCCACATCGTAGTTCCTCTCCGCCGGGGACAAGCGCCGGGAGAAGAAGGCGCAGGGCCATTTGGCGCCATCGTCCGGCGACCGCTGGGATAGCACTGCTCCCACTCCTGTGTCCGAGGCGTCTACCTCCACGATGCACTGCAGCGCGGGGTTGACCTGGCGAAGGACCCGGGAGGAGGAGAACTCCGCCTTCAGCGCCTGAAAGGCAGCAGCGACCTCTTCGGTCCACCAGAACGGGACCTTAGGGGACGTGAGGCGGGTCAGTGGTCCGACGATGGAGCTGAAGTTGGGGACAAAGCGGCGGTAGAAATTGGCAAAGCCAACGAACTGTTGCACCTGCTTCCGGGACGCAGGTGTAGGCCATTCCACCACCGCCTTCACCTTCTCTGGGTCTGGGAGCACCTTGTCGTGGGCGATGATGAACCCCAGGAAGGATGTAGTCCTGGCGTAAAATTCACATTTTTCAGCCTTCACGTATAGTCGATTCTCCAGCAGTCTTTGGAGGACCCGCCTCACATGGACCTGGTGCTCGTCCCTGGACTTGGAGAAGATGAGAATATCGTCCAGGTAGACGAACACGAAAAGGCCAATGAAGTCCCGGAGGACGTCATTAATGAGGCGCTGAAAGACGGCAGGAGCGTTGGTCAACCCGAACGGCATTACCAGGTATTCAAAGTGGCCGTTCGGGGTACGGAAGGCTGTCTTCCACTCATCTCCCTCCCGGATCCGGACGAGGTGGTATGCGCTGCGTAGATCCAGCTTGGTGAACCAGGTCGCCCCCTGGAGGGAGTGGAAAGCAGTGTCCATGAGAGGCAGGGTGTAACGGTCCTTCTCGGTGATGTCGTTGAGAGCCCGGTAGTCTATGCAAGGGCGGAGGGACCCATCCTTTTTCCCAACGAAGAAGAACCCTGCCCCCACGGGTGACGATGATGGGCGGATTATCCCAGCGTTCAGTGATTCTTTCAGGTAGGCGTTCATTGTCTCCTTCTCCGGCGCTGACAGGCTATAGAGCCGACCAGAAGGTAAGGGGGCCCCCTGGCGGAGGTTGATGGCACAGTCATAGGGCCGATGAGGGGGGAGAGACATAGCTTTAGTCTTACTGAACACCATACCCAGGTCGTGAAATTCCGGGGGCACCAGAGACAGGTCCGGGGGTGCAGCGTCCGTCGCAGGGGGAGAAGCGGACGGAGAGCAGGCAGCGGACTGAAGGCAGGTGCCCATGCAGAACGTGCTCCATGCCGATACCCCAGCTGACTTCCAATCCAGGACAGGGTTGTGAAGGCGTAGCCAGGGATACCCCAGGATGACGGGTGACACAGAGTTGGGTAGGACATAAAAGGTCATCTCCTCCCGGTGGTTTCCCGAGATGATGACCGGGACGGGGATGGTCTGGTGTGATACTCTCCCAAGGGAGGCACGGGAGAGGTTGACAAGGGAGATGGGATTCTTCAGTGCCTGACAGCGGATGCCCAAACGGGTTGCCAGGCTCTGTGAAATGAAGCTGCCTTCTGCGCCCGAATCCACCAGTGCGTGGGTGAGATGCCCAGTGGGGTTGTGGCAGAAACGGATGGGCAGCTTCAATTGAGTAAGGGGACTTAACCGATTGACGTCCGCGAGGCCCCCTACAGTGACTCGCGGACCCCGCCGTTCGCCGTTTGGCTCTTGTGGACAAAGCTCCACCGTGTGTTGATTATCTCCGCAATACATGCAGAGATTCAACTCACGGCGGCGTTGTCTCTCTGCCGGGGAGAGCTTTGTCCAGCCCGTCACCATCGGCTCCGACTCCTCGGGGCGCGATGGTGGCGGCGCCGCCAGGGGGCGAGCTTGGGGCAGGCGCAGCGAGGCGCAGCGAGGCTCCCCGAGGGCGAGAAGTAGACGACTTCCGTCCTGAGGAGCGCTCGCGCAGCCTGTTATCCAAGCTGATGGCTAGGGAAGTTAGCTCCGCTAGCGTTCCAGGGATATCCCGCCCAGCCAGTTCATCCCTCAGATCATCATTGAGGCTGCGGAGGAACAGGCCACAGAGGGAGCGCTCGTCCCAGCCCAATTCCTTCGCCGCTACCCGGTAGTCGACCGCATAGTCCGCTGCCGACCGGCTTCCCTGCTGGAGATCGAGAAGCCGATCGACTTGGACCGTCTCGGTTCGAGAATGGTCGAAGACTTCCAGGAAGCGCCCCACGAATTGGTCGTAGGTGAGGGTGGCGTAACTGGGCTTCGCCATTATGGCGTAGGTCCAAGTTAACGCGCGCCCCTCCAGGAGATTCCCTGTAGGATGAAGAGCCTATAAAATTATTTGTCATAAGGTACAGGAATTATTTATTTTATTTAATAGTGGGTGTGAAAGGGGGGCGGAGTTGAACCATCACTTCTACACCCGCTAAATTAAATAAAAGCACTCGTAAAAGGGGCACCAGTCCTAACGGACAATAAAATTAACTTTAGTTTTAATTAATTTTGTACCTTAAATTGCTTAATGAATCAGTCTCAAAGTTTCAGTGAGTTTTTGTCCTGCCGTGATTAGGAAACCTGTATATGCGAAAGAAAAACGCTTCAACTGCTCTCATTCACTCGTTTATTAAAATCATTCAGGTTACACGACATGGCGTTCAAATGATGAATAAACAGATTCAGATGATGACAGCGTAAAATATCACATCAACTGATATTGAGTTCCTGAACATAAAATCCAGCGTTACACCTCTGCAGAACCAAGGAGTACTAGACTTATGTTTCAACGGTGAGACTGGAATGTTTTAACAAAACATTTTTTTTTTTTTAAATTTTTTTTTTTTTTTTTTTTTTTTTGTTACTTATTTGTACCCGTAGGTAGATTTGGTTTGCAGTCTGGTGACAAGCCACCGGCTGCTGGTCGCTGCGTGCGCGAGCGCCCTAAACCTACATGTTTTTGGTATGCGGGAGGAAACCGGAGAAATCCCGGAGTAAACCCACGCAACACGGGGAGAACATGCAAACTCCACACAGCTCACTGTTGGTCGGGGGCTGGGATCGAACCCACGATCTCATGATCCCCGCGATCCCCCGGCCGAAGGTAAACTGTGCTGCCACAGTGCTAAACCACTGCGCCACCGTGCAGCCCGTGACAAAACATTGCAATTTTATGAGGAAAATTCATAAGCTAATTATCTAAAAATGACTCCTGAATTAATCTACAAAATTTAAGGGCAGTTACTTAAAAATGACTGAAAGTTTTCATTCAGTTTACAGTCCTATCCTGTGGCTGAGACTAATTGAGCCCTGAAATACGGGCAATATTCAATTGTAATTTAATTGTTAGGACATCACGTTTTAACCCAGAAATAGGAGAAATAAGTCTCACTCACACACGGCCGTAGGTCCAAATCCCGCTGGTCGGTACCGCTGGGTTTTTTTGAAGCTCGGACGTCGGGAGGAAGCGGCTGCTTTCCTCACTCACAGCCGTGGAAGCGATAACTCAGCTGGGGGCCCTTCAAAGAGACATTTGCAGCCGTGGGTGGTTTTGTCTCAGGGCGGCGTGAAAAGTCCTTGGGAAAAGAATCCAAATTTGGGGTCTCTTGTAGCGGGATAGACCAAAAAACTGAAGGAAAATCTTCTCAGTCTCTTCACTTTAAACTAGGCAAATTAAAGGTCCACTTTAATGGCGTGAAAAGTCATTAAAAAAAAGTGTTAGAAAAACATTTACTAGGATAAGAATGGCTTCTGAGGTGAAGGAAAAAGTTTGAGAATTTGATTCTCTAAAAAGGGACGAGCTCTAAAGAAAAATGGTTTCTCCTCAGTTTCCAGAATATAAGAAAAGATTTGACAAACACACAGAATAAAATAAAACTTCACAGGGCCTTGAAACGGTGGAATAAAATCTTCTTCTGAGATCTAGATTACTATTCTGCTTCTTTAATCTGAATTTAGTTCCTAATCTTTCTCAAAATCTCTTTCTTCTTTCTGTGTTTCTAATTCTTAATTCTATTTCTAGCTAATCTTCCTGCTTGTTGTCTGATCTCTGACTTTTTCAAAAACTCTTAACTGTGCTGTGACTCAACTGTTAACCCTGTTTTTTCTGTCTTTTTTTCAAGTGTACTCAAATCTAACTTCTGTCTTTTAAAGTTACCTCGCCGGGTCGTAAAACTGATGAGGTCAGTCGTCAAACGACCAATCTACTCTTTCAGAATCAGTTTGAAATGGCTGTTATCCAATGTGAAAACATTTCTTTGTTTGAGAGCAGCCAACCAAATGGAGACACCATCCCATGAATTTTCAGAGGGAAAAATCAACAGTCAGTTCTTATAAGATAAATGCTCAATATAAAATCTAACTAAATTAAATGACTTGGCTAATATATGGTGATCATGCATTTATACCATTACTCCAATAACACTCATGAATATAACATTTCTTATACATAATTATAATACATGCATTCACATTTAGATCAAGATTAGAACAGCAGAACATGCAGCAAACCATGGTTGGTGATAAGGGGGATGATTTTCAGTGTCCTTAGGATCCAGGATAAGCTGAAAGAAACTTAATATTTAGAACAAATTAAAAGTCATCCTACGTACTGAAAACACATTCCGTAGGTATCCGCTAGGAGGTACTGTTGAGCTGTAGATGATTTCCTTAGTATCTGGCGAAGGCCTGGACAGCATAGGCTATAAAACCGTCAGATTAAGTGGTTTATGACTCTTTTAAAAACATTGGTTTCCTGTGAAAAGGTACGTTATCAAATGCAGTGTTCATGTTGAGAGGTCTGGTCTCCTGAGTTTTATGTTCCTTTGAGCCTTTAAAAGCAAACTCTGATCCTTACAATCTCTGCAAGCGGCAATTGTTTACATTGGGGTCCTGGGAAAGCAAGCATCTTTGGTCAGGTCTGGAAGAAGCCTGCATGAGTCAGCAAAAAGCCAGTGATATTCCTGAGAAGGCAGAAAGGTGATATTCCTGTGTAATGAATAAATTGAAATTCCTGTAAACTGGAGAGAAGTGATCTTGTCTTGGTTTTGAGGAGGACGATGATGCTACATTCCCTATGTAACCAATTCGACTGTGATCCGAGGGAAAAGCTCCGGGCACACGGTGGAACACGGACTCACACTGCATAATGAACCCCCGCGCTCCGCCGAGCTTTCCGCTAAAGCGGGCAGGGGTCGGAACTGGTGTGAGCCGAACCGGTGCCACTGGAGCCAGCTGGACGGCCGCTGGAACAGCAGGAGCCGCGCCACCCTGGCAAGCCGGGGGGAATGGCTGCTGGGGGTCCAGGCGGTCCAATCGGTTAGTGATGTTAACTAATTGATTAAGGATCACCTGTTGCTGATAAACAACTTGATCCACTCGAGCCTCGAGAGTGGTAAGCCGGTGCGCGAGCCCGCCGTCTGCCGAGCCGTTCTGCTGAAGCCATACTGACATAACGTTCAGCTCAGGAGACGCACACACACAGGCTCAGAGTGGTTCAAACTGTTTATTAACAACAGGGGTGTATGAGTGTGTGTCTGCGGAATGTTAATGTGTTGGTGGCGGCGTCTGCTTCAGGCACAGAGGCAGGAGACCGTACAGCCGGCAACCCTATGGGAGAGAACAGAGACACAGGGTGATGGGCACACACCAACACAGGAGGAGAATAGGCGAGGGAGAAGCTTACTTGCTTGGGACAGATGACTGGCACAACAAGGACGGGACCCCAGGAGACAGCCACCTGCAGGACTCGGTGCAGCAGCGAGGAAGGACAAGGGACGGAGTTGTCCGCCGCCGAGGAATCCACCTGTGCACAGGGGAGCAGACTGGAGAATATGAGGTAAGTGGTTCTTACCGCACAGCGTCGTGCTGAAGAAAGAGTTGCGTCACGTAGACGGGGAATGAAGTCTGACGGCTTCAGGCCGAAGCTCAGGGCGAGGCGGCTTATATCCCTCGCCGCTGACGATGAACAGGTGTGCGAGCAGGTGGCGCCGCTGATGAGCGGTGCGGCGTGACACTATGTTGTTTTGAATTCATCAGATCTATATTGAAATCCCCACAGATGAACATAACTTTATTCAATTCAATTCAACTTTATTTATATAGCGCCATTTCACAACAACAGTCATCTCATAGCACTATCAACTGTAGGGGGAACCCCCACAGTTGCAGAAAGACCCCAGCAATCAGGCGATCCCCCTGTGAGCAAGCACTTGGCGACGGTGGAGAGGAAAAACTCCCTTTTAACAGGAAGAGTTATGAGTTAGAGATTTATGAGTTAGTTTTGCATACATTTTTTCCATCCAGTCCTTAAATAAGTCAATGTTTGATCGAGGTGTTCTATATACACAGCTCACTACTATATTCTTCACATTGTCCAGACAGATTTCTATTGTAATACATTCAAATAAATCATCCACAGTTACTGACAGATTTTCAACAACCTTGTATCGCAAGCTCTTGTCAACATAAATTGCAACTCCTCCTGTGGCGTAACATTATGTAGCCCACATATTCCGCTGCAGAGACCCAAACTTAATAGGACTTTAAGCTCGCAGTGTGTATTGACATCACGCCTCAGATGGACAATGAGTCTGGACCACCTGCGAACTTGGGAGGAAGTGAGAAGAACTGGAGAGAGGACCTGAAAGGACTGTCTGACCTCCTGGGGTCAGACAGAGGAGCCAAGAGGACAATGGAGGGATTAAATGCAAATGTGATTCTGTGTTTGATGTAGTGGTATAAATGTATGTGGTTTACTGCAGCTCACTCTCTGATTTCCTGACTGAGAGAAGGAGCTGTGGGACATGAGATGAAATAAACCAATACTGAGAAATCATCCAGTCTCATCATTTCATGATTCCCACATTGGTGACCCACACGTGAGAGATATGGAAAGGCTTGGAGACCGTTTCTCCGACCCGGATTCACCGGGGACCGCCCGCATGGGCGTAAGCTCAATTAAACTCCCCGAGTTCTGGCAAGATGACCCGCACTCATGGTTCCAACACGTGGAATTGCGGTTCGTGCTCAACGGAGTATCAGCAGATGACATCAAGTTCCATAATGTCATCGCAAGACTCAACAGCCGCACAGCCCGATGTGTGCGGAGCCTGGTGCAGCAGCCGCCCGCTGCTGGCAAGTACGACGCCCTGAAAGCCGCCCTCATTCGGAGTTTTGTGCCATCAGCCGAGGTGAGGGCCAGGAGACTTCTGGACCTGCACGACAGAGGAGGACGCAGGCTGACCGTCCTCATGGAGGACATGCTGCAGATGATCGGGGCGGACAACGATGCGTTTTTGTTTAAACACACCTTCTTGAGGACCCTCCCAGCACACATGAGGGGTCTCCTGTCCAGCATGAGGTGTGTGAACCAGCAGGACTTCCGCACGCTGGCCATGGAAGCGGAGCGGCTCCTCGACGCCTGCAACGAGCAGGAGACTTCAGTGGCAGCAGCAGACCTCGGCGTGGCAGCCGGGGGTGGTGGAGAGCCAATGGCAGCAGAAACAACCCCAGCGATGACGGCAGCGGCGTGGTCCCAAAGCAGAGGAGGGGACGACCTCTGTTTTTACCATCGACGCTTCGCGGAGAAGGCACACAGATGCATCCCACCATGCAGCTTCAAGAAACAGGGAAACGCACGAGCCGGGGGTCGTTAGCAGCTTCGACTCTTGGTGAACTGAACAAGCTGCTGTACCTGACAGACGCGAGCTCCGAACGGCAATTCCTCGTTGACACCGGAGCACAGAGGAGTTTCATCACCCCGACCTATGCGGATCGGGTGGCTTGCCCCCGCGGAGACGGGGCAACCGCCGCAAACGGCTCGCCTATTAAGACTTTTGGCGAAAGGACTCTGCGCCTGTCCTTGCACGGCCGCACCTATGAATGGACCTTCATAGTAGCGGCGGTGAGTTTCAACATGTTAGGCGCTGATTTTTTGTGCTCACATGGCTTGTTGGTAGATCTGGTTAATAGACGCCTGGTTAATGCACTCTCTTTTTGTTCCATCCCTTGTTCAGCTCGAGTGTCCCCGCCGCCAGTACAGACCAACGTCGCCACAGCAGGCGGTAAGTTTCACACTCTTCTAAACCAGTTTCCAGCACTCACAGTTCCCACATTTTCAGCTAAGGTGGCGAAGCACGGGGTGGAGCACTTTATAACCACAAGTGGCCCACCAGTTTTTGCAAAGGCTCGGCGCTTGGATGCAGCTAAGCTCTCCATTGCGCGTGAGGAGTTCGCCAACCTGGAAAAGTTAGGCATAATTCGCCGCTCGAAGAGCGCCTGGGCTTCCCCCCTGCATATGGTGCCTAAGGCTGATGGCTCGTGGAGACCTTGCGGCGATTACCGCAGGTTAAACAATGCCACAGCGCAGGACCGCTACCCAATTCCGCATATCCAGGATTTTTCGGTGCACTTGGCGAAGGCGCGCATTTTTTCTAAAATAGACCTGGTCCGCGGTTATCATCAGGTCCCGGTCCGACCAGAGGACATTCCCAAGACAGCGGTAATAACCCCGTTCGGGCTTTTTGAGTTTTTACGCATGCCTTTTGGCCTTAAAGGCGCCGTGCAAACCTTCCAACGGATGATGGATGCCGTGTTGTGCGACCTCCCTTTTGTTTTTGTCTACTTAGACGACATTTTGGTAGCCAGCGCCTCTGAGGAGGAACACGAAAAACACCTCACGACAGTTTTTCAGAGGTTGAGAGCGCATGGGTTGATAATCAACCTGGCCAAGTGCCATTTTGGCGCAGCGCAAATCGATTTTTTAGGGCACAGCATCTCTCCAGAGGGAGCAGTCCCTCTGCCGACCAAAGTACGCGCAGTGGCGGAGTTTCCCCGGCCACAAACGGTAAAAGCGTTGCAAGAGTTTTTAGGAATGGTAAATTTTTATAACCGTTTCATACCCCACGCGGCGCAACTCATGCAACAGTTGTACGCCGCGCTCAGGAAACAGAAGCCCTCCAATGTGATCGAGAAATCCCCAGAGCGGGAGCGCGCATTCACAGAGGTTAAAAAAGCACTGGCAGACTCAGCACTGCTGGCTCACCCAGACCCATCGGCCCGAATAGCGCTAACCACAGAGGCGTCAGATGTGACCATAGGGGCCGTTGTAGAGCAGCAGGTTGCCGGAGTTTGGCAGCCACTCGCTTTTTTTCAGCAGGTCCCTACGCGATGCTGAGCGGAAATACAGCGCGTTTGACAGGGAGCTGCTAGCGCTCCACCTGGCCATTTGCCATTTTCAGTTCTGGTTGGAAGGGTGGCGGTTCACCGCATTTGTCGACCACAAACCGCTCACTTTTGCAATGTCCAAAATTTCAGAACCTTGGTCAGGTCAACAGCAGAGGCAGCTGGCCACAATTTCAGAATTCACCACCGATATATAGCACGTAGCCGGTAAACTTAATGTAGTAGCGGACTGCCTCTCACGAGCGGTAACAGCGCCTGTCCGCGCGGATGCGGACTGTAATGCCGCAGACGCGGAGCGAGGTAACAGCGCGGACGCGCACACGGCTCCAGTGCACGTGGGGATAGATTACGCAGCCATGGCAGCGGAGCAAAGTGAAGACACGGACGTGCGCGCGCTCCTGTCTGGACCAACAGGGTTAAGACTGGAGAGCATAAGTTTACAAACCGGTTCACCCCCTCTTATCTGCGACGGATCGCCCGGTGGTTCCGGCCGTGTGGCGGCGTCGCGTTTTTGACGCGGTGCACTCCCTAGCACACCCGGGAGTACACGCTTCGGTGAAAATGGTAGCGGAGAAGTTTGTTTGGCCGAGCCTGCGCAAGCACGTGAAGGAGTGGGCGAAAGCCTGCATGTCTTGCCAGCAGGCCAAAGTTCACAGGCACACGAAAGCCCCTTTAGAACCGTTCCACATTCCGGCTAAGAGATTCAATCATGTGCACGTAGACCTAGTGGGACCCCTACCACCGTTGCAAGGGTTCACACATCTCTTGACAATGGTGGACCGGACCACACGTTGGCCGGAAGTGGTCCCATTACAATCGACCACAGCAGCAGAGGTGGCTCGCGCTTTTTTAACAGCCTGGGTAGCGCGGTTCGGAGTCCCGTCAGATATTACGTCCGATAGGGGTCCACAATTCGTGTCGGAGCTGTGGTCAGCAATGGCCAGCGGCTTAGGAGCGGCAGCCCACCAAACTACCGCTTATCATCCCCAGGCCAACGGTTTATGCGAGCGTTTTCACAGGTCGTTGAAGGCAGCCCTCAGAGCGTCACTCACGGATACAGATTGGGTAAACAAACTACCATGGGTTTTATTGGGGTTGCGTTCGGCACCCAAAGAGGATTTAGATGCCTCACCCGCTGAATTAGTTTTTACTCAACCTCTCAGGCTGCCCGGAGAGTTCCTGCCAGCCCATGCGGCACCAGAGCGCCTCCCGGTGTGGGGACCTCTAAGTGGCACAGGAGCGGAGATGCTCCCAGGCCCCGCTCATCACACTTTTCCGCGTGTTTTTGTTCCCAAGGCTTTACAAAACGCAGAGTTTGTTTTTGTCAGGCACGACGCTCAGCGTCACAGCCTCCGCCCACCTTACGATGGTCCATTTCGAGTGCTGGAAACTGGGGAGAAATATTTTGTGCTAGATTTGGGGGGCAGGAAAGAAACAATCAGCGTTGACAGATTAAAGCCTGCTTTTGTGTTGCGTGACGAACCTGTACGACCGGCGGGGGCGCCTCGACGCCGCAGACCTCCCAGGGAACGGCCCCTGGATCCCCCGCAGGGGGCAATTAACCTTTCTCCCCCTCATTCCACAGGTGCGCCGCAGGACGGCACAACACAGGCTGCGAAACCTGCGTACAGCAGATTCGGGAGGAGGTTGAAGCCTAGACTACGGGCAGAGTGATGTGTGTTTTTGATCAACCCGTGTAGATTGTGCTGTAGATCCTGCAAAGTGGGGGGTGACATATGTTTATGGCCGTTAGGGTGATGTTGGTTTGTGTCCATTCTTCGGCGTTTCGGGGGGAGTGATGTGGCGTAACATTATGTAGCCCACATATTCCGCTGCAGAGACCCAAACTTAATAGGACTTTAAGCTCGCGGTGTGTATTGACATCACGCCTCAGATGGACAATGAGTCTGGACCACCTGCGAACTTGGGAGGAAGTGAGAAGAACTGGAGAGAGGACCTGAAAGGACTGTCTGACCTCCTGGGGTCAGACAGAGGAGCCAAGAGGACAATGGAGGGATTAAATGCAAATGTGATTCTGTGTTTGATGTAGTGGTATAAATGTATGTGGTTTACTGCAGCTCACTCTCTGATTTCCTGACTGAGAGAAGGAGCTGTGGGACGTGAGATGAAATAAACCAATACTGAGAAATCATCCAGTCTCATCATTTCATGATTCCCACACTCCTCCTTTTTTCACTTTTCTGTTTATATAATTTAATTCATAAGCCATCCATGGTAAAATCCACTCCTTTCTCTTCACTGAGCCACGTCTCTGATATTGCCACAATATTGAATGGCTCTTTAAACTGATGTAAATAATCTTTAATGTTATTAAAGTTGGCATAGAGACTTCTGCTGTTGAAGTGGATCATAGAAATATTGAAATCAGATGACATAGTATATAAAACTTTAAAACAAAAAACTGTCAAAAGATCTTCCTGAACTGAGGTCTTTTTAGCGACCTTAGAAGAGCCTTGTGGTTGGTGTGTTGGCTCTGAGGGAGATTCCTCAAACTCTGTAACGTGTTGAGGGCCCTCTCTTACCCCTGTAAGTTGTCCCATGTTTTTAACGTGAATTTCAGATCCCAATCTGAACTTGTAATGATTTTTTTTTTGTTTTATGCCTATACCCTATGAAATTGCGCACAACCTCCCACCACCATCACAGCAAACAATCACGTTAATACAGTAATTGCTAGTGTGGAGAGTTCATGTGGTTCATTGTCACATTTCTATTTTAACAAGTTTTTTTTTTTAAAGACTTATTTGTTTCTAATATTATGACTGTTCCATGAAATGTTTTACCACTTCATATTTGCTGATTCTGCATCTCCTTTAATGTCTGTTACCTTGAAGGAGGAGGTTTGGATGCGCAGATTGACTAAAAATATCGTTATTCCCTCCTGAAAGCATCCAGTTTTTCCTTATAGCTCTGGCGCTGGGTTTCCCGCCGCTGGCCCGTGGATTTTGAGGGTCTCTGTGTGCACCACGTTTGAGCCTTGATTCTTTTGGTCGGGTCTGCTGCGGGTTTATACACCGTTACCGGGAGCCCTCTTCTCGCCATATCCCTGGCTGCTTCTTCCGCCGAGTTGTAGAGACACGTCTCTTCCCCATAAAAAACCCTCAGCTTCACCGGAAATGGAGTTTGAAAGCGCAGTTTCTTCTCTCGTAGTACCTTTTTAGCGTCATTGTATTCCCGACGCTTTTTAAGGACCTCCGGGGCGTAGTCGTGCACCACAAAAACTTTTCTTTCTTGGTGCATAAATCCTTTTTTCTGCCAAGCCAGTCTCAAAACCTCTTCTTTTGTTCTGAAGTTGGAAAACTTCACCACCACCGATCACAGGGGGGCTTCCGCCGACGGCCTTGGGGCTAATGAACGGTGCGCCCTTTCTATTTTCAAATCAGTGGATTGGGGAATTTCCAACTTCTCTCTCAGTATGGTTTCCACGCATGCAGCCATTGTGGTGAAACCATCCTCGACTCCTTCTTTCAGACCACGAATTCTTATGTTGGCCCTTCTTAGTCTTCTTTCCATGTCTGTTAGCTTAGCCTCCAGTCTTGTCTGTCGTTTCAGTAATTCCATCGTGGTTTCTTCCAGCCCTTTTATTCTTTCCTCTGCTTCCATGATTCGGTCCTCAGCCTGGTCCATCTGTTGTTTGTCCTTTTTATTTCGTCTTTAATTTCACAAAATTTGGCCCAACACTCTCGGCGAAATTCTCTTAATTCTTGAAGTACAGTTCTTAAGCTAACCGTGTTACTAGCCTCATTTTGCTCCTCTATTTCCGAGTGGTTGTTGTCTTCCAGGTCAGATTCTCTGGCCGATGCGTGTCTTGGCCTGGTAAATGTCGATCTCTTCTGTTTTCCTTTAGGCATAATGACTTTGTCTTTTGATTTTCACTCTTCCATAAATCTGTTAAATCTGATTTTCATGGTATTTTCGCTGATGGGGTCTGGGAGCTTCAGCGTTAAGCTGCTACCACCATGGTGTCCAGACCGGAAGTCCTGCAAATGAGTATTTTTAATGCTAACGTGTGTCCTCTAGACTGTTGGTCAGATGTACCTCTATGGATCTTCCCAGAGCCCAGAACTGACCTCAGCATTCTTAAAAACACATGAGGAAAACCTCAGGAGAAATGGTGAAGGAGATGCAAACTTGTTTAAGTAATCATTGGAGAGAATATTTGCAAATATATACAGATGGGTCAAAGAGCTCAGAGAATGGGAGGGTGGCATTTGGGTTTTTTATTCCTGATCTCAAATTTGAAAAAGGGGTGTGAATATCAGACCACATGTCTGTATTCTCAGCAGAAATGGTGGCGGTTTTATGGGCACTTCGGTGGGTGGAAGAACAGAATAGAAGGTATTCAGTCATATGCAGTGATTCTTCAGCAGTTTTGTTAACGATCAGAGAATTTAAATCCACAGCAAGACCAGATCTACTGACAGAAATACATCTTACATTGTTCAGACTTCACAGAGCAGGGTGTGAGGTGGGTTTTATGTGGGTTCCAGTACATGTGGGAGTAGAGGGGAATGGGGGGGGGGGGGCTGACAGACTGGCAAAAGGGGAGAACACAGGGAAGAAATAGAGTTTACTCTGCAGTACGGTCCTCCTGAAATTGTGGAAAGCATCAAAAAAATCAATAAAAGAGCAGTGAGAAACAGCATGGGAAAATGAAGGGAGAGGAAGACATTACTATAATATACAGAGACCAGTCGATAAACATAAACACCCTTTTACTTGTAAAAGGAAAGATTCAGTTGCTTTAACCAAGTTGAGGCTTGGGCACTGTGGGCTTAGAAGTTGGCTGGCTCTGATAGGAAAACACCATGATGACAAATGTGACTGTGGAAGCCTGGAAACAGTGTCTGATGTCATAATCCACTGCAAGAAATATGCTAGACAACGGAGGAAACTGTTGAGAGACCTGGGATCTGCTGGAGAAACTGTTTTTAACATGCACACTTTGATGAACCTGGACAGCTGGAGTAAAGTTTAAAAAAAAACTAAACTAAACTAATCTACTACTACTACACAAGTGGATTATATGGGAGAATTTGAGATACAGCTGCTAACCTGATGTCTGAACTGTGGAGGGCAGCAATACGCCATTGATGCGTCTAGTCTTCCTTATCCAAGAAGAAGAAGAAGAAGTTAACCGAAGGAACAGAGCACAGACTACGGAAAACAGCTGAAGTACACTGGATCGAAACGTAGCTTCAGTTATATTGAGTTTACTATATAGTCCACGATATTGAATATATAGCAGGTAGGGAGGGCGTGGACATTCCGAACACATTTTATGGAAGTAGAGGTCTGACCATTTTGCTGCGTGTGTGTCTCGACTCAAGATGGTGGAGAGCCCATTGGAAGTTATCGTCGTGGTCCGCGACTTGGTGGGTAAACTGTTAAAAAGACTTTTGTCTGTCGCCAACAAATATGAGGAATGTTTGTCAGAGGACACTAATCTGATCCGGAGAAGCTTCTGGTTCTGTTTCTGCTTTCGAAAAGGATTTAAAAGAGCGGTGAACCCTGCTAACTGCAGCTAACCTGACTAGCGTAGCCACTCGCGTTTTGGACTGTTTGATCTGTGGAGCTGGGCTTATCTTATCCTCTTCAGTGTTCGTAGGCCATAGACCTATTACTGATTTTCACTTAATACATTTCACTGCTAACATAAAAAAGAGAAAGCTTTATTGCCGAGAAATGGCAGTGTTTTCTCTGGTTTCAACACCTTGACGCTGTGGCAACATATTTTTCCGGGGGTGGGGACATATTCATACATATGTATGAATATGTTAATTTCATACTATTTATTTCTTTTTTTCAATTTTGCACTTTGTTTGCATATAATTATCAGATTTATATAGCACTTTATTATAGACACTTTTTACAGATACATTATTCATTCACTCCAGACAGACAATGGTAGTGGCAGCTACTACTGTAGCCACAGCTGCCCTGAGACAGACTGATGGAAGCATGGCTGCCAATCCGGGCCAACGTCGTCTCTGGCCACCACTGAACATTTATACACATTCATACACAGTGTTATTGACCCTAGAGGCAAGGTGGGTAAAGTGTCTTGCCCAGGGACACAATGGCAGGATATCTGGGGAGGGTGGGATTCGAACCGCCAGCTATCCGGTTATTGGACGACCCGCTCTACCTCCTGAGCCACTGCCGTGTATATGGAACTTACAGTTTGAAGTATTGTACAACCAAGGCTTGAATGTTGGAATATTGGGTCATTTGGGGTCCCACCCAGACGTCCTATATTTGGACTTTTTACTGGTGTCATCCTTCTCTCCTTCTTCTGCTCTCACCTGTCCTGGACCCTCTGCCTGAACACTTTCCTCTCCTTGGCTCCTCTCTTCATTTAGAAGAGGATGATCTCTCGGCGCCACACCAGTCGGCTGCCTTTTGCAACAGCGGCTCGATTCCGAGTTTTTTTTTCCCTTCCTCTCTCTTTTGATCACTTTTTTTTTCACCCCACTTATATCACGGACACACAGATTGTCCCAAATGTCTCCTGAGCCGGTGGACGGAGCCACTGTTTATAGCAGGATTCGATACAACAGGGAAGAGCTGCTAGCATTTAACCGCCACCCGGTCCCACTGGAAAAACTCGACATACCGAGAGAACTGAGGCGAAAACGCCGCGGCTGCCGGGCTGGAGTAAGGCGGAGGACAAAAAATATAAGGTACAGACCCCCCCTTCCATCTGTTGTCATGGGAAATGTACGGTCGATACTGGGAAAGTTAGATGAGCTAGCGGCTATCTCCCGTTATGATAGCACTTACCGGGAGTGCTCTCTCCTTTTGTTTACTGAGACGTGGCTAACTGAACTAGCAGCAGATGCTAACATTGAGCTGGAGGGTTTTCACATGATACGAGCTGACCGAACCAGAGAGTGGCAAAACTAGGGGCGGTGGAGTGATAATGTATGTTAACAACAACTGGTGCAGACCGGGACATATCACTGTTAAACAACGACACTGCAGCAAAGACATTGAGTTGCTAGCTGTTAGCATGAGGCCTACATATCTCCCGAGAGAACACTCACACGTGATCTGCATTGTTGTTTATGCAAATCCGACGGCGAACGCTGGGACAGCGCGTGACGTCATCCATTCAGTAACCAGCAGGCTGCAGACAGAACACCCAGATGCTCTTCTCCTCATCTCAGGCGATTTCAACCACGTTTCACTGTCTCCCATTCTGCCCACTTTCACCCAGTATGTCACATGCCACACTAGAGACAATAAAACACTGGATTTGTTCTACGCAAACACTAAGGAGGCGTACACCTCATCACAACTCCCCCCACTTGGGAGATCGGATCACAACTTGGTTCATCTCCGACCGGTGTACAAACCCCTAGTGCACAGACAACCTCCGGCCATGCACACTGTGGAGTTATGGTCTGAGGAGACAATGGACACTCTAAAGGACTGTTTTGAAGCCACTGCCTGGAAGCAGCTCTGCGATCCACATGGTGAGGACATCGATGGCCTCATTCACACCTTCACGGGCTACCTCAGCTTCTGTGTGGACAAATCCGTTCCCACCAAGACCATACGGCGTCACTCAAACAACAAACCCTGGATCAACCCTGAGATAAAAACACTTCTGAGAGAGAAGAAGAGGATCTTCAGGTCGGGAAACAGGGAGATGCTGAAGTCCGTACAGAGGGAGCTGAGGAGAAAGATCAGAGAAGGCAAGGACAGCTTCAGGAAGAAGATGGAGGACAAGCTGCAACAGAGCGACATCAGCGGGGTCTGGAGAAACCTCAAAACCATCTCGGGGCTCCAGAATACCTCCCCCCAGGCCACGGGGGGCAGGGAGTGGGCGAACAACCTGAATCTGTTTTTCAATAGATTTGACCAACCGCCCTCCCCCCTGTCTGCACAACAACCACTGCTGCCTCTAAGAAATCAAGTCCTGCTACCCACTCCCCACTCCACCGACACCCCCCCCACTCCCAACACACAGCCCCCCATCCTGACCCTGACCAAGACCCAGGTGAGGACGGAGCTGAGGAAGATCAAGGCGAGGAAGGCGTCGGGACCGGACGGCATCAGCGCAAAGCTCCTCAAGTCCTGTGCAGACCAGCTGTATGGGATTGTGACGTATATCTTCAACATGAGCCTGAAACTGGGGAGGGTACCACAGCTGTGGAAAACATCTTGTGTGGTACCTGTACCAAAAACTTCCCACCCCAAAGACCTGAACAGCTTCAGACCGGTGGCCTTGACGTCCCACTTGATGAAGACCCTGGAGAGACTGCTCCTTGCTCATCTCCGCCCCCTGGTGGAACCAGCGATGGATCCACTCCAGTTCGCCTACCAGCATGGCATTGGGGTGGAGGATGCGGTGATCTTCCTCCTTCACCGTTCTCTGTCCCACCTGGAGAAGCCCGGGAATATGGTGAGGATCATGTTCTTTGACTTCTCCAGTGCTTTCAACACCATCCAACCGATGATCCTGAAGGACAAGCTGCTGCGCGCAGGGGTGGACCAGCACCTGTCATCATGGATCCTGGACTACCTCACGAACCGGCCTCAGTTTGTGAGAACCCGGGACTGTGTTTCCGACACGATCATCAGTAGCACGGGGGCCCCCCAGGGAACGGTGCTGGCTCCCTTCCTGTTCACTCTTTATACTGCGGACTTCTCACACAACACAACACATTGCCATCTACAGAAGTTCTCTGATGACTCTGCGATCGTTGGTCTCATCTCCAGCGGAGATGAAGCTGAGTACAGAGGGCTTATCCAGGACTTTGTGGACTGGTGCCATCGGAACTGCCTCCAGATCAACGCGAGGAAAACTAAGGAGCTGGTGGTGGACTGCCGCAGGCATGGGCAGCCCCTCACAGCACCAGTAAATATACAGGGAACAGACATCGAGATGGTGACATCCTACAAGTACCTGGGTATTCATCTGAACAATAAACTAGACTGGTCACACAATACTGACGCACTCTACAAGAAGGGACAGCGCAGGCTGTTCCTGCTGAGGAGACTCGGGTCTTTTGGTGTACAAGGGGCACTGCTGAAGTCATTCTATGACACGGTGGTGGCATCAGCCATCACTTTTGGAGTGGTCTGCTGGGGCAGTGGCATTACTGCAGCCGATAGGAAGAGACTGAACAAACTGATTAAGAAAGCTAGCTCTGTCCTGGGGCAACGCCTTGATCCGATGGAGGAGATAGGAGAGAGAAGGACGGTGGCTAAACTGTCATCTCTGCTGGAGTCCGAGTTCCACCCTATGCAGGACATACTGGATGCACTGAGGAGCTCATTTAGCAGCAGACTACATCATCCCAGGTGCACAACCGAGAGGTTTCGTAGGTCCTTCCTACCAACGGCTGTCAGACTGTACAACCTAAGCAGGGCTGCTCGCAGAGATAGCAAAAAGACGTAACAAACTAATAGTTTTTTTTTGAATGCAAAAGATGCAATAGACTTACACAATGGTCCTCTCCGGCATACAACTAGGAACATACCGGTCGCTATGGAGGGTGAGAATATGTATGGGCACATAATCATACCATGTAGGATAACTAAATAGACGGTTATGCTGTTTCATCCCACCTAGCAACAATGCTCTGCACTGTGTGTGTTTATATATTTACATATTTATTCCATCTAGCTACAATGCTCTGCACTGGGTGTGTTTATATTTATATATCTATATATTTATTCCATCTAGCTACAATGCTCAGCACTGGGTGTGTTTACATTTATATATCTATATATTTATTCCATCTAGCTACAATGCTCCGCACTGTGTTTTTATATATCTACATATTATTCCATCTAGCTACAATGCTCCGTACTGTGGGTGTTTATATATTTACATATTTATTCCATCTAGCTACAATGCTCTGCACTGTGTGTTCATATATTCATATATTTATTCCATCCAGCTACAATGCTCTGCACTGTGTGTCTGTGTGTGTGTGTGTGTGTGTGTATATACGTATATATTTTATAGTAATATGTACATATGTATATTAGCTGCTCTTGCTTGCTTGTTTTTTTTTTTTTTTTTTTTTTTTTTTTTCTTGCCTTCTGATTGTTGCTCTGAGTGTTGCTATCCCTGTGCTGTTGCAATCCTGGAATTTCCCCATTGTGGGACTAATAAAGGCTTATCTTATCTTATCTTATCTTCTCTCATCTTGCCCTCTCTCAGCCCTGTCTAATTCAGCTTCTCTCTCTGTCTATGGTGGTATACAAACAGGTTAGAAAATATCAAGTGCCATGTAAATTAAAGGAGACAACCAAAAATTTCTAGTTAAGGGTACAAAGAGTACCCACTTAAAACTTGAGTAATGACTTCAGTCTTGAAGGTTTGAGGTTTTTCTCCAAAATTTATAACAATTTTCTTATAGTTTTCTATTTTTCTCTGTAAATTTATCTAAATTTTAAACCATTTTCCTCAAATTTGTAATTTCCTCTTGTAAAATTGACTTTTTTTGTACATTAAAAACGTTACTATAAATTTGTGGATTATTTTATGGCTTATTTTTGTCTGTTTCTTAAAATAAAATTACTGTTTTTTTCCCTTGTCCTGTCAGGCAGCTAGGCAAGCAGAACAGGGATCTGTCACGCTTACTGTGCCAAAACAGATTTACTTTGCCAAGAAGAGCTGATACAGTACCGAACTATGTATTGCATATTGTTGTAAACTCCTCCTGTAATAACTTTTAATACTTTATTTTAATTATTTTACCCATGGAAGACCCTACAGGATGGGGAAGGGGGAAAGGAAGTGTGTGGAGGGGGAAAGAAAAGGGAGGGGAACAGACAAAAAAAAACAAACCAACAACTAAAACAAAAGACAAACTGCTTCTTCCATCAAAGATGTCTCAACACGAGTCTGGTTTCCGCACCTGTTAAAGAAGAGGCACTTGTGCGTGTACATCTGCGTGCATATACTGTATATGAGAGCACGTGCAAAATAAGTGTGTGCATGTGAGTGATTTGTCAGGAAACATACAAAGCGGGGGGCCAGTCGCAGCAGCTCTCCCCCCCGGGAACCCCGAGCATGCAAGGCAGTGCCACCAATCCCCACAGGGCACAAAGGTCCAAGGTCAGCAAGCCCCAGGAAAGCCAGGCATCTGCCCCCGGAGGGACGATTGAGGGAGACCAGGTTGCTTGGCGACTGGCGCGGCGACCCCCCCGCAGCAGGCCAACGCCTGCCTCCGGGCGCCAGGAGGCTAGCGACACCCCCAGCGCCACTGCCGCACACACTGGGGACCCCATGCCCAAAGAAGTCCCCCCGCCCAGGGGAACCCCCACTGCCGAGAGGCACTACCCCCCCCCCCCCCTTAATCCAGCACCTCCTGACTCACAGACACACCCCTCCCCACACCTTCACGCCCACATGCTCCCATGCGCACCCATATGCACTAACTCTCACTCACCCGACCAACTCATTCTCTCTCACTCCTGTACCCATTCAAATTACTGTTTTGTTTTTTGGTTATTTTTTGTTTGTTTCAAATTTATTTAAAAAAAAAAACAGACTGTGGTATTTTTTTTTTACTTATAACAATTTGTATTTTTGACCATAACTTAGCAGTCAGAACAGAACAATAATTTAACTCTCATCATGAAGAAAAAATATTAATAATTTAAATCATTAAATACAATTTTAACTTAAATGACCAAGGATGCCGTTATTTCTGTTATAATATTTCTATATATTTATAGCTTTTTTTTTTTTTTAGAAATCTCCTCACCGCCATGAAAAACCTCCCTTATTTTGAGATCCAAATGCTGGCACGTTCAGTTTGTCTGAAGGCTGCTGACGGATTAAAGTAATTGACTTCGTGAATTTCGGTCATCTAAACTTGCCAGGTACATAACTGGGAACATAACTTAATATTGTAGTGGCTGGTGAAATACACACGTGGACAAAATTGTTGGTACCCCTCTGTTATTGAAAGAAAAACCCACAGTGGTCACAGAAATAACTTGAATCTGACAAAAGTGGTAATAAATAAAAATTCTATGAAAATTAACCAATGAAAATCAGACAATGCTTTTGAATTGTGGTTCAACAGAATTATTAAAAAACAAACTCATGAAACAGGCCTGGACAAAAATAAGATAAGATAAGCCTTTATTAGTCCCACAATGGGGAAATTCCAGGATTGCAACAGCACAGGGATAGCAACACTCAGAGCAATAATCAGAAGGCAAGAAAAAACAAGAGCAGCTAGTATACATATGTACATATTACTATAAATATATATATATATAGACACACAGTGCGGAGCATTGTGGTTGGTGGATGTGCAGCAGAAAGTCTAAGCTCTCTCTCTCCGCGGATGCGGCAGGCCAGCTGGATGTCTTTGGGCATGATGGTCACCCTCTTGGCATGGATGGCGCACAGGTTGGTGTCCTCGAAGAGACCCACCAGGTAGGCCTCGCTGGCCTCCTGCAGAGCCATGACGGCGGAGCTCTGGAAGCGCAGGTCAGTCCTGAGTGATCTCCCTCACCAGGCGCTGGAAGGGCAGCCCACGGATGAGCAGCTCCGTGGACCTCCGGCAGCGACGGATCTCTCTCAGAGCCACGGTACCGGGCCTGCAACGGTGAGGCCTCCTCACTCCGCCGGCAGCCGGAGCGCCTTTTCGAGCAGCCTTGGTGGCCAGCTGCTTCCTGGGGGCTTTTCCTCCAGTAGATTTACAGGCGGTCTGCTTGGTTCTTGCCGTCGCTCCTTATTATTCTGTCTTATATTTCCTGCACACTGCCCAAACTCCAGCCCGGCACCCGCGTCAGCTCTCCCGGTATGTCGAGCCTCTCCGTTAGCACCGGGTGGCGGCCGAGTGCTAGCTAGCTCCTCCCCGCTGCATCGTCTCCCGCTGTAAACAGAGGCTCCATCCGCCGACTCGGGAGACCCCCGGGGCGATCTGTGTGTCCGTGATACACATAGAGTGAAAGGTGTGCCGGATCAGAAAGAAGAAGAAGATAAAAAGACTAAGAATTGAGCCGCTGTTGCAAAAGGCAGCCAACTCGTGTGTTGCCGGAACCGGAAGGACCATAGGGACATGTTCAACCAAGATGTGCCCTCTAATTAACATCACAGGTGTCTACAAACTTGTAATCAGTCAGTCGGCCTATTTAAAGGGTGACAAGTAGTCACTGTGCTGTTTGGTGACATTGTGTGTACCACACTAAACATGGACCAGAGGAAACAAAGGAGAGAGTTGTCTCAGGAGGTTAGAAAGAAAATTATAGACAAGCATGTTAAAGGTAAAGGCTATAAGACCATCTCCAAGCAGCTTGATGTTCCTGTGACTACAGTTGCACATATTATTCAGAAATTTAAGATCCACGAGACTGTAGCCAACCTCCCTGGACGTGGCCGCGGAAGGAAACTTGATGAAAAATGGAAGAGACGGATAATACGAACGGTAACAAAAGAGCCCAGAACAACCTCTAAACACATTCATGGTGAACTCCAAGGTCAAGGTACATCAGTGTCAGATTGCACCATCCGTCGTCGTTTGAGCCAAAGTGGACTTCATGGGAGACGACCAAGGAGGACACTACTGTTGAAAACAAATCATAAAAAAGCCAGACTGGAATTTGCCAAAGTGCATGTTGACAAGCCACAAAGCTTCTGGGAGAATGTCCTATGGACAGACGAGACAAAACTGGAACTTTTTGGCAAGGCACATCAGCTCTATGTTCACAGACGCAAAAATGAAGCATACCAAGAAAAGAACACCGTCCCTACTGTGAAACATGGAGGAGGTTCTGTTATGTTCTGGGGCTGCATTGCTGCATCTGGCACAGGGTGTCTTGAATCTGTGCAGGGTACAATGAAATCTCAAGACTATCAAGGTATTCTAGAGAGAAATGTGCTGCCCAGTGTCAGACAGCTTGGTCTCAGTCGCAGGTCATGGGTCTTGCAACAGGATAATGACCCAAAACATACAGCTAAAAACACCCAAGAATGGCTAAGAGCCAAACATTGGACTATTCTAAAGTGGCCTTCTATGAGTCCTGATCTAAATCCTATTGAACATCTGTGGAAGGAGCTGAAACATGCCGTCTGGAGAAGGCACCCTTCAAACCTGAGACAACTGGAGCAGTTTGCTCATGAGGAGTGGGCCAAAATACCTGCTGAGAGGTGCAGAAGTCTCATTGACAGTTAGAGAAATCGTTTGATTGCAGTGATTGCCTCAAAAGGTTGTGCAACAAATTATTAAGGGTACCATCATTTTTGTCCAGGCCTGTTTCATGAGTTTGTTTTTTAAAATAATTCTGTTGAACAACAATTCAACTTTATTTTATTTCAATTCACCTTTATTTATACAGCGCCACATCACAACAAAAGCCGTCTCATGGCACCACAGTGCAGAAAAAAAACAACACAGTCTCAGAAAGACCCAGCAATCAGACGATCCCCTATGAGCAAGCACTAAGCGACAGTGGAGAGGAAAAACTCCCATCTCTAGCAGAACCAGGCTCAGGGAAGGGCAGTCGTCTGCTGCGACTGGCTGGGGGTGAGGGGTTAGGGAGGATGGAGAGGACAGACATAAAGAACATAACAGTAAGATGCCAAGTACATTATTGGAGGTCAACCAGCAGTATGGATCAGAGAACAACAGAACAAAAGTGTGGCTAAGAGACACAAATTCCCTCCTTAAACATAAGCTATATTAAAAAGGAAGGATTTTACCCTGTTCTTAAAAACAGAGACCGAGTCTGACTCCCAGACCCAGAGTGGTAACTGGTTCCAGAGAGAAGGGGCTTGGTAGCAGAAGGCTCTGCCTCCCACTGTACTTTTGGAGATTCTGGGAACCACAAATAAGCCAGCATTTTAGGAGCGTAATGCTCTATTAGGATGGTAAGGTAATATCAGATCTTTTATATATTGGGGGGCCAGATTGTTAAGAGCTTTGAAGGTAAGAAGGATTTTAAACTTGATTCCAAATTCTATGGGAAGCCAATGAAGGGAGGACAGAACCAGGGAGATATGATCTCTTTTTCTAGAACCAGTTAAAACTCTAGCAGCAGCATTTTGAATCAACTGAAGATTTTTTAAGGATACTTTAGGACAACCAGGTGTGTGCTGCACGGTGGCGCAGTGGTTAGCACTGCGGCAGCACAGTTTACCCTCGGCCGGGGGATCGCGGGGATCGTGGGTTCGATCGCTGCCTCCGGCCAACAGTGATCTGTGTGGAGTTTGCATATTCTCCCCGTGTTGCCTGGGTTTACTCCGGGATTTCCCCGGTTTCCTCCCACATGCTAAAAACATGCTGGTTAGGGATACGGGGCGCTTGCGCAGGCAGCGACCGGCAGCTGGTGGCTTGTCACCAGACTGCAAAACAAATCTACCTACGGGTACAAAATAAGTACAAAAAAAACCAGATAATAGCGAATTACAGTAATCTAATCGAGAGCTGACAAAGGCGTGAATCAGTTTCTCAGCATCATTCAGAGACAAGATGTTCCTGATCTTGGCAATATTGCATAGATGATAGAAGGCAGTCTTAGAAACAGTTTTAATATGTGAATTAAAGGACAAATCTTGATCAAAAATAACTCCAAGGTTCCTCACAGAACTGTTCAGAGTGAGAGTGGCAGCATCTAAATTAAGGGCATAATCTGAAAAGGAATTTCTAAGATGTTTTGGGCCAACAAGAATGACTTCAGTCTTATCAGAGTTTAATAGTAAAAAATTACAAGTCATCCAAGCTTTGATGTCCTTAAGACAGGCTTCTAACTTGGCTAATTGATTACAATCATCGGGCTTCATTGACAGGTATAGCTGTGTGTCGTCTGCCTAACAGTGAAAATGTATACAGTGCTTTCTGATGATATTGCCTAACGGGAGCATATATAGACTAAAAAGAGTAGGTCCCCCAAAAAAAGCATTGTCTGATTTTCATTGGTTAATTTTCATTGACTTTTTATTTATTACCACTTCTGTCAGATTCAAGTTAATTCTGTGACCATTATGAGTTTTTCTTTCATTAACAGAGGGGTACCAACAATTTTGTCCACGTGTGTACTTATGTAATGAGGTCAGGCACAAAGTTAACATTGTCCATGCCTTTCCACCACTAAGTTTGCATTGTTCCCTTTAGTAAATGTCACCAGTAGTTTTTCAGTGCCAAAAATAGTTTTGCGCTGGTGCAGCGCGTCAGTAAATCTGCCCCGAAATATCTTGTCTATGTAGTGTATTCATTTAAATATAGGTTGAAAAGGATTTGCCAGTCTTTTTTTTGTTGTCGTTTTTAAATTACATTTTAAACATCTCAACTTCATTGGGTTTGGAGTGTTTTAAAAAAAAAAAAATCAAACTAAAATTTACAGGAAAAAAGTCACAAATTTAGGACAACAAACCTGTAGTTCCTGATTTACCAAGTGTCGGGTTAATAAAGGTCTTTATCTCATCTTTTCTTTATTCTTGGAAATGTGAGATTTTTTTAAATCTGCAACTTTATTATGATGTTTTGTTATTAATTTTTGTTTCCTTTTCCCAATAAATTTCCAATTTTTTTCTTTCAAGTTTTTTAACGTTCAAAGCCAAATTCCAATGCTATTAATAACAAAGACAACAGAGTGGGAAAATATCTTCATTTTTTCTTTTCTCCCACAGTGAACACTCTGCCTGGTTCGTCGGGTTAAAAGCCCATCATTCATCTGGTGTCGGCGCAGCAGTGAAGCAGAGACCACACAACGCATTCATTTGAACTTCTTCCACCACCATGTCTCCCAGGAGGAAGTTGACGTCCATCCAGGAAGGAGAGGTATTGGTACGCCCGTGATCCGTCATCATCCCCACTTTTAGGTTGCTATTGTGCAGCAACTTGTTTTTAATGACATTTTTCTGTCAGCAGGATTACAGAAAAATCTAACAGATGGTAGCAGGGGTGTCAAACTCATTCCATGGAGGGCCAAGACCTTGCATGTTTTACTTCCAGTGTCTTCAGCAGGTTTTTTCACTGATCAGCAATCAGTGGGAAGAAATTCAGTGAAATCACCTGTTGAAGACACTGGGTGGAGGTAAAACCTGCAGGGTCTTGGCCCTCCGTGGAATGAGTTTGACACCTAAGGTATAGAGTAACAGATTATTAACTGAGCCACAGGAGAACAACAGTGAGCCTCATTCACTACCCTTGAGGCAGTGCTGCAGCATCAGCAGGTGCTGCTAATTAGGAGACAAAGGTTTATTGACTGTGAGAGCAAAAGATGGATGAGACTATTATTGGTTCATATTTGGTTAGTGTTTGGAGAGTTTATTTTACTAGAGTGTTTTTTTTAAGTCACGCTCTACAAACTCATACAGAGCAAAATCTCAATCCTTCAGCGATATAGTGCTATTATCATAGCGTGATTAATATATATGTCAGCTTTATCAAGGGTGCGCTATAGCGCGTGATCGCAGACACTCAGAGTGACGGAAATGTGGCTGCCAATCCGCGCCAACGGCCTCTCCGGCCACCACCGAGCATTTAAACATTTTTACACATTCATACCCAGTGTTATGGGCACTGGAGGCAATGCGGGTGAAGTGTCTTGCCCAGGGACACAACGGCAGGATATCTGGGGAGAGCGTGATGCGAACCGCCAACCATCGGGTTATTAGACGACCTCCTCTGCCTCCTGAGCCACTGCCGCCCCACTTTTTCCTCAACTTTCCCTCTTTAGGAAAGCTATGGAGGCTTACCTCGCTCTCTTTATTTCCCTTTGCTTGGAAATTACATCCAAAAGCCGTGCAGTGTGGCATTTTCACTGACAAATGGCAGTAGTTAGTAGCTTCACTTCTTGGCTTGTATAAGACAGAAAAAACGGCTGCAACCATTCTACGTCACTACCCAGAATGCATTGCGACGTAAACAAAAATGGCGATTTACATCGTAATAAAGTTTTTTAAAAATATATAAAACTGGGAATTAATTTAAAAAAAATTATATTATAGTTATGTTACTAACATAAAAATAAAGCATATAGAGCTAACATGCCAATATAATCGGGCTTCCTTTTAAGGATTGTGAGAGGTTCCTACTCACACGTGATTTAAAACAAAGCAAAGACAATGGTGGATGTGCAATGTTTGTTAATGTTATCAATGTTTTCTTGGGGGGTTTGTGCACTGAAATGTTTGACAGTTCTATCCCGTGAACTGAATGCCAAGAAGAGTTAACACGGTGCATGAAAATAATGGTGGCCACACAAAATATTGACACTTTGGGCACCATCTGGACATTTTCACTTAGTGGTGTACTCACTTTTGTGTTAATTGGCATCAAACTGGGGATTCTAAATTGTCCTTTGGTATGACTGTGAGAGTGAATGGTCGTCTGTCTCTCTGTGTTGGCCCTGCGATGGACTGGCGATCTGTCCAGGGTGTACCCTGCCTCTCGCCCAAAGATGCTGGGATAGGCTTCAGCCCCCCCCCCCCCCCCACGACCCGAAAAGGATTAAGCAGAAGAAGATGAATGAATGAATATCAGTATAGATGGAGTGTTGCAATACCATATATATTATTTTTTTTCACCTTAGTCAGCCTCAAATTGTGCCCCCAAAGTAAAACCATCAACATCTGTTTCATCCATAAATATAACATCTGTCTTATTACTGATAATAATGAGGCCTCATTCAGGAGGGAGACTGAACATCTGGCAACACGGTGCAGCAACCATAACTTGACCCTTAACTTTTATCCATCCATCTTCTACCACTTGTCCGGACGTCTGGGTCGCGGAGACAGCAGTTCAAGCAGAGAAGCCCAGAATTCCCTCTCCCCAGCCACCTGCTCCAGCTCTTTAGAGAGGATACCAAGGCGTTCCCAGACCAGCTGGGAGACATAGTCTCTCCAGCAAGTCCTGGGTCTGCCCCAGGGTCTCCTCCCAGAGGGACGTGCCCGGAACACTTCGAGTGGGAGGTGTCCAGGAGGCATTCTGATCAGATGCTCATACCACCTCAACTGGCTCCTTTCAATGTGGAGGAGCAGCGGTTCTACTCTGAGCCTCTCCCGGATGACTGAGCTCCTCACCCTATCTCTGAGGGTGGGTCCAGCAATCCTACGAAGAAAGCTCATTTCAGCTGCTTGAATCCGCGATCTCATTCTGTCGGTCATTACCCAAAGCTCGTGACCATAGGTGAGAGTAGGAACGTAGATTGACTGGTAAATTGACAGCTTTGCCTTAGAGCTCAGCTCCCTCTTCACCACAACAGACCGGTACAACATCCGCATCACTGCAGATGCTGCTCCGATCCGTCTATCAATCTCTTGCTCCATTCTCCCCTCACTCGTGAATAAGACCCCAAGATACTTAAACTCCTCCACTTGGGGCAGGAGCCTGTCCTTAACCCAGAGAGGACAATCCACCTTTTTCCAACTTAGGACCATGGACTCGGACATGGAGGTGCTGATTCTCATTCCAGCCGCTTCACACTCAGCGGCAGACCGTCCGAGTAAGAACTGTAGGTCATTGCTGGATGAAGCCAGCATTGCAATATCATCTGCAAACAACAGAGATGAGATCCTATGGTCACCAAGCATAACACCCTCTATTCCCTGGCTGCGCCTAGAAATCCTGTCCATAAAAATTATAAACAGGATCGGTGACGGTTCAACTTTATTTATATAGTGCCATATCACAACAATAGTCATCTCATAGCACTTTGAAATGTAGGGTAAACCCCACAAATGCAGAAAGACCCCAGCAATCAGGCGATCCCCTGTGAGCAAGCACTTGGCGACGGTGGAGAGGAAAAACTCCCTTTTAACAGGAAGAAACCTCTAGCAGAACCAGGCTCAGGGAGGGGCAATCATCTGCTGCGACTGGCTGGGGGGGGGGGGGGGGATAGAGAAGATGAAAAGGACATAGAGAGCAAACATTAAAGGAGTGAAGCCAATTACAGTGGTACCTCTCCTTACGAACGTCTCTACATACAGAATTTTCAGGTTACGAGACGCCTCAACGGGAAAATATTGCCTCTTGTTACGAAAGAAATTTCAGGGTAAGAAGGGCAAAAAAGTATGCGCTCCTCGCAGCTCCCGTAGTTTACCGAAAGTAAACATACCTGTAGCTGCTCTGCCATTGGCTGTCGCCTAGCATCTTCCTGGTATCCCATTGGCCACGAAGTGTTCGGGCAGTTTTACGTGTGTGTACAGTACAGTATTAACATTTATTCACTATGGGCTCCAAGAAAGTGATGGAGATAAGTGGAAAAGGAGAAAAGAAGAAGAGAGTTTTTTTTGTCCATACAAAGAAAGAGATAATAGAAAGGTATGAAAAGGGGATGCGTTTGGTTGATCTCGCCAAAGAATATGGCCGTAATACATCTACGATCGGCACGGTATTAAAACAAAAGGAAGCCCTAAAAGCAAACGTCCTTGGATCAGTTCTTCACAAAACGTCAGGCAAAAACCACTGATGAGAGAGAACATGAACCAAACAAGGCAAAAGGTGACGACGACGACGACGATAGCAGTTAAAAGGTAAATGAACATAATTTTTATTATTCTTTACTTTATACTTTATTCTTTGTTTTTTTAAATTACAACTCTCATTTTATGTTTATTGTGCAGTAATCTAATTGTAACATGTATTTGTTACATGTTTTGATGCGTTTTTATGATTTATAAAAAATTTATGCCCGAATTTTGGGGGGCTTGGAATGGATTAGGGCATTTACATGTAAAACGTGTCTCTACTTACGGAATTTTCACGTTACGGAAATACTTCCGGAACGAATTAATTTCGTAAGTAGAGGTACCACTGTACATTATTGGAGGTCACCCGGCAGTCTAAAACTATTAACAGCAAAACAGAGGGAGGGTTAAGAGACACATGATCCCTCCCTAATCGTAGGCTATATTGAAGAGGAAGGTTTTTACCCTATTCTTAAAAACAGAGATCGAGTCTGACTCCTGAACCCAGATTGGTAACTGGTTCCACAGGAAAGGAGCTTGATAGCTGAAGGCTCTGCTTCCCATTGTACTTTTGGAGATTCTAGGTATGACAAGTATTCCAGCATTTTGGCAGCATAGTGCTCTGTTAGGATGATAGGGTAATATCACGTCTTTTATATAAAAAGGGGCCTGATTATTAAGAGCTTTGTAAGTGAGAAGAAGGATTTTAAACTTAATTCTAAACTCTATGGGAAGCCAATGAAGGGAAGCCAGAACCGGAGAGATATGCTCTCTCTTTCTAGTACCTGTTAAAACTCTTGCAGCAGCATTTTTGATCAACTGAAGACTTTATTTTAGGACAACCTGATAATAAAGAGTTACAATAATCTAATCTAGAGCTAACAAAAGCGTGGATCAGTTTCTCAGCATCACTCTGAGACAAGATGCTCCTAATCTTGGCAATATTACGCAGATGATAGAAGGCGGTCTTAGAAACAAATTTAATATGTGAATTAAAAAAAACAGATCTTGATCAAAAATAACTCCAAGGTTCCTCACAGAACTATTCAGAGAAAGAGTAGCCACATCCAAATTAAGAGTTTGAGTTGGAAAGGTATTTGTAAGGTTTTTTTGGACCAAGAAGAATGACTTCAGTCTTATCTGGGTTTAATAGAAGAAAATTACAAGTCATCCAAGCTTCATGTTTCTCCTTTCTAAAGCCCATCCAGGGACAAGAGTTGCAAATTAGCTAATAGCTATACACTCTGTGCAACACATCAGATTGATTGTCATTGATTAATTGTCTATGTTTATTGCACTGTCCCTGTCAAATAAACAAATCTATCTATCTTTGATTTCCTTAACCCCTTGCAGTCCGGTCAATTTCCCTAAAAACGCCAAAAAATAATGTGCCCAAAGTAAATCGAAAGCTGTTCTTCAACCCTTTGTAGCATCTTCATGGGGTTGGTCTCATTTAAAAGAAAACACTTTGAATTTTTTGGCAAAACAGTTATAATCTCTCTAAGTGCTCCGGCCACTGAGTTACAGTCATCTAAACATACTGAACTTGAAGAAAATAAATTTGGCCTGGGTGTTTTTTTGGATACAAATGCTTGCAAATAACACACAGCTTCAGATCCGGGCTGGAAAATGCAACAGAAATGTAGAACCAAGTGTTATCCAGCTGAGGTCAAAATTTTGTAACAATGCCACAAAAAATGAATATATTACACAGCTTTTTCCTCAGGTAGTTCCCAGGCGTTTTTGAACTGTGCCAAATTGTGCCAAATGGCACAGTTTGGAAAAATGTCTGTAACTTTTGAATGATCCAATATAGAAGCTTCATTTTGGGCTCTAATGAAAGGTGACACTCAGGGCTGTGTGTGTGTGTGTGTGTGGGGGGGGTTGTCGTCCCCCCCCTCGCTACAGAGGACGGACATCGGCCATCGCTACATGACGGAATAGTCATGTGGCGACAGCGGCGCAGTCACCGCGGCTCCCCCCCCCCCCCACTACAGAAGAGTAGCGGTGGGGGGGGGGTGCGTTCACGGTTCGGACGCGGCGCACGACCCGTGTACCGCGGCGCACAAACTTCGGACTTCATGCGCCGCACAGTTGTAATTTACCGATCGGTCAAAAGTCATTTTTGATTACAATTTTCAGGGATAAAGAATAATTTAGCTTATAACACCTTACCTCTTCACAGCAGCAGTGTCCTGGCGAACTTCTCTTCCTCATTGTCAGACGAACGCGACGCTGGTCTGCTCGTGGTTCCCGGTCAAAACATAATTCCATGATTGCGGTTTTGGCGAATGATGTACGACCTTTGTCGTCGGCCTCCGTCGGTCTATGATGACCATGGAAGAGAATCCTAAACGTCTATTCTGCTGGAATGAGTGCAGGTCGCACTTGTGGGTGGTCTCCGTGCTGCTGGGTCTGTAGCAGGTTCTTCCTGCGGGTCCTTTTTTTTCCATCTGCCGCAGCAGTCAGTCTCTCTTCACCAAGCCCGAACTTCTGTGCTTCAATTGGGTGGCTGCATTCACAGCGTTGGTAGGCAGGTCCTTCTTGCTAGGTTTTCAGTCATTGGTTCTTCAAGGTTTCAGAAACCCAATTTAAGGGTCTTATTAGTCGAATGAGAGGTCAATCATATCTGATCTGTTTGCGGCTGTGTCTGTAGTGGAAGAACTTTTTTTTTTTTTTTTTTTTTTTCAGTGCGCGCTTGGAGGCAGCGCCCCGGTGCTTCCTCTAGGACGCAGAGACTTGCCCGCCCACGGTACAATGGAGTGCAAGAGGTTAAGACAGGCATCTAACTTGGCTAACAGGCGCCCTCATGGCAGCCGCGTCATTGGAGGCGCTTATCGCGCGCCCAATGTCAAGTCAAATTCCTCGTTTGTTTACACTGTAAACATGCTTGGCAATAAAGCTTTCTGATTCTGATTCTAATTGATTACTATCATTACTATCACTATCTCTAGGGGGATGCGAGGATTGACAGAGTCCTGACTCTTTGTCAGCCTGGCTACAGTGCTGAAAAGAAACATAGGGCAACAAAGTGCAGCCCTGGCGGAATGCAACTCTCACTGGGAATGAGTCCGATTGAGCGTTGGCAATACGAACCAAACTCTCACAACAGTCATTCAGAGACCGAATAGCTCGTAACAACAAGCCTGATACCTAATACTCCTGAAGCACCCCCCACAAAAAAATACAAGGGACGTGGTCGAATGCCTTCTCCAAGTCCGCAAAACACATGTAAACTGGTTGGGAAAACTCCCACGGACCCTTGAGGATTCTCAAGAGGGTAAAGAGCTGGTCCGATGTGCCACAGCCAGGATGAAAACCCACATTGCTCCTCCTGAATCCGAGGTTCGACCAACGGCCGGACTCTCCTTTCCAGTACCTTGGCATAGACCTTTCCAGGGAGGCTGAGGAGTGTGATCCCTCTAAAGTTTGAGCACACTCTCCGGTCCCCTTTTTTGAAGAAAGGAACCACCACCCCGGTTTGCCATGCCAAAGACACTGCCCCCGACCTCCATGCAGTGTTGCAGAGGAGTGTCAACCATGACAGCCCTACAACATCCAGAGCCTTGAGGTACTCAGGGCGAATCTCGTCCACCCCCCGGGTCCCGGCCACCAAGGAGATTTTTAACCACCTTGGCAACCTCAGCCCCTGTAATAGGCGAGTCGTCCCTCGTCCACAAGCCCTGCTTCCTCTATGGAAGGTGTATCAGTGGGATTGAGTAAATCCTCGAAGTATTCCTTCCGCCGCCCAACGATATCCCCAATTGAAGTCAACAACACCCCATCCACACCATACACAGAGTGGACAGGGAGCTGCTTCCCCCTCCTGAGCCACAGGACAGTTTGCCAGAATTTCTTCGAGGCCGACTGAAAGTCTTGTTCCATGGCCTCACCGAACTCCTCCCATACACGAGTTTTTGCTTCAGCAACCACCTGGGCTGCACTCCGCTTGGCCTGCCAATACACCTCAGCTGCTTGGGTCTCTCACAAGCCTCTCAATAGTACTCCTCCTTCAGCTTAATGGCCCCCCTCACCACTGGTATCCACCACTTGGTTTGGGGGTTGCCACCATGAGATGCCCTGACAACCATGCGGCCGCAGCTCTCGGCAGCTGCTTCAACAACGGAGGTGGAGAACATGGGCCATTCAGACTCCATGTCTCCAGACTCCCTCGGAATGTGGTTGAAGTTCTTCCGGAGGTGGGAGTTGAAGACCTCCCGGACAGGGGCCTCAGCCAGACGTTCCCAGCACACCCTCACTATACGTTTGGGTCTACCAAGTCTGAATGGCGTCCTCCCCTACCACTGAATCCAACTCACCACCAGGTGGTGATCAATTGACAGCTCTGCACCTCTCTTTACCCGAGTGTCCAAGACATACGGTCGCAGGTCTGATGACATGATAACAAAATCGATCATCGACCTGTGACCTAGGGTGTCCTGGTGCCAGGTGCGCATATGGACACCCTTATGCTTGAACATGGTGTTCGTTATGGACAAACTGTGGTTAGCACAGAAGTCCAATAACTGAACACCACTTGGGTTCAGATCGGGCAGGCCGTTCCTTCCAGGTTTCACTGTCGTTGCCCACATGCGCATTGACGTCCCCCGGTAGGGCAATGAAGTCTCCAAGAGGGCCACTCTCCAGCACCTCAGTCAAAGCCTCCAATAAGGGTGGGTACTCAAAACCATCATTTGGTGCATAGGCACAAATGATGGTCAGGACCCGTTTCCCAACCCGAAGGCACAGGGAAACTACTCTTTCGTCCACCGGGGAAAACTCCAATATAGAAGCAGCAAGGTGGGGGGGAAACAAGAATACCCACCCCTGCTCGTTGTCTCTCACCCAGGGCAGCTCCAGAGTAGGCCAAGCTCCAGCCCCTCCCCAGGAGACTGATTCCGGAACCAGAGCTGTGTGTTGAGGTGAGGCCGACTATATCTAGCCGGTATCTCTCAACCTCATGCACCATCTCAGGCTCTTTCCCCACCAGAGAGGTGACATTCCACGTCCCAAAAGCCAGTTTAGGAAGCCTGGGATCAGACCGCCTTTGACCGCCACCTGATCTACATTGCACCGGACCCCCATTGTCCCTTCTGCAGGTGGTGAGCCCACTGGAGGGCGGACCCATGTAACTCCTTCGGGCTGAGCCCGTCTTGGTCCCATGGGCGGAAACCTGGCCACCAGATGCTAGCCATCAAGCCCCTCCCCCAGGCCTGGCTCCAGGGTGGGGCCCCGGTAACACCATACCGGGTGAGGTACACTGAATCCTTGTTCTAATATTTATCATGAGAGTCTGTTGGATCGTTCTTAGTCTGGACCTTCACCCAGGACCAGTTTGTCTTGGGTGACCCTACCAGAGGCATATTGCCCCGGACAACAAAGCTCCTGGGATCACTAGGGCACGCAAACCCCCCCACCATGATAAGGTGACGATCCATGAGGGGTGGCCCTTAACTTAAAAAGACTAAATCTGGATTTATGCTACACCTTCATACTCCGTGTCCGCTCGACCGCGAGGCTTCAGAGACATAAATTTCATCATCATCTCCAATCACGAGTCCCCTCTTCTGCTGGGTACGTGCAACCCAGATTTTATGACCACATTGCCCATGCGCACTTACTGTGCATGCACAAGTCTACTTCCCATTCAAATGACAGCGCCACTGAAACGACATTACAAAAGCAAAGAAGAGGAGGAAGTGGACAAAGAGGAAGACGCAGTAGTTGTAGTCTGGTTGTAGTCACAGATATGTTTTTATCTCTATGGTTGTAGCAGCAGCTGCGTGACGAGAGAAAAAAACAAAAATAATAGCGATTAGCAAACCCATAAAGTGGATTCTTCTTTTAAAGAGCAACTTTTTCTCTTGTATAGCTGGTGAACAAACTCGCACATCTGCTCCTTGGTGCTTTTGAGCTGGGGTGAAACTGCAGTGTTAAACGCTTGGCCTGGCAGATGCAAAAAAGAAGCATATATATAACCACGTGCACACTGAGCCTGTCCCCATCATGGAACATGAAATGGGAGCATAAATGCAGCTTAAGGATATAACGGTGGACTTGAGCAAGACTGGTCTCTTTATTGGTAAAGAGGAGATGGTGAGGGTGTTTTATCCAAATTTCCAAAACCCTGACTACTCAGAGTTGGGACCAGGAAGCAGAGTCGCAGTCTTACACGCCTCTCTGCAGCTCCTCTTCATCCGCCACCCCTCAGCTTCGCCCCTGTCTTCCCCATCAGAGAATCGTTGTCTGCTCCCTCCAAAGTAAATAAAAATATAATGCATAAGCATCCCAAAGTGATAAAGCAAAATATTGGTAAAACTCAAATTAAACATAAAGCCTCTAAACTGAATGAATTGGCCTCTGTTCCTCCTCATAATTTAAAAATTAAATGTGGTTTATTAAATATTAGGTCTCTAACTCCCAAGTCTCTGTTAGTCCATGATCTGTTAATTGATCATCAGATTGATTTAATTTCCCTTACAGAGACTTGGTTAGGGCAAGAGGATTATGTTGGTTTAAATGAATCAACTCCCTCTGGTTATGTAAACTGTCAAAATCCCAGAAGTTCTGGTCGTGGAGGAGGAGTAGCAACAATTTACCATTCCAAATTACTAGTTAATGTAAAGCAAAAAACATGTTATAATTCCTTTGAGGGCCTGGTCCTCAGTATTGGGCACTTTAGCAATTTTAGGTTAAACCCAGTTTTATTTGCCATAGTTTATCGTCCCCCATCAACCTACTCAGAATTTTTATCCGAATTTGCTGATTTCTTAGCTGATTTAGTGCTGAAATCTGATAGAATAATTATAGTAGGGGACTTGAATATACATGTGGATGTAGATAGTGACTGCCTTAATGTGGCATTTAATTCAATATTAGACTCGATTGGGTTTTCTCAGAAAGTAGGAAATTCTACTCATTACCTCCACCATACATTGGACCTTGTTCTGACATATGGCATAGATATAGAAAATCTTGTAGTGTCTCCTCATAACCCTGTACTGTCAGACCATTGTCTGTTAACCTTTGATTTTACTATTTCTGACTATTTGGCTCCTAAAGAAAAATATTATTACAGTAGATGCCTCTCAGATGATGCTGTTACCAAATTTATGCAGATTGTTTCCTCTATGCCATGTGTCAACACAACGGAAATAAGCTATAGACAGCTTGCTCCTTCTGTAATTGATAACATGGTGGATAGTGTTTCAGCTTCTCTGCATCAGACTCTAGACTTGGTGGCCCCCTTAAAAAAGAAAAAGTCTAATCAGAGATTTCTAACTCCTTGGTTCAACACAGAAACTCGTAGCTTAAAGCAGAAGACTCGTCAATTAGAAAGAAAATGGCGCTCCACTAATTTAGATGAAATCTATTTAGCTTGGAGAAATCATCTTTTAATTTATAAAAAATCTCTTAGAAAAGCTAGAACGAGTTATTACTCTGCATTAATAGAAGAGAACAAGAATAATCCCAGGTTTCTTTTCAGTACTGTAGCCAGGTTGACAAAGAGTCAGGACTCTGTCAATCCTAGCATTCCCTTAGAGCTTACTAGTCAGGACTTTATGAACTTTTTCAATAATAAAATTTCATCCATCAGAGATAAAATCAATTAGATTCTTCCCACAGTTAACTTAAATACTGTAACTACTACAACTCCTTCTATTGATGTCTGTCTTGATGAGTTTACTCCAATCGACCTTTGTGAGTTAGACAAAATAGTTTCCTCATCCAAACCTTCAACTTGTCTTTTAGACCCTATTCCTACCAGGTTATTTAAAGAAGTCTTCCCACTTATTGGTAGCCTTATTCTTCATATAATCAATTCTTCATTAACTTTAGGCCATGTACCGCAGGCTTTTAAAACGGCTGTAATTAAACCCTTACTCAAAAAGCCAACGCAAGATCCAGGAGCTTTAGCTAACTATAGACCAATCTCTAATCTCCCTTTCATTTCAAAAATCTTAGAAAGAGTTGTTGCTACGCAATTATTTGACCACCTACAGGGAAATGGTTTACTTGAAGAGTTTCAATCTGGGTTTAGAATCCATCATAGTACTGAAACAGCCTTAGCGAAGGTCACTAACGACCTCCTCATTGCATCTGATAATGGACTAGTTTCTGTACTTGTCCTTTTAGACCTTAGTGCAGCTTTTGATACTATCGATCATAATATTCTACTTGATAGATTAGAACACTATGTTGGACTTAATGGAACTTCGTTGCAGTGGTTTAGATCTTATTTATCTGATAGGTTCCAGTTTGTTCATGTAAATAATGAGTTTTCTTTCAACTCAAAGCTCAGTCATGGAGTTCCACAGGGATCTGTGCTAGGCCCGACTCTTTTTAGTTTATATATGCTTCCGTTAGGCAACATTATTAGAAAGAACTGTATACATTTTCATTGTTATGCAGATGACACACAATTATACCTGTCAATGAAGCCAGATGATAGTAATCAATTAGCCAAGTTAGAAGCCTGTCTTAAGGAAATCAAAGCTTGGATGACTTGTAATTTCCTGCTATTAAATTCAGATAAGACTGAAGTCATTCTTGTTGGTCCAAAAAACCTTAGAAATTCCTTTCCAAATCAAACTTTCAGTTTGGATGCGGTTACTCTTTCTCTTAATAGCTCTGTGAGGAACCTTGGAGTTATTTTTGATCAGGATTTGTCCTTCAATTCACATATTAAATTTGTTTCTAAGACTGCCTTCTATCATTTGCGTAATATTGCCAAGATTAGGAGCATCTTGTCTCAGAGTGATGCTGAGAAACTGATCCACGCTTTTGTTAGCTCGAGATTAGATTATTGTAATTCTTTATTATCAGGCTGTCCTAAAACATCTTTAAAAAGTCTTCAGCTGATCCAAAATGCTGCAGCAAGAGTTTTAACAGGTACTAGAAAGAGAGATCATATCTCTCCGGTTCTGGCCTCCCTTCATTGGCTTCCCATAGAGTTTAGAATTAAGTTTAAAATCCTTCTTCTTACTTACAAAGCTCTAAACAATCAGGCTCCTTTTTATCTAAAAGATCTGATACTACCGTATTATCCTAACAGAGCACTACGCTCCCAAAATGCAGGATTACTTGTAATACCTAGAATCTCCAAAAGTACAATGGGAGGCAGAGCCTTCAGTTATCAAGCTCCTCTCCTGTGGAATCAGCTGCCAATCTGGATTCGGGAGTCAGACTCGATCTCTGTTTTTAAGAATAGGGCTAAAACCTACCTTTTTGATATAGCCTACAATTAGGGAGGGATCATGTGTTTCTGAACCCTCCCTTAGTTATGCTGCTAATAGGTTTAGTCAGCCGGGGGACCTCCAGTAATGCACTGGGCCTCACTCCTTTTCTCACTCTCAATGAAATATTTTTTTTTTGCTGGTCATTAACATTTGTTTGTTCTCTCCCATAGATTGAGTCCCCATCGTGCTGTTTGCTCTCTACATGTCTGTTCTTTTCTTCTTCTCTATCCCCTCACCCCCCAGCCAGTCGCAGCAGATGACTGCCCCTCCCTGAGCCTGGTTCTGCTGGAGGTTTCTTCCTGTTAAAAGGGAGTTTTTCCTCTCCACCGTCGCCAAGTGCTTGCTCACAGGGGATCGCCTGATTGCTGGGGTCTTTCTGCAACTGTGGGGGTTCCCCCTACAGTTGATAGTGCTATGAGATGACTGTTGTTGTGAAATGGCGCTATATAAATAAAGTTGAATTGAATTGAATGGAAAGTTTTAAGTCGTTAGGTCTTACTGTGATGCAGGACCTGTCCTGGCGTAAAAATACAGTATCTCTCAAAAGTGAGTACACCCCTCACATTTTTGTAAATATTATGTCTTTTCATGGGACAACACTGAAGATATGACACTTTGATACACTGTAGTCAGTGTACAGCTTGTATAACAGTGTAAATTTGCTGTCCCCTCTAAATAACTCAACACACAGCCATTAATGTCTTAACCGCTGGCAACAAAAGTGAGTACAGCCCTAAGTGAAAATGTCCGAATTGTGCCCAGTTAGCCATTTTCCGTCCCCGGTGTCATGTGACTCATTAGTGTTACAAGGTCTCAGGTGTCAATGGGAAGCAGGTGTGTTAAATTTGGTGTCATTGCTCTCACATTTTCTCATACTGGTTACTGGAAGTTCAACATGGCACCTCATGGCAAAGAACTCTGAGGATCTGAAAAAAAAAAAAACAATTGTTAATCTACATAAAGATGGCCTAGGCTATAAGAAGATTGCCAACACCCTGAAACTGAACTGCAGCACAGTGGCCAACATCATACAGCGGTTTAACGGGACAGGTTCCACACAGAACAGGCCTTGCCATGGTTGACTAAAGAAGTTGAGTGCATGTGCTCAGCGTCATATCCAGAAGTTGTCTTTTGAAAATTGACGTATGAGTGCTGCCAGCATTGCTGCAGAGGTTGAAGGGGTGGGGGGTTAGCCTATCAATGCTCAGACCATACACCGCACACTGCATCAAATTGGTCTGCGTGGCTGTCGTCCCTGAAGGAAGCCCCTTTTAAAGATGATGCACAAGAAAGCTCGCAACCATTTTGCTGAAGACAAGCAGACTAGGGACATGGATTAGTGGAACCATGTCCTGTGGTCTGATGAGACCAAGATAAACTTATTTGGTTCAGATGGTGTCAAGCGTGGTGGCGGCAACCATGTGAGGAGTACAAAGACAAGTGTGTCTTGCCTACAGTCAAGCATGGTGGTGGTAGTGTCATGGTTTGGGGCTGCATGAGTGCTGCCGGCACTGGGAAACAACAGTTCATTGAGACAACCATGAATGCCAACATGTACTGTCACATAATGAAGCAGAGCATGATCCCCTCCCTTCGAAAACTGGGCTGCAGGGCAGTATTCCAACATGATAACAACCCCAAACACATCTAGACGACGACTGCCTTGCTAAAAAAACTGAGGATAAAGGTGATTGACTGGCCAAACATGTCTCCAGACCTAAACCCTATTGAGCATCTGTGGGGTATCCTCAGACGGAAGGTGGAGGAGCTCAAGGTCTCTAACACCATGATGTCATCATGGAGGAGTGGAAGAGGATTCCAGTGGCAACCTGTGAAGCTCTAGTGAACTCCATGCCCAAGAGAGTTAAGGCAGTGCTGGAAAATAATGGTGGCCACACAAAATATTGACACTTGGGCACAATTTGGACATTTTCACTTAGGGGTGTACTCATTTTTGTTGCCAGTCATTTCGACATTAATGGCTGTGTGTTGTTATTTTGAGGGGACAGCAAATTTACACTGTTATACAAGCTGTACACTGACTACTTTGTATCAAAGTGTCATATCTTCAGTGTTGTCCCATGAAAAGATATATTTACAAAAATGTGAGGGGTGTACTCACTTTTGTGAGCTACTGTATCTCCTCAGCCACAGGGAAGGCTCAGCAGTGCCTCTGTTACCTAAGAGAATTTAAAAAAGCTAAACTTCTCCAGAGGTTCATGGTGAAGTTCAGTCATTTTGTAATCGAGAGTGTGTTGATGTTACACCACTCAGGCTGGACAGCGTTCTTAGTGTGTAGAAAATGTCCTTTTTTAATTAAAGCTTCACCAACAGAGACCGTGGAAACATACAAGCTTCAGGGCAGGAGCAGCCGCACCAGCCACACACCTAAGTTACAGGCTTCTACTCCCCGGAGGCCTCATGTATAAATGGTGCGCACGCACAAAAACATGGCATACACTGATTTTCACGCACACAGTGGAATATATAAAACAAACATGACGTTAGAATATGCGGGCCGAGCTGCAAAGGGTTCCACCTGTTGTGAGAAGTTGTGGCTGTCCACAGAATTCTGTTTGGCTCTATCAGATGGGTCTGTTAAACTACAAAACAGCCAAAACTCACAGAATATGTTAAAATAATGTTTCTACTTCAGTTAAAATGCTTTGTCTATGAATGAGTCTGTGAAAAATCCAACTATTATTGCGTGATTTATCTCCATAACTTGGCCCATTGAGCGCAGTGAAACCCCGATGAATTGACCTGCCTCACTCATGGACCAGCCAGCAGCGCTGTTAACTGGATCCTGTTGCTATAAATGTCATTTTGACCCAAAGAAAAAAGGAGAGATCCTCTGGGTTAATGCTGAATTAAAAGAGGACCATGTGGAGTTCCAGGCTGCAGTTTACCCGGATTTCCAGGGACCTTTAACAGATTCCCCCTCTGACATTTCGGCCTCCTCAGACCTCGGGAAGTGGGCCGGGAGAAACTCTTTTTAACACCTGTTGTCTTTGAGTCGTTTTGTTCTGAAGACAACAGGAGGGTCCCCAGCGCAATATGTGCTGTACCTTGGAAGTTATTACTTGGAAATAAAAGGCTTTTATATTGCGCAGCTCCGTGTGTTCCTCCTGGCTGTCGTGCGTAATTTGGATTCTGACAGATCTGGTTTGTAACTTGTATAAATTCAGCTGTAAGATTGGAGTGGTATTCAGTGGTCTTTATTTGTTTATTTTACTCGGTAACATTACATCTGTGTGATTACCGAGCCCCCTCCCCACCCCCCCGAAACTTCTGCTATACAGAAAAACTCTTACATGTTTAAGAGTAGAGATTTGGAAATTATTGGCAGTACCTTCATTTGAAAACTTCCTACGGTTCCCAACCACTCTGTACCGAGCACAGAGTAAAAAATAATTTATTCAGTTGCACTGTATTGGCTATTGGAGTCTGTTTAAAAAGAAAAAAAAAATAGAGTATATTCTCTCTTTCCATGCCTGTCTGTCTGCTGCATGTTGGTTTTCTCTCTCTCTCTCTCACACACACACACACACACGGGTGGGTGGGTGCGTTTGTCCGTCCACAATGGAGATTCAGTTTTAAAGCTCATTGACCAGATGTAATGATTTTACCTCTATTTCAAACACTGGCTGTAGTGTAGTGTACTCTCCTCACATGTGCTCCCGCGATGGGGTGCTTTTGGGGGCAGGTGCATGTTTTTAAACACAAACCCAGCGCTTCGCACACACGGTCAGGACGGAGATGTGGTGAGTTGTCCACGGGCAGGCTGGGGGAAACGGAGGAAGGGGCGGTGTTGAAAACCTCGCGGGTGAGTGTTTTTTTTTTGTTTTTTTTTTTTAAATCACACACTATGTTTGCTCATGTGTTCCGTTACTCATTGTAAACTATATACTCACGACTCACTGTAAACACGAAAGTGAATGCGGTGCAGCGATGCATTTGGTTAGACTGAGCGTTTCAGCGCCAGTTAGACAAATTTGATTGGTGAAATTGGTGACAGTTGAGGAGGATTGGCCAAAACTGTGGGAAAGTTGCGGTGATTAGACAAAGTTGCAAGGCTGCGCAATGGTTAGGCTGATTGGCTGATTTCGTGTGAATTGGTGCGATCGCAACATCGCAAAATCCTGGAGGGACTGGCCATTGTAACACGGCCCACTCGGTAAACTTAGGTTTATTGTTTATTCCGGAGGGTCAGAACATAATAAAATATTTTTTTCTGACCTCCACCTCCATTATTGACATCTCGGTGTCGCACTCCATTAAGTTATTATTTTTTTATGTTGTGCTTTCCTGCAGGATTTATGATCACTGTTTGACAGAGTGACAGAAGTTATTAGTGGGAGGAACCGAGGCGGAGTAAAAAGATTGTGCATGTGTGCTGGTTTTCACGTGAGGTGGGATGTATAAAAAAAGGAGCAGAGAATCAGGCGTGCGCACAGGTTTGTAAATCTGAAAATTTTTGTGTGCACGTACTTTCCAAATTTTGTGAGTACGCAATCTTTCAGTATAAACGCTGTGCAATCCTTTATACGTGAAGCCCCAGATCCCCACCCTCTTCTTCTCTCATTACCTGGCAGTAGTATGTTATATAGATACTATACTGCCCCCTACTGACCGGTGAAATAAATGTCCAAAACAGAACCTATGAACAGTCATCCATTATGCCCCCAACACTTCTGAAGAGCAATGCCCTGTTCATTTCCCACATATAAGAGTCCATACTCACAGGTGCCTGGGACAGGAAGTCTGCATCTATGTTACTCTTCCCGGGGCAATATTTTAAAGTTATGTTGAAGTCAGCCAGCTCGGACACCCAGCGATGCTCTGTTCAGTCCCTCCATGATTTTGCTGGATGTTTTCATGATTGTTGCGAGCCAAAAAGCCTGAATTCACAGGAGCTTTTTTAAAAAGTTGCAATGAAAGTTCTGATGTTTTTAAGAGTGTTTTTTGCACTAAAAGTTGTGGAAAGAATTCCAAATTTTGAAGCAGATGTTTTTTTTTCCGGTTTACTGCAGTGATATTCTACATCATCATCATCATAGCAGTCTGTCGGAGGCAACAATGACTGTTTCATTTAGGTCTGATCAGATTCCTCCACGCAGCTCTGTCCTTCGCCTTACGCTGCCAGGAACTCCTGACCTTGTTAACCCGGGCGACGTCCGAGCCAGTATGAGTTGCTTTCTGACTGACCATTTCATGAAACTGCTTGCAAAGTATTTCATAGTACCGCTAGCTTTTGCTGGACTAGTGGCACATTCTTGGCAGATAGAGGCATTATCAGTGGCAAGGACAGGCCAAGACAAACTGACTCCAGTATCTGTTGCAGTGACTGACCAGATGATAGATTTGTTTACCTCTGATTTGTGTAGTGCACGTCACGATGCACCGACTGGCAAAACAACACAACAAACCTCATGAAAAACAAACTTATCAAGGGAACTTCAAAACAAATTACAAATTTCTGAGAAACACCTAAGGTAACAAACAATAACCATTAGCTGCAGCCGTACTAATCACTGCTTCTAAATTTCAAGTCATGATTTCTCTTCATTCAAAGACAGAAGGAAAATTCTGATCAGAGGCTTCATTTTTTTTGTTGTTGCCATTTTTCAGGTTAAATGCAGACACGTGTAAAAATGCTTTGAGTTCATGTAAAGTTGAGCATCTATATTTCCTTGGTTGCCCTATCAGACAGCAGCTCGGGTTTTGACGCTGTGTCCGTAAACGGTCATCAGCGTGGCTGTGTAAGGAGATGTGTGATGACAGGAAGGGTGTGAGTCCTCCACGCCTTTCATCTGGAAGTACAGGATTTAGGAAGAGGAAACTGCAAACACTCATTTCACACTTTGATATTCCACGACCTGAGAGATGTCACCCCACCGAGCAGAACTAACCTCCAGATATCCATTCAATATGATTAAAAATTAACGGAATAAAACTGAAAACATTAGTTTGTTATGCGCCCCCCCTCACCCTTAACTCTTTTTGAGGGAGATTTAAAATGACCTTAAATATTTTTTTTCTTTTTAATTTGTTACTTTAATTTGTAAATTTTCCCCTTTTTTCTGATAAATTTGCAACATTTTGTCTTGTATAACAATCTGAGAAAAGCACGGGATTGTCAAAAATTTCCTATTATGGTGATTTGTAAATTAAGAAGCTTCTGCTATACAGAAAAACTCTTGTGCAACAGCAAATACAAACATTAACACAATATCCATTACAACAGCTAAATTGTATTGAATGCATGTCAGAGAATAGAGATTTGGAAATTATTGGCAGCACCTTCATTTGAAAACTCCCTACGGTTCCCAACCACTCAGTACCGAGCGCAGAGGAAAAAATAATTTTTTCTGTTGCTCTGTATTGGCTATTGGAGTCTGTGTTTTTCTGGAAAAAAAAAAATAGAGAATATTCTCTCTCTTTCCATGCCTACCTGTTTGTCTGTTGCATGTCGGTCCACACACATACACACCTTTCATTTACAGCGAGACTGGTGGTGGGTATGTTTGTCCATCCAGACCAGAGATTGAGTTTTAAAGCTCATTGACCAGATGTAGTCACGATTTTACCTGTAAAGATGTATAAATGTTCAAACACTGGCTGTAGTGTAGTGTACTCTCCTCACACGCGCTCCCGCGACAGGGTGCTTTTGGGACAGGCTCATTTTTTTCCAACACAAACCTAGCGCTTTGTACACGCGGTCAGGATGGAGACGTGGCGAGGCGTCCATGGGCAGGCTGGGGTTGACGGAGGAAGGGACAGTGTTGAAAACCTCACGGGTGAGTGGTTTTTTTTAAATCAGTTTGCTGATGTGTTAGGTTACTCACTGTAAACTATAAACTCACGACTCACTGTAAACACGGAACTGACTGCGGTGCAATGATGCATTTAATTGGTTGGACTGAGCATTTCAGCGCCAGTTAGAGACAAATTTGGTGAAATTGGCAGAAGTTGGCAAGGATTGGCTACAATTGCGGGGAAGTTGCGGTGATTGGACAAAGTTGCAAGTTTGCACAATAGTTACGCTGATGGCTGATTTTGCGTGAATTGGTCCGATTGCGACATCCTGGAGGGACTGCCTGTTGCGTTGAGTTTAGCTGTGCTCATCATATGCTCAAACATAAGTCGGGGTTGTGATCGCTATAGACTGTTACAGAGGGGGCATAAAATAAATAGTATTTAAACCTATCGGTAACAGCCCATTTCAGCGCTAAAAACTCCAGCTTTCCTGCATGCAACCTATATTTTTTTTTCAGCTGGTATCAGTGTTTGTGAACCGCACCCAATAACCCTGAGTTTGCCCTCCTGTCTCTGATACAAAACTGCCTCTAATCCCTCTTCTGAGGCATCTACTGTATATGCAATATAAATGGATCTGGAAAAAAGCAGAAGAGGTATGTAAGCAGTGCAGGCATTTATGGTTGTTTTAACCCACTGGTAACGGGAACAATAATGAAGAGTCCCTTAGCAAATAAATAGGTGTGGTTAGGATTCATATGCAGCCGGCTTCATATGCAGGGAAAGGCAAGGGGGACTGATGAACTGCTGAGGATTTATTTTACCAGCCACTACATTAACTAAGTTATGTTCACTATTATGTACCTGGCAAGTTAAGATGACTGAAATTCACGAAGTCAGTGACTTTAATCCGTTAACGGCCTTCAGGCAAACTAAACGTGCCAACATTTGGATTTCAAAATAAGGGAGGTTTTTCCTGCTGTTTGGTTGGTGAGGAGAGTTCTAAAAAAAAAAAACTATAAATATATAGAAATATTATAACAGAAATTACTGAATCTTTGGTAATTTAATTTATTTCATTAAATATAATTTTATTGATTTTTTTTCCTTTGAAATCTGAGTTATTGTTCTGTTCTGGCTCTGCAAAATTATGGTCAAAAGTGTAAATTGTATAAGGAAAAAAAGTCAAAATTTTACCACAGTTTTTTTCAAATTAATACAAAAACTAATTTTATTTAAAAAAAGACAAAAAATAGCTGTAAAATAATCCACAAATTTATAATAGTCTCAAATGTACAAGAAAACTAAATTTTACAAGAAGAAATTACAAATTTGAGGAAAATACTTCAAATTTAGATAAATTGACAGAGAAAAGTAGAAAAGTATAAGAAAATTGATATAAAATGGAGAAAAACCTCAAACCTTCAAGACTGAAGTCATTATTGAAGTTTTGAAGTGGGTGCCTTTTGTATCCTTAACTCAATATTTTTGGTTGTCTACTTTTAATTAGTAATTTCATAGCACCGCTTTTACATGAGTAGAATTTCTGGCTACTATACCCACCTCTGATCATGTGCATGAGTAAATTACTATTATTCATGTTTTTTTCCCTTCACTTTCTTACTCTTTATCCGTGAAGAAAGAAACACTAGAATAAAAATACAAAAAATGGACACATTTTTGTCATTTATGTAAACCATGACAAAAAAATCGCGCAGGACAAAATGTGACACTTGGCATTTTCTAACCGGTTTGTATACCACCATAGACAAAGAACCTGAATTAGAAAGGGCTCAGAGAGGGAACGATGAGACAGACAAGATGAGCCAATGAGAGGAAAGTGTTCAGGCTGAGGGTCCAGGAGAGGTGAGAGCAGAGGAAGGAGAGGAGGATACACCAGTAAAAAGTCCAAACACAGGATGTCTGGGTGGGACCCCAACTAGCCAAATATTCCAACATTCAAGCCTTGGTTGTACAATATTTCAAATAATAAGTTCCATACGCAAAGTTTCGGTGCAAAATAAAAAAAAAAAAAAACAGTATAAAACTAGAAAAGCACTCGGAGAGCGCAGACCTCCGCCAAGCGGCACAGTTCCCCCCATACAGTGTTTGTGTGTACGTTTTCAGATTCCCTGAGCATGAAAAGATATGACTAGCAATTGGATTCACAATGATTATTTGTTTATTTGACATGGACAGTGCAATAAACAGACAATTAATGAATGACAATCAATGTGATAGTGATAGGATTAGTGGTTCAGTAGTGTAAAACGGGGCTATAAGGGACGGCGGGTTAATAAGGGACACTTTTCTGGGAAATGTTTTAAATGTAATTCTGCTTTTTTTATTTTGAGCAGGACGCTGAGTTGTGTTGTTATTGTCAAATACCCATGAATCCTTCATCAAATCTAGGCGGAAGCAAAATTAAAAAAGCAGAATTATATTTAGAAAAGTGTCCCATATTACCCCGCCGTCCCTTATAGCCCCGTTTTACAGTTGTAAAAGCATTGCCTCCTTGGCGGAGGTAATAAACTGAAGTGTTGGTGTGTCCATCTCCTCCACTGACGGATGCAGATTGGTTAGACAGGTTGCCGTGGGTTTTATATTATATTGGGGTTGCGCTCCGCAGCAAAACAGAATTTAGAATCTTTCCCGGCAGAGAGGTCGTTTTTACGCAGCGCCTATAGCTGGGCGGGGAATTTGTGGCAAATAATCGGGCGGCGGACAGGTGGCCGTGTCAGGTTTTGCAGCGTGGCGCAAAAACAGGCATGGTGGTGGGCCCAGGCCAGCAGTGTTTTCCGTGTGCTTTTGTGCCTAAAACGTTGAAGAACGCGGAGTTTGTGTTGGTCAGACACGACGACCAGCGCAATGTGCGCAGCGCCTATGGCTGGCACAGGCACGCTGGCGGGCCCAGGCCAGCAGTGTTTTCCGCATGCTTTTGTGGCTAAAACGTTGAAGAAGGCGGAGTTTGTGTTGGTCAGACACGACGCCCAGCGCCCTCCATTGCGCCTGCGCACATGTTGAAAATGGCCGTATGTCGGTGTGGAAAAATGCTTTAAAAAAATTCCTGTATGCAGACGGTGATGCGGATCATCCCCAAAATTTAATCAGTTCTTCCTTGTACCATTTCCAACAACGCCTGAAAGTTTCATTGAAATCCGTCCAAAGGTTTTTGAGTTATCTTGCTAACCAACAGACAAACAGACAGACAAACACACAGACAAACCCCGGCAAAAACATTACCTCCTCCTGGCCTTTCGGCCTGGCGGAGGTAATTAACATGGTCTGGTAACAATTGTATCATGTGTTTTCTGCACCACCCCCCCCCCCCCCAAAAAAAAAAAAAAAAAAAAAATGTCGCCACTGCACCAAGCTCTTGAAGCCAGAGGAAACACTGGAGTCAAAGTCAAGTCCAAGTGAAAAATGTTGAAGTCTGAAGTCACATTTTTAACAACTTGAGTCCAACTCCAATCAGTCTCTGACTCAAGTCCCCTTCTCTGTCAGATCATCAGATTTTAATATTAGACAAAGATAACCCAAGTAAATACAAAATGCAGTTTTTCAATGATCATTTAATTTATTAAAGGAAGAAAGCCATCCAAACAATTTCTTTGATCTGAAATATTTAAGTGTGACAAATATGCAAAAATATAAAAATCTGCAAGGGGCAAATACTTTCTCACAACACTGTATGTTCACAGCCTCTTTTACTTTCTTGCTACAGGAAGATGACAAGAAAAACGGAGTGAAACCTCAGCAGCTTCAGGAGCATGAAGATCCTCCAACTGCAGCAAACAAAGATAAATCACATCATGGCCAGAGTGGAAAAAGAAGACAGAAAAAAAACACTGGGGATAAACAATACTTTTGTGAAGAATGTGGGAAAGGTTTCATGCAGATGGCTAACTTAGAAAGACATAAACTTATCCATGGTGGAGTTAAACAGTTTGTGTGTAGTCAATGTGGAAAGGCCTTCACTGAAAGTGGTAGCTTAAAAAAACATGAAGTCATCCACACTGGAGTTAAACAGTTTGTGTGTGGCCAGTGTGGAAAAGCCTTTACTCAGATGAGTAACTTAAGACAACATAAACTCATCCACACTGGAGTAAAGCAGTTTGTGTGTGGTCAGTGTGGAAAGGCCTTTACTGAAAGCGGTAGCTTAAAGAGACATGAACCCATCCACACTGGAGTTAAGCAGTTTGTGTGTGGTCAATGTGGAAAAGCCTTTACTCAGAGGGCGGGCTTATGGAGCCATGAACGCATCCACACTAGAGTTAAGCAGTTTGTGTGTGGTCAGTGTGGAAAAGCTTTTACTCATAGGAGTCAATTGAGACGACATGAACACATCCACACTGAAGTTAAGCAGTTTGTGTGTGGTCAGTGTGGGAAAGCTTTTCCTCAGAGGAGTCAATTGAAAAGACATGAACTCATCCACACTGGAGTTAAGCAGTTTGTGTGTGGTCAGTGTGGAAAAGCTTTTACTCATGGGAGTCAATTGAGACGACATGAACACATCCACACTGAAGTTAAGCAGTTTGTGTGTGGTCAGTGTGGAAAGGCCTTTACGTTGATGAGTCAGTTAAGAACACATGAATTCATCCACACTGGAGTTAAACAGTTTGTGTGTGGTCAGTGTGGAAAGGCCTTTGCTCAGAGGGAGGGCTTATGGAACCATAAACTCATCCACACTGGAGTTAAGCGGTTTGTGTGTGGTCAGTGTGGAAAGGCCTTTACTCATAGGGTGGGCTTTAGGTACCATGAACTCATCCACACTGGAGTTAAACAGTTTGTGTGTGGTCATTGTGGAAAAGCCTTTACTCAGATGAGTCACTTAAGACAACATGAACTCATCCACACTGGAGTTAAGCAGTTTGTGTGTAGTCAATGTGGAAAGGCCTTTACTGAAAATGGTAGCTTAAAGAAACATGAACTCATCCACTCTGGAGTTAAACAGTTTGTGTGTGGTCAATGTGGAAAAGCCTTTACTCACATGTGTACCTTAAGACAACATGAACTCATCCACACTGGAGTTAAGCAGTTTGTGTGTGGTCAGTGTGGAAAAGCCTTTACTCAGATGAGTCAATTAAGACGACATGAACTCATCCACAGTGGAGTTAAGCAGTTTGTGTGTGGTCAATGTGGAAAAACCTTTACTCGGATGAGTAACTTAAGACGACATGAACTCATCCACACTGGAGTTAAGCAGTTTGTGTGTGGTCAGTGTGGAAAGGCCTTTACTCAAAGGGAGGGCTTAAGGAAGCATGAACTCAGCCACACTGGAGTTTAGCAGTTTGTGTGTGGTCAGTGTGGAAAAGCCTTTACTCGGATGAGTAACTTAAGACGACATGAACTCATCCACACTGGAGTTAAGCAGTTTGTGTGTGGTCAGTGTGGAAAAGCCTTTACTTTGATGGGTATCTTAAGACGACATAAACTCGCCCACAGTAAATTTAAATAAACCCATCTGCTGAATGTGGCAAGGCTTTTACGTGAGTGAATATCTTAAAATTACATGGAGTGATCCACACTAGGGGTAAAAGTGAGACACCTTTCACTTACAGTATACTTGAATCCCATGTGAGACAAGAAGTTCTTGTGGTTACAGGTTCAAGTTTAGAAATCTTGAGATCAGCCTGCATGGGTTTCAAGTCACTTAAATGTCTAAACCAACATCGTTTCATTTAGAAAGCAGAGATGGTCTATATTTTGGTTATATGTCTGACTTTTTTTTCCCCTTCTTTTTGCTTGATCAACTCATTCAGTTAATTTCATCTCAAATCACCTTCAATAGCATTGTGCCAAATCACACCCAGGGTTTCTACGGGTGCCTGAAATCCTAAAATTGAATTTTAATAACACTGAAGAATCTTGAATATGCCATCAAATCATTTTCAAATGTTAACATCATTGCATGAGAAGAATCTAAGACAGAGTAACAGTGACATGCACAGACTATTTGGGGGTACTCCTCAATACTGAAAAAAGTCTCTGGAGAAAAATTTAACTCAAAAGCTCATAAAAAAACTGGTCTCCAGAAGGGTACTTCAAAGGTCAGAGGGTAAAGGGGCAGATGCACCACTTGGGGGTCTATCTGTGCCATGCCTGCACAGTAAAATGTTCATTGTTATGTATTATCTCTTATGAGCAAATACAGTATTGTGAAACATTAACAACTAATAAGGACAACTTTTTTTTACCATCTCCAATCAAAAACTTGACAAGAGTTCCATTTTTTTTTCCCCCTTTTTGGGTGCAGTCTTTAACAAATATAATTTCCTTTCATTCACCATCAGAATCAGTCTCCTGATAAATTTGCCATATTGGCACAAACCCCTCTACAGTCTGAACATCCCACAGAATAAACTATGCCATTCCTTCAGGAATCGTCTCTTGGTAGTGCATCCAGATTTGCAGGTACATCGAATGATTTCCAAGAGTTCACTGGGAACAAGATGGAGGTCTGTCATGATGGATGTAAATTTCCCTTCCTTTACCTTCCAACCCCATTCTTCAGATGACACTGTTGGACCTGTTGGTGCACTCTCAGACTGGGATATTTCACTGCAGTGGCTGTAGATGGTAAGGAGCGTGGCTAAACTGGAACTGTGCAGGATGAGGTTTTGGTGCAAAATTGTTGAGATCTGAGATTGATTCCTTGTCCAGGCTTTCCACTGCACAAGCGCATCACAGCCATCTCTGCTGACTTGGCAGTAGCATCTTGTCAAGCTCCACCTTTCATGAGCGCCCATGCGTGTACCTGAAATGGAAACAAGCAATTTTCTTCTTCATGACAGCAACTTTCTTCCCAAGCCCAAATACTCCAGGGGTTGTGTCACAACCAAGAATGGAGGAAAAGAACATTTCCAGCCATGGAATCACCAAGCAAGCCCTTTGGGAACATATTGTTCCAACATCTGTAGTATGTTGGATATGCTTCTTTGGCTCAGCCTTGAAAATAACACTAGCGATGCTTACATGGACACAAATAACCGCATTAAAAACCTGATCAGGATAAAAATGTTTCATGTAAACACGCCAATCTGAATATTCTGACCTGATGACACTCATTCGGATCAAAATTTCCTTCCGATTGAGATGGGTGGGCTATGCCGATTGTTAATCCGATTGGTGTGCATATAAACACTTATTCCGAAGTTTGGGTAGAAAATATGTTAACTGCGCATGTCTGTACGCCAGCCACATATCAACTTGATGTATTTACGCCTTTACAGCAGCTAGCGGAAGACATGGCGGGAGTAAAACAAAATTGGTTTGTATCGTCCTGCTGTCTCCCTCTGTTTGTCATATGCAGAAGTATGTACTTGTAGCTTCATTACGGAGACCACCAGAAGCAAAAGTACAGTCTGAATATCACAATACAGGTCCCTTTCAAAAAGAGAGACACGAAGCGGGGTTTGTTTACATCGGAAGTTGCTTCTTCTTCTCTTTCTGCAATGTCAGATAATTGTGCACATGCCAAAATGATTTAGTCCGTTCAAGCGTGTGACACATGGAAATGCACGTCCTAATCGGATCAACTTTTTCAGGGTCCATGTAAACGGTAAAGTTCTGATCTGAATTGTAATCAGATTGAAGAAATTTTGCACATGTAACCCTGGCTAATGGTTGGTGCTTTTTGCATGATAGATCAGTAGCACAAGAAAGTCTGTCATCTACATTGACAACTCTCCTGCCAAGCTGCTGATGCTATGACTGAAAAATCAGTAGTTCAGCATCTCCTTTTACCAGGTGAAGATCACAACCAATCTGTTCCAGAGTTTGGGACGACAAAGCTATAAGCCATTGCTTATTTTCTTTGTTGGAGAACAACTCTTCCTTTTTGCTCTGAAGGGTAATGCTTGGGGTGAAATGCACTGCTGCTCCAACTTTGCCAGAACTTCTTTTCAGATGTGCACAGCCTTTGATGCTTGGTGCATCACTGTAGCCATCAAACACCACAATGGCTTTGCCATTCCCGTGAAGGACATAGTTTATACTGTTCAAGGATCTTTTCTCATGTAACACATCTTGTCCAAGGGATCCATCCATCCATCCAACTTCTACCGCTTTTCCGGAGGTCCGGGTTGCGGAGGCAGCAGTTCAAGCAGAGAAGCCCAGACTTCCCTTTCCCCCACCACCTGCTCCAGCTCTTCAGAGAGGATACCAAAGCGTTCCCAGACCAGCTGGGAGACATAGTCTCTCCACCGAGTCCTGGGTGTGCCCCGGGGTCTCCTCCCAATGGGACGTGCCCGAAACACCTCAAGTGGGAGGTGTCCAGGAGGCATCCTTATCAGATGCCCATACCACCTCAACTGACTCCTTTCAATGTGGAGGAGCAGCAGTTCTACTCTGAGCCTCTCCCGGATGACTGAGCTCCTCACCCTATCTCTGAGGGTGAGTCCAGGAATCCTACAGAGAAAGCTCATTTCAGCCACTTGTATCCGCGATCTCGTTCTTTCGGTCATTACCCAAAGCTCGTGACTATAGGTGAGAGCAGAAACGTAGATTGACTGGTAAATCGACAGCTTTGCCTTAGAACTAAGCTCCCTCTTCACCACAACAGATCGGTACAACGTCTGCATCACTGCAGATGCTGCTCCAATCCATCTGTCAATCTCTCGCTCCATTTTCCCCCTCACTCGTGAATAAGACCCCAAGATACTTAAACTCCTCCACTTGGGGCAGGAGCCTGTCCCCAACCCAGAGAGGACAATCCACCTTTTTCCGGCTGAGGACCATGGACTTGGACTTGGAGGTGCTGATTCTCATCCCAGCTGCTTCACACTCAGCGGCAAACTGTCCCAGCAAGAGCTGTAGGTCATTGCTGGATGAAGCCAACAGGACAACATCATCCGCAAACAACAGAGATGAGATCCTGTGGTCACCAAGCATGACGCCCTCCATTCCCTGGCTGCGCCTAGAAATCCTGTCCATAAAAATTATGAACAGGATCAGTGACAAAGGGCAGCCCTGGCGGAGTCCAACTCGCTGAGAATGAGTCCGACCGAGTGTTGGCAATACGAACCAAACTCTCACAATGGTCGTACAGAGACCGAATAGCTTGTAACAACAAGCCCAATACCCCATACTCCCAAAGCACCCCCCACAAAAAAACCACGAGGGACGTGGTCAAATGCCTTCTCCAAGTCCACAAAACACATGTAAACTGGTTGGGCAAACTCCCACAAACCCTCGAGAATTCTCGAGAGGGTAAAGAGCTGGTCCAATGTGCCACGGCCAGGATGAAAACCACATTGCTCCTCCTGAATCCGAGGTTCGACCAACGGCCGGACTCTCCTCTCCAGTACCTTGGCATAGACCTTCCCAGGGAGGCGGAGGAGTGTGAATCCTCTAAAGTTTGAGCACACCCTCTGGTCCCCTTTTTTTGAAGAGAGGAACCACCACCCCGGTTCGCCATGCCAAAGGCACTGCCCCCGACCTCCATGCAATGTTGCAGAGGCGTGTCAACCATGACAGACCTACAACATCCAGAGCCTTGGGGTACTCAGGGTGAATCTTGTCCACCCCTGGGGCCCGGCCACCAAGGAGATTTTTAACCACCTTGGCGACCTCAGCCCCTGTGATAGGCGAGTCATCCCCCTCGTCCACAAACCCTGCTTCCTCTGTGGAAGGCGTATCAGTGGGATTGAGGAGATCCTTGAAGTATTCCTTCCACCGCCTGACGATATCCCCAGTCGAAGTCAACAGCGCCCCATCCGCACCATACACAGTGTGGACAGGGAGCTGCTTTCCCCTCCTGAGCTGCCGGACAGTTTGCCAGAATCTCTTCGAGGCTGACCGAAAGCCTTGTTCCATGGCCTCACCGAACTCCTCCCATACCCGGGTTTTTGCTTCAGCAACCACCCGAGCTGCACTCCACTTGGCCTGCCGGTACACCTCAGCTGCTTCGGGAGTCCCACAAGCCAACCAAGCTTGATAGGACTCTTTCTTCAGCTTAATGGCCCCCCTCACCACTGGTATCCACCACTTGGTTCGGGGGTCACCACCACAAGATGCACCGACCACCTTGCGGCCGCAGCTCTGGGCCGCTGTTTCAACAACAGAGGTGGAGAACATGGCCCATTCAGACTCCATGTCTCCAGACTCCCTCGGAATATGGTTGAAGTTCTTCCAGAGGTGGGAGTTGAATACCTCCCGGACAGGGGCCTCAGCCAGATGTTCCCAGCACACCCTCACTATATGTTTGGGTCTACCAGGTCTGAATGGCTTCCTCCCCTGCCATCGGATCCAACTCGCCACCAGGTGGTGATCAGTTGACAGCTCTGCACCTCTCTTTACCCGAGTGTCCAAGACATACGGTCGCAGGTCTGATGACACAATAACAAAATTGATCATTGACCTGCGACCTAGGGTGTCCTGGTGCCAGGTGCACATATGGACATCCTTATGCTTGAACATGGTGTTCGTTATGGACAAACTGTGGTTAGCACAGAAGTCCAATAACTGAACACCACTCGGGTTCAGATCGGGCAGGCCGTTCCTCCCAATCACCCCCCTCCAGGTTTCACTGCCGTTGCCCATGTGCGCATTGAAGTCCCCCAGAAGGACAATGGAGTCTCCAAGAGGAGCACCCTCCAGCACCCCGGTCACAGACTCCAAAAAGGCTGGGGACTCTGAAACATCATTTGGTGCATCGGCACAAATGATGGTCAGGACCCGTTTCCCAACCCGAAGGCGCAGGGAAGCAACCCTGTCATCCACTGGGGAAAACTCCAGTATAGAGGCAGCAAGGTGGGGGGGGATACAACAATACCCACACCTGCTTGTCGCCTCTCGCCCAGGGAAACTCCAGAAAAGGCCAAGCTCCAGCCCCTCTCCAGGAGACTGGTTCCAGAACCGGAGCTGTGTGTTGAGGTGAGGCTGACTATATCTAGCCGGTATCTCTCAACCTCGTACACCAGCTCAGGCTCCTTCCCCACCAGAGAGGTGACATTCCACGTACCAAAAGCCAGTTTAGAAAGCTTGGGATCAGTTCGCCAAGGTCTCCGCCTTTGACCGCCACCTAATCCCTCTTGCAGGTGGTGAGCCCACTGGAGGGCGGACCCATGTAACTCCTTCGGGCTGAACCTGGCCGTGTCCCATGGGTGGAAACCCGGCCACCAGATGCTAACCATTGAGCCCCTTCCCAGGCCTGGCTCCAGGGTGGGGCCCTGGTAACCCCATACCAGGCGGGGTACACTGAATCCTTGATCTAGAATTGATCATGAGAGTGTTGGATCGTTCTTAGTCTGGCCCTTCACCCAGGACCAGTTTGTCTTGGGTGACCCTATCAGAGGCAAATTGCCCCGGACAACATAGCTCCTGGGATCACTGTGGCACGCAAACCCCCCACCATGATAAGGTGACGATCCATGAGGGGATCAACGTATCCCTTGTCCAAGGGATACGTTGCATCAATGCCCCACCATCCATAACATATTGGGCTGCCTCAGATGGCCCTGGCAAGGCAGCAACTTCTGGTGACCACAATGCATCTCCTAGTGTGGATTTGTTGACTGGTGTCAATGGGGAGTCAAATGGAGCTGGTTGGTCGTGGCAAAGCTCCTAATCAAATGCATCTGTCCCATCATCTTTCCTGGTGCTTGCAGTTGCCAGCATTTGAAATAATAAAAATAAATATAAGAAACACATTAAAAACAAAACTGGAAACCGAAATGAGCTGTTTGACCTTAGACAAACTTTGAGCACATTTTGATGTGCAATAAAATTACATGACATGAAAATAGTGTAGTAAATGGCTGTTTTAAAAGTTTAGCCAATGGGTCTAAAGTGGTCAGACATCCAAATGTAAATTGGAATGTTTTCCAGTCGGTGTAACATGGTTAACTTTTTCAGCGTTATTTGTGCATGTTCCTGGATACAGGAAATGTACATGTGAAAACTGTTGCAATTTGTTTTGGGTTTATCTACAGATTACCTGGGCTTCTTTAAAAGAGTGAGTTGACTCTGGTGAAAATACCATCCTAGCCACGTTACACAGATTAAGAGGGGCATTGAAGACGATCCTGGGAATACTTTTGGAATCATATAAAGACTGATAGAGACCTCACATTGGATTCACCAGTGAGGATAACATAATTATGACACATTTCAGTTCCAGTCACTACTTGCTATGGACTTGTGTTTTTTAAATATGAACCGGTCTATGTACTTAGTTTCTCATTGTTGATTTTTGTACTAATTTGTTTGTTTTGCCTGTTAAAATTAAAAAAAAATAAATACTGAAAGAAAGAAAAAAGATTTTTTTTCCTAAAGTGATAATGATGCTAATTTTTTTTTTTTTAAATTGTTCATAATTTGTCTTGGAAGTTTACCTTTTAAAAAAAAATGTTAGTATAGGTTTAGTTTTCAACACCTAAAGGGAGAAATTTAGATTTTAAGTGTCAGTTTTAAAAACTGCTCCTTTTTTCTCTCTCTCCAAAATCCCTCATATGACATAAAATGACGGAAATATCTGCTGTGTACAGCAGCAATGGTAGTGAAATATATAGGTAGTACTTCAGTGGTAGTAGTAATAACTACTGTCTGAGCAGGTCACATCAACCTTCAGGTCATCAGGACATTTGCTCTTTAATTATTCAGAACAAAGTTTCACATGAACACAAAGGAGTATGGAGCTATTATTGTTGCAAAACTATTTGTAAGTGTACACACTGATCCACAAATAAGTAGAAAATATTTGCAAATATTTATATAAAATATATTTATATAAAATAACAGACTCACAAATATGTAAAAAGATCCAGAAATGTGTCAAAAGATTTTGTATTTGTGTACTTGGTTTAAAAAGACCACAGCTTTGTCTCAATCAGTGCAGGGCAAGTTCCTAAAAAATATTAACTAGATATAATTAGTATTTACTTCTTTTAAAAAGTAGCTGTTACTTTGCAGTTACTCCATGATTAAAGTAACTAGTTACTTGGAAAAGTAACACGTTACTTTTAAATGCATTCTTAAATCATCTTGCACACATAGATGTAGATTGAGATTCCTTTATTAGTCCCACAGTGGGGAAATTACAGGGTATCCACATCAGTGGATGAGGCAGCCACTGGTGCGGCTCCCAACCCTTTCACCATTCACACTCACATTCACACCTGGGGCCACTTTAGAGTCTCCAATTAACCTTACTTGCATGTTTTTGGCATGTGGGAGGAAACCGGAGAAATCCCAGCGTAAACGTACGCAGACACATGGAGAACTTGCAAACTCCACATAGATCACTGTTGGTCAGGGGCTGGGATCGAACCCAGGATCCCCCGGCCAAAGGTGAGTTGCTGTGCTGCCGCAGTGCTAACCACTCCACTGCGCTACCCACAGCAAGGTAGCAAGATAATTAATGGATTACATTATGGGGTTATCAATGTCAGGCTGAAAACAGACTGTTTCAGACAGAGCTTTTAGAAGATCTTCAGTCTGCTTTATCCTTCCTTAAGAGCTCTTGGTGTGGAAAAAAATCTGAACAAAATCAACATGAAATTGCCAGTAATTTCTTCATTTTGGAGTGAGAAATAGGGTTTGTGGACTGCATAAACATGTCAACATTTCTTACCTTCAATATTATGGATTTAATCTGATGTGCAGTGATCCAAAGAAAATGTCCATTATCCACAGTCCAAATGTTTGCTGTGACAGAAACATGATCCAGTCTTTAAACAGTAATTTCGTTACGCAGTACGTTACTGCAAAAGTAGTGGCGTTTCAGTAATGGGTTACTCCCAACACTGGTCTCAATTGGCTGTCAAAAGTACACTTGACTTTTGCAACACTTCTGGTGTGTCTAATCCGCAAATGCGTAGACAAATCCACAAATGCCAATAAAATGGTATTCACTTATTCAACACTTTTTCTCATCTCTAGATGACCAAAGCACTTTACAGATCCTGCTGTCCACCCATTCACACACTGATGACCTGACCCACCAGGAGCAACTGGGGGTTCAGTGTTTTGCTCAAGGACACTGACATACAGACTGCAGACAGAGCAGGAATTGAACCTCTGACTCTCCGATCAGTAGTTGGCCACACTACACCTGCGCCATAGCCGCCATATTTGTCTCTACTGCATGGCAAGAGGACACACTGCTGTTGAAAAGAGTGAAAGCAAAAAACACTGCTGCTGCCACTGTCTGCCTGAGCAGTGTCCCAAATAGAGGGGTTGCACGTGATGTCAGTGGTCACGTGTCACATTGTTTTTCTGCCATTTTGGACGGCAAATAGCTGTAGACCCTCTAAGAATAATAATTCCACTCGCACCTACTCATAATTCCACTAGCGCCTACTCATCCTGACTCAACATGGTGTTGTTCGTTATCCATTACGACTGAATACCACCTTAAGTGAGCGAGATCTTTACAATAAGGCGGCTTGACTCTCCTACGACATCATTTGTATGTGACGAACAAAATACAAGATGGATATGGAGGTGAACCTGCTGCTGGCTGGGTTTTTGTCAGAGTAAAGGCAAAAAAGGAGAGCCAGGGAAGGTTACAGGCAGTGAGACAAAACTCTGGAAAAGTACTGGAGAGTTCAGGAAGCCATGGGGCAGTGAAAGATGTGAGGATACGAGCTAATCACATGTGAAGGTAAGCTAATGATTGCTAATGCTAGTTAAGCACTAATAATAGATAATAAAATATATATTTCAACAGGCAAACAGTACTGAGTTAGGTATAATAAAATATATTTAACAATTATGATGCATTTTTAACCCAAAACAAACTTCATCTAGGATTAAAAGCAATTAAATTAATACAGCCACAAGGTTCCACGGAAAATACATGGATTACTGGATATATACATGTACTGTATAACTATATATTCTATGTGTGAATAATGTACTGTGCGCTCCTTTTGTATTGCACTAGGAATTTTTACAATAAACTTTTGTGCCTTTTGCAGCTCTGTCTCCACTTTCATTTGTTTTATTTGTGAAGGTTACCAAATACTTAGTGACATAAATTAAATGCTAAAAGACTGGAAAAGCTATCTAAAGAAACCAGCAGTTTGAGAAATCACTTTTGGTTTGGTGTAAGTCCGTCAACAGAATTATGAGCCATAAAGTAGTTTGTGTTAAAACGTGTTAAATCCCATTAAACCCTAACTCATTATTAGGAAATACAGATGCTAATGTGGCCCAGAATTCCTCCATATACTGGAACTATCACTAAAGTGTGCAGTGTCTTCTGCACTCGCACATCCAACAATACAGTCTTCAGTAAATAAAATAATTGTTTTTGGTTACTTTTTCTAAAAAAAAAAAATGAGCCATTATTTTCAACATCTTTTTTAAATGTTTGGTTTGTACTGTTGACTCTTCCCACCAGTGTCTTAAGAGAAAAACTGAAAATTATGATGCAAACACATAAGTCACTAAATTGTTTATTACAATCACCAGCAAAATCCAGATTATTTAGAATGTGCAAAATTTAAACTGTAAAAAAAAAAAAAAAAAAAACTCAGAATGGGTTACACACGCCGGCCACCCCCCCCCCCCAACTCATCGCCTTCATAAGGTGGCCCAGCACACCAAAGAGTGCTTGATTGAAGGCAGCATTCTGAGCCATCTCCTCCCTTCACAATGTAGTTTCATGGGATCCAGGTCAAGTGGTCCCCTGACCAAGTGAGCACTCCCAAGTGGACCCCGGGATTCCAATCTGTACATGTACATTCTCAATCCAGTGATTTGTAAACATGAAGAAAGAAGAACAAGAATTTGTGTAAAACTTGGAAAGACTTTTCCTGGCCACCAAGAAGTGTAAAATATATATTGTGATGTTGTGAGGGTTCACACATTAAGGAGAGATGACTGTGACGAAACGGGCTTTATTTATACGTATACTGTACTCGCAACACAAAACGGAGGGGAAGTCATTTACACAGACCCCTGTCTCACTTATGGTGACACAAACACATGATCGATCACATACAGGGAAACAACGCTAACTGGTCTTATAACACTGCTGTGCCATTATGACACAGTTATAATGGCACAGTAATAACACTTAGAACACACTAATAATAACAGCCTTTGAATCCTCCGTGGTGCAAGCATGCCAGGAGAATCCCCGCCCCCTTATCACAGCCCCGATGTTACAATATATATGTAAGATAACAATTAAGCTGACCCGGAGAAGTTTTTGGCTCCGTTTCTGCTTTCAAAAGACTTCTTCCTCACTGCTGCTGCTCATCACCGCTGGCTGCCCCAAGATGAAAATCCACAGAATAGGTATGTGGGACTATAATGTTCTGAATGAGGCTTTAGAAAGCTCTGAATCAGTTTGTAAATCACAGGATTGAAAATGTACTTGTACATGTACAGATTGGACTCCGGGGTCCACTTGGGGTGCTCACTTGGTCAGGGGTCTACTTGACCTGTTCCCGTTTCATGCTCTCTTGCCTCACTGAGAAGCAACTGGATGTGCTGCTGGTCCCGGTTCAACAGATCTTCAGCCTGCGGTCGGACTCCAGAATGAAAATACACACACAACTTACGTACATGCACAGCATGAAAGTGCAACATATAAAACCTACTTTTTAACCAGGATTAATGCTAGCTTATTTCATCAGATGTTGTCGACACAAGGGCAAAATACAAGCAGAGCACGGAGTTACAATTGATGGCTAACTAGCTAGCGCATTGTCTGCATACAGGAGACAATAGTGTTGTTTGTTCAAAGTGAGCTTTCCACCACTGGGATAAATAACGGCAAAGATGCATATCACATCACTCACCATCCTCTATCAATGATGATGCCGTGGTCGGGTCGACGTCACTCTGCCTCCCATCTGCCTTCGTTGGTCTGTAGCTGTGAATTCTTTTCAGGTTGCTCAATCCAACTTCCTCTGAATTTCTTTCATCAGTTACCAAGGACAGAAAAGTCTGCACCTCGTCGTTGGACCACGGTGTTGATTTGTGTGTAGCCACTTATCTCGTTGATTACACTCACTCATGCTTGCTGTTGGTGATTTGACTGTTGCCATCCAAAATGGCGCAGTAAACAAAAGACACGTGATCCGTGTGACGTCAGTGCAACCCCTCTATAGAGGAAGAGTGCTACTGCCGACTAGTGGTAAAGGATAGTGATAGCTCCTGAGCACAGTCTAAGCAGAACAGAATGAAGCCCTGCAGGCAGCCTATCAGCCTGAGCTCAAGGTAACAAAAACCCAGCTTACGAACATTTGAGGATCTATCTACGCATTTGCAGATCAGACATGCCAGAAGTGATGCAAAAGTCGCATGGACTTTGACAGCCAATTGAGACAGAGTTGTGGTCTTTTCAAGCCGTTTTTAACTAAGCACACAAATACAAAATCTTTTTACACATTTCTGGACTTTTTTACAGATTTGTGAATCTGTGTACACATTTGCAATTTTTTTTTTTTTTTTTACATATTTGTGGGTCAGTGCACACATTTGTGGATCTGTGCACATATTTGTGGATCCGTGCATGCATTTGTAAATTTTTTTACGTATTTGTGGATGTGTGCACGCATTTGCAATTTTTTTTTACATATTTGTGGAGCTGTGTATACAGTTGCATTTTTTTACATGTTTGTGGATCAGTGCACACATTTGTGGATCTGTGCATGCATTTGTGGATCTATGCATACACTTAAATCAATTCACCCTTTATTGTCATTCAACCAATCATGTACAGTAGAACAAAATTGTGTTTTTCCTATCTACTGTGTAAATCACACCCCATGTGTAGAATCAGAGGGCTGCTGCCATGCAAGGCGCCGCCACAGATTTCCCTCCTCCATTCCATTATTGCTGAGCACCAAGCTGGACGGCAGGAAGTTCCACTTTTATATGGTCTCCGGCATGACCCGGCCGGGATTTGAACCCCTGCCTCCCGGGTGTGGGGCGGATGTTCTACCAACTGAGCCACCACTCCGGAGCAAACAGTTTTGCAACAATCATGGCTCCATACCTCTGAGCTTAGAGTGCCACAGAGTGTCATCAGCAGGTTGCAAAAGAGATACAAAGAGACTGGAAGAGTCACAGAAAGGCATAAAAGTGGACCCCCTTTGGCCACATCCCACACTGATAACTGCTTCATTGTGAACAGTGCCCTGTGGAACCGGATGATGAATGCCACTCAACTCCAGGCACATTTAAAGGAGATGAGAGGCACCCAAGTGTCATGTCAGACCATTCAAAACCATTTACATCAGCGTGGTCTGCGTGCTAGACAACCTGCAATGGTACTTGACCACGCCATCAGGCACAGGCATCATTGTCTTGCATGGGCCAGGGAACATTTATGCTGGACGACCCTGCCAGCATGCCAGGTTCAGGTTCAGGTTACTTTATTTGTACCCGTAGGTAGATTTGTTTTGCAGTTGGTGACATCCATATTTACAAGCCACTAATTACATTCAACATAGACACAAACACAGGCACACATCTTACAAAATAGGTAGATATAAAATATGTACAATATAATTTTTATAGCTTGTTCAACTCTTTGACAGCAGCAGGGACAAAGCTGTTTTTGTAGCGCTGGGTTCTACTTTTTGGGACAGCAAACCTCCGTCTGGAGGGAAGAAGCTGAAAGTTGCAGTGCAAAGGGTGGGAGTCATCATTTAAAATCGAGTCGGCCATCCTCTGTACTTGTCTGGTGTACAGGGATGTCAGGCTCAGCTGTGACTCACCAAGCAAACGACTGGACCATCTGACTACCTGATCCAAGGATTTCCTCTGTTTCAGTTTTATCTGACCAAACCATGACATTAAAGAAAAGGATAAAACAGATTCAATAAAAGCCCGATAGAACATAGTCATTATGGTTCGGTCAATTTGGAAGCGTGCAAGTTTCCTCAGACAATGCAAATTTTGCTGACCCTTTTTGCACACCCTTTCACAGTTCACCTCAAAGTTCAATCCACTATCAATAATCGTCCCAAGATATTTGTACGATTGTACACATTCGGTGGTCTGGCCTTTTAGTATGGTGACTTTGTGCCTGGGAGTTTTCCTCCTAAAGTCAATAATCATATCTTTCGTTTTTATTGTATTCAGCTGCAGGTAGGAATCCTCACACCAGTGAACAAAGTCATCAACTACTGGGCCGTGGCCACTCTCACCATCCTGGAGGAGACTGACAATGACTGAGTCATCAGCATACTTTATAATGTGTCTGTTGTCATGTCTGCTCCGACACATGTTTGTGTACAGGATGAAGAGTAGTGGTGACAACACACACCCCTGAGGAGAGCCAGTAGAAGAGCACTTTAGGTCAGACAGTGGCCAATGTGGGCCCTGCCATAGATTTAACCTGGGCTGTCTTATGGGCCCCATGTGGGTATGTCCACAGGTTCCACACTGGCCCCATCTTTGTTTAGCCCACATGGACTTTACCTGCACCACATGGATTTAATGCAGATAAGCAGGTTTCAGTAACACTATGACGCCATAGATAAAGTCTGTGTGGTCAGGGGCCCGACGATGGCTCCAAAGTTCGGGACAAAGCGGCGGTAGAAATTGGCGAACCCGATGAATTGCTGAACCTGTTTCCGAGAGGTAGGTGTGGGCCAATCCACCACCGCTTTGATCTTCGCTGGGTCCGGAAGCACCTGGTCATGGGAGATGACGAACCCCAGGAAGGAAGTCGTTTTAGCGTAGAATTCACATTTTTCTGCCTTGACATACAGACTGTTCTCCAGCAGTCTCTGCAGGACCCGCCTCACGTGGACCCGGTGTTCATCCCTGGACCTGGAGAAGATGAGAATGTCGTCCAGGTAGACGAATACAAACAGGCCGATGAAGTCCTGGAGGACGTCATTGATGAGGCGCTGAAAGACGGCTGGAGCGTTAGTCAACCCAAACGGCATCACGAGGTATTCAAAATGACCGTTTGGGGTACGGAAGGCGGTTTTCCACTCATCTCCCTCCCGGATCCGGACGAGGTGGTAAGCGCTGCGGAGATCCAGCTTAGTAAACCAGGTCGCCCCCTGGAGGGAGTGGAAGGCAGTATCCATAAGGGGCAGGGTATACTGGTCCTTCTCCGTGATATCGTTGAGAGCTCGATAGTCGATACAAGGACGAAGAGATCCGTCCTTCTTTCCCACGAAGAAGAACCCTGCACCTACTGGAGAGGAGGATGGTCGGGTGATCCGAGCGTTGAGCGACTCCTTCAGATAGCTGTTCATTGCCTCCTTCTCCGGCGCTGACAGACTATAGAGACGTCCTGAAGGTAAGGGCGCCCCCTGGCGGATGTTAATGGCGCAGTCGTAGGGCCGGTGAGGAGGCAGAGACATCGCCTTGGACTTACTGAAAACAGCACCCAGGTCGTGGAACTCTGAGGGCACAAGGGTGAGATCCGGGGGCACAGTGTCCTGAGCTGTGGGAGGCGAGGACGGGGTGCAGGCCGCGGATTGGAGGCAGGTGCCCATGCAGAAAGTGCTCCACGCTGACACCTTCCCAGTCTTCCAGTCCAAGGCGGGGTTGTGGAGGCGGAGCCAGGGATATCCGAGGATGACAGGAGTTACTGAGGTGGGCAGGACGTAGAAGGAGATATCCTCCCGGTGGTTTCCAGAGAAGATCACCGGGACGGGGGATGTTTGGTGAGTTACTTTTCCCAGGGAAACTCGGGAGAGGTTAACCAGGGCGAGAGGAGTGTCGAGGGGGTGACAATGGATGCCCAGTCGGGTTGCCAGGCTTTGTGAAATAAAGCTACCCTCCGCGCCTGAATCCACCAGTGCATGTGTGAGGTGCCCAGTGAGGTTGTGACAGAAGCGGATGGGCAGCGTCAAATGTGTGAGGGGACTTAACCGATTAGCGTCCGTGAGGCCCCCTACAGTGACTCGCGGACCACCTCGTTTGGCTTCTCCAGACAATGCTCCACCGTGTGCTGGCTACCTCCGCAATACATGCAGAGGCCCAGGTCACGACGGCGCTGTTTCTCCGCCAGGGGGAGCTTTGTCCGGCCCGTCACCATTGGTTCCAACTCCTCGGAGACCTCCGGCGGCGGCAACGCCAGGTGGCGAGCTTGGGGCAGACGTGCAGAGGCGGCCCGCGAGCGAGAAGACCACTTCCGCTCGGAGGCGCGCTCCCACAGCCTGTTATCCAAACTGATGGTGAGAGAAATCAGCTCCACCAGCGTCTCCGGGGTATCCCGTCCAGCCAGCTCATCCCTCAGACCAAAATTTAGGCTGCGGAGGAAGATGCCGCAGAGCGCACGCTCTTCCCAGCCAACTTCCTCCGCTGTAACCCGGAAGTCGATCGCGTAGTCGGCCGCCGATCGGCTCCCCTGTTGGAGTCCGAGAAGGCGGTCGACCTGGACACTGTCCAAACGCGAATGATCGAACACTTCCAGAAATTGTCGCACAAACTGGCCATAGGTGAGGGTGGCGTAGCTGGGCTTCACCATTATGGTGTAAGCCCAGGTAAGCGCACGACCCTCAAGGAGATTACCTATATAGCCAATTCTGCTATGGTCTGAGGGAAAATCTCCGGGAACGCGAAGAAACACGGACTCACACTGCATAATAAAACCCCAAGCTCCACCCAGCTTACCGCTAAAGCGAGCAGGGGTGGGGATTGGTGTGAGCCGTGTTGGCGCACCCGGAGCGGGCTGGACGGCCACTGGAGCCGCAGGAGCCGCGCCACCCGGACGAGCCGAGGGGAACGGCTGCTGGGGGTCCAAGCGGTCTAATCGGTTAGTAATGATAATTAATTGATTTAATATCACCTGTTGCTGATGGGCTATTAAATCCACCCGAGCCTTGAGGGTGGAAAGACGGCGTGCGAGCCCGCTGTCTGCCGAACCGCTCTGCTGAAGCCGTACTGACATACTGCACGGCCCAGGAGACACACACGCAGGCTCAGGATAGATTTAACAGCTTTATTAGCAACAAGGAAGTGTATGGCTGCGTGTCTGTGGAATAAGAATGTATTGGTGGTGGCGTCTGCGTCAGGCACGGGGGCAGGAGGCCGTACAGCCGGACAACCCTGTGGGAGAGAGCAGAGGGAGAAGGGTAACGGGCACCACACCAATACAGGGAATAATGATGATAGCTGGCTTACTTGGTTATGACAGGTGGCTGGCGTCGACAAGGGCGAGGCCCGGGAGACAGCGACCTGCAGTACCTGTGGCAGCAGCGTAGAGCCAACGGCGAGATGAGGAAGTCCGCCGCCGGGAATGTCCACCTGTGCACAGGGGATGGCTAGAGGAGAGAGGAAAGGGGAGCTTACCCAAGTTATCTTCGCTAGTCGGTTTGAGATCCGTAGTAGCAAAGGGGCCGAAGTTGAGAGACGGCTTCAGGCCGAAGCCCAGGGCAGAGTGGATTAAATACCTCGCCGCTGACGAGGAGCAGGTGTGCGCGCGGCTGGCGCCGCTGATGAGCGGCGAGTCATGACAATTGCCAGTTATCGCAAATGCTTGATTGCAGTTGTTGCTGCTAAGGGTGGCCCAACCAGTTATTAAGTTTAGGGGGCAGTCACTTTTTCCACACAAGGCCATGTTTGCAGTTGTTTTTTTTCTTAATCATAAACACCTTCATTTAAAAACTGCATTTTGTGTTTACTTGTGTTATCTTTGTCTAATATTTAAATTTGTTTGATGATCTGAAACATTTAAGAGTGACATGACTTCCGGTTATGGCTGCCACGTAGGACGGACGTGTCTCGCTCTGCTCTGCTCCTGGAAAAAAAAAAAATCGGCAAATAACTCTCTCATTTGGGACAGAACGTATCCCAGCATTTGGGCGAAGATATGTCGGCGAAGCCTAAGGCTGGAAAACCAGGAAAAGGAAAAAGCGAGCCGCCGAAACAGTCCAAATTAACGGACTTTCAGGTCTGTGACGCAGTAAACAAAACTCCATATATGGCGGAGGAGGCTGGCAACGCTGCGATATCTGCGGGGAATGGCGCAGATGCGCTGATGGCTGCCATGAGTTCAATGAGAGCGGACTTTTCCTCTAGATTTGATGGGATTATGACAGCGTTGGAAGGAATAAGAAAGGAATTGGGTGACTGTGTAGAACGAACGGCGCAGATGGAGCTCCGTCTCGCTAGTGCTGAAGATGACGTCACCCGTCTTCAATTAAAGGTGCGCACTTTGGAAAAAAAAAATAAATCTCTGGAAGATAATATTTTGGATTTGGAATCTCGGTCGAGACAGAATAATTTGAGGCTGGTGGGTCTTCCAGAGGAATCAGAAGGTCGGGACGTATGTTCCTTTCTGGAAAAGTGGATTCCGGAGGTGCTGGGCAGCGAGGAGTTGCAATCAGCAGTGGTTCTGGAAAAAGCACATCGTATTGGCCCACGGAGAGATAAGGGACCGCCGAGGACCTTAATTATGAAGTTTCTTAGCAACAGAGACAGGATGAAGATCTTCAACGCTGCACGAGCTAAAAAAGGAGAGATTAAACACCAGGACCAGCAGGTGCGGTTCTACCCAGATTTGGCCACAGGAATCCAGCAATTGAGGAAGCAGTTTGATCCCGTACGTAAGGAGCTGCGCAACCTTGGGATTCGTCATGGTGTAATCTATCCTGCGAGACTGCTGACCACGTATGAGGGCAGAACCCACATCTTCAAGACCCCAGAGGAGGCGCAGGAGTTCATCAAGAAGATCAAAGAAGAAGAAGAGACTGGTGGGAGCTAAGCATGAACAAAATATAAGGTAGAATAATTAAGCATTTGCACAGGCATCTGACTAACTTGAAGTAAATAGTAAGTTTACAAAATATAGATTTTGTTTTGTTTTTTTAATATATAATACAAACAAAACAAACAAAAAAAAAAAAACTATGATGTACAAAGTTGTTAAAAATTTTGGAGTTAAGTTGGAAAACTACAGAGGAGAGTTAATGTTACGTCATTAAAAGCAGTAGAGTTAGGGTGATTGGGAGGATGAAGAAGGAGTGGCTTAGGCTGTTCCCCGTGGGTGTGGAACGGTCGATGGCTATATCGGGAGACAGAATTTTTCTTTTGATTTTGGGGGGTTTCCCACAAGTGTGGGAAGGGGAAATTTGTTTGTGTGTAGTTTGTAGGATGAATGTTCAACCACTCATGTTTTTGCTTCTCTGTATGAGCATGTTTACACTGCAAGGTAATCCTAAACTCTCTATTGATCATGGACCAAAGTGTTAATCTTAATTTAACTTCATGGAATTGCAGAGGTCTACAAAATTTAAAAAAACTTAAACAAGTTATGAATAAAATAAAGGACATGGGTTCAAGAATTGTGTTTTTACAAGAAACTCATCTGATAGAGGAGGATGTTAAAAGAATTAGGAGTAGATGGCAGGGAAGTGTATTCACCTCTTCATTTTCATCCCGAGCCAGGGGAGTTATGACTCTCATACATAAATCAGTTCCTTTTCAAGTGAAAAATGTAATTGGAGACAAATTTGGAAGATATGTAATCATTCAAGGTTCTTTGCTATTAGAAAATATAAATCTTGTGAACTTATATGGTCCCAATATAGATGATCAGAAGTTCTTTGCTAATTTATTTCTCATCTTATCATCACTTACAGGGCAACATATAATAGCAGGGGATTTTAATTGTACATTGAATCCAGGTGTGGATAGATCAACAGGACTGGATTGTACGCACATTGGATGTAGGATGACTATTAATCATTTTATGAAAGAATTGAGATTGTTAGATATATGGAGAGAAATGAAACCACAAGTTAAAGCCTATTCTTGTTATTCCAGTACCTACAAGACATTCTCACGTATTGATTATTTTTTGATTTCCACAGAATTAAGGTCCAAGATTCAAAACTGCTTTTATGATAACATCGTGATCTCTGATCATGCACCCTGTTGTCTAATATATGTAGATAAAAAATTGACAAAGGAATCAGGTAGATGGCAATTTCAGCATAAATGGCTTCAGGATGAGGAATTTGTCAAGTATATAGAAAAACAGATAGACGAGTTCTTTGACATCAATACTACACAAACATCAGCATGTGTAAAGTGGGAGGCTTTCAAAGCTTTTATTAGGGGACATATTATTAGTTATACAGGATCAAAATCTAAGAAGACTCGAGAGGAGAGAGCTAAATTGGAACATAAAATAAAAAGTCTTCAGGAAAAAGTGTATGCAGGAAGTGACCCAAGGTTGGAGAATGAATTACTGATTTTGAGAGCTGAATACGACAAAAAATCAGCGAATAGAGCTGCCTCGAGTCTTCTAAGATTGAAACAATCTTTTTATGAACAAGGTGAAAAATCAGGAAAATTATTAGCATGGCAGATTAAACAATTGGAAATTAAAACACCAATTACCAGTATTATAAGTAACGGACAGGTAGTTATAGATCCTTTAGAAATTAATAGAGCCTTTAGAGATTACTATGAAAAATTATATGATACCAAAAATGAACCTGATTTAACAAAACTAAATGGGTTTTTGAACGAACTATCTATACCGTGTATACCAAATGAAAACAGGGAGATATTGGAGTCTAAAATTAGTCAAGAAGAAGTTGGGCTAGCCATTGATAATATGAAATCAGGAAAAAGTGCAGGACCAGATGGTCTTCCAGTTGACCTTTATAAAAAATTTAAGAATAAATTAATAAAACCTTTTTTGGAAATGGTTTTAGAAGCATTTCAAAATAATAATTTACCATCATACATAAATAATGCCTTAATTATACTGCTGCCAAAACCAGGTAAGCCCTCTAATAAATGTGAAAATATGAGACCAATAAGCCTATTAAACGCCGACCTTAAGATAATCTGTAAAATTTTAGCAAGACGAATACAAGAAATTTTACCAAATATTATTAATCGAGATCAGAATGGCTTTATAAAGGGTAGACAAGGCTTCCATAATGTAAGAAGACTATTTAATATTATTTATTTTAATAAAGAAGCACCGGATACAGCTCTCCTATCATTGGACGCCGAAAAGGCCTTTGATAGAGTTGAATGGCCCTTTCTTTTTGAAGTCCTACAAAGGTTTGGACTTGGAAATAATTTCATAAAATGGGTTCAAATAATATACAATAATGCTACAGCAGAAATCCTAACAAATAACAATATTTCAAAACCAATAAAAATCAATAGAGGATGTCGACAAGGCTGTCCACTTTCACCTTTACTGTTTACTATGGCAATTGAACCTTTAGCGATAGTGATACGTTTACATTCACAAATATATGGAATTAAAGTTGGACCAACAGAACATAAAATCTCCCTGTACGCCGATGATATAATTTTGTTTATGTCGAATCTAAAAAAATCAATTCCAACCTTGTTGAATTTAATAAAGAATTTTGGGGAAATATCAGGATATAAAATAAATAAAACTAAATCTTCAATATTAATGCTAAATGAGACCCAGAGAAATTACCCAGCCCCTGAGGCAAATCAATTCAATGTTGTAAATCAGTTTAAATATTTAGGAATCCAAATTATGCCTAAGCTAGAATCAGTCGCCAGCGTCAACTATGAAGCCTTAATGTCAGATATCAATGAGTTAACTCAGAGATGGATGTCACTACCAATGTCGATGATCGGGAGAATCAATATACTTAAAAGTAATATTTTACCTAAAATACTTTATTTATTTCAATACATTCCCTTATCACCACCTTTAGATCTATTCTCAAGAATAAAAAAAAAGTTAGTGGAATTTATATGGAACAACAGGAGGGCTAGATTACGTCTGTCTTTATTATATTTACCATTTGATCGTGGAGGTCTGAAATGTCCAAATTTTATGTTGTATTATTGGTCGGCACAACTGAGGTCTATGACATATTATTTTTCATCAAATGATCTCCCTCACTGGACTGAAATGGAATCATACAATTTACCTTTACCTCTTCCCATATTCATATACTCAGATTCGGCAAAAAAATTACAAAAACAAGTTAAAAATCCATTTGTAAAGCATATGATGAAAATATGGTGTGAAGCTAAAAACTATTTAAAAGAACCACAGTTATTGTCACAATTTAGTCCAATATGGGGTAATCAATATTTTAAACCAGGGAGAGCGGATGCTGTATTTAAAGTATGGAATTTAAAAGGGATACAAACGATTCAGGATTTATATTTGCCATGTGCAGACAACATAATGTCTTTTGAAGAGCTGAGGATCAAATTTAATCTCAATAGAACACATTTTTTTAAATATCTTCAACTTAGAAACTTTATTCGATCAAATCAAAATAAAGCTCTCACTCGACCTATTTATTCATCCTTGGAAAAAATGATGATGAAAGATAGTAAAAGAAAGGGTATTATTTCAGAGTTTTATAACTCATTGACACTATCTTCAAGTGAAAATTCACTGAAAAGATTAAACTACTGGAAAGAAGATCTGCAAATTGAAATTTCGGAGGAACAATGGGAATTGGCTTGTACAGAAGCTCAAACCAAATCAATAAATGCACGCCTTAAATTGATACATTTCAAATGGTTAATGCGGATGTATGTTACACCGGAGGAGTTAAATAGATATAACAAAAATATACCAGATACATGCACAAAATGCATGGAAAGTAAAGGAACCCTATTTCATTGTTTATGGGAATGTAGATTAATAAGAATGTTTTGGGAAGAGGTGAGGGTAACAATTGAAAAAATAATCTCAAAACAAATCATACTGAATCCTAAACTGTTTTTGTTGGGTCTGTACCCAGAAAAGCATAATTTTAATAAAAGTGAAAGAACATTCATAGACCTCAGTTTGCTTAATGCCAAAAAATGTATTGCACTATTATGGAAAAAGACTCATAGACCAGATGTGACTCAGTGGTTAAGACAGATGTTAACAAACCTTCCATTAGAAAGAATAACATATATACTGAAATCAAAGGAAATTGTGTTTGAGAATATATGGAGACCTTTTATTGGTTATGTAAAAAATTTAAACATAACTCTTGAAGAAGAAGGTGAATGATGTGTGTGGACCTTGTAAATTCCAAACTGGTGAACATAATATGTATACTTATGTATTGGATTGTCTAGACTAATCAGAGGAGCATTGTTGAAGACTTGATTTTGTTGGTGGTTGTTGGTGTTTTTAGTGCATTTTTTTTTTTTTTTTGTAGTACTTTAGCGTTAGTGTTTGATTGTTTGTATCATGTTTGTTAAAAAAAAAAAAAAAGGTTCAATAAAGATATTGTGGAAAAAAAAAAAGAGTGACATACAAAAAAATGAGAAATTGGGAAGGGGGCAAACACTTTTTCACACCACTGTACTCGTTTTGCGCTCAAGTGGCAGCTAATTTCAGCACTTGTAGTTTTTGTATTTTTTGAATGTTTTGGCGTAGTTCTGGTACTTGTTGCTGGTGTTCGTGGTTCCGCCATAGACTATACAGTAAATAGAGGCTTCTCACCGGTGATGCGTAGATCATGCACTGAAAACTAACAAGGACTGTTGGTGTGACTGGTGGTACAGACAAGCGTGCCAGGTATGTTTCCACTTGTATGAATTTCACAGATCTGACGTTTATGCATCATATATGTCGCCAGATGCAAGGCTGCATGAAGTAAAATAATAAATAAAAAATAGTAACAGTTTGCTTCCTAAGGCGTAGCGATTTAAGAAAGATATCAAATAGTTTGGGGGGGTTTTTTGCATTTGTTGCACTGCCTTGGAACAATATGGACTCGATATTTAGCAGTTTCAGCATGCATTAATCTTTAAATTATCACAAAATACAGATCAATAAAATTTTGAACAGTTGTCAGGAAATGTCTGTCCGTGTTCAGTTAAATAACAAGCAATCATGGCATGACAGCAGCATGAGCATTTTAATTTTGGGGTAAAACAAACAGCTACAGCTGTCCATTTTCCCCGACATTAAAACACCCAAGCACGGTGTTGAGGTTCTTTATGACTCTGACTAGATTCTACATCTGCTCTGAGGCAAATTTCATTATGTCCAACATCATTTAACAAAATACATCTGACTTTATTGTGGTGGAGACATTAATATATCTGAGAGTTTTTATTTGTTTACAGCGTTAGCATCTTAGCAGCGGAACTAACTAACGCAGCTACTGTGTGCCAGGCCACTTTTTAAGATCATCTTCTCATCCCTCGATAGTTGTGGGAAGTGGTATGATTATACTTCTCTTTTTGAGGTGCAAAAGGCTGTGTTCCCGCATTTTTGATGCCAAAGTCATTGTTTTTTAACAAGGAAAAGTGTCCTGTTCCAGTGACAACCACATGTTCTAAACTAGTACCGGAAGTTGTGCCCATAATTCACACAAGGCATCATGAGAGCTCGGAATAAGGCGGATTGTTGCTAACGTTATTAACTAGATAATTGATGTTGGTTATTGTTTACATCAACTGATGGTAATAAAAATACATTTTTATTAATATTCTCCATCCATCCATCCATCTTCTACCACTTTTCCGGAGGTCCGGGTCGCGGAGGCAGCAGTTCAAGCAGAGAAGCCCAGACTTCCCTCTCCCCAGCCACCTGCTCCAGCTCTTCAGAGAGGATACCAAGGCGTTCCAAGACCAGCTGGGAGACATAGTCTTTCCACCGAGTCCTGGGTCTGCCCCAGGGTCTCCTCCCAGTGGGACGTGTCTGAAACACCTCAAGTGGGAGGCGTCCAGGAGGCATCCTAATCAGATGCCCATACCACCTCAACTGACTCCTTTCAATGTGGAGGAGCAGCGGTTCTACTCTGAGCCTCTCCCGGATGACTGAGCTCCTCACCCTATCTCTGAGGGTGAGTCCAGCAATCTTACGGAGAAAGCTCATTTCAGCCGCTTGTATCTGCGATCTTGTTCTTTCGGTCATTACCCAAAGCTCGTGACCATAGGTGAGAGTAGGAACGTAGATTGAGTGGTAAATCGACAGCTTTGCCTTAGAACTAAGCTCCCTCTTCACCACAACAGACCGGTACAACGTCTGCATCACTGCAGATGCTGCTCCAATCCGTCTGTCAATCTCTCGCTCCATTTTCCCCTCACTCGTGAACAAGACCCAAAGATACTTAAACTCCTCCACTTGGGGCAGGAGCCTGTCCCCAACCCAGAGAGGACAATCCACCTTTTTCTGGCTGAGGACCATGGACTCGGACTTGGAGGTGCTGATTCTCATCCCAGCCGCTTCACACTCAGCGGCAAACCGTCCCAGCAAGAGCTGTAGGTCATTGCTGGATGAAGCCAACAGGACAACATCATCTGCATCATCTATTAATATTCTATTTTAGAAATATAAATTATCCACCGTAGTTTCAGTAGTGTCCATGGTTACCATAGTAACACACGGAGGAGGGGACCTACGGTTACAGGGTGTTTCAAATGGAGAAATTCTGTGATAGTTAACTGACGGAAGGTCCAGACTGCAGCAGAGGAGAGAGGTCGGCGGCAAGTACAAAATTTTTGCTAAGAAGATAAAAGAAAAAAAAGCCTTTCTGGAGAAGTTTGCCTTGTTTTGGTCAATATCAGAGTCGGTCCATGCAGGTTGGTGATGAGTGGGATGGGGGTGGGGGGCAAGTAGTGGGTAAAAGCGGGCCAAAGAGGAAGAAACAGGAGGATGGTGTTGTGTTGTTCTTACTACATACAGTATCATTGTGTGATACAGGTGGTGGCTCCACCTTTCTGCTTTCGCTGCCACCAGGAGTATGAGGGCTGTGAAGAAGAGGGGCGGTCTCTTGACCTTCTCTCAGCCTGACGGCAGCACCTTGTATTATACAAGTAAGTCTATAATAAAGTCGTGTTCAGTTCAACATTCAGTCTCATCCTTGGCTCCCGTTATACAGACATAACATTTGGCGACAAGGATAAAAGTATGGATGCGGGAGTTGTTTCAATTCGTCTGTTTCTGAAGTTTCTCGATGAGCCACCCGTCCCTTGGGAGAGGTGGGTCGCCGCTTTCCTGAGTTATGTAGTGGCATTGGACCTTGGAAGACTGGAGAAGTTGCGGGCACGAGCATTGTTGGTTCTCAACTTGGGAATGGAAGGACAACGTATCCTTAGTACCTTAGGCAAGGGTGATAGTTTTGAAGAAGTGGCTGAGCTGATGGCGAGACATTTTTGGGCCCTGGAAAACGTCATTACCTGGAGGATCCAGTTTCAACAGCTCCACCAGCAGAGCGGTATGTAGCAGACCTACATCAGCTGGCCAAGGACTGCCAGTTTGGAGCGCTGGAGGAGGAGATGGTCCGTGACCAGTTGGCGGGACATACTGTTCACCCAGCGACAAGGTCGAAGCTTATCACACACTTGGGTGAGCTGACGTTAGCCATGGCTGTCGAGATAGCTCAGCAGTGTGAAGCAGCAGACAAGCTATCATGGTCGCTCAGTGAGTGAGTGGCACATCACCATTTTGAACCACAGTCAACGGCGCAAGCAGTGGACCTGGACAGCAACAATGGCGTAATATATGAAAAATGCACTAATGCTGTAAAAATAAGGTCCGCCCCAGGATCGCCACATGTTTGGGTTGTTGGTCCACCAAGCACCGTTATAGGGCAAAAGAGTGTCCAGCAAGAGGACGATGCTGCCGCACGTGTGGATTCTTGCATCATTTTGCCAGGGCATGTTACGGGTTTGAGTGTAGTAATCTGGACAATGAGCAGGACCAAATCCATTCAGGGAGGGTTCCGGTGTCAGTGCCCAAGTAACCCTAGTTGAGGGAGCTAGGCGATGTGGTGGGACACCCATGACGGTGGGTGGTGCCGAGTGGAGGGCCCATTTTGCTTCCGGATTTGGCTGGAAGGGACTGGAGAGCAGGGGGTCACAACGGCGATGCCGACAGCAAAAATGAAAGCGAGCGGGGCAGGACCGGCTGGCACGGTAAAACGACATGCCACACAGGGACACTGGAAGCCGAGTCGGGCTCCTCTAGGGGTCTCTGATGTGGTCCAACCCTGAGAGGAGGCCCGGTCGAGAGGAGTTCGAGGCAAACGACGAGATGACCAGGGGCGGCTGCAGGTGGTGGCTGTTCGGGAGGATGGCTACCTTCGGCTATCTGATGGCATATGGCGGCATCTCGATGAGCTGCGACGCACCAAGCAGGAGATGGAGGTGTTTGGGCTGTGGTGTGAGCCATCCCTTGGCCTGAAGAGAAGAAGGTGCACCAGAGAGGAACCGTCTGATGGTTTTCCTCTACTGGGGCAGACTGATGTTTGGGGTGATGCGTTTATTGCATGCTGTTGGTGTGAGTAATAATTATGTGGTTTATTGGGTTTATTAATGGAATTGGCCTGTTTGTATATATGTTCTTTCTAATAATTGGATTGTTTTGTGTTTTAGGTTATTTATTTTAGGAGCACAGCAATTTTATGTTTAAAGGACTGTGTTTTAGCAGAAACGGCAGAATAATCCGTCTGGCTGTGTGGGGGGTGGAATGGTAGTCCACCTGTTCCCCCCTAGCTTTAGTTGTTTTGTGTGAATGTTATAGGCCTTGATATATTTTTGTTTAGTCTTAGTGCATGATTCGGGTTCCAAATTGGGGGGGGGGGGGGTCTCGATTGTATGGGTGTGTTTTGGACCATTTTTTTGAAGGGGGGGGAATGTTGTGTTGTTCTTACGACATTACTTTGTGACACAGGTGGTGGCTCCACCTTTCCACTTTCGCTGCCACGGGGAGTATAAGAGGGCTGTGAGGAAGAGGCTCAGTCTCTTGACCTCCTCTCAGCCTGATGGCAGCGCCTTGTATTATACAAGCGAGTCTATAATAAAGTCATGTTCAGTTCAACATTCAGTCTTGTCCTTGGCTCCCATTTTACCGACATAACAAATGGGTCTCAGGGTAGTGACTTGGATAGTGGTGATCGGGATAAAATAGGAAGGAAGGAGAAAGAAAAGGAGGTTAACTACAAAGTTTATAAACAAGTGAAGGAAGGTTCTGGGTTTTCTTCTGTGAATCCCTTAAAATTGGCAAAAGAACTTAAAAGAGAAATCGGAGATGTCATGCATGATACAATTTTGAAAAGTGAGATGATGTTTGTAATATATAAATTGTGGAGTGTGTCAAATAAGAGGCAGATTCATGGACAGACGGTTTATTACACACTTCACATCTCACAAGCACAGAACAGAATGAATGATTTCAACCAGCTCTCCTCTCCTCACTGAACTCTCTCTTCAGACGTTTCATGGCATTACTCATCACACAGCATGACATTTACATTACACTGCATTCAACCCACTATGTCCCTGACTACTTCCTGCTATCTCGCCAGGAACTTCCTGGGCATTGTTCTCCCATGTTTATTCACTGTCTCTTCCTGAGATGCTGCATAACCTGACTCCCTATACCACCCCCCCACCCCCCCCACCCCCAGCATCTTAGATAGAACATCAGTCCACACGCTCTCTTGGCTTCAGTCTCCTCCCATATCTGCTGTAACTGGGGTTTACCGCCTCCATGGCGCTGCTGTGCCGGTGGGGGGCTGCTGGGAGAGTGTCTGACTGCGGGTGGGCCGTGGCGAGGTGGGGGGGGGACTTCGCTCTGTCCATGTGGCTGCTCTGGTGGATTGCTTCCCTGGGGAGCTCTCCGTGGGGTTCTTCCACGCAGAGGGGCCCGAGCCAACAGCACTTGCTCGTCCGCTGCTACGAAGGCGGGTTTGAGTCTGTTTATGCCAATCTTCTCCCGCCGACCTCCCAAGTCTAGCAAAAAATGTTTGTCCCCTGTTTCCAACACTGTGAACGGGCCATCATAGGGTGGGCGCAATGGCGGGCGGTGGGCGTCATGTCTGACGAACACGAATTCCGCGTTCTTCAAAGTTTTAGGCACGAAAGCACGCGGAAAACAGTGGTGGGCCCGGCCCGGCAGCGTGCCTGTGTTTGTGCTCCGCTGCAAAAGCTGAGACGGGGAGCTGTCTGGCGCGGGATTATCTGGCAGAAATTCCCTGGGCAGCCGTAGGGGCTGCGCAAAAACAAGCTCTGCCAGGGAAGCTCCCAAATCCTCTTTTGGGAGCATCCCCAATAAAACCCCAATAAAACCCACGGCAACCTGTCCACCCAATTTGCATCCGTCAGTGAAGCCCTGAGTGCTGCTTTCAGTGATCTATGAAAACGCTCGCATAACCCATTGGCCTGTGGGTTGTACACGGTTGTGCGATGAATTGCAGCACCCAGGCTGCGGGCCATTGCGGACCAGAGGTCGTAAACAAACTGATGGGCCCATGCTGCTGACAGTCTGTCGGTCCAGCCACGCCCCCTCGCTCTCCCTCTGTATTCCATCAGCTGTTTCCAGCCCCGGTAATTATCCTTCCCGCACCTCACCCAGGTGTTCCTAATTTGACACGCCAGCAGCATTTGTTCATAAGTAGCTCTTTGCTAGACAAACGCCGCTGGACCATTATACGTGTTGGACGGTTTTTCTCTGCCGCCTAACAGTCACGTCTTCTAAGGACTGTTGTTGTGTGGGCTCGCTGGAGGATGCTGGGACTACTCGGACTGCCCCCTCACTGTGAGTAACTGTTAGTGTTTCTGTTCGCCGCTGTACTGCTACGCTTTCCGCAGTGTTTGCTCCCATGCAGCACAGCCACTACGCTTTGGCTGATTGCCCAGTGTAGTCCTCCTGTGTGTGTTGGGCGTCCTGAAGGACTCAAGCATAACCCGAGCTGTCTATGTCTTTGTATATTCACTTTGGTGTCAATGTGTGTTTGGTGAAACCCTGCATGTAAATCCATTGGTTCTTTTCTCCTCCTCCATGCACTGTGGAGGAATGGACGGGGAGCTTATGACACAGAGACTGTAGAAAAGCAGCAATACAAACTGCGAGCTAATAGTGACAATTCTGACACTGTTAATACAATGTTCACCTTAAATGAACTTAAAAGAGCTCTAGATTGGAGAAAGGACACATCTCTGCAAAGAGACGTACTGAGCTACCAATTATTTAAACAGGCTGGGGTGTTATTGTCAGAGGACGTATTGGCCCTGCTTAACAGTGCGTGAGAAAGTGGGTGTCTTCCTAAGGAGTGGGCATGCTGTAATAGTTCCAATTCTGAAACCTGGGAAGGTGGCCAGCAGCCCAAGCTCTTATAGACCTATTGCTCTGACCTCAGTACTATGTATAATAATGAAGCAAATGATAACAGAGAGGCTAGTGTGGAAGCTTTGAGAAAAGCTGTTTTTTGTGGACTATCAAAGTGGATTTAGGCAGGGACGCTCCACTATGGATGCTGTTCTAAATTTAGACACTGATATCAGGAAGGCAATTGCCAGTAGAGAGGCGGTTGTGGCAGTGCTCCTGGACATTGAGAAGGCATATGATATGCTATGGAAGGAAGGGCTGTTGATCGCACTACATGATGCTGGAATCCAAGGGAGAATGTTTAATTGGATCAAGAATTTCCTTTGTAATAGAACAATTCAGGTCTGGGTGAGGAGGGAACTCTCTGAGGAACCTGAGGTGGAGAATAGAACCCGGCAAGGAAGTGTGATTAGCCCTGTCCTCTTTAATATTCTGGTGAATGGTATGTTTAGTAGAGTCGGAAAAGAATTTGGGGTTTCCTTATTTGCAGATGATGGTTGTTATGATTCCTCGTGCGCCTTTACACAGCACACAGAGGGATGAATAAAAACCCACGTGCAGGAGATATTTGTGCACATTTTAATGACAGAGTGGATAAACGGTCCAGGATAATAGATGAATATACAGGATGAGATACAATGGTTAAATATGGCAGGAGAAAAAGGGATGTCCCCAAGGACGCTCTACTGAACGGGTGAGATGACTAGGGGAAAATGTTCCAAGGCAGACGGCACTGAGGCGGAGGAATGGAAACAGTCAGTACTCACGTTGGCAGGAGCAGTCCGAGTAAGCCCCAGTGGAAAATCCTGATGCACACCAACAACCAGTTACAAAGAAGCACACCACCCAGTGCAAAGCGGTACTGAGAAGAGCAGGCAGGGCTTCTAGACATGAGTGGCGGCAACATACACTGAGGGGAACAGCAACAGTGTAGATTCACAATGATCCGGCAATCTCTTCTCACAGAAACGGGGCTTAAGTAATGCCAATACTAATGAGGAAAAAGACTGCCAGTGTGAGTAATGAGAGGGAAAGTACAGGTACGTGTGTAGAGAAAATCAATAACGAGACACAGCTGATAGCACTGACAGGAGGGAGAGGTGTGGTTGAGCTGTCAGGGAGCCGAGCAGACCCAAGAGGCTCCCTGAGAGCGCCTGATGGAAAATGGGACATACAAATACACAAAAAAGTCAAAAAGCCACAGCGTCATAGAAATGGGTTTGAGACTATCAAACCCAAGTTCATGACAGATCCTCCACCTCAAGGGGTGGAACCCAGACACCCCTAGTGACATCAGAGGAAACACAAAACACAATAAGGGAACCCCCCCCCCCCCCAGGAAAGCAACAAAGCAGGGTGGGAGGTGGGAGAAACAGGTCAGGAGGGAAACAACGAGTAACAAAATAACACAAAAGCAATACATAAGAAAAGTGAGGTGAACCTCCCTCTAATCCCAACCTAGAACCATACCCCCCAACCCAGGAGTAAAAAAGTTCAGGGGGCCGTCCAGAGTCCCAGGCCCAAAGGCCCACGTAAGGAGGCCAGTCGGGTGGTCTGTCCGTATCCAAGACCAGTTGGACCGCCCGGGAGAACGGGGTCAGGTGGCCGGCCAGGGAAACTGGGCATCCAAACCCCACGGCGCAGTACATCAGGTGGACACCCAGAGTCTTTGAGCCACCAGCTCAGGAGCGGTGGCCCGGGAGGCGGTCTCCCCACAGGAAAAACCAACTCCAAAAGGGGGAACCAGGTAAGGCAAGCCCCGGCATCATAAAACAGTGGCGAGAAGGAAGCCCCCCACCCCCACCCCCCTTGGCCACGAGCTGGGGGACAGAAGCACCTACGGTGGTCCTGGTCCGGGACAAAACAGCACCCAAGGTGAGACCCGGCTGGGTCATGGTTGCACCCGCACGAATCCCAGTCTGGGACATAGCAGCACCCGCAGCGACTCCGGCTGGAGCTCTGGTGCACCCGCGGCGGACTCCGGCTGGAGCTCAGCTGCGCCCGCGTCGGACTCCGGCTGGAGCTCAGCTGCACCCTTGGTGGACCCCAGCTGGGCCAATGCTGCGTCCTCCGGAAGGGGATTAACCAAGGCGAGCACCACACCCAGGAGGCAGCCCATCAGCGGAACACCCAGTGACGATGGAATCGTGGAAAACTCCGGTGGTGTTGGATCATCTCTGGCAACCGTGAAAGAAGGCTCGGAAAGAGGACACAAAGAAGGGAGGTCAGGATCGCCAGCAGTGGCAGAGCCCGGCGAGGTGAGCTCAGGTGCAGCTGATGGCTGCACCCGACTCTCCTTAACAAGAGCCAGGCAAAATTTCTCCAAAGCTGAGTAAAGAAAAATAAGAGCTCACTTGCCTGAACTCGAGCTCCACTGCCGTCCAGGATTCCGTTGATCCTGCTGTCGATGATGGCTTGGGCGCTGACTCTGCTGCCGCGGCCTCCACAGCAGGCGTGATGGTAGCTGCTGTCCTAATCTCCTAAAGAGAACTCTCCAATGCTGGCAACTCTTCCGGTGAGGATTCAGGAGGAGGAGACCCACGTTGCGCTGGACCCCAGGAGACTGAAGCCACGGGACGCTCTTCCGTCGGCACAGGCTTCAGATAGGTCTCGGTGCGGAACGCAACCCCAATAAAACCCACGGCAACTGGTCTACCCAATTTGCATCCGTCAGCGAAGCCCTGAGCGCTGCTTTCAGTGACCTATGAAAACGCTCGCATAACCCATTGGCCTGTGGGTTGTACGCAGTTGTGCGATGAATTGCAACACCCAGGCCATGGGCCATCGCGGACCAGAGGTCAGAAACAAACTGAGGGCCCCTATCGGACGTGATGTCCGACGGGATTCCAAAACGTGCCACCCATGTCATCAAAAAAGCGCGCGCCACGTCCGCGGACATGGTTGCCGCCAGCGGGACTGCTTCTGGCCAGCATGTGGTGTGGTCCACCACTGTCAGAAGGTGCGTGCATCCCTGCGATGGCAGGAGGGGGCCCACGAGGTCCACATGAACATGGTCGAACCTCTTGGCCGGTATACGAAACGGCTTCAAAGGAGCCTTTGTGTGTCTGTGTACTTTGGCTCGTTGGCACGCTACGCAGGGTGCAGCCCACTCTTTCACTTGTTTGTGCAGGCCTGGCCACACGAACTTCGCTCCCACCATTATGACTGACGCACGCACTCCTGGGTGCGCCAGAGTGTGAACCGACTCAAACACGCGGCGGTGCCACGCGACCCGGACCACCGGACGCGGGCGTCCCGTGGAGACATCGCAGATTAGGGGGGCTTGCAGTCTTGCAGTACTCTGCTCTCCAGCCTTAACCCTGTTGGTCCAGACTGGAGCGCGTACACGTCCGTATTGCCAATCTGCTCTGCGGCCATGGCTGTATAATCTATCCCCACACAGACCAGGGCCACTACTGCACGCAAGAGGCAGTCCACTACCACATTCAGTTTACCCGACACATGCTGAATATCGGTCGTAAACTCCGAGATCGCGGCCAGCTGTGACTGCTGCCGGCCTGACCATGGTTCCGAAACCTTGGCCATCGCGAACATTAGCAGCTTGTGGTCCACAAACGTGGTGAAGCTGCGCCCTTCCAGCCAAAACTGGAAGTGGTGTATGACCAGGTGGAGAGCCAGCAACTCTGTCGAACGCGCTGTATTTACGCTCACTGTCGCGCAAAGCCCTGCTGAAAAAAGCGAGTGGCTGCCAGGAGCCGGCGACACATTGCTCCACGACGGCCCCTATGGCCACGTCCGAGGCGTCGGTAGTGAGCGCTATCCGGGCCGCCAGGTCCGCCAACAGTGCGGCGTTTGCCAGGGCTGTTTTAACCTCAGAGAACGCCTGCTCTCGCTCCGGAGTCCATTCGACTCTGTCCGCGGGTTTCCGTTTCTTGAGCGCGGCGTACAATGACTGCATGAGTTGAGCTGCGTGGGGAAGGAACCGGTTATAAAAGTTAACCATCCCCAAAAATTCTTGCAGTGCCCTGACTGTCTGAGGCCGGGGAAAATTCGCCACGGCGCGCACTTTGTCGGGCAAGGGTATCGCTCCCTCTGGTGAGGCGCGGTGCCCCCCCCCCCAAAAAAATCAATTCCCGTCACGCCGAACTGGCATTTCGCCGGGTTGATTATTAACCCGTGCTCCTCAAACCTCGGGAAAACTGTCCTGAGGTGGGTTACGCGTTTGTCCTCGGATGCACTGGCCACCAGGATATCATCCAGGTAGACGAACACAAACGGGAGATCACGCAACACTGGATCCATCATGCGTTGGAATGTCTGTGCCGCTCCTTTTAATCCGAAGGGCATGCGTAAAAACTCAAACAAGCCAAACAGTGTTATTACCGCTGTTTTGGGTATGTCCTCCGCGCGCACCGGGACCTGGTGGTAACCGCGGACCAGGTCTATTTTAGAAAAAATGCGTGCCCCGGCGAGGTGAAAGGAAAAATCCTGAATATGGGGAATCAGGTAGCGGTCGTGCGCTGTGGCGTTATTCAATCTGTGGAAATCTCCGCATGGTCGCCACGATCCCTTGGCCTTAGAGACCATGTGTAGCAGGGATGCCCATGGGCTGTTCGATCGCCTGATGATGCCCAACCTTTCCAGGTTGGCAAACTCCTCGCGCGCTATGGCCAGTTTAGCTGCGTCCAAGCGCTGAGGTCGTCCGAAAACGGGCGGCCCGGTGGTGGTGATAAAGTGTTCCACCCCGTGTTTAGCGATGGCCGCCGAAAATGTTGGGACCGTGAGTGCTGGGAACTGAGTGAGCAGTGTGTGGAACTTACTGCCTGGAGCTGTGACGTTGGCTAGTGTTATTGGCCCGGCCCCTCGAGCTGTACAGGGGAGAGAATCAAAAGACAGTGCATTAACCAGGCGCCTGTTAGCAACATCGACTAGCAACCCATGTGCACACAGAAAATCAGCTCCCAGGATTGGGAAACTCATTGCCGCTATGACAAAAGTCCAATTGTACATACGGCTGTGTAGGGATAAAGTCAGTGTTCTCTCACCAAAAGTCTTAATGCCCGAGCTGTTTACTGATGCAAGCCCGGGGTCGCTAGGTCCTGCTAGCCGGTCGGCGTAGGACGGCAGGATGATGCTCTTCTGGGCTCCGGTGTCTACGAGGAACCGTCTCCTCGAGCGCAAATCCGTCACGTAGAGCAGCTTGTTCTCTTCACTGGCGGTCGCAGCTGCTACCGACTGCCGGCCTTGGCGTTTCCCGAGCGCTTGAATTGGCATGGTGGCGCACATCTGCGTGTGTTCTCTCCAAAGCGGCGGTGGTAGAAGAAGAGCGTGTCTCTCTGGCGCTTCCTGGCCTCTGCTGCCGCTACCGTCGACGGCTCCTCGCCTCCGCTGGTCGTCTCACTGGGTTCCGACGCCACCGCGTTGACTGTGAGGGCTCTGGTGGTGAGGATGATCCGATCTGCCTCCTGGGCTAGCGCACAGTAGTCACGCGTGGCCAGCAACGGCAAATTGGCAAGAACCGCTCTCGCCTCTGTTGGGAGGTTCTGGAGGAAAAGGTGGGCAAACAGAAAATGCCCGTCGTCCGTGCCCATTAACGCCAACATCTTCTCCATCAGTTCGACCGCCAAACCATCTCCTAACTCGGAACACCTCAGGAGCCTCTGTGCTCTATCACAGTCCGAGAGCATGTAGCGCCGGGTCAGCGCGGCCTTGAGAGTCCCGTATTTGTCATGGGCTGGAGACTGTTGGAGCAGGCTCACTACTTGCTGAGACATGTGAGCGTCCAGTGCTGCGACCACATAGTAATATTTGGTGTCGTCTGCCGTTATTCCCCGGAGGGCGAACTGAGCCTCGGTGTGGTGGAACCAAGACCGCGGGTCGTGCAGCCAAAAGTCCACTCGTTTGACCGAAACAGCGCACGCGTTGCTGGGGGTTCCCATCCGGGCTGTCTCTGGGATGCTTGCCGCATCGCTGGGGCTTCCCGTCCGGGCCGACTCCGGGGTTCTTGCCTCGTGTTCCATAATTCATCAAGGGGTCACCAGTGTGGAGAGTGTAAATAACGAGACTGATTTAAGCAGCAGACGATTTTATTCACTCTCACAACAGTCATACACAGAAAAGCATGTCTCAATACACCATGGGTTCTCCTTTTATCCCAACCGCCCATCTCACATCTACATGACATCTCACACCACAATACATTCATTCCTTCTCCTCCCAACTCATTCTTCCTGCTACCCCACCATAATCTCCATAGCTATTGTCCTTCTCTGTTTACCCTCTGCATCCAGTCTGAGATGATTAACCCAGTCTCTACAGAAGCATGGAAACAGTGTCTGATGTCATAATCCACTGCAAAAAATATGCTAGACAACGGAGGAAACTGTTGAGAGACCTGGGATCTGCCGGAGAAACTGTTTTTAACATGCACACTTTGATGAACCTGGACAGCTGGAGTAAAGTTTAAAAAAAAAAAAAAAACTATTGGAGTTTCTGCACACAACTGGATTGTATGGGAGAATTTGAGATACAGCTAATATAATACTTCTTCTTGCCCTTCAGAGAGAACAGACGCCTTTTTCTTTGCTGCTCCCCTCTTTTACCCTTCTTCCCTCCCTAACTGAGAATCCCAGCTTGCTGTCTTGTCTGCGTCGCTGTTCTTCTGGCTGAATCTTGATCCAAATGAAAAAAATGGATTTGGTGAGCGGCTTTAATAAAATTAACAACATTTTATATAAATTCGGGCCAGGGGGAGCCCCTATGGAGAGACCCATGGATTGGAACGCATGTGTCTGCATAATTCGACTGAGGATGTGGAAACATCTACCTGGTTTGGCTAGGATCACAGGATTTTCTGCTGATTGGCTCTGAAGTTTTTCCTGGTGTATCGAAAAATTAACTGGAAGAGCTAATTAAAAGCGGTCCCGGCATAGCTGCTTCTCAACAATTCGACTAGACGGGGGAGTGCACTAACTATCGGCAATGATTAACATGGAAATTTCCACCTGGCATGCATTGTAGAGAGAATGGACTCTACCGGACATGTTTACCCATGTTCTAGAAGGGAAACATCTGGAGTTGTTTTTGGTGCCTCCAAGGAATGGATTTAAAGCCTAAGTATGGAAATTATGGACACAGGATTGCATGAGATGTAAAATTCTATGCTCTGTGATCTGTGTCTACCAGACCTTCAATTCGATGCCTTGTTGTCTATTTTCCTCCTGGATTAAGACAAAACAGAAGATTGTGCTTCTCTTTCATAAACAATCTGGGACTGCATCTGAACTCTCATTGACATGTGACTGGCTCAGGAAATTTCCATCTGCCATGCCTCAAGGACATGCTTCCGAGTTTCAGACACTAAGACATAACATCTCGGCTGGGAGAGATTTTGCTGCCTCCAGTAACTGATAAACACCCACCTGCATTCAACATACACGAACACACTGATTCATAATACTGAATTACACCCATCCATTCACTGACTCTCTCTGACTTTTGGTCTTTTGGTTTTTTGTCCACTAAATGTTTGCTAAATATGCATTGAGGGTTTTTTTGCCTGCAATCAAAATTTCGCTTACCCATTAAGCGTCAATTTGATAAAACATGTTTTTTTCTCTCGCCTATTGTGTCATATCATTTCTTTTCTTTCCTTTCTTCTTTATGACTGGCACCTAGCGGCTGCCCCGGCCTTGGATGCGCTCTGCAGAGCGTGCCCAAATGCCAAGTCACGTTTCGTTACCTTGTATTCATACATGTGTAATGACAATAAAGTTGAATCTCATCATCTCATCATCTCATATTGAATCTGTTTTATCCTTTTCTTTAGTGTCATGGTTTGGTCAGATAAAACTGAAACAGAGGAAATCCTTGGATCAGGTAGTTAGATGGTCCAGTCGTTTGCTTGGTGAGTCACAGCTGAGCCTGACATCCCTGTACACCAGACAAGTACAGAGGATGGCTACCTCCACTTTAAATGATGACTCCCACCCTTTGCACCGCAACTTTCAGCTTCTTCCCTCAAGACGGAGGTTTGCTGTCCCAAAAAGTAGAACCCAGCGCTACAAAAACAGCTTTGTCCCTGCTGCTGTCAAAGAGTTGAACAAGCTGTAAAAATATATTGTGTGGAGAGCATGAAATGAAGAGGCTGAATTTATTTCTCAATTCAGGCTTATTAATCATCTCACATCTCCAACGTCCTCTCAAACAGAAAAGAGGACCAACTTCTCCAATCCCCTCCTTTTATACCCGGGACATCAAAGTACAGAAACACATTGTCATTCAACCCCCCATAGACAATACATCTCCCCCCGGTCTCTTCTTCCTCCACCTGACCCCTGGAGGTCAGGAAGTCCTTTCAGAGTCATTTCCAAAGGCACCTCCACCTCCTGCTGTTATCCCCAGGAGGTCCAGACTTATTGTTCCTTCTAAGACGTGAGGTAACAATATACATATGCAGTCTGAGCATCTCAATCAATGTGCTATACATATGCAGTCCAAGCATCTCAAATATGTGTGCCACATAACCCGCCCCCAAACGTTGAAGATGAAACAATACAACATAGTCCACACAACATGATAAAACCACAACATCAGTCCATATGCTGTCTGGGCTTCAACCGCCTTCCAAACTTGCTGTAAGCGGGCCTTGCCGCTCCTGCGGTGCCATCTTGCAGTGAATCTACCATCTGAGGATGAGAACTGTTAGTTGATCCCTGCGGGCGCTCTGGGGCGTGCTCCTTGGGGGGTCTGCCACGTCGAGGAGCTCTCGCCACTCGCACAGTTTCGTCGGCTATCAGAAAAGCAGGCTTCAGTCTGTCTATACTAATTGTTTCCCTCCTGTCCCCCAAATCTAGCAAAAAATGCTTATCACCTGTTTCCAGCACTCTATATGGGCCATCATAGGGTGGTTGCAGGGTTGGGCGTTGAGCCTCGTGCCTGACAAAAACAAACTCGGCATTTTTTAAAGATTTGGGCACAAAAACATGCGGAAAAGTGTGATGAACGGGGCCCGGAAGCATATCCGCTCCCGTGTCGTTCAGTGACCGCTGAGCAGGGGGACGCCCTGGCGCCGGATTATTTGGAAGAAACTCTCCTGGCAGCCGGAGTGGCTGCGCGAAAACCAACTCAGCTGGGGAGGCTTTTAAGGCCTCTTTAGGTGCAGAACGCAACCCCAATAAAACCCATGGTAGTCTGTTTACCCAATTTGCATCCGTAAGCGACGCTCTGAGGGCTGCTTTCAATGATCTATGAAAACACTCGCATAAACCATTAGCCTGGGGGTGGTAAGCGGTAGTGCGGTGAATTGTCACACCTAAGCTGTGGGCCATCGCTGACCAAAGCTCGGACACAAATTGAGGTCCCCTGTCGGACGCAATATCCGACGGGACCCCAAAACGCGCTACCCAAGCCGTTAAAAACGCGCGGGCCACCGCTGCAGCTGTGGTTGATGCCAGTGGGACCACTTCTGGCCAACGCGTGGTTCGGTCCACCATTGTCAAAAGATGCGTGTACCCTTGCGACAACGGTAGGGGGCCTACGAGGTCGACATGCACATGATCAAACCTCTTGGCCGGGATGTGAAACAGCTCTAAGGGGGCTTTTGTGTGCTTGTGTATTTTGGCCCACTGGCAAGCCATACAGGCTCTTGCCCAATCTTTAACGTGCTTGTGCAGGCTCGGCCAAACAAACTTCTCTGCTACCATTTTTACCGACGCGCGCACCCCTGGGTGCGCCAGGGAGTGAATCAAGTCAAAAACGCGGCAGCGCCATGCGGCCGGCACTATTGGACGCGGTCGTCCGGTAGAGACATCGCAGATTAGGGGGGGGGCATATCATTTTGCAGCCTCCTGTTCTCCAGCCTTAACCCTGTTGGTCCCGACTGGAGCGCGCACACGTCCGCATCGCTACCCTGATCCGCTGCCATGGCTGCATAATCTATCCCCACGTGGACTGGGGCCGCGTGCGCTTCCGCACTGTTATTTTGCTCTGCGGCTGTGGTAGTATAATCTACCTCTGCGCGGACTGGCGCGGTAACCGCGCGAGAGAGGCAGTCTGCTACTACATTGAGTTTACCCGCTACATGTTGAATATCAGTAGTAAACTCCGAAATTGCGGCCAGCTGCCTCTGCTGCCGGCCCGACCATGGTTCCGAAATTTTGGCCATCGCAAAAGTGAGCGGTTTGTGGTCGACAAATGCGGTGAAACGCCGACCTTCTAGCCAGAATTGGAAGTGGCGAATGGCTAAGTGGAGCGCTAACAGCTCCCTGTCAAATGCGCTGTATTTTCGCTCGGCCTCGTGCAAGGATCTGCTGAAAAAGGCCAGCGGCTGCCAAACCCCGGCAACGTGCTGCTCCACTACCGCCCCTATGGCCAAATCCGACGCATCAGTGGTGAGCACTATGCGGGCCGTTGGGTCTGGATGAGCCAACAACGCAGCGTCTGCAAGGGCTTTTTTTTTACCTCCGCGAATGCGCGCTCCCGCTCCGGGGACCATTCGATTGCATTGGAGGGTTTTTGTTTTTTTAAGCGCGGCATATAATGGTTGCATGAGCTGCGCTGCGTGGGGGAGGAAACTGTTATAAAAATTCACCATTCCTAAAAACTCCTGTAGTGCTTTGACCGTTTGTGGCTGGGGAAAATCTGCCACTGCGCGCACTTTGTCCGGTAGCGGAACTGCCCCTTCTGGGGAGACGCGGTGCCCCAAAAAAATCGATCTGCGCCACCCCGAACTGGCACTTAGCTGGGTTGATTATTAACCTGTGGTCTCCCAACCTCCGGAAAACTGCCGTGAGGTGTTTTTCGTGTCCCTCTTCGGACGTGCTGGTGTGACAGAGATCATCCTGCGCAGTTCGCCCCACACGGGACACGAACCCGCGACCTCTCAGTCAACTAACACAGTTCGAGCATGGGAGACACAGCACGATCGCGCTGAGCTAAAGGTCCGACCGATAGCTCAGCGCTACCGATACTGTATGAGGCCTTGGGAGGGAGGTTTACTAACGTTCTACGCCGAACAGCACTAGTTGGCATCCGTTACACTCTCCCCCTTAAACCTCACTCCCATGCCGGGTTCACGGCACCAGTGTGACAGAGATCATCCTGCGCAGTTCGCCCCACACGGGACACGAACCCGCGACCTCTCAGTCAACTAACACAGTTCGAGCATGGGAGACACAGCACGATCGCGCTGAGCTAAAGGTCCGACCGATAGCTCAGCGCTACCGATACTGTATGAGGCCTTGGGAGGGAGGTTTACTAACGTTCTACGCCGAACAGCACTAGTGGGCATCCGTTACACTGGCTACCAAAATGTCGTCCAGGTAGACGAACACAAAAGGGAGATCGGGCAACACCGCATCCATCATGCGCTGGAAGGTTTGCGCGGCACCTTTAAGCCTAAATGGCATGCGTAAAAACTCAAAAAGTCCAAACGGGGTTATCGCCGCTGTTTTGGGAATGTCCTCAGCGCGCACTGGGACTTGATGATAACCGTGGACCAAGTCTATTTTAGAAAAAATGCGTGCCCCCGCCAGATGTACCGAAAAATCCTGAATATGTGGGATTGGGTAGCGGTCATGCGCTGTGGCGTTGTTTAACCTGCGGAAATCACCGCAAGGTCTCCACGAGCCGTCAGCTTTAGGGACCATGTGCAGTGGGGAAGCCCATGGGCTGTTCGAACGACGGATGATGCCCAACCTTTCCAGGTTGGCGAACTCCTTGCGCGCTATGGACAGTTTAGCTGCATCCAAGCGCCGAGCTTTTGCAAAGACGGGGGGGCCAACGGTAGTGATAAAGTGCTCCACCCCGTGTTTCGCAACTGTTGCCGAAAAAGTGGGAACTGTGAGTGCTGGAAACTGAGTGAGGAGTGTGTGAAACTTACCGCCTGCTGTGGCGACGTTGGCCTGTGCTGGTGGCGGGGACACTCGAGCTGCACAAGGAATGGAGTAAAAGGAGAGTGCATTAACAAGGCGTCTATTGGGAAGATCAACTAACAACCCATGTGAGCACAGAAAATCAGCACCTAACATGTTGAAACTCACCGCCGCTATAATAAAAGTCCACTCATATGTGCGGCCGTGCAGTGACAGAAGTAGAGTCCTTTCACCGAAGGTCTTAATACTCGAGCCGTTCGCCGCCGTTGCTCCATCACCCCTGGGGCCTGCCACCCGGTCAGCGTAAGTTGGGATGATGAAACTCACTTGGGAGCCCGTGTCCACGAGAAAGTGCCTCCCAGAGCGCGCATCCGTCAGGTACAGCAGCTTGTACCGTTCGCCGAGGGCCGCAGCTGCTAGCGACTCTCGGTCCTGGCGTTTCCTGAGCTCTTGAACTGACATGGCGGTACACACTTGCGTGCCCTCTCTGCGAAACGACGATGGTAAAAACAGAGGTCGTCTCCTCCGCGGTGTCGGGGCTTCGCTGCCGCCATTGTTGGTGGGACCGCCTCTGTCGCCTCTGGCCCACTGCTGCTCCCGGTCACCGCGCCGAGGTCTGCCGCTGCTGCGGTGGCCGTGTGTTCTTCGCTGGCGTTGAGGATCCGCTGCGCCTCCTGGGCCAGCGCGTGGAAGTCCCGCTGGGTCACAAAGTGAGTGCCCGCCAGGGTCGCCCTCGTCTGCGATGGCAGGGTTCTCAGGAAGATGTGCGTGAAGAGGAAATCGTCGTTGTCTGAGCCTCTCAGCTTTAGCATGTCTTCCATCAGGTCGACAGGCATGCTTCCTCCCAAGTCGTGCAGAGCCAGGAGCCTCCTAGCTCTCTCCTGGGCTGAGGGCGTGAAACGCTGGATGAGGGCAGCTTTCAACCCGCTGTATTTGTCGCCAGCGGGTGGGTGCTGCACCAGGCTCCGCACATGTCGAGCTGTGCGGCTGTCGAGTTTGGCGATGACGTGGTAGAATTTTGTGTCATCTGCTGTTATTCCCCCGAGCGCGAACTGGGCTTCGGCCAGGAGGAACCACGAGTCTGGGTTGTCCTGCCAGAATTCTGGTAGCTTGACTGAGACCGCACTTGCTCGGCTGGTCCCTGGCGAGTCTGGTTCGGGGGAATTGTCTCTGGTCATTGTACGTCTTAGGTCACCAATGTGGAGAGTGTGAAATGAAGAGGCTGAATTTATTTCTCAATTCAGGTTTATTAATCATCTCACATCTCCAACGTCCTCTCAAACAGAAAAGAGGACCAACTTCTCCAATCCCCTCCTTTTATACCCGGGACATCAAAGTACAGAAACACATCGTCATTCAACCCCCCATAGACAATACATCTCCCCCCGGTCTCTTCTTCCTCCACCTGACCCCTGGAGGTCAGGAAGTCCTTTCAGAGTCATTTCCAAAGGCACCTCCACCTCTTGTGTTATCCCCAGGAGGTCCAGACTTATTGTTCCTTCTAAGACGTGAGGTCACAATATACATATGCAGTCTGAGCATCTCAATCAATGTGCTATACATATGCAGTCCAAGCATCTCAAATATGTGTGCCACATATTGTACATAATTTAGGTACCTATTTATTAACTTCATTTTATATTTACTTATTTTTGTAGGATGTCACTTGGGTTCTAAATATTTTATTGGGTTTTAGACCTTAGTTTTTTAACCTCTGACTAGTTTTTAACTTTTAATATGACCCTTCTCTCTTACCTCTGGTTTCTCCCTCATCTGTCTTTTTATACCCTGATTGATGGAGCCTTGAGTATTTTTATCATGTTTATAGTCAGCTTCATGTGTGCCTGTGTTTGTGTCTATGTTGAATGTAATTAGTGGCTTGTAAATATGGATGTCACCAGCCTGCAAAACAAATCTACCTACGGGTACAAATAAAGTAACCTGAACCTGAACAGCTGCCAACCTGATGTCTGAACTGTGGAGGGCAGCAATACGTCATTGATGCGTCTAGTCTGCCTGAACCAAGAAGAAGAAGAAGTTAACCGAGGGAACAGGGTAGAGACTAGGGAAAACAGCTGAAGTACACTGGATCGAAACGTAGTTTCAGTTGTATTGAGTTTACTATATAGTCCACGATATTGAATATATAGCAGGTAGGGAGGGCGTGAACATTCCGAACACATTTGATGGGAGTAGAGGTCTGACCATTTTGCCGCGTGCGTGTCTCCTGATACAAAGAGTGAAGTACGTGGCGGTAATGCACCTGTAAGCTTATTGCCAACGGCCAATCAAATGTAAAAGAAGAAGAAGAAGACTCAAGATGGTGGAGAGCCCAGTGGAAGTTATCGTCGTGGTCCGAGACTTGGTGGGTAAACTGTTAAAAAGACTTGTCTGTCGCCAACAAATATGAGGGATGTTTGTCAGAGGACACTAATCTGATCCGGAGAAGCTTCTGGTTCTGTTTCTGCTTTCGAAAAGGATTTAAAAGAGCGGTGAACGCAGCTAACCTGACTAGCTTAGCCACTCTCGCGTTTTGGACTGTTCTGTGGAGCTGGGCTTATCTTATCCTCTTCAGTGTTCGTAGGTCATAGACCCATTACTGATTTTCACTTAATACATTTCACTGCTAACATTAAAAAAAGAGAAAGCTTTATTTTCGAGAAATAAGAGGCTAATAAATGCTAATAAAAGTGCTCCAGGGAGTACTGATTTGCGGACCAATGGGCGTCAAGTCTGCTCTTCAACGTATTCACTGTTGGAGCAGTCAACGTCCTCAGGTAGTCTATTCCATGTTTCAAAAACTCTTATGAGAAAAAAATTTCATGGACCTTTTTGCAAATACTGCCATCGGTGGACCAAAGCGGACTTAGCATAGACCCGGCCAGGACCTGAAAGAGTGATGATAGAGTGAAGTACGTGGCGGTAATGCACCTGTAAGCTGGTTGCCAACCGCCAATCAAATCTAAAAGAAGAAGAAATACCGCCATCTTTGACACACGCAAAGCGGTATGGGATTGTTTGGGGCATCAGAAGTTGACATGTGCTTGTTTATCCACCTTATTCCTGAGGGTAGTGATGGCAAAGTCGAAACAGTGTTTTGCTACATACCGAAACCTAGGTGGAACTTCTGATTCGAATCACTGTTCCGAGGTCTGGATCAGGAAGAGGGTGTCGCGTTCCATTACGTCACCAACTGTTATGCCTGTTGTTCTATATAAGTGAATATGCAGTGATTTTGTTCTCCCGTTTGTAAAATGGAATAATAAATAAAATACTACCATTACACAATATGAAAAGGGCTATTCTATGCACAATATACAGTATGTAGGATATATATACTTAATATGTAAAATAATAATTTCTCGTGTCCTTGCCTGATTGGCTGCTGATTCATCACCCCACATGCCTAAAACATTTAAAAGCTCTCAAGTGTAGTTTTTTTGCGTAGTCTTGCCTCTCTGAGTGTCTTGTGCCGAGCGTGCTTTTGGATTTAGTCTATTTGGAAATGGACGGGGGTAGAAAGTGTCCAAGGTCAGCTGTCTGAGATCACTTCGACCTTCTTGAGGGGAAAAAAGTTAAATGTATGCAACATCTTGCATTTTGTAATAATACAACAACTATGTGGAGACGCCTACAGACAAACATCCTGACGCCTGCATTCCTAGCACAACCGAGTGCTGAATCAAGGCATGCCCAGCATAGTGTTTATGATATGTATTCATGGTCTTTTAATATACCAGAGTATACATTTATTATTTATACACATTTATTATTATTTACAATAAATATAATTATGCATTTGATCACTAAAAGAAGCCATATTGCACATTTACATATTTTACATATAGTTACATATATGTACAATATTTACCATACAATACATCAAGTTTCATGGCAGCATTCCTCCTAACTCAGTCTTTTTGTTGTTCCTTGACAGAAAGGCAAAAAGAATTAGACGAGGCACAAGTTGACCTTATTGTGAAGGACATACAACCTTTTTCAGTTGTGGAAGATGAGGGTTTCAGGCACTTTGTCAAGAAACTTGACCCCAATTACATCCTTCCATCCAGAAACACACTGAAAACAATGCAGAAGTCCAGATATACAGAGAGCAAGGACAAAGCAATGGCTGAAGTGGAAAAAGGCCAAAGCTGTGAGTTTGACCTCAGATACGTGGACTTCAGTCAACATGGATGCCTACCTGGCAGTTACATGCCACTTCATTGATGAAAACAACAAGCTTTCCACCACTGTCCTTGGGGTCACTAAATTCCCTGAGACACACAAAACTGAACACCGGAAGGAAGCCAAGCGTGTTTTTTTTGCGTTCATGGGGGATAGAGAAGAACATCACGTTTAGTCACTGATAATGCAGCCAATATGATTGCCTGTGCACAACTTTTACAAGTACGACATGTGCCTTGTTTCGCTCACACCTTGAATTTGGTGTTGAAAAAAGCCACAGAGCAAAACCCTGAACTTCATGTGCTGCATCTACAATCGAGGGAGATAGTCGGCCTCTTTAGATCTAGTGCCACCACGAAGCAGACACTCTCAGACATCCAGCAACAAATCAGAAAACCAGTGATGAAACTCAAACAGGAAATTGAGACAAGATGGAACAGCATATATTCAATGTTTCACCATCTGCTGGAGTAGCAGGAAGCAGTGGCAGCAGCCTTGTCCTCTCTGAACACAACTTTGACTCCTTTCAACAGTGCTGACCAAGAAACAGTGAGTGCCTTCAGCTTCTTGCTGTCTTCAATGGAGCAACTGTGGAGCTGTCATCTGAAAAGAGTTTCTGCCTCAAAAATAATTCCATTAGTTAGGCATATTCATCGCAAAGTTCATGAACAACGTGAGAGTTTAACAAGCCCAACTGCCCTTCAGTTAAGCAGCAATCTTCAGAAGAACTTGAGGGAGCGATGTGGGGTGGAGGTTGTGAGGGTCCTTGCAGTGTCAGCTGTCTTAGATCCTCGATTCAAAGTTCTGGCTTTTGGATGTCCAGAAAATGCAATGCTGTGAAGGCTTTGACAGCTGAGTGCTGTGCTGTCCTTTGAGCAGCTTCTCAATCACAAGCAAGCTCTTGTGTGCCATCAACATCAGCCGCAACAGGACCACATGCCAGTGAACACAAGGAGAGCCTCTGGGATGCTTTTGACAGCATGGTAGGGGAAACCACCCAAAGACAGAGTGCCACTGCTGATGCTACTGTTGAGGCAGGCAACCCCCAGACACCCACTATGCTCAGAATGATTGAATGAGGTGGTAATTGTGTTTGATTCTCATTTATTGTTAGGTAACTTGTCTGTCTAGGTTGACCTCTATCTCTCAGCCCCATACCTGCCCAGATGAGATGACCTTCTAGATTACTGGAAACAACATGCCACTATATTCCCTCATCTGTTCCAGCTGGCCAAGACATATCTCTCCATTCCAGCCACATCAGTCCCTTGCGAGAGAATATTCTCAAAAGCAGGAGAGATTTTAAACAAGAGGAGAAACCGTCTAAGTCCAAGCACTGTTTAACAGATTGTTTTTCTGAATAAAAATACTTGAATGTACACAAGCACCCTGTACAAATACTAATTGAAAAAAAAAATGTACAAATACTATAAACCCAAACAAAACACGAAACGTTAAGACAAATATACACACGAAAACACTCAACTATTTGAATGTAGTATAATATTTGGCCACCAGATGTCGCTGTGGGGAGATGTTTCAAATGTTCCAAAAGATTGATTCTTTTTCTGAATCAATTGTTTCAAATGATTCAATCTCTCAAACGTTCCATTTCTGCCATCACTACCCGAGGGTGCTGCTGTAGAAATGATTATAATTTTTTTTGTGTTTTGTATACTTTATTTATCCCAGAGGGAAATTCAGGGCATCCACCTGGATGGATGAGGCAGCCAGCACCAATCCCTTCACCATTCACACCTTGGGCCACTTTTAGCTGGATTCATGCTGCACCTCTTCTGTTCGCGTACATGTAACTGGAAACCTCGTGTGACGAAATTTACATGATCGTCTCCACTCCACTCGTGTCCGCAGTCCTCGACCGTGGACAGCCGCGTGCAGCCCGAATTTTGTGACTGCGCTGCCTGCCCATGACCTGAACCGGTTGAAAAGCGCATGCGCAAGACTGAACACCCCATTTACGAGGTGGCGATATCAACACAGCATGCCAAGACAAAGTAGACAAAGAAGACAACGAGGAAGCGGAAGATGAGAATAAATATACATACATACTTCAGCAGCATCTTTATGGAAAAGGTGTGAAAACCATGAAGTTAAGCAGCAGAAAGCAAGCAGCGTTTCTTCATTGGTGAAAATCCTGGTATGTCAGCGCATTGGCGCTACCTATAGGGCGGGAGTGAAACTACAAATGATGGTTGTGTGCATGCGTCAACTGCTTGGCCTGGGTAAGATAAGATAAGATAAGATAAGCCTTTATTAGTCCCACAACGGGGAAATTCCAGGATTGCAACAGCACAGGGATAGCAACACTCAGAGCAACAATCAGAAGGCAAGAAAAAAAAAAAAAACAAGCAAGCAAGAGCAGCTAATAAACATATGTACGTATTACTATAAAATATATATATATACACACACACACAGACACACAGTGCAGAGCATTGTAGCTGGATGGAATAAATATATGAATATATGAACACACAGTGCAGAGCATTGTAGCTAGATGGAATAAATATGTAAATATATAAACACCCACAGTACGGAGCATTGCAGCTAGGTGGAATAAATATGCAAGTATATAAACACACACAGTGCGGAGCAATGTAGCTAGATGGAATAATATGTAGATATATAAATATATAAACACACCCAGTGCTGAGCATTGTAGCTAGATGGAATAAATATGCAAATATATAAACACACACAGTGCAGAGCATTGTTGCTAGATGGAATGAAACAGCATAACCGTCTACTTAGTTATCCTACATGGTATGATTATGTGCCCATACATATTCTCACCCTCCATAGCGACCGGTATGTTCCTAGTTGTATGCCGGAGGGGACCATTGTGTAAGTCTATTGCATCTTTTGCATTCAAAAAACTATTAGTTTGTTACGTCTTTTTGCTATCTCTGCGAGCAGCCCTGCTTAGGTTGTACAGTCTGACAGCCGTTGGTAGGAAGGACCTACGAAACCTCTCGGTTGTGCACCTGGGATGATGTAGTCTGCTGCTAAATGAGCTCCTCAGTGCATTCAGTATGTCCTGCATAGGGTGGAACTCGGACTCCAGCAGAGATGACAGTTTAGCCACCGTCCTTCTCTCTCCTATCTCCTCCATCGGATCAAGGCGCTGCCCCAGGACAGAGCTAGCTTTCTTAATCAGTTTGTTCAGTCTCTTCCTATCGGCTGCAGTAATGCCACTGCCCCAGCAGACCACTCCAAAAGTGATGGCTGATGCCACCACCGTGTCATAGAATGACTTCAGCAGCGCCCCTTGTACACCAAAAGACCTGAGTCTCCTCAGCAGGAACAGCCTGCGCTGTCCCTTCTTGTAGAGTGCATCAGTATTGTGTGACCAGTCTAGTTTATTGTTCAGATGAATACCCAGGTACTTATAGGATGTCACCATCTCGATGTCTGTTCCCTGTATATTTACTGGTACTGTGAGGGGCTGCCCATGCCTGCGGCAGTCCACCACCAGCTCCTTAGTTTTCCTCGCGTTGATCTGGAGGCAGTTCCGATGGCACCAGTCCACGAAGTCCTGGATAAGCCCTCTGTACTCAGCTTCATCTCCATTGGAGATGAGGCCAACGATCGCAGAGTCATCAGAGAACTTCTGTAGATGGCAGTGTGTTGTGTTGTGTGAGAAGTCCGCAGTATAAAGAGTGAACAGGAAGGGAGCCAGCACCGTTCCCTGGGGGGCCCCCGTGCTACTGATGATCGTGTCGGACACACAGTCCCGGGTTCTCACAAACTGAGGCCGGTTCGTGAGGTAGTCCAGGATCCATGATGACAGGTGCTGGTCCACCCCTGCGCGCAGCAGCTTGTCCTTCAGGATCATCGGTTGGATGGTGTTGAAAGCACTGGAGAAGTCAAAGAACATGATCCTCACCATATTCCCGGGCTTCTCCAGGTGGGACAGAGAACGGTGAAGGAGGAAGATCACCGCATCCTCCACCCCAGTGCCATGCTGGTAGGCGAACTGGAGTGGATCCATCGCTGGTTCCACCAGGGGGCGGAGGTGAGCAAGGAGCAGTCTCTCCAGGGTCTTCATCAAGTGGGACGTCAAGGCCACCGGTCTGTAGCTGTTCAGGTCTTTGGGGTGGGAAGTTTTTGGTACAGGTACCACACAAGATGTTTTCCACAGCTGTGGTACCCTCCCCAGTTTCAGGCTCATGTTGAAGATATACGTCACAATCCCACACAGCTGGTCTGCACAGGACTTGAGGAGCTTTGCGCTGATGCCGTCCGGTCCCGGCGCCTTCCTCGCCTTGATCTTCCTCAGCTCCGTCCTCACCTGGGTCCTGGTCAGGGTCAGGATGGGGGGCTGTGTGTTGGGAGTGGGGGGGTGTTGGTGGAGTGGGGAGTGGGCAGCAGGACTTGATTTCTTAGAGGCAGCAGTGGTTGTTGTGCAGTCAGGGGGGAGGGCGGTTGGTCAAATCTATTGAAAAACAGATTCAGGTTGTTCGCCCACTCCCTGCCCCCTGTGGCCTGGGGGGAGGTATTCTGGAGCCCCGAGATGGTTTTGAGGTTTCTCCAGACCCCGCTGATGTCGCTCTGTTGCAGCTTGTCCTCCATCTTCTTCCTGAAGCTGTCCTTGCCTTCTCTGATCTTTCTCCTCAGCTCCCTCTGTACGGACTTCAGCATCTCCCTGTTCCCTGACCTGAAGATCCTCTTCTTCTCTCTCAGAAGTGTTTTTATCTCAGGGTTGATCCAGGGTTTGTTGTTTGAGTGACGCCGTATGGTCTTGGTGGGAACGGATTTGTCCACACAGAAGCTGAGGTAGCCCGTGAAGGTGTGAATGAGGCCATCGATGTCCTCACCATGTGGATCGCAGAGCTGCTTCCAGGCGGTGGCTTCAAAACAGCCCTTTAGGGTGTCCATTGTCTCCTCAGACCATAACTCCACAGTGTGCATGGCCGGAGGTTGTCTGTGCACTAGGGGTTTGTACACCGGCCGGAGATGAACCAAGTTGTGATCCGATCTCCCGAGTGGGGGGAGTTGTGATGAGGTGTACGCCTCCTTAGTGTTTGCGTAGAATAAATCCAGTGTTTTATTGTCTCTAGTGTGGCATGTGACATACTGGGTGAACGTGGGTAGAATGGGAGACAGTGAAACATGGTTGAAATCGCCTGAGATGAGGAGAAGAGCATCTGGGTGTTCTGTCTGCAGCCTGCTGGTTACTGAATGGATGACGTCACGTGCTGTCCCAGCGTTCGCCGTCGGATTTGCATAAACAACAATGCAGATCACGTGTGAGTGTTCTCTCGGGAGATATGTAGGCCTCATGCTAACAGCTAGCAACTCAATGTCTTTGCTGCAGTGTCGTTGTTTAACAGTGATATACAGTAGAGTGATATAGGGTAGATGAAAAAGTGAGCATGTACAGCACTGCGTGCAGGCTGGGCTTGTCCAAAGCGGACTAGAGGGGAAATGCAGCATGAATAAGGCTTTAGAGTATCCAATTAAGCTAACCTTCTTGTTTATGGCCTGTAGGAGGAAACCGGAGGACCCGGGGTAAACCCACGCAGATACGGGGAGAACATGCAAACTCCACACAGAAGGGTGGAACCAATTCTGTGACATTACTGTGCTGATTATGTGTGCAACTTCTGCTTTTGGCCGGAAGTAGTGTTAAGTCAGTCAGCAATAGTGGAGTAGCGGGGCATTTAAAATAGCATTGTTTTTGTAAAAAATTCATATTCATTTTAATGTATCGTCCACATATGTGTTTTGCAGTCAAGTGGCAGCTAATTTCCACACTTGTCATTTTTGTATTTTTGAATGTTATGTAGTTCTGGTACTTGTTGCTGCTGCTCGTGGTTGTGCCATAGACTGGATAAATGGAGGCTCCTGACAAACAAGCACAGCTAAATCTGTGGCTTCAACAGCAATGTGTAGATCATGCACCAAAAATTAAAAAGGACTGTTTGTTTGTAGTGATTGGTGGGACACACAAGAGCACCAGGTATATTTTCACTTGTATGAATGTCACAGATTGTAGATATTTTACTCCATGCAAAGCTGCATGAAGTAAAATAATAAATAAATAAAAATAGTTATCAGTTTGCTTCCTAAGGCTTAATGATTAAGGAAAGATATCAAATAGTATTTAGTTGCACTCGTTGCACTGCTCAATTTTGCAGTGCAACGATGTGGACTTGATATTAGCTGCTTCGGCATGCAATAATTAATCTTTAAATTATCAAAAATATAGATCAATAAAATTTTGTGGACTATGCTCGCATTTCAGGCAATGAGTGGAAGTTTGCTGTACGCAGGATTGGAGCGACAGCAGAGAGAGCTGCTTGTTGGTTATGGTTTAAAAAAGGAGGAGGCCTGGAGCTGATGGGCAGTGGAATGTGTGTTTATACTGTGAAAGCTTGTTCAAAGAAATGATCAAATCTTTGGTAATGCTGTTAATTTATGAATTTATTTTCTTCTATTCTGGCTCAGTGAATGGGTATGGATATGGCTCAAATCTGATTGGACGGTGCTCAATTAATGCTGTATCTTAAAGGCAGTAGGCTACAGGTACGGAAATCTGAGGCATTTATTTGTTACAGTGTTTCATATTTATTTACTACCTTTTTAAGCTTACCCACTACCAAATCTTAAGGCTAACCTCTTAATTTTAATTCTAAATTCCATCTCATGCCAGGTGAAATGGTGTGGGCATGGTGGCGAGAACAGGATCCAAACCACCAACCTTCCAATGAGAGGTCAACCACAATATTCACCTACACCACAGCTGCAGCAGACTTGGAGTGAATTGGAAAAGTTTTTTTCGGATTATCAACTCTTGCATGCCAATAGATATTTTGTATAGGGCTACAGTAGGGGTGTCTAATCATGTGCCATGGAGGGCCAAGACTGCAGGTTTTCTCTTCTACCCAGTGTCTTCAGCAGGTGTTTTCACTGATCAGCAATCAGTGGAAGAAGTTCAGTGAAATCTGCTGTTGAAGACAGTGGGTGGAGGTAAAGCCTGCAGGGTCTTGGCCCTCCATGACACATGATTGGACAGCCCTGGGCTACAGCTTCTGTACCAATTGATATTCCCAATTTAATTTGACCAAGTTTTGTATTTTTTCGACCATGTACAGCTGCATGAATTAACATCAAAACGCAACAGTCATAATCATCAAAATTCAAACCAAAAAGGTTTAGAATATTTGTGTGATGAATAGAGAATATAGCCTAAATAGAGAACTTTTTCTTGGTATTTTAAGTGTTTGGGCTTTCCATCCCAATTTAGATTGGAGGAAACGAATATTTCTTTTTGATTCATATTTGACTTACTGATAAAACAGTTTAAAAGACTTATGTGTCACCAGCAGATGTGAGGAATGTTTGTGAGACGACGCTGAGCTGACCCCGAGAAGGTTCTGTTTCTGCTTTCTGCATCACCGCTGCTGCCCCAGATAAAATCCCCACAGCAGGTATGTGGGACCATCATGGTCCGAATGACAATTTAGAAAACTCTGAATGTCTGTGAATCTTTTGGATTAAAATCTGTTCACTACTACAGCTGATCAAACCTGTGGCTTCCTGAGACTCTGGCCAAAAAAAAAAAAAAATACCGTTATACAAGAAAAAGGTTGCAGTTTTGTTTTTTTCATTTATAGTTTTGTTCACGTTCTACAAACTCAACCAGAACAAAGTCAGTTGTCAAGCCTTCATTATAAATCTGCTCAGTTTTTAGCTTTCTTTGAAGCTGCCAGGAGAATTTTAGTCAGATATAAGGGGCAGATTTACTAAGGCAGCACAAATTAGACGGAGTGCCTAAAGGAGTGGCCAATTTTTTGCCAGTGATCTACTAACAACACGCAAAATTATGAACACAGACGCAGTCACTTCATTTCAATAATTACCACCCATCCACCAAGAGCACCGCAAAATTACCCACAGGCACATAACTTTGTTTTAACAAAATCTACAGGTCTTCCAGTCCATGCCTTTTCATAAATATGTGTGTTTTATCTTTTCTGAAGTCTGGAACATAATAAAATTAAACACACACGATTTCACATATTCCTCGGACAGCCAGAGCAGAGACTGCTGTCATTGAGTTACTGTGATGTGGCGATTTCGGGGGGCGTATATGGATTTGTGCTCTTTTTGTCCACTCCAAGTAGGAGGGGCTATCCTGTTTTATGGATACAAATTCATTGTTTAGGAAAGCTTTTTTTTTTTTTTTTTTTTTTTTTTTTTAAGTTTTTGTAAAGGGTATACATGTCATAACAGCATTGCATTGTTTACATTTTCATCACATGTTCCCTTTTTTGTTTTTTGACAACATTGGAAGAATAATTATTACAACACCCTTTTTTTAAGTGAAAGAAAAAGAGAATTAAAGAAAGAACAAAAAAACAAGAAAAACAAAGAACAAAAACAAAACAAAAGAACAAAAAAATATATAAATAAATAAAAATAAAAGAGCATCTGAGTAGTGTTGGAACAAAGAGCGGTGCCATTATTGAAATGGTATTTGTCAAAGATTAGATCTAATGGAAGACACATGCAATCCAGGGTTGCCAAAAGTTCAAGAACCCATCCATGTCCTGTCTCAGTGCGAATGTCAACTTTTCCATCGAGTAAATGTCTTGAATCACGTTAATCCAATCTTCAGGTGTAGGACAATCCTTCAACATCCATTTTTTAGTTAGAGCTTTTTTACTTGCCAATATTAAAACAGTGATCAAGTATTTTTCTTCTCGTCTTTCCAGTGAATCCGGTAGTAAACCCAAATACAAAGTTACAAAAGAAAAGGGAACTGTTATTTTGAATATTTTCCCCAATATTGTCTGTACATTGGTCCAATATTGGTGGATAACTGGGCATGACCAAAACACATGAAAATGATTTGCAGTCTCTTCACCACACAAGCGCCAACAATTCAACCCCTTACGAGTAAATTTGTTTTGTGCAGGTGTTCTGAAAAATCTTGCCAAATTTTTCCATCCAAATTCTCTCCACTGCAGGGATGAGGTACTTTTCCATTGTCGTTTATTTAGCTTTTCCCATATTTCCAGTTGTAAAGTGAAATTCCCCTCTTTTTCCCATCTCTCTTTTATATATGATGTGTTGTCTCCTTTTAAGTCTTGAAGACCTTGGTATATTTTAGAAATGCATCTGATCCCTGGGATCCCTTTATATGCCATTAAGAAGACCTTCAGAACACCTGACTGGGCCCTTTCCAAATCCTCCTTTTTAAGTATTTTGTTTATGTGGTGTCTAAGCTGAAAGAACCTGTAAAGGTCTTGATTTATTAGACCTCGTTTTTTCAAATCTTCAAAACTTCATAAAATTTGCCCTTTAAAAAAATCATAATATTTTATCAGCCCGTTCTCTTTCCACTTTTTAAATCTAGTGTCTGTTTTATTAGCAGGGATGGCAATTTTCCGCCGATCCGCGGATTTCTGCCGATTTATTTTCAAATTGATCATTTCTGTGAATCGTCTAAATCCGTTGGGAAAATTTTAGGGGGGGTAAGGTACCTTATTGTTACCGATTTTAACGAAAATCAACACGATTATATAAGCACTCGGCGCTTCCCCGGAAGTCGTCTCCCGCGATAACCCGGATGTGTTGTGTTCAAGCTACTGCTGTATTGTAAACAGCCCTGCAAACGATTGGACCAATCAAATGGCTTGTTGTATGCTTTTTCAAAAATTCATGGCGGCGTGTTCTCAGGGATGTGATTTTCTGCTAGTTCGCCGAATTCCGCTTTATTTTATTTTCCAGGAAGATAAAGTACGTTAAGTACGTTAGCAGCTTGTTGTCCACGAACGCAGTGAAGGTGCGCCCTTTTAGGCAGGACTGGAAGTGGCGTATGGCCAGGTGGAGAGCCATTAACTCTGTTACTGGCGGCGTACAACGGCTGTATGAGCTGGGCTGCGTGGGGGAGGAAACGGTAATAAAAGTTAACCATCCCCTTTTATGATTCCAAACAGGTTTGAAATTGACAGTGCACAGTGGACATTGACTCATAACTTTTGAATATTTCTAACACTTAGCTACATCAGTGATTGTGCAAAATGAACTGGTCAAGTCTCAATGGAGATTGAAACTGGTGATCTGAAATGAATGCTGAAATTATAAAAAGTAATGGTATTATGGAATAGATAAAATTAACTGATTTTGATTTGATCAAGTGTTAAAGCATGTGATGGATAATGCTTGTTGGAATATTTTAGGAATGCTATCTTCTTGGAACATAAGTCAATATTATACAGTAATAAGTGGCATTCAGCTGTTTGTTTTATGTCATTTAAGCACAGTTCTGGTACTTAAAAATCAAAAAACCCAGGAGCTTCGGGGGGCTTCGCCCCATTGCCCCCCCCCCCCCCCGGGGCTCTGCCCCAGACCCCGCTGGAGGACTGTGTCCCCCAGACCCCCTGCTGAATTTTCAGATAATTTCCCCAACCCCAAATCACATCGCTGGTTTGTGTTGGAATTCTGAGCTTTCGGTATTGTTTTCAGCAGAATTATGAGATTTTTATCAAAGAATCAGGAGTCATCAGTGCTAGAAATAGACAAAAGTGTCAAAAATAAGTTCCGATGGAATTGGCTTGAGAGAAAATTGACGGTAAAGGTGAAAATTGGCTCAAAGTTCAACGAGGTAACAGAAACACTCGGACAATTTCTGAAGAAACCAGAAAAGGAGATGAAGTTCAAAGTTCAGAGACTGACACAGCTTGCTGCCAAAAGGAAGAAAGTTTCACATTAGAAGTGACTTGGTGACCAGTGTAAATAGTGTAATAAACTCTTATAGAACTGTTAAATATGTTGGACTAAAGACAGTGAGACAACATTGAAGAAAAAGTAAGTTAACTTTTCATTAAATTTAATGATTTATCCAAGTCTAGTATTTCAATTTTTTTTTATCATTTTTTTTTTCCCCAGTCTAAATTACTTCTGTTTTACTGAAAACCTCCCATCTTCAGGGGGGCTGCGCCCCCCCAGCCCCCCCATAAGTCAATCGACCAAATTAGATTTCAGGTGAAATCAGAATTTCTTGTTGCCATCCCTGTATTAGGAGTAAAATCCTGATCATAGGAAATCCATTGCAATAATCAATAGGGTTCTTTAGTTTGATTCTCTCTGACTATCTTAAACCAAATTTTTAGCGGGGTCTTTATCCACGGGTTAGTGTTATTCAAATGTTTAGGTAAGGCATTATTCCCTATTATCGCCTGTAGGGGAATGTCACTTGTTATTTGGCATTCTGTCTCCTTCCATTGTGCAGTGTAGACTGGGTTACATATCTCTACCAAAGTTTTAATTTGCGCAGCTTTAAAATAGTCCCTGATATTTGGCAGCGCGAGCCCACCTTTGTCTTTGTTTAGCTGTAGGGTTCCATACCTGATTCTTGGTCTCTTGCCCTGCCATATGAATCTTGAGATCCTTCTGTCCAGTTCTTGCCATGTTTTTATTGGGAGGTTCTACCGGTATTGTTTGGAAAAGGTATAGAAGACGTGGAAGTATATTCATTTTGACTGCTTCACTTCTTTGTGCAGTACCCAAGAATGGTATATTCCATCTTGCTAGATCAGATTTTATTTTTGCCATCAGTGGATCATAGTTTAGTGTTATAATTTTGTTGAGTTGTTTCGGGATATTGACCCCCAGATATTTCATAGATTCCATCTCCCAGTTAGTTTTGAGTTTGCTTAGGAATTAAGTTTGTCAGTATATTTTCTAACCTTTTGGCAAGGATAGTGGTAAAAAGTTTATAGTCCTGATTTAACACACTGATTGGTCTGTAGTTGGAGCAGTCTAGTTTATCCTTTTCAGGTTTAGGTATGACTGCAATGACCCCTGCTCTCCAGGAAGGGGGGGGATTTCCCCTGTGTGGAGGACATAATTAAATGTTTTCAGGAGGAGAGGAGATAGTTGCTGTTTAAAAGTTTTGTACCACTCTGCTGTATAACCATCTGCTCCTGGGGATTTGCTAGCTTTAAGTTTCATAATTGCTTTTTCTAATTCTTTAGGTTGTATTTCTGCCAATAGTTTTTTATTTTGTGACTCAGTAAGTTGGGGAAGATTTAATGTATTTAGAAAGGCTTTGGATGTGTCTGTTTTTTTGAGGGAGTACAAGTTCTTGTAGTAATTCTCAAAGCTTTTATGAATTTCCTGAATTCTAATTTTTATTTCCTTTGATACTGGGTCTCTGATTTTGTAGATTGCTCTCTCCGTTTGTTGTTTCCTCAATTTATAGGCTAGTAATTTTGCCGATTTGCTACCTGTTTAATATTTTTTTCAGAAATGTAAGTTTCTTCTGGATTTCTATTGTGTAGATCTCGTTTGTTTTTTTATTTCCTTAATTTTGAGCGAGTCATTAGAATGAGCGTTGTCTTTGTGCTCTTTTTCGAGTTTCTTAAGTTCTGACTCTAATGTGATTAGTTTTTCTTGTCTCAATTTCTTTTCGATCGCCAGTTTTGCAATAATCTTTCCCCTTATTACAGCTTTGCATGCGTCCCACAGTATTAAAGGGGATACTTCTCCATTATCATTTTCTTCCAAATATCTGAGAATATCTGACTCCAATTCATCTTTCAGTGGTCCTTTTAGCACATTTGAATTTACCCTCCAAGAAAATGTATTATTTGTGTATTTTTGGATATTTAAGTCCATATAGATCGGACTGTGGTCAGAGAGATCCATCAGTCCTATTTTACATGTTTTTACTCTTCCAATGTCTCTATTAAACATAAAAAAAATAGTCAATCCTTGAATATGATGAATGTGGTGCTGAGTAAAATGTGTAATCTTTTACACTGGGGTTGAATTCCCTCCACACGTCACAGATTCCCATTTCATTTAGTAGCATCCGAGTTTTTCTACTTTGAGTGTTATTTTGATGTGGAGAATTACCTGATGCATCCCAGTATGGATTCAGTCTTAGATTGATTTACTGACACGCAGCGTGTCAGTAAATCTGCCCCGAAATATCTTGTCTATGTAGTGTATTCAACTAAATATAGGTTGAAAAGGATTTGCAAATCTTTTTTTTTTTTTTTTTTAATTATTGTTGTTGTTTTTAATTACATTTTAAACATCTCAACTTCATTGGGATTGAGTATGTTTAAAAAAAAAAAATCAAAACTAAAATTTACAGGAAAAAAGTCAAATTTATGACAACAAACCTGTAGTTCCTGATTTACCAAGTGTAGGATTAATAAAGGTCTATCTCATCTTATCTTTATTCTCGTAAATGTGAGATTTTTTCTAAATCTGCAACTTTATTTTGATGTTTTGTTTTTAATTTTGTTTCCTTTTCCCAATAAATTTCCAACTGTTTTCTTTCAAGTTTTTTAACGTTCAAAGCCAAATTCCAATGCTACTGATAAAGACAACAGAGTGGGAAAATACCTTCATTCTTTCTTTTCTCCCACAGTGAACACTCTGCCTGGTTCTTTGGGTTAAAAGCCCATCATTCATCTGATGTTGGAGCAGCAGTGAAGCAGAGACCACACAACACGTTTGTCTGAACTTCTTCCACCACCATGTCGCCCAGGAGGAAGCTGACGTCCATCCAGGAAGGAGAGGTATTGGTACGCCCGTGATCCGTCATCATCCCCACTTTTAGGTTGCTGTGGTGCAGCAACTTGTTTTTGATGACATTTTTCTGTCAGCAGGATTACAGAAAAATCTTAACAGATGGCATAGAGTAACAGATTATTAACTGAGCCCCAGGAGAACAGTGAGCCTCATTCACTACCCTTAAGGTGGTACTGCAGAATCAGCAGGTGCTGCTAATTAGGAGACAAAGGTTTATTGACTGAGAGCAAAAGATGGATGAGACTATTATTGTTTCATATTTGGTTAGTGTTTGGAGAGTTTATTTTACTGGAGAGTTTTTTCATTCACGTTGTTCTACAAACTCAGAGCAAAATCTCAATCCTTCATTATAAATCCACTCAGCCACACTGTATGACGTGGATCTGATAGTTTTTTTATGATGTGTGGTGAACCAGAGTGGTGGCCTAGTGGTAGAGCATCTGCCCCAACAACTGGGAGGTCGTGGATTTAAGCCTGGCCGGGTCTCACCAAAGACCATATAAAAAAAAAATGGTACTTCCTGCCTTCTTGCTTGGTGTTCAGCATAAATTGAATGGGGAAGGAAAGTTGGTTACCCAGCCACAGGGGGAAGTACAAACCAGTGTACTCACTGTGCCAGTCCCACAGGGAGGGTTGTGTCAGGAAGGGCATCCCTCAAAAATTCTTGCCAAATTGACATGCGGCTCATCGCAGTATCAGGTGATGATGCACTATGGCAACCCCGAAAGGGAACAGCCAAAAGATGAAGAAGACTTGGAGAGTTTATTTTGATAAATGAAAGAGTTGGAGACTTGACAATTTTTTCATGTTTCATGTGTCAGACTATCAATCCATGACAGCCAATAGCATCCACTAGGACAGGCCAAACAGACATTACAACTATCATGATACTTGAGACAAGATGCAATGCTATCACAATGCTTTGATTCCTAAAGGGTTGCGATATCAGTATAGATTGAGTGTTGCAATACTATATATTTTTTCACCTTATTCAGCCTCAAATTGTGCCCCAAAGTAAAACCATCAACATCTGTTTCATCCATAAATGTAACTAACATCTGTCTGATTACTGATAACAATGAGGCCTCATTCAGGAGGGAGACTGAACATCTGGCAACACGGTGCAACAACCATAACTTGGCCTGTAACTTAAAAAGACTAAATCTAAATTTATGCTACACCTTTGCACTCCATGTCCGCTCGACCGCGAGGCTTTAGAGAGATAATTTCATCATTATCTCCAGTCACAGGGCACCTCTGCTGCTGGGTATGTGTAGGCCAAATTTTATGACCGCATTGCCCATGCGCACTTACTGTGCATGCACAAGTCAACCTCCCATTCAAACAATGGCGCCACTGAAACAACATTACAAAAGCAAAAAAGAGGAGGAAGTGGACGAACAGGAAGACGCAGTAGTTGTAGTCTGGTTGTAGTCACAGATATATATTTTTGTCTCTATGGTTGTAGCAGCAGCTGCGTGACCAGAGAAAAAGCAAAATAATAGCGATTAGCAAACCCATGAAGTGGATTCTTCTTTTAAAGAGCAACTTTTTCTCTTTTATAGCTGGTGAACAAACTAGCACATCTGCTCCTTGGTGCTACGTTTTGAGCTAAGGTGAAACTGCAGTGTTAAACGCTTGGCCTGGCAGATGCAAAAAAGAAACATACTGTATATATTTAACCACGTGCACATCGGGCCTGTCTGCATCATGGAACATGGAATGGGAGCATAAATCCAGCTTAAGGATATAATAAGATAAGATAAGCCTTTATTAGTCCCACAATGGGGAAATTCCAGGATTGCAACA